>CM077013.1:116346239-117546239 GCA_039090855.1 Macrothele yani | reverse complement strand
TGTAAAGGGTCCGGGTTCGAATCCCGGTGAGGCATGGATGTTGTGTTTGTCTTACGACACTGGCTCTCTCCCTTCCCTGGAACCAGTGACCCTAAATTAGGGACGGGCGACTGCTTATAGCCCATTGAGTTGCTCACGGTGGTCGTTAAAACTCCAATCAAAAAAAAAAAAAAAAAACATTGCAGATTCTGAATAGCACTAATTGAACTCTATAGGCCTCTGCTTCGTCATATTAAGCTATACTAAATGACCTTTTTTGAATTACCTCACTCTCATTGTGAACGTTTGACAACGACACCCATGTATAAATGTGTTTCTGGAACTGCACCTTGGTCTCTCATCTGATGATGTGCGACTGCGAGGACGAAAGTACTCATGTGATTTTAACTACGTATATGTTTTTTTACTTGTGTGTGGTTTTAGTTATGAAAGTTTTACTTGTAACTGAAATCATTCAGCAAGATTGAACATCGTGCAATTACAGCAAGTTTCTTCCCCTAAGTAGTCTTTGTTGCACAAAAATTTATTTCATCATAACAGTACTGCAGGCCTGTTCAAATGAATTTTCAAATTATTTATAGCCTTGTTGACTTATTTTTCACAAACGCTGGGGCGTGAATATAAAATAATGTTCAAACATTCGTCTGTTTGTAACTACAGAGGGTGTCAGGAAGTAATACCTCCATATTGATATACCATCCCAGTGGCAAGGTATCAAATTTAAACAAAACAAGGACAGAACTCTGAATTTTTGTTTGAATTTATGTATTTTATTTTTCTAAATAGTCTCGCTCTCGGTCGCTCGATAGAGGCATGCCTACGTTTAATACGTTTTTAAAACTCGCCACTGCAAAAATCTTCTGGTTGTTCTTGGAAACATTTCCTCGAAGCAGTTTGAACATCGTCGTCACAGGAGAACTAAATTCTTTTGAAATGTCTCTTGCGAATAGAAAACAATGAGACGTCGGATAGCACCAAATCCGGGCAGTATCCAATCCTCCAAATACTTGATGTCAGTGAATAAACAAAGACATCGCTCTATCGACGTTTTATCAACACATATCAACCGAAAAATTGTTATCCGGTCACCGCTGGGACCCGAATCCCGGATCTCTCGATATCTAGTCGAGCGCGTTAGCCTTACATCATATTGGATTTATGATGTTAGAAGCTAAAAGAAAAGCACACATAACGCCGTTGATTGTTGGCCACCTTGGCGTAAGGCTAACGCGTTCGGCTAGATTTGGAGAGATCTGAGATTCGGATCCCCAGCGGTGACCGGATAACAACTTTTGGGTTGTTATGTGTTGAGAAGACGTTAACAGAGCAATATCTTTGTCTATCCGAGTAATAGCTAAAGTGTTCAAGAGCTTCAACCCCGATTTTCTGTATGTCCTCTGAAGTGAAAGGACTGGCATGAGATTTGGAGCTGTCGTGTTGCAGAATCATTCGTTTTTTGTCCCCACATGCGGTTTATTTTTTGCTTTAACTTTTTGTAAGGTATTCTTGTGGCTCTCAGTGTTGACAGTCGTGCCTTTGAGTTGTACGTAAATGAATGTTTACTCTGGAATCATTCGTTTTCTTTCCCACTTACAAAGATCTTGGCATACGAAAGATGCATGGCATAAACTATCCAAACAGAGTAAGTACCAAGGCGCTGTCTAGAATTTCTTTTCCTGTCTTACGAAGGTTGACGACTACCATAAGAAACTCTAAGGGCTAAAAGCAGTTCCTTGTCCCAATATTTGGGCCAATGGTTCCAGGAAATGGTCAGAGCTAGCGCAATCAAACACACCACTCATGCCTTATTGGGACTGAAACCAAATCGATTGAATTGTATGAAATCAACACTCACTCCATATCGATTTAATTGTCTGAAGCAATCACCTCAGAATACTCGGCCACCTGGGTGGCGGCGAAGAAAAAAATAGGAATGGGTCTTTAACATCTAGTGAAAATGGGGACTTGTATTATAGAATTCAATAGTTTTATTTTTGTATACATTATATTATCAAAACCACTCGGACACCACAGTGTTTTGGGACATGGACTATATTGTCCCAATTAGTAGTTAGTGGGTCCACCTTTTGCTTGTATGACAGCGGCAACACGTAAAGGCATACCACATCCAATTTTCGGTAGGTATCGACAAGAATGGCACGCCATTCTTCCTGGAAAGCTGCTGCCAGAGTGGAGAGGAAAGACGACCATTTTGGTCGATTTCGTATCTATCTCTCGAGTTCATCATGGGGATGTTCTATGGGATTAAGTCCAAGACCCTGATCGGCCAGTCTAATTTCACCTCATTTTCAAGAAACCAGAACTGCCCACGCCATGCAGTGTGGCAGGGAGCTTGATCGTGTTGGAAGAGACAACGATCATTTCCAGAATACTTCCACATTGTTGGTAGGTCAGAATTATCCAGAACGTCGAGGTACACTTCAGAAGTCATGGTTTTGTGGTATAATAACCAACGGCCAGAGTCCCATGAGCGAAAAACAATCCCAAATCACGATGGAACCCTCGTCCAACTTAACATTTAGAAGAACACCGTCCGATAAAAATCGTTTTCTGAGCTGTCGCCATATCCAAACACGCCCATCAGATTGGAAGAGACAACGATCATTTCTATAACACTGTCACATTGTTAGAAGGGCAGAATTATCCAGAACGTCGAGATACACTAGAATTCATGGTTTGTGGTATAATAACCAACGGCCAGAGTCACACGAGATAAAAACAATCCCAAACCGCGATGGAACCGCCACCAAACTTAACATTTAGAAGAACACCGTCCGATAAAAATCGTTTTCTGAGCTGTCGCCAGATCCAAACACGCCCATCAGATTGGAAGAGACAACGATCTTTTCTATAATACTGCCACATTGTTAGTAGGGCAGAATTATCCAGAACGTCGAGGAACACTTCAGAATTCATAGTTTGTGGTATAATAACTAACGGGCAGTGTCCCATGAGCGAAAAACAATCCTAAACCACGATGGAACTCCCGCCGAACTTTACATTTAGAAGAACACAGTCCGATGAAAATCGTTCGGCGGGCTGTCACCATATCCAAACACACCCATCAGATTGGAAGGGTGAAAAGCTGACTCATCACTCCAAAGAACAGCTTTCCAGTAGTCCACAGTACAGGAACGGCTGAAGACACACCACTTCAAACGGCGATTTGCATTCACGGTAGTGATGTGTGGCTTGTGTGTCCCTGCTCTACCATAATACCCCATACTGTACAACTCTCTGCAGATAGTTAGGCTGCTCTACCATAATACCCCATACTGTGCGACTCTCTACAGATAGTTAGGGTACCAACTAAACCATTACAAGCATTTAGTACTTCAGCAGTGATGGAAACGGCAGAGGAGGAATAGGACTTCTTAATATTTCGTACCATGACTCCTCTGTCACGTCCTGTCAATTTGTAAAGCCTTCATGAACATTTTCCCTGTAGTTTCACCGCCCTGCTTGCATCTCTTCACGACGTCACATACCGTCGATTATGGTATGTGTAGTTTAGCTGCAATGCTCCGTATGCAAACGTTACTCAAATAATACCATATGACCGGACCACTCTGGAACTCGGATAATTCACGTCCACACGGCATATCTCCCTAAAATGGCTGATAACACGACAAAACAGCTCAGCTTTATATACGCACCTTCTCACCTTCCTGCGCAACGGTTATTTACACTTTGGTAGTGTCCGAATACTCTTGATAATAAAATGTGTTCATAGAGAAAGTCGAACCCGTATGTAACGAAGTTCAAGGGAGAGTTAAAATCATTCCATATATGCAAACTTTGTTATAACTCAGCGTATAAAAAAATGGGACATCTTTGGCATATTTTGTGTCAGGTTAAAAGTTAGTCAATCATAAATTGGTCATCATTTAATCGAAGGAAACTAATACTTGTTAATGAAAAATATAACTAGCAATTAAGTTATGAAAATGCGATCTGGAATGTCCAAAACGTTTAACGTAAAAATGAAGGTAATTGCAAAAATTCAAAATTCCATCTCTTACATTTATTTTTCTGTTTGTACACCAATGAGTCATTACATTCTGATTATCCCCAGCCTAGTGAAATGAGCGCGCCTGGAGACCGAACGGTGGCGCAGGTGAAGTTCACAGAGCAGTATATATGCAACCCAAGGATCAGCTTTTACTTAGTAGTGTGTTCGGAGTCAGAATGGATAAAGCTGTCGCTTTATCTGAGTTTGATAAAGGACAAATTCTGATGGCACGGCTCATCGTAACTACGATCTCGGAAACGGCAAGGCTTGTGGGTTGTTAACGCGCCGCTGTGGTGAGCACATATCAAAAGTGGTGCACAAATGACAAAACGACGAAACGTCGTCTAGCCGTGTGTCATCCTCAGCTCATTGATGCCAGAGGAGAGCGGAGAATATCGCACATTGTTCACAACGACCTCAGGGTCATAATGCGACAGATCACCCGCAGCTACAACAGAGATAATCACGGGAATGTATCACAGCACACAGTTCATCGCAGCCTTCTGCGCATGGGTCTGCGTAGCCGAAGACTCAGCCGGGTCCCCATTCTCACTGCACGTCATCGCCAACAACGCATGAAATGGAACCAAGATCATCGAGATTGGACCGTGGATGGTTGGAAAAAAGTGGTCTGGTCTGACGAATCAAGATTTCTGGTGCATCAGATAGACGGCCGAGCGCGAATACACCGGTTATCAACAGAGGCTGTGGCACCCGGATGCCCTGTTGGGCGAAACTGGCCGGCGGCGGCGGTGTTATTCTGTGGGCGATGTTTTCTCGGGACACTTTAGGCCCCACTATCCAAATAGCAAAATCCCTGACAGCTATCAGGTATCTCAAAGTCGTTGCGGACCAAGTTCACCCATTCATGGCAACTCTGTTCCCTTCTGGTGATGGCCATTACCAACAGGATAATGCGCCATGCCACTTTGCCAGAATCGTCAAGGAGTGGTTCGAATAGCATGCTGGTGACTTTCTGTTAATGTCCTGGCCTCGACATTCACCTGACATGAATCCAATTTCACATTTGTGGTTTGACGTGGAAGAGCGGGTTCGCGCTAAGCAACCCTTCCTCGAAATATATGAAAACTGGGGAACCTGCTGCTGACATTGAGGCACCAGATATCCCAGGATACCTATCGCCTCCTCATCGAATCGTTGCCTTGCCGTGTGACCGCTGTTTTGCAGGCTAAAAGGGGTCCTACAGCTTATTAGGTAGGTGGCCATAATGTAATGGCTCATCAGTGTATAGGCTAAAGGGGGTCCTACAGCTTATTAGGTAGGTGGTCATAATGTAATGGCTCATCGGTGTATAGGCTAAAGGGGGTCCTACAGCTTATTAGGTAGGTGGTCATAATGTAATGGCTCATCGGTGTATAGGCTAAAGGGGGTCCTACAGCTTATTAGGTAGGTGGTCATAGTGTAATGGCTCATCAGTGTATAGGCTAAAGGGGGTCCTACAGCTTATTAGGTAGGTGGTCATAATGTAATGGCTCATCGGTGTATAGGCTAAAGGGGGTCCTACAGCTTAATAGGTAGGTGGTCATAATGTAATGGCTCATCGGTGTATAGGCTAAAGGGGGTCCTACAGCTTAATAGGTAGGTGGTCATAATGTAATGGCTCATCGGTGTATAGGCTAAAGGGGGTCCTACAGCTTATTAGGTAGGTGGTCATAATGTAATGGCTCATCAGTGTATAGGCTAAAGGGGGTACTACAGCTTATTAGGTAGGTGGTTATAATGTAATGGCTCATCGGTGTATAGGCTAAAGGGGGTACTACAGCTTATTAGGTAGGTGGTTATAATGTAATGGCTCATCGGTGTATAGGCTAAAGGAGGTCCTACAGCTTATTAGGTAGGTGGTCATAATGTAATGGCTCATCGGTGTATAGGCTAAAGGGGGTCCTACAGCTTATTAGGTAGGTGGTCATAATGTAATGGCTCATCGGTGTATAGGCTAAAGGGGGTCCTACAGCTTATTAGGTAGGTGGTCATAGTGTAATGGCTCATCGGTGTATAGGCTAAAGGGGGTCCTACAGCTTATTAGGTAGGTGGTCATAATGTAATGGCTCATCGGTGTATAGGCTAAAGGGGGTCCTACAGCTTAATAGGTAGGTGGTCATAATGTAATGGCTCATCGGTGTATAGGCTAAAGGGGGTCCTACAGCTTAATAGGTAGGTGGTCATAATGTAATGGCTCATCGGTGTATAGGCTAAAGGGGGTCCTACAGCTTATTAGGTAGGTGGTCATAATGTAATGGCTCATCGGTGTATAGGCTAAAGGGGGTCCTACAGCTTATTAGGTAGGTGGTCATAATGTAATGGCTCATCGGTGTATAGGCTAAAGGGGGTCCTACAGCTTATTAGGTAGGTGGTCATAATGTAATGGCTCATCGGTGTATAGGCTAAAGGGGGTCCTACAGCTTATTAGGTAGGTGGTCATACTGTAATGGCTCATCGGTGAATAGGCTAAAGGGGGTCCTACAGCTTATTAGGTAGGTGGTCATAATGTAATGGCTCATCGGTGTATAGGCTAAAGGGGGTCCTACAGCTTATTAGGTAGGTGGTCATACTGTAATGGCTCATCGGTGAATAGGCTAAAGGAGGTCCTACAGCTTATTAGGTAGGTGGTCATAATGTAATGGCTCATCGGTGTATAGGCTAAAGGGGGTCCTACAGCTTATTAGGTAGGTGGTCATAATGTAATGGCTCATCGGTGTATAGGCTAAAGGGGGTCCTACAGCTTATTAGGTAGGTGGTCATAATGTAATGGCTCATCGGTGTATAGGCTAAAGGGGGTCCTACAGCTTATTAGGTAGGTGGTCATAATGTAATGGCTCATCGGTGTATAGGCTAAAGGGGGTCCTACAGCTTAATAGGTAGGTGGTCATAATGTAATGGCTCATCGGTGTATAGGCTAAAGGGGGTCCTACAGCTTAATAGGTAGGTGGTCATAATGTAATGGCTCATCGGTGTATAGGCTAAAGGGGGTCCTACAGCTTATTAGGTAGGTGGTCATAATGTAATGGCTCATCGGTGTATAGGCTAAAGGGGGTCCTACAGCTTATTAGGTAGGTGGTCATAATGTAATGGCTCATCGGTGTATAGGCTAAAGGGGGTCCTACAGCTTATTAGGTAGGTGGTCATAATGTAATGGCTCATCGGTGTATAGGCTAAAGGGGGTCCTACAGCTTATTAGGTAGGTGGTCATACTGTAATGGCTCATCGGTGAATAGGCTAAAGGGGGTCCTACAGCTTATTAGGTAGGTGGTCATAATGTAATGGCTCATCGGTGTATAGGCTAAAAGGGGTCCTACAGCTTATTAGGTAGGTGGTCATAATGTAATGGCTCATCGGTGTATAGGCTAAAGGGGGTCCTACAGCTTATTAGGTAGGTGGTCATAATGTAATGGCTCATCAATGTATAGGCTAAAGGGGGTCCTACAGCTTATTAGGTAGGTGGTCATAATGTAATGGCTCATCGGTGTATAGGCTAAAGGGGGTCCTACAGCTTATTAGGTAGGTGGTCATAATGTAATGGCTCATCAGTGTATAGGCTAAAGGGGGTCCTACAGCTTATTAGGTAGGTGGTCATAATGTAATGGCTCATCGGTGTATAGGCTAAAGGGGATCCTACAGCTTATTAGGTAGGTGGTCATAATGTAATGGCTCATCGGTGTATAGGCTAAAGGGGGTCCTACAGCTTATTAGGTAGGTGGTCATAATGTAATGGCTCATCGGTGTATAGGCTAAAGGGGGTCCTACAGCTTATTAGGTAGGTGGTCATAATGTAATGGCTCATCGGTGTATAGGCTAAAGGGGGTCCTACAGCTTATTAGGTAGGTGGTCATAATGTAATGGCTCATCGGTGTATAGGCTAAAGGGGGTCCTACAGCTTATTAGGTAGGTGGTCATAATGTAATGGCCCATCGGTGTATAGGCTAAAGGGGGTCCTACAGCTTATTAGGTAGGTGGTCATAATGTAATGGCTCATCGGTGTATAGGCTAAAGGGGGTCCTACAGCTTATTAGGTAGGTGGTCATAATGTAATGGCTCATCGGTGTATAGGCTAAAGGGGGTCCTACAGCTTATTAGGTAGGTGGTCATAATGTAATGGCTCATCGGTGTATAGGCTAAAGGGGGTCCTACAGCTTATTAGGTAGGTGGTCATAATGTAATGGCTCATCGGTGTATAGGCTAAAGGGGGTCCTACAGCTTATTAGGTAGGTGGTCATAATGTAATGGCTCATCGGTGTATAGGCTAAAGGGGGTCCTACAGCTTATTAGGTAGGTGGTCATAATGTAATGGCTCATCGGTGTATAGGCTAAAGGGGGTCCTACAGCTTATTAGGTAGGTGGTCATAATGTAATGGCTCATCGGTGTATAGGCTAAAGGGGGTCCTACAGCTTATTAGGTAGGTGGTCATAATGTAATGGCTCATCGGTGTATAGGCTAAAGGGGGTCCTACAGCTTATTAGGTAGGTGGTCATAATGTAATGGCTCATCGGTGTATAGGCTAAAGGAGGTCCTACAGCTTATTAGGTAGGTGGTCATAATGTAATGGCTCATCGGTGTATAGGCTAAAAGGGGTCCTACAGCTTATTAGGTAGGTGGTCATAATGTAATGGCTCATCAGTGTATAGGCTAAAGGGGGTCCTACAGCTTATTAGGTAGGTGGTCATAATGTAATGGCTCATCGGTGTATAGGCTAAAGGGGGTCCTACAGCTTATTAGGTAGGTGGTCATAATGTAATGGCTCATCGGTGTATAGGCTAAAAGGGGTCCTACAGCTTATTAGGTAGGTGGTCATAATGTAATGGCTCATCGGTGTATAGGCTAAAAGGGGTCCTACAGCTTATTAGGTAGGTGGTCATAATGTAATGGCTCATCGGTGTATAGGCTAAAGGGGTCCTACAGCTTATTAGGTAGGTGGTCATAATGTAATGGCTCATCGGTGTATAGGCTAAAGGGGGTCCTACAGCTTATTAGGTAGGTGGTCATAATGTAATGGCTCATCGGTGTATAGGCTAAAGGGGGTCCTACAGCTTATTAGGTAGGTGGTCATAATGTAATGGCTCATCGGTGTATAGGCTAAAAGGGGTCCTACAGCTTATTAGGTAGGTGGTTATAATGTAATGGCTCATCGGTGTATAGGCTAAAAGGGGTCCTACAGCTTATTAGGTAGGTGGTCATAATGTAATGGCTCATCGGTGTATAGGCTAAAGGGGGTCCTACAGCTTATTAGGTAGGTGGTCATAATGTAATGGCTCATCGGTGTATAGGCTAAAGGGGGTCCTACAGCTTATTAGGTAGGTGGTCATAATGTAATGGCTCATCGGTGTATAGGCTAAAGGGGGTCCTACAGCTTATTAGGTAGGTGGTCATAATGTAATGGCTCATCGGTGTATAGGCTAAAGGGGGTCCTACAGCTTATTAGGTAGGTGGTCATAATGTAATGGCTCATCGGTGTATAGGCTAAAGGGGGTCCTACAGCTTATTAGGTAGGTGGTCATAATGTAATGGCTCATCGGTGTATAGGCTAAAGGGGGTCCTACAGCTTATTAGGTAGGTGGTCATAATGTAATGGCTCATCGGTGTATAGGCTAAAAGGGGTCCTACAGCTTATTAGGTAGGTGGTCATAATGTAATGGCTCATCGGTGTATAGGCTAAAGGGGTCCTACAGCTTATTAGGTAGGTGGTCATAATGTAATGGCTAATCGGTGTATAGGCTAAAGGGGGTCCTACAGCTTATTAGGTAGGTGGTCATAGTGTAATGGCTCATCAGTGTATAGGCTAAAGGGGGTCCTACAGCTTATTAGGTAGGTGGTCATAATGTAATGGCTCATCGGTGTATAGGCTAAAGGGGGTCCTACAGCTTAATAGGTAGGTGGTCATAATGTAATGGCTCATCGGTGTATAGGCTAAAGGGGGTCCTACAGCTTAATAGGTAGGTGGTCATAATGTAATGGCTCATCGGTGTATAGGCTAAAGGGGGTCCTACAGCTTATTAGGTAGGTGGTCATAATGTAATGATTCATCGGTGTATAGGCTAAAGGGGGTCCTACAGCTTATTAGGTAGGTGGCCATAATGTAATGGCTCATCAGTGTATAGGCTAAAGGGGGTCCTACAGCTTATTAGGTAGGTGGTCATAATGTAATGGCTCATCAGTGTATAGGCTAAAGGGGGTCCTACAGCTTATTAGGTAGGTGGTCATAATGTAATGGCTCATCGGTGTATAGGCTAAAGGAGGTCCTACAGCTTATTAGGTAGGTGGTCATAATGTAATGGCTCATCGGTGTATAGGCTAAAGGGGGTCCTACAGCTTATTAGGTAGGTGGTCATAATGTAATGGCTCATCGGTGTATAGGCTAAAGGGGGTCCTACAGCTTATTAGGTAGGTGGTCATAGTGTAATAGCTCATCAGTGTATAGGCTAAAGGGGGTCCTACAGCTTATTAGGTAGGTGGTCATAATGTAATGGCTCATCGGTGTATAGGCTAAAGGGGGTCCTACAGCTTAATAGGTAGGTGGTCATAATGTAATGGCTCATCGGTGTATAGGCTAAAGGGGGTCCTACAGCTTAATAGGTAGGTGGTCATAATGTAATGGCTCATCGGTGTATAGGCTAAAGGGGGTCCTACAGCTTAATAGGTAGGTGGTCATAATGTAATGGCTCATCGGTGTATAGGCTAAAGGGGGTCCTACAGCTTATTAGGTAGGTGGTCATAATGTAATGGCTCATCGGTGTATAGGCTAAAGGGGGTCCTACAGCTTATTAGGTAGGTGGTCATAATGTAATGGCTCATCGGTGTATAGGCTAAAGGGGGTCCTACAGCTTATTAGGTAGGTGGTCATAGTGTAATGGCTCATCAGTGTATAGGCTAAAGGGGGTCCTATAGCTTATTAGGTAGGTGGTCATACCGTAATGGCTCATCGGTGAATAGGCTAAAGGGGTCCTACAGCTTATTAGGTAGGTGGTCATAATGTAATGGCTCATCGGTGTATAGGCTAAAAGGGGGTCCTACAGCTTATTAGGTAGGTGGTCATAATGTAATGGCTCATCGGTGTATAGGCTAAAGGGGGTCCTACAGCTTATTAGGTAGGTGGTCATAATGTAATGGCTCATCAATGTATAGGCTAAAGGGGGTCCTACAGCTTATTAGGTAGGTGGTCATAATGTAATGGCTCATCGGTGTATAGGCTAAAGGGGGTCCTACAGCTTATTAGGTAGGTGGTCATAATTTAATGGCTCATCAGTGTATAGGCTAAAGGGGGTCCTACAGCTTATTAGGTAGGTGGTCATAATGTAATGGCTCATCGGTGTATAGGCTAAAGGGGGTCCTACAGCTTATTAGGTAGGTGGTCATAATGTAATGGCTCATCGGTGTATAGGCTAAAGGGGATCCTACAGCTTATTAGGTAGGTGGTCATAATGTAATGGCTCATCGGTGTATAGGCTAAAGGGGGTCCTACAGCTTATTAGGTAGGTGGTCATAATGTAATGGCTCATCGGTGTATAGGCTAAAGGGGGTCCTACAGCTTATTAGGTAGGTGGTCATAATGTAATGGCTCATCGGTGTATAGGCTAAAGGGGGTCCTACAGCTTATTAGGTAGGTGGTCATAATGTAATGGCCCATCGGTGTATAGGCTAAAGGGGGTCCTACAGCTTATTAGGTAGGTGGTCATAATGTAATGGCTCATCGGTGTATAGGCTAAAGGGGGTCCTACAGCTTATTAGGTAGGTGGTCATAATGTAATGGCTCATCGGTGTATAGGCTAAAGGGGGTCCTACAGCTTATTAGGTAGGTGGTCATAATGTAATGGCTCATCGGTGTATAGGCTAAAGGGGGTCCTACAGCTTATTAGGTAGGTGGTCATAATGTAATGGCTCATCGGTGTATAGGCTAAAGGGGGTCCTACAGCTTATTAGGTAGGTGGTCATAATGTAATGGCTCATCGGTGTATAGGCTAAAGGGGGTCCTACAGCTTATTAGGTAGGTGGTCATAATGTAATGGCTCATCGGTGTATAGGCTAAAGGGGGTCCTACAGCTTATTAGGTAGGTGGTCATAATGTAATGGCTCATCAGTGTATAGGCTAAAAGGGGTCCTACAGCTTATTAGGTAGGTGGTCATAATGTAATGGCTCATCAGTGTATAGGCTAAAGGGGGTCCTACAGCTTATTAGGTAGGTGGTCATAATGTAATGGCTCATCAGTGTATAGGCTAAAGGGGGTCCTACAGCTTATTAGGTAGGTGGTCATAATGTAATGGCTCATCGGTGTATAGGCTAAAGGAGGTCCTACAGCTTATTAGGTAGGTGGTCATAATGTAATGGCTCATCGGTGTATAGGCTAAAGGGGGTCCTACAGCTTATTAGGTAGGTGGTCATAATGTAATGGCTCATCGGTGTATAGGCTAAAGGGGGTCCTACAGCTTATTAGGTAGGTGGTCATAGTGTAATGGCTCATCAGTGTATAGGCTAAAGGGGGTCCTACAGCTTATTAGGTAGGTGGTCATAATGTAATGGCTCATCGGTGTATAGGCTAAAGGGGGTCCTACAGCTTATTAGGTAGGTGGTCATAATGTAATGGCTCATCGGTGTATAGGCTAAAGGGGGTCCTACAGCTTATTAGGTAGGTGGTCATAGTGTAATGGCTCATCAGTGTATAGGCTAAAGGGGGTCCTACAGCTTATTAGGTAGGTGGTCATAATGTAATGGCTCATCGGTGTATAGGCTAAAGGGGGTCCTACAGCTTAATAGGTAGGTGGTCATAATGTAATGGCTCATCGGTGTATAGGCTAAAGGGGGTCCTACAGCTTATTAGGTAGGTGGTCATAATGTAATGGCTCATTGGTGTATAGGCTAAAGGGGGTCCTACAGCTTATTAGGTAGGTGGTCATAATGTAATGGCTCATCAGTGTATAGGCTAAAGGGGGTACTACAGCTTATTAGGTAGGTGGTCATAATGTAATGGCTCATCGGTGTATAGGCTAAAGGAGGTCCTACAGCTTATTAGGTAGGTGGTCATAATGTAATGGCTCATCGGTGTATAGGCTAAAGGGGGTCCTACAGCTTATTAGGTAGGTGGTCATAATGTAATGGCTCATCGGTGTATAGGCTAAAGGGGGTCCTACAGCTTATTAGGTAGGTGGTCATAGTGTAATGGCTCATCAGTGTATAGGCTAAAGGGGGTCCTACAGCTTATTAGGTAGGTGGTCATAATGTAATGGCTCATCGGTGTATAGGCTAAAGGGGGTCCTACAGCTTAATAGGTAGGTGGTCATAATGTAATGGCTCATCGGTGTATAGGCTAAAGGGGGTCCTACAGCTTAATAGGTAGGTGGTCATAATGTAATGGCTCATCGGTGTATAGGCTAAAGGGGGTCCTACAGCTTAATAGGTAGGTGGTCATAATGTAATGGCTCATCGGTGTATAGGCTAAAGGGGGTCCTACAGCTTATTAGGTAGGTGGTCATAATGTAATGGCTCATCGGTGTATAGGCTAAAGGGGGTCCTACAGCTTATTAGGTAGGTGGTCATAATGTAATGGCTCATCGGTGTATAGGCTAAAGGGGGTCCTACAGCTTATTAGGTAGGTGGTCATAATGTAATGGCTCATCGGTGTATAGGCTAAAGGGGGTCCTACAGCTTATTAGGTAGGTGGTCATACTGTAATGGCTCATCGGTGAATAGGCTAAAGGGTGTCCTACAGCTTATTAGGTAGGTGGTCATAATGTAATGGCTCATCGGTGTATAGGCTAAAGGGGGTCCTACAGCTTATTAGGTAGGTGGTCATAATGTAATGGCTCATCGGTGTATAGGCTAAAGGGGGTCCTACAGCTTATTAGGTAGGTGGTCATAATGTAATGGCTCATCAATGTATAGGCTAAAGGGGGTCCTACAGCTTATTAGGTAGGTGGTCATAATGTAATGGCTCATCGGTGTATAGGCTAAAGGGGGTCCTACAGCTTATTAGGTAGGTGGTCATAATGTAATGGCTCATCAGTGTATAGGCTAAAGGGGGTCCTACAGCTTATTAGGTAGGTGGTCATAATGTAATGGCTCATCGGTGTATAGGCTAAAGGGGGTCCTACAGCTTATTAGGTAGGTGGTCATAATGTAATGGCTCATCGGTGTATAGGCTAAAGGGGGTCCTACAGCTTATTAGGTAGGTGGTCATAATGTAATGGCTCATCGGTGTATAGGCTAAAGGGGGTCCTACAGCTTATTAGGTAGGTGGTCATAATGTAATGGCTCATCGGTGTATAGGCTAAAGGGGGTCCTACAGCTTATTAGGTAGGTGGTCATAATGTAATGGCTCATCGGTGTATAGGCTAAAGGGGGTCCTACAGCTTATTAGGTAGGTGGTCATAATGTAATGGCTCATCGGTGTATAGGCTAAAGGGGGTCCTACAGCTTATTAGGTAGGTGGTCATAATGTAATGGCTCATCGGTGTATAGGCTAAAGGGGGTCCTACAGCTTATTAGGTAGGTGGTCATAATGTAATGGCTCATCGGTGTATAGGCTAAAGGGGGTCCTACAGCTTATTAGGTAGGTGGTCATAATGTAATGGCTCATCGGTGTATAGGCTAAAGGGGGTCCTACAGCTTATTAGGTAGGTGGTCATAATGTAATGGCTCATCGGTGTATAGGCTAAAGGGGGTCCTACAGCTTATTAGGTAGGTGGTCATAATGTAATGGCTCATCGGTGTATAGGCTAAAGGGGGTCCTACAGCTTATTAGGTAGGTGGTCATAATGTAATGGCTCATCGGTGTATAGGCTAAAGGGGGTCCTACAGCTTATTAGGTAGGTGGTCATAATGTAATGGCTCATCGGTGTATAGGCTAAAGGGGGTCCTACAGCTTATTAGGTAGGTGGTCATAATGTAATGGCTCATCGGTGTATAGGCTAAAGGGGGTCCTACAGCTTATTAGGTAGGTGGTCATAATGTAATGGCTCATCGGTGTATAGGCTAAAGGGGGTCCTACAGCTTATTAGGTAGGTGGTCATAATGTAATGGCTCATCGGTGTATAGGCTAAAAGGGGTCCTACAGCTTATTAGGTAGGTGGTCATAATGTAATGGCTCATCGGTGTATAGGCTAAAGGGGGTCCTACAGCTTATTAGGTAGGTGGTCATAATGTAATGGCTCATCGGTGTATAGGCTAAAGGGGGTCCTACAGCTTATTAGGTAGGTGGTCATAATGTAATGGCTCATCGGTGTATAGGCTAAAAGGGGTCCTACAGCTTATTAGGTAGGTGGTCATAATGTAATGGCTCATCGGTGTATAGGCTAAAGGGGGTCCTACAGCTTATTAGGTAGGTGGTCATAATGTAATGGCTCATCGGTGTATAGGCTAAAGGGGGTCCTACAGCTTATTAGGTAGGTGGTCATAATGTAATGGCTCATCGGTGTATAGGCTAAAGGGGGTCCTACAGCTTATTAGGTAGGTGGTCATAATGTAATGGCTCATCGGTGTATAGGCTAAAGGGGGTCCTACAGCTTATTAGGTAGGTGGTCATAATGTAATGGCTCATCGGTGTATAGGCTAAAGGGGGTCCTACAGCTTTTTAGGTAGGTGGTCATAATGTAATGGCTCATCGGTGTATAGGCTAAAGGGGGTCCTACAGCTTATTAGGTAGGTGGTCATAATGTAATGGCTCATCGGTGTATAGGCTAAAAGGGGTCCTACAGCTTATTAGGTAGGTGGTCATAATGTAATGGCTCATCGGTGTATAGGCTAAAAGGGGTCCTACAGCTTATTAGGTAGGTGGTCATAATGTAATGGCTAATCGGTGTATAGGCTAAAAGGGATCCTACAGCTTATTAGGTAGGTGGTCATAATGTAATGGCTCATCGGTGTATAGGCTAAAGGGGGTCCTACAGCTTATTAGGTAGGTGGTCATAGTGTAATGGCTCATCAGTGTATAGGCTAAAGGGGGTCCTACAGCTTATTAGGTAGGTGGTCATAATGTAATGGCTCATCGGTGTATAGGCTAAAGGGGGTCCTACAGCTTATTAGGTAGGTGGTCATAATGTAATGGCTCATCGGTGTATAGGCTAAAGGGGGTCCTACAGCTTAATAGGTAGGTGGTCATAATGTAATGGCTCATCGGTGTATAGGCTAAAGGGGGTCCTACAGCTTAATAGGTAGGTGGTCATAATGTAATGGCTCATCGGTGTATAGGCTAAAGGGGGTCCTACAGCTTATTAGGTAGGTGGTCATAATGTAATGATTCATTGGTGTATAGGCTAAAGGGGGTCCTACAGCTTATTAGGTAGGTGGCCATAATGTAATGGCTCATCAGTGTATAGGCTAAAGGGGGTCCTACAGCTTATTAGGTAGGTGGTCATAATGTAATGGCTCATCAGTGTATAGGCTAAAGGGGGTCCTACAGCTTATTAGGTAGGTGGTCATAATGTAATGGCTCATCGGTGTATAGGCTAAAGGAGGTCCTACAGCTTATTAGGTAGGTGGTCATAATGTAATGGCTCATCGGTGTATAGGCTAAAGGGGGTCCTACAGCTTATTAGGTAGGTGGTCATAATGTAATGGCTCATCGGTGTATAGGCTAAAGGGGGTCCTACAGCTTATTAGGTAGGTGGTCATAGTGTAATAGCTCATCAGTGTATAGGCTAAAGGGGGTCCTACAGCTTATTAGGTAGGTGGTCATAATGTAATGGCTCATCGGTGTATAGGCTAAAGGGGGTCCTACAGCTTAATAGGTAGGTGGTCATAATGTAATGGCTCATCGGTGTATAGGCTAAAGGGGGTCCTACAGCTTAATAGGTAGGTGGTCATAATGTAATGGCTCATCGGTGTATAGGCTAAAGGGGGTCCTACAGCTTATTAGGTAGGTGGTCATAATGTAATGGCTCATCGGTGTATAGGCTAAAGGGGGTCCTACAGCTTATTAGGTAGGTGGTCATAATGTAATGGCTCATCGGTGTATAGGCTAAAGGGGGTCCTACAGCTTATTAGGTAGGTGGTCATAATGTAATGGCTCATCGGTGTATAGGCTAAAGGGGGTCCTACAGCTTATTAGGTAGGTGGTCATAGTGTAATGGCTCATCAGTGTATAGGCTAAAGGGGGTCCTACAGCTTATTAGGTAGGTGGTCATACTGTAATGGCTCATCGGTGAATAGGCTAAAGGGGGTCCTACAGCTTATTAGGTAGGTGGTCATAATGTAATGGCTCATCGGTGTATAGGCTAAAAGGGGTCCTACAGCTTATTAGGTAGGTGGTCATAATGTAATGGCTCATCGGTGTATAGGCTAAAGGGGGTCCTACAGCTTATTAGGTAGGTGGTCATAATGTAATGGCTCATCAATGTATAGGCTAAAGGGGGTCCTACAGCTTATTAGGTAGGTGGTCATAATGTAATGGCTCATCGGTGTATAGGCTAAAGGGGGTCCTACAGCTTATTAGGTAGGTGGTCATAATGTAATGGCTCATCAGTGTATAGGCTAAAGGGGGTCCTTCAGCTTATTAGGTAGGTGGTCATAATGTAATGGCTCATCGGTGTATAGGCTAAAGGGGGTCCTACAGCTTATTAGGTAGGTGGTCATAATGTAATGGCTCATCGGTGTATAGGCTAAAGGGGATCCTACAGCTTATTAGGTAGGTGGTCATAATGTAATGGCTCATCGGTGTATAGGCTAAAGGGGGTCCTACAGCTTATTAGGTAGGTGGTCATAATGTAATGGCTCATCGGTGTATAGGCTAAAGGGGGTCCTACAGCTTATTAGGTAGGTGGTCATAATGTAATGGCCCATCGGTGTATAATCTAAAGGGGGTCCTACAGCTTATTAGGTAGGTGGTCATAATGTAATGGCTCATCGGTGTATAGGCTAAAGGGGGTCCTACAGCTTATTAGGTAGGTGGTCATAATGTAATGGCTCATCGGTGTATAGGCTAAAGGGGGTCCTACAGCTTATTAGGTAGGTGGTCATAATGTAATGGCTCATCGGTGTATAGGCTAAAGGGGGTCCTACAGCTTATTAGGTAGGTGGTCATAATGTAATGGCTCATCGGTGTATAGGCTAAAGGGGGTCCTACAGCTTATTAGGTAGGTGGTCATAATGTAATGGCTCATCGGTGTATAGGCTAAAGGGGGTCCTACAGCTTATTAGGTAGGTGGTCATAATGTAATGGCTCATCGGTGTATAGGCTAAAGGGGGTCCTACAGCTTATTAGGTAGGTGGTCATAATGTAATGGCTCATCGGTGTATAGGCTAAAGGGGGTCCTACAGCTTATTAGGTAGGTGGTCATAATGTAATGGCTCATCGGTGTATAGGCTAAAGGGGGTCCTACAGCTTATTAGGTAGGTGGTCATAATGTAATGGCTCATCGGTGTATAGGCTAAAGGGGGTCCTACAGCTTATTAGGTAGGTGGTCATAATGTAATGGCTCATCGGTGTATAGGCTAAAAGGGGTCCTACAGCTTATTAGGTAGGTGGTCATAATGTAATGGCTCATCGGTGTATAGGCTAAAAGGGGTCCTACAGCTTATTAGGTAGGTGGTCATAATGTAATGGCTCATCAGTGTATAGGCTAAAGGGGGTCCTACAGCTTATTAGGTAGGTGGTCATAATGTAATGGCTCATCGGTGTATAGGCTAAAGGGGGTCCTACAGCTTATTAGGTAGGTGGTCATAATGTAATGGCTCATCGGTGTATAGGCTAAAAGGGGTCCTACAGCTTATTAGGTAGGTGGTCATAATGTAATGGCTCATCGGTGTATAGGCTAAAAGGGGTCCTACAGCTTATTAGGTAGGTGGTCATAATGTAATGGCTCATCGGTGTATAGGCTAAAAGGGATCCTACAGCTTATTAGGTAGGTGGTCATAATGTAATGGCTCATCGGTGTATAGGCTAAAGGGGGTCCTACAGCTTATTAGGTAGGTGGTCATAATGTAATGGCTCATCGGTGTATAGGCTAAAAGGGGTCCTACAGCTTATTAGGTAGGTGGTCATAATGTAATGGCTCATCGGTGTATAGGCTAAAAGGGGTCCTACAGCTTATTAGGTAGGTGGTCATAATGTAATGGCTCATCGGTGTATAGGCTAAAAGGGGTCCTACAGCTTATTAGGTAGGTGGTCATAATGTAATGGCTCATCGGTGTATAGGCTAAAGGGGGTCCTACAGCTTATTAGGTAGGTGGTCATAATGTAATGGCTCATCGGTGTATAGGCTAAAGGGGGTCCTACAGCTTATTAGGTAGGTGGTCATAATGTAATGGCTCATCAGTGTATAGGCTAAAGGGGGTCCTACAGCTTATTAGGTAGGTGGTCATAATGTAATGGCTCATCGGTGTATAGGCTAAAGGAGGTCCTACAGCTTATTAGGTAGGTGGTCATAATGTAATGGCTCATCGGTGTATAGGCTAAAGGGGGTCCTACAGCTTATTAGGTAGGTGGTCATAATGTAATGGCTCATCGGTGTATAGGCTAAAGGGGGTCCTACAGCTTATTAGGTAGGTGGTCATAGTGTAATAGCTCATCAGTGTATAGGCTAAAGGGGGTCCTACAGCTTATTAGGTAGGTGGTCATAATGTAATGGCTCATCGGTGTATAGGCTAAAGGGGGTCCTACAGCTTAATAGGTAGGTGGTCATAATGTAATGGCTCATCGGTGTATAGGCTAAAGGGGGTCCTACAGCTTAATAGGTAGGTGGTCATAATGTAATGGCTCATCGGTGTATAGGCTAAAGGGGGTCCTACAGCTTATTAGGTAGGTGGTCATAATGTAATGGCTCATCGGTGTATAGGCTAAAGGGGGTCCTACAGCTTATTAGGTAGGTGGTCATAATGTAATGGCTCATCGGTGTATAGGCTAAAGGGGGTCCTACAGCTTATTAGGTAGGTGGTCATAATGTAATGGCTCATCGGTGTATAGGCTAATTAGTTAGTTAGTTAATTGATTTTAGTGGCGCAAGGGCCAGGTTTGGCCAAAGAGCGCCAGACACAGAACTATCAGCTAAAGATTTTTAAAAGCGTGGAGAATGATTAAGAGCAGACGGGCTTAGTAAAAGTTAGAAAAGAGGATGATGAAAGATGTGAAGACTAGTTAGTTAATTAGGTTTATATATAACTTTATTAGTTTACTATTATACTTATTATATCACTTTTTTTTTTTTAAATAAGTTTTAAAAAGTTAATCTGTTTTAAAAAGGAAAATACTGCGAAAGTGTCGCAGTGGTCGCCCAAAAGTTTTTGAAGCGTAGCTGCGTCCTTGTCCAGCAGATGAGACTGAAAATAGTGAAACCGATTATTACAAAACCGAACACAACTACATAAAACATGAGAGATGGTGAGTAAACAGTCGCACGCCTCACACATTGGGGCAGCGTCGCCACACAGCAAATAGCTATGCGTGAAGCGACAATGCCCAATGCGGAGACGCGCAAGAACAACTTCTTCCCTACGGTTCCGGCGACACGATGATTTCCAGACTCCAAGGATGGGTTTAACACGGTGCAGTTTATTCTCCACCTGTTGGTCCCACAGACCCCGCCACGTTCGTCTGATATGATCGTGAACAAGAAAGCGAAAATCACGGTGGAACAGTGGCAACGGTGTGACAACCAAAGAGGAGGCAGATCTAGCAGCAGCATCAGCAGACTCGTTCCCTGGGATCCCAACATGCCCAGGAATCCAGCAGAACCGAATCTGGACATCAGCCTCGAACAAAGAACGAAGAAGTCTCCGTACGGTAAAAAAGAAGGGGGTGGCCAGTGAAATCCAAAGATGACAATGATTGCACAACACTCAACGAATCAGTGTACACAATAGCACGCTGATGAGAGCTCGACTGCACGTGAACAAGTGCAAGATACACAGCATGCATCTCCGCCGAAAACACCGTGGCCTCAGGAGGAATGCGGGCAACAGAAACTTCGTCAACGCAGACGGCGGCGGATCCAACAACACCAGCCGCCTTAGATCCATCGGTGAAAACAGGAATAAAGTCTGCATTGACGTAACGGTGTTCAGCGAAGAGCTGCTGGTACACTGACGCAGGGGTTGAGGACTTGTCAAAAGATGTAAAGCTGGTATCAACCATGACACCAAGAGGATGCCATGGGGGTTCCTCAAAGCCCCTGGTCTCCCCAACGAGTGACAAGTCGAGCCCTGCATCACGAGCTACGGCCGCCATACGAAGACCGAAGGTTCGAATGCACGAGGGACGGATCTCGAACAAACGAGCATGCTGGGGATGAAAAACTTCATCGTATAAAGGATGGTCTGTGAGTGATTTAAGTTTCAGGTAAAACTGAAGAGACAGCTGCAGACGGCGTAAATGAAGCGACGGTTCGTTCGCGTCGGCATAAAGGCTGGGAATGGGTGACGTACGAAAGGCTCCCGTACAAAGACGCAGCGCTTGATGGTGGATGGTATCCAACGGCCGGAGAACGGTAGGACGCGCAGAGCCATACACCATACAGCCATAATCCAGCTTAGACCGAATGAGAGAATGGTAAATACGGAACAAAGAAGTCCTGTCTGCACCCCAGGAGACTGAGGCAAGGATCTTAAGGATTGAGAAGGCTCTCAGACAGGAAGTCCTTAGCCGTCGAACGTGCGAGCGAAAGGTGAGAGCACGGTCAACGGTCAAACCAAGGAACTTGGTTTCCGGCAAAACTGGAATGGCTGCACGGTCCAAATAGAGCTCTGGATCAGGGTGGAGGCCACGCCTCCGGCAGAAATGGACACAGGCTGTCTTGTCGGGAGAAAGAACAAACCCATTATTGTTAGCCGCATTAACAATCTGGGAAATTGCAGACTGCAGCTGCCTTTCAACGAAATGCATGCTGGATGACGAACAGAAGATGTGAAGGTCGTCAACATAAATGGTAGCCGAAACCGTAGGAGGAAGATTTTTGAGTAAACAATTAATGCGGAGGATGAACAGAGTCACCGAAAGAATGCTGCCTTGAGGAACGCCTTGTTCTTGATGGAAAAAGGCGGACAGCGTTGTACCCAGGCGCACCTGGAACACACGGTTACGAAGAAAGTTGGCAATGAAGGTTGGCAGGTTTCCCCGCAACCCACTCTCGTGGAGGTCACGGAGGATACCGTGACGCCACGCTCTATCGTAAGCTTTTTCGATGTCAAAAAATACAGACACCAGGTGCTGCCTACGTACGAACGCCTCACGAACAGATGTCTCAAGGAGCAGGAGATGGTCAGGAGCTGATCGATGACGTCGAAAGCCGCTTTGTGATGGAGACAGTATTCGATGTTCTTCAAGAAAATAAATAAGCCGGGAATTAACCATTCGTTCAAGGATTTTGCACAGACAGCTAGTGAGGGCAATTGGCCGATAACTAGAGGGAGACCTGGGGTCTTTGCCAGGCTTGGGAAAAGGTAAAACAAAAGCTCTTCGCCAAGAGTCCGGGAAACTGTGCTCCAACCAAATACGGTTGAAAAGCACTAACAGATTCTCGAGAGACGACTGCGAGAGATGACGAATCATGTCATAGTGGATGCCGTCGGGACCGACAGATGTTGCGCCGGACCGATGCAGAGCCACCCGTAGTTCAACCATGCTGAAGGGGGAGTTATACTCAGTGTTATAAAAAGGTGCAAAGGAGATTTTCTGGCGTTCCGCGGTTGTTTTAATCCTCTGAAAGGACGGGAGATACGCCTGAGAACTAGAAACTGAAGCAAACGCTTCGCCCAAGCAATCCACAATCTCCCCAACTTCAGCATACGTGCAGCCGTTATTCTCAAGAATTGAAATTTGGCGCGAACTATAGTTTCCCCGGATCTTACGAATTTTTTCCCAAACAGTTTTTGAACTGGCACGTGAATTGATAGATGAAACGTACTTCATCCAAGACTCCCTCTTGCTTCGTCGACGCACCAACCGAGCGTAAGATTTTGCTCTTTTAAATTTAACAAGATTAGCATCGGTCGGATAACGCCGAAAAGTACACCAGGCCTTATGTTGAACTCTCCTAGCCGCTGCGCAATCAGGGTTCCACCAAGGCTTCGGACGTCTTGGGAGCGTCGTTGATGTTTTGGGGATAGAGAGATCTGCTGCCTGAATGATACACGTTGTGACATCAGTAACAGCTGCGTCAATTGACCCCCGGGTCACCATGGCAAAAGATATTACTGCAGACATTGTGAAGACCTCCCACTTGGCACGATCCATCATCCAACGAGGAGGGCGGGAGGCAGAAGATGGTACGCTCACATTATACCTAAGTACAATTGGGAAGTGGTCGCTTCCATGGAGGTCGTCACACACCGTCCACGACCAGTCGGCCATAACCGATGGTTGACCCAAAGATAAATCGATTGCACTGAAACTTCGTGTAGGCTCGTGGAAGTAAGTGTCAGCACCGGTGTTAAACAGGCACAAAGAGGTCGAGGAAAGAAGAGATTCGATCCTACGGCCTCGTGCGTCTGTTCTGACACTACCCCACAATGGATTATGAGCATTGAAGTCACCCAGAAGAAGAGCAGGTGACGGCAGCTGCCCAACTAAGCTCTCAAGAATGGACACGCTCACGTCCTCATCCGGCGGCAGATAGACGCTGCAAACAGTTAAAGGCACAGGCATGGAGATACGCACCGCAACGGCTTGTAAAGATGTTGAGACCGCAACGGGAGAAACTGGAACACTGTGGGGGACAAGGATGGCAACTCCCCCGCAAGCTATATTTCCTGAAACATTATCTTTCCGAAATGCACTGTAGCCTCGAACTGAAAGGAGGTCTGATGGTTTAAGTTTTGTCTCCTGGAGGCAAAGGCACACCGGAGAGTATGACGAAAGCAGATGTTTCACGTCGTCATGTCTTGTCCGAAAGCCTCGACAGTTCCACTGAACGATTTGATCCATGGTTTGAATTGTGGTGAATGAGAAAAAGAAAAACGAAAAACAAAACCCGAGAAAAACTGGGACAACTAAAAGTTGTCCGATTCCATCATTTCGTCTGCAATGTCCATTTGCGCTTGGGACTGTTTTGTCAGACGCCCTGTAGTCTCTGGTGGTAAAATGGGGCGGTATTTTGGTTCCTGTGTCGCAGATGATCTGGCCCGATCCTGGTTCTTATGATGGGAGTTTGGAGATTTCTTCTCCTTTTCTTTTTCCTTTCTCTTTCCTCCCGGGGTTGTTGAAGTCCCGGTGGTGCTGGTGTTAGTTGCAGCAGGTTTAGGCACAGTGGTTGTTGGAGCTTTCGCGTCCCTAGCTCGGGATTGTAGTGCTGCCAGACCAGCAGCTATGATGTCATCTAGCTTGTATGGACAATTCACTGGGATTTGGCTATCAGTCTGGGTACCGACTGTAGTCCTTGCAACAACCGCTGATGCATAGGATCGCCGATTTGATTGGTTTGGAGCGACCTTTCTTCTGGCCTCTGGGTAGGAGATTCCCTCGACGGTCTTAATGCGTTGGATCTCTTTTTCCTCTTTCCACTTTGGACATTCTCTCGATGATGCTGCATGAGATCCCTTGCAGTTGAAGCACAGCTCGGCTTCGGCATGGCAATCTTGCAAAGTATGGTCGGTTGCAGTACAACGCCCACACCGAGCAGTGCTCCTGCAAGACTGCTGGGAGTGACCATATGCTTGGCATTTGAAGCATCGTAGAGGACTTGGTATGAAGGGGCGCACTTCAAGGTGTAGATACCCTGCCTTGATTGAAGTTGGCAGGGATGGGGTGTTAAAGGTCAGTATGATGTTTCGAGATGGGACAGATTGGCCATTTCGCCGAAATAGGATGCGCCGGACTCCACTCACTTGTTGGTCTCTCAGTTCCTCCAGAAGTTCTTGGTCACTGCACTCCAGAAGGTCTTGAGAAGAGATAACACCTCGTGAGGAATTGAGGTAGCCGTGAGGGGTAACTTTTACTGGACAATCTAAAAGAGGTGGTGTTTAAAAGCACTGTAGCATATCTGGGACTCGACATCTCGACAAGAAGATCTCCAGATTGGAGCTTCTTAACGCTCTTAGGAGAGCTGGCAATTGATTGCAATGCTTTATTTATCCAGAAGGGGCTTCTGGTGTTTAATGGGTTTGAAGCGTCCAAGGAGTGGATGCAAAAGAACCGAACATTGGCAGAATCAGGTGTAGGTTTCTTGTTGGGAGGGGGTGACCCTTCCTCAATGGGCCGCTTTGTTTGAAGTTCTTGGGAAATTTTTTTGTTATCCATGAAAAGAAGTAAAAAGTTCGTCCGCCGATTTCCCCGCCCACAACCGAGCCCAACAGGGGAGAGCCGGAGGTCCGCAAGCCCAATTGGACGCAGGACACGACTCTAGGGTTAAGCAACGGATATAGCATGTTGACAGTGCAGACAAGCGCTCAGCGAGTACCGAGACTTTCCCAGGTCTCGGTAACACTCCTTTGGCATGCCCGCACTATCCCCAAACTCACCCTGTTGTACGAAACAACAAGCCGATTGACTAGGAATGGGTTAGTTCCTAGCCGTCCGTTTAGGGTGAAGCAGGGGGCAAAGAGGAGTGTTGGCGACTGGCGACAACAACAACCTGGCCACCAGAAACCTCAGCCTCCAGCATCCCCTTTTCCACCTGTACGGGTCACCGCACACGGCAAACGTGCAGGTAGGTCTAGCAAAACCAGCCCGGAAAAACAAGAGAGGAACAGAAAATGGAGAAGCAAGTCGAGTAGAAAATGGAGTAGAAAAGAAGAACAGGTAGTGGAGAAGAAAGTAAAAACAGGAAAGGGAGAGGAAAGCGAGAGGAAAGGAAAGGGCTGGCGCATAATCACAACCTCAGCAACCAACAACTGAGGCGGGTGCTGTCAAGGTGGTGGCAACACAAAGTTGTAATGAGAAGAATCAAACAAAACATGTCGGCTGGGGCCGTGGGGTCGCTACTCCCCATCAGCTGGATGAACAGCTGTCCCTGCGGTAACGATAAAGCACAAAAAACAAGAAAGCAAAAAACCGTCACAAGGTCAGCTCGGGCCGTGGGGGCGCTGCTCCCCAAATAACTGGAAAACCAGTTATCCCCGTGCGGGGGTATAGGCTAAAGGGGGTCCTACAGCTTATTAGGTAGGTGGTCATAGTGTAATGGCTCATCAGTGTATAGGCTAAAGGGGGTCCTACAGCTTATTAGGTAGGTGGTCATACTGTAATGGCTCATCGGTGAATAGGCTAAAGGGGGTCCTACAGCTTATTAGGTAGGTGGTCATAATGTAATGGCTCATCGGTGTATAGGCTAAAAGGGGTCCTACAGCTTATTAGGTAGGTGGTCATAATGTAATGGCTCATCGGTGTATAGGCTAAAGGGGGTCCTACAGCTTATTAGGTAGGTGGTCATAATGTAATGGCTCATCAATGTATAGGCTAAAGGGGGTCCTACAGCTTATTAGGTAGGTGGTCATAATGTAATGGCTCATCGGTGTATAGGCTAAAGGGGGTCCTACAGCTTATTAGGTAGGTGGTCATAATGTAATGGCTCATCAGTGTATAGGCTAAAGGGGGTCCTTCAGCTTATTAGGTAGGTGGTCATAATGTAATGGCTCATCGGTGTATAGGCTAAAGGGGGTCCTACAGCTTATTAGGTAGGTGGTCATAATGTAATGGCTCATCGGTGTATAGGCTAAAGGGGATCCTACAGCTTATTAGGTAGGTGGTCATAATGTAATGGCTCATCGGTGTATAGGCTAAAGGGGGTCCTACAGCTTATTAGGTAGGTGGTCATAATGTAATGGCTCATCGGTGTATAGGCTAAAGGGGGTCCTACAGCTTATTAGGTAGGTGGTCATAATGTAATGGCCCATCGGTGTATAATCTAAAGGGGGTCCTACAGCTTATTAGGTAGGTGGTCATAATGTAATGGCTCATCGGTGTATAGGCTAAAGGGGGTCCTACAGCTTATTAGGTAGGTGGTCATAATGTAATGGCTCATCGGTGTATAGGCTAAAGGGGGTCCTACAGCTTATTAGGTAGGTGGTCATAATGTAATGGCTCATCGGTGTATAGGCTAAAGGGGGTCCTACAGCTTATTAGGTAGGTGGTCATAATGTAATGGCTCATCGGTGTATAGGCTAAAGGGGGTCCTACAGCTTATTAGGTAGGTGGTCATAATGTAATGGCTCATCGGTGTATAGGCTAAAGGGGGTCCTACAGCTTATTAGGTAGGTGGTCATAATGTAATGGCTCATCGGTGTATAGGCTAAAGGGGGTCCTACAGCTTATTAGGTAGGTGGTCATAATGTAATGGCTCATCGGTGTATAGGCTAAAGGGGGTCCTACAGCTTATTAGGTAGGTGGTCATAATGTAATGGCTCATCGGTGTATAGGCTAAAGGGGGTCCTACAGCTTATTAGGTAGGTGGTCATAATGTAATGGCTCATCGGTGTATAGGCTAAAGGGGGTCCTACAGCTTATTAGGTAGGTGGTCATAATGTAATGGCTCATCGGTGTATAGGCTAAAAGGGGTCCTACAGCTTATTAGGTAGGTGGTCATAATGTAATGGCTCATCGGTGTATAGGCTAAAAGGGGTCCTACAGCTTATTAGGTAGGTGGTCATAATGTAATGGCTCATCAGTGTATAGGCTAAAGGGGGTCCTACAGCTTATTAGGTAGGTGGTCATAATGTAATGGCTCATCGGTGTATAGGCTAAAGGGGGTCCTACAGCTTATTAGGTAGGTGGTCATAATGTAATGGCTCATCGGTGTATAGGCTAAAAGGGGTCCTACAGCTTATTAGGTAGGTGGTCATAATGTAATGGCTCATCGGTGTATAGGCTAAAGGGGGTCCTACAGCTTATTAGGTAGGTGGTCATAATGTAATGGCTCATCGGTGTATAGGCTAAAAGGGATCCTACAGCTTATTAGGTAGGTGGTCATAATGTAATGGCTCATCGGTGTATAGGCTAAAGGGGGTCCTACAGCTTATTAGGTAGGTGGTCATAATGTAATGGCTCATCGGTGTATAGGCTAAAAGGGGTCCTACAGCTTATTAGGTAGGTGGTCATAATGTAATGGCTCATCGGTGTATAGGCTAAAAGGGGTCCTACAGCTTATTAGGTAGGTGGTCATAATGTAATGGCTCATCGGTGTATAGGCTAAAAGGGGTCCTACAGCTTATTAGGTAGGTGGTCATAATGTAATGGCTCATCGGTGTATAGGCTAAAAGGGATCCTACAGCTTATTAGGTAGGTGGTCATAATGTAATGGCTCATCGGTGTATAGGCTAAAGGGGGTCCTACAGCTTATTAGGTAGGTGGTCATAATGTAATGGCTCATCGGTGTATAGGCTAAAGGGGGTCCTACAGCTTATTAGGTAGGTGGTCATAATGTAATGGCTCATCGGTGTATAGGCTAAAGGGGTCCTACAGCTTATTAGGTAGGTGGTCATAATGTAATGGCTCATCGGTGTATAGGCTAAAGGGGTTCCTACAGCTTATTAGGTAGGTGGTCATAATGTAATGGCTCATCGGTGTATAGGCTAAAGGGGGTCCTACAGCTTATTAGGTAGGTGGTCATAATGTAATGGCTCATCGGTGTATAGGCTAAAGGGGGTCCTACAGCTTATTAGGTAGGTGGTCATAATGTAATGGCTCATCGGTGTATAGGCTAAAGGGGGTCCTACAGCTTATTAGGTTGGTGGTCATAATGTAATGGCTCATCGGTGTATAGGCTAAAGGGGGTCCTACAGCTTATTAGGTAGGTGGTCATAATGTAATGGCTCATCGGTGTATAGGCTAAAGGGGGTCCTACAGCTTATTAGGTAGGTGGTCATAATGTAATGGCTCATCGGTGTATAGGCTAAAAGGGGTCCTACAGCTTATTAGGTAGGTGGTCATAATGTAATGGCTAATCGGTGTATAGGCTAAAAGGGATCCTACAGCTTATTAGGTAGGTGGTCATAATGTAATGGCTCATCGGTGTATAGGCTAAAGGGGGTCCTACAGCTTATTAGGTAGGTGGTCATAATGTAATGGCTCATCGGTGTATAGGCTAAAGGGGGTCCTACAGCTTATTAGGTAGGTGGTCATAATGTAATGGCTCATCGGTGTATAGGCTAAAGGGGGTCCTACAGCTTATTAGGTAGGTGGTCATAATGTAATGGCTCATCGGTGTATAGGCTAAAGGGGGTCCTACAGCTTATTAGGTAGGTGGTCATAATGTAATGGCTCATCGGTGTATAGGCTAAAGGGGGTCCTACAGCTTATTAGGTAGGTGGTCATAATGTAATGGCTCATCGGTGTATAGGCTAAAAGGGGTCCTACAGCTTATTAGGTAGGTGGTCATAATGTAATGGCTCATCGGTGTATAGGCTAAAGGGGGTCCTACAGCTTATTAGGTAGGTGGTCATAATGTAATGGCTCATCGGTGTATAGGCTAAAGGGGGTCCTACAGCTTATTAGGTAGGTGGTTATAATGTAATGGCTCATCGGTGTATAGGCTAAAGGGGGTCCTACAGCTTATTAGGTAGGTGGTCATAATGTAATGGCTCATCGGTGTATAGGCTAAAGGGGGTCCTACAGCTTATTAGGTAGGTGGTCATAATGTAATGGCTCATCGGTGTATAGGCTAAAAGGGGTCCTACAGCTTATTAGGTAGGTGGTCATAATGTAATGGCTCATCGGTGTATAGGCTAAAGGGGGTCCTACAGCTTATTAGGTAGGTGGTCATAATGTAATGGCTCATCGGTGTATAGGCTAAAAGGGGTCCTACAGCTTATTAGGTAGGTGGTCATAATGTAATGTCTCATCGGTGTATAGGCTAAAGGGGGTCCTACAGCTTATTAGGTAGGTGGTCATAATGTAATGGCTCATCGGTGTATAGGCTAAAGGGGGTCCTACAGCTTATTAAGTAGGTGGTCATAATGTAATGGCTCATTGGTGTATAGGCTAAAGAGGGTCCTACAGCTTATTAGGTAGGTGGTCATAATGTAATGGCTCATCGGTGTATAGGCTAAAAGGGGTCCTACAGCTTATTAGGTAGGTGGTCATACTGTAATGGCTCATCGGTGTATAGGCTAAAGGGGGTCCTACAGCTTATTAGGTAGGTGGTCATAATGTAATGGCTCATCGGTGTATAGGCTAAAAGGGGTCCTACAGCTTATTAGGTAGGTGGTCATAATGTAATGGCTCATCAGTGTATAGGCTAAAGGGGGTCCTACAGCTTATTAGGTAGGTGGTCATAATGTAATGGCTCATCGGTGTATAGGCTAAAGGGGGTCCTACAGCTTATTAGGTAGGTTGTCATAATGTAATGGCTCATCAGTGTATAGGCTAAAAGGGATCCTACAGCTTATTAGGTAGGTGGTCATAATGTAATGGCTCATCGGTGTATAGGCTAAAGGGGGTCCTACAGCTTATTAGGTAGGTGGTCATAATGTAATGGCTCATCGGTGTATAGGCTAAAGGGGGTCCTACAGCTTATTAGGTAGGTGGTCATAATGTAATGGCTCATCGGTGTATAGGCTAAAAGGGGGTCCTACAGCTTATTAGGTAGGTGGTCATAATGTAATGGCTCATCGGTGTATAGGCTAAAGGGGGTCCTACAGCTTATTAGGTAGGTGGTCATAATGTAATGGCTCATCGGTGTATAGGCTAAAGGGGGTCCTACAGCTTATTAGGTAGGTGGTCATAATGTAATGGCTCATCGGTGTATAGGCTAAAGGGGGTCCTACAGCTTATTAGGTAGGTGGTCATAATGTAATGGCTCATCGGTGTATAGGCTAAAGGGGGTCCTACAGCTTATTAGGTAGGTGGTCATAATGTAATGGCTCATCGGTGTATAGGCTAAAGGGGGTCCTACAGCTTATTAGGTAGGTGGTCATAATGTAATGGCTCATCGGTGTATAGGCTAAAGGGGGTCCTACAGCTTATTAGGTAGGTGGTCATAATGTAATGGCTCATCGGTGTATAGGCTAAAGGGGGTCCTACAGCTTATTAGGTAGGTGGTCATAATGTAATGGCTCATCGGTGTATAGGCTAAAAGGGGTCCTACAGCTTATTAGGTAGGTTGTCATAATGTAATGGCTAATCGGTGTATAGGCTAAAAGGGATCCTACAGCTTATTAGGTAGGTGGTCATAATGTAATGGCTCATCGGTGTATAGGCTAAAGGGGGTCCTACAGCTTATTAGGTAGGTGGTCATAATGTAATGGCTCATCGGTGTATAGGCTAAAAGGGGTCCTACAGCTTATTAGGTAGGTGGTCATAATGTAATGGCTCATCGGTGTATAGGCTAAAAGGGGTCCTACAGCTTATTAGGTAGGTGGTCATAATGTAATGGCTCATCGGTGTATAGGCTAAAGGGGGTCCTACAGCTTATTAGGTAGGTGGTCATAATGTAATGGCTCATCGGTGTATAGGCTAAAAGGGATCCTACAGCTTATTAGGTAGGTGGTCATAATGTAATGGCTCATCGGTGTATAGGCTAAAAGGGGTCCTACAGCTTATTAGGTAGGTGGTCATAATGTAATGGCTCATCGGTGTATAGGCTAAAAGGGGTCCTACAGCTTATTAGGTAGGTGGTCATAATGTAATGGCTCATCGGTGTATAGGCTAAAGGGGGTCCTACAGCTTATTAGGTAGGTGGTCATAATGTAATGGCTCATCGGTGTATAGGCTAAAGGGGGTCCTACAGCTTATTAGGTAGGTGGTTATAATGTAATGGCTCATCGGTGTATAGGCTAAAGGGGGTCCTACAGCTTATTAGGTAGGTGGTCATAATGTAATGGCTCATCGGTGTATAGGCTAAAGGGGGTCCTACAGCTTATTAGGTAGGTGGTCATAATGTAATGGCTCATCGGTGTATAGGCTAAAGGGGGTCCTACAGCTTATTAGGTAGGTGGTCATAATGTAATGGCTCATCGGTGTATAGGCTAAAGGGGGTCCTACAGCTTATTAGGTAGGTGGTCATAATGTAATGGCTCATCGGTGTATAGGCTAAAAGGGGGTCCTACAGCTTATTAGGTAGGTGGTCATAATGTAATGGCTCATCGGTGTATAGGCTAAAGGGGGTCCTACAGCTTATTAGGTAGGTGGTCATAATGTAATGGCTCATCGGTGTATAGGCTAAAGGGGGTCCTACAGCTTATTAAGTAGGTGGTCATAATGTAATGGCTCATTGGTGTATAGGCTAAAGAGGGTCCTACAGCTTATTAGGTAGGTGGTCATAATGTAATGGCTCATCGGTGTATAGGCTAAAAGGGGGTCCTACAGCTTATTAGGTAGGTGGTCATACTGTAATGGCTCATCGGTGTATAGGCTAAAGGGGGTCCTACAGCTTATTAGGTAGGTGGTCATAATGTAATGGCTCATCGGTGTATAGGCTAAAAGGGGTCCTACAGCTTATTAGGTAGGTGGTCATAATGTAATGGCTCATCAGTGTATAGGCTAAAAGGGGTCCTACAGCTTATTAGGTAGGTGGTCATAATGTAATGGCTCATCGGTGTATAGGCTAAAAGGGGTCCTACAGCTTATTAGGTAGGTGGTCATAATGTAATGGCTCATCGGTGTATAGGCTAAAGGGGATCCTACAGCTTATTAGGTAGGTGGTCATAATGTAATGGCTCATCGGTGTATAGGCTAAAGGGGGTCCTACAGCTTATTAGGTAGGTGGTCATAATGTAATGGCTCATCGGTGTATAGGCCAAATGGGGTCCTACAGCTTATTAGGTAGGTGGTCATAATGTAATGGCTCATCGGTGTATAGGCTAAAAGGGGGTCCTACAGCTTATTAGGTAGGTGGTCATAATGTAATGGCTCATCGGTGTATAGGCTAAAGGGGGTCCTACAGCTTATTAGGTAGGTGGTCATAGTGTAATGGCTCATCAGTGTATAGGCTAAAGGGGGTCCTATAGCTTATTAGGTAGGTGGTCATACCGTAATGGCTCATCGGTGAATAGGCTAAAGGGGATCCTACAGCTTATTAGGTAGGTGGTCATAATGTAATGGCTCATCGGTGTATAGGCTAAAAGGGATCCTACAGCTTATTAGGTAGGTGGTCATAATGTAATGGCTCATCGGTGTATAGGCTAAAGGGGATCCTACAGCTTATTAGGTAGGTGGTCATAATGTAATGGCTCATCGGTGTATAGGCTAAAGGGGGTCCTACAGCTTATTAGGTAGGTGGTCATAATGTAATGGCTCATCGGTGTATAGGCGAAAAGAAAGCGCGCTCTCCTATGGCAGGACAACGCTCGGCCTCATACCGCGTGAACGACCCGGGCAAAACTCCAGGAACTTGAGGGCATCGAATTGATGTCACACCAGCATATATTCCGGACTTTGCTCCGTCGAATTATTACATTTTCCGGTCCATGGCCCACTTCCTTCGCGAGCGGCACTTCAACAACCAGGAGGAGGTGGCAGCTGGGGTGAAGGAGTTCTTCGCCTCGAAGGACAAGAACTGGTACCGCCGCGGAATCGAAGAACTGGCAGACAGATGGCTAAAGACGGTGCAACACGGTGGACTATACTTTGAATGCTAGTCAGCTTTCGTCCTAAAGGCACGTATGAAGACACCAAGTGATCCGAATGTTGCAAAACTTTCGACTTACCCTGTGAACATAATTGTGGAGATTTACGGACATGTGAAACTTACTTTAATATTTATGTAAGACAAATACCGGGGCGTCGCTAGACCATTTCAGAGGCTTCAGGACAGCAATCGTATCTGTAGCTCTCCCGAGTAATATTCAAATAATTTTTTCGTTAAAAAAAATACGAAACCGTTACTAAGTTCGGAAAATTATGTTTAAAATCAATGACTAGTCATCGAAAATTAAATAAATACTGTAAAAAATGAGTGATGTGAATTCACGAAAAATTTCTGAAAATAGCGTGCAGCAACGATGACGGTAGATGTCAGTCTTTTAACGAAATTTCTGTTTTCACAAGTACCTGTTTCTTTTCATTTCAGTATCTCGACAGAACTTCCGTAGTCAGTAATTCCGTTTATTTTAGAAAACCTCGTTTTGGGTTTTCCTGTAGTTTCACTGGAACTTTACCAAATCTTCTGTTCTGATTTCCGTCATCTTCGTTCCCGCCGCACGTATTGTACAAACCACGTGCTTTCCGTAAATATTTTGAACGAGTGGGATTTGAACCAGCGATCTTCTGAACGAGAAAGCATGTCTTACCGCTGAGCCACTCCTTAAGGCTTCTCGCATGTAAGGTACAACTCTAACGGATCTTTCCTGTTATCTGCCCAGCACTATTTGCTTTTGTTTATTGTTACATAAAACGACCCTATTTGACTTTCGAATAAGAACGCTTTCAAGCAGTTCCCGATTTAGAGTGTATCACTCCCGTTTGTTTTGATCAAACCTGATCACACCCGACATGAGAGAAATCAGTTCACGATAAATGTTATGGGAATTTTTTTCATTGGTTATAAAATGACGATATAAATAGCCAAAACCTACTTATTCAGATAACAAGAACTCCTTTATCTTAAAGTTAGGGTCGATTGTCGATTTGTAACCGTTGTCGATAAATCAAGAAAATTCACTTTGGAGACACATAATTCCAAAGCACAGACAAACGGTCAAAAGGGCGTGATCATTGCGCATAGGTGGTAAGGTAACCATCGAGAAGCACGTGATCACAGCGCATCTGATGCCGAGGGCTCTGTGTTCTACTTTCGAAATCGGGAACTGCTTGAAAGCTTTCTTATTCGGAAGTCAAATAGTGGCGGTAGATAACAGAAAAGGTCCACTCTGCTCGATGATGATTTTTTTTTATTTATATCTGTGAATTCGTAATTTTTATTTTCTGTGGACCTTATTATTTTTATAAATACGTTTGTAATAATTTTATTTCTCCTGTAGGAGGTTTTATTACAAATTACATATTTATTCACCGTGAATTTTCGAAGTAACTGAATGTTTTGGAACTCGAGATGTTTTTAAGAAAAAGTCAAATGTGCTGCTTTAATGGTATGGCCTCACAAAACTCGTAAATCTAAAATTTACTCTTGATAGCAAAAATAAACTTAACCGACATAAGGGGTATACAGACAATATACAATCAATGAATTAGACTCCATACAATCAATTTAATATTTAATCAAATCTCAAGTATTCTCGCGAATCGTTCCTATTATCGGAATTTTTCCTTCATATGGATACGGCAAAAGTGAGACTTTTTTCCCGTTAATATACGAAAGAAATTGCGGAAAAGTTTCTAAAAATTCAGAATTTTTCATTCACCGATGAAAATCGGTGAAATTCGGAATTCCCCCCCCCCTTATTTCACGAAAAAGGTTGTATCAGAAATATTCTTCGTAAATTCGCGAAATGAATAATGGAAAATGGCTTGTGAATTTCAGAAAAAGTTTTAGAGTGTAAAAAAAAAAATCAATGGCTAATTTATATTCGATCATTATATGCCATCAAAGGACGCATCCACTTCTTGCTGAAGGAGACGTGCCGGCCAGCCCCGTTGGCGCAGTGGTCTAAGCGCTTGCTTATGACAATTCGTACGAGAAGGGTACGGGTTCGAATTCCGTTGAGGCATGGATGTTGTGTTTGTCTTACGGCTCGAACTCTCTCCCTTCCCTGGAGTCAGTGGCCATAAATTAGGGACGCGCGACTGCTTATAGCCCATTGAGCTGATGGTGGTCGTTAAAAATTCAATTAAGAAAAAAAGATTCGCAAGATCTTTGTTTTGAGAGTATCTGGCTCAGTGGTAAGACACACGCTTCCCGTTTCGAAGAACTCGGGTTCAAATTCCACTCGTACGGAACATTTTAAGAAAACACGTGGTTTGTACAGTTAGTGCGGCGGGAATGAAAATCACCGAAGACAGAACTGAAGATTTGCTGTCCCGGTGGCGCAGTGGTCTAAGCGATGGCTTCTGACCATTCATCCTAGGTAGCTACGGGTTCGAATCTCGATGAGACATGGATGTTAGTGTTTGTCTTTCAGCTGGCTTTCCGCCTGTTCCTTGATCAACATTGGCTCTATGTGTACGATGATCATCTGACGTACAATTTTTGATATGTACAAGTTCTCCATGTTTTACTTGACCCACACTGGCTCTCTCTGTGTATATTGATCATTTGACATACTGTGTACAATGTTTGATATGTACTAATTCTCTATGTTTTACTTGACCCACACTGGCTCTCTCTGTGTATATTGATCATTTGACATACTGTGTACAATGTTTTATATGTACTAGTTCTCTATGTTTTACTTGACCTACACTGGCTCTCTCTGTGTATATTGATCATTTGACATACTGTGTACAATATCTGATATGTACTAGTTCTCTATGTTTTACTTGACCCACACTGGCTCTCTCTCTGTATATTGATCATTTGATATACTGTGTACAAAGTTTGATATGTACTAGTTCTCTATGTTTTACTTGACCCACACTGGCTCTCTCTGTGTATATTGATCATTTGACATACTGTGTACAATGTTTGATATGTACTAATTCTCTATGTTTTACTTGACCCACACTGGCTCTCTCTGTGTATATTGATCATTTGACATACTGTGTACAATGTTTTATATGTACTAGTTCTCTATGTTTTACTTGACCCACACTGGCTCTCTCTGTGTATATTGATCATTTGACATACTGTGTACAATATCTGATATGTACTAGTTCTCTATGTTTTACTTGACCCACACTGGCTCTCTCTCTGTATATTGATCATTTGATATACTGTGTACAAAGTTTGATATGTACTAGTTCTCTATGTTTTACTTGACCCACACTGGCTCTCTCTGTGTATATTGATCATTTGACATACTGTGTACAATGTTTGATATGTACTAATTCTCTATGTTTTACTTGACCCACACTGGCTCTCTCTGTGTATATTGATCATTTGACATACTGTGTACAATGTTTTATATGTACTAGTTCTCTATGTTTTACTTGACCCACACTGGCTCTCTCTGTGTATATTGATCATTTGACATACTGTGTACAATATCTGATATGTACTAGTTCTCTATGTTTTACTTGACCCACACTGGCTCTCTCTGTGTATATTGATCATTTGACATACTGTGTACAATATCTGATATGTACTAGTTCTCTATGTTTTACTTGACCCACACTGGCTCTCTCTGTGTATATTGATCATTTGATATACTGTGTACAAAGTTTGATATGTACTAGTTCTCTATGTTTTACTTGACCCACACTGGCTCTCTCTGTGTATATTGATCATTTGGCATACTGTGTACAATGTTTGATATGTACTAGTTCTCTATGTTTTACTTGACCCACACTGGCTCTCTCTGTGTATATTGATCATTTGACATACTGTGTACAATGTTTGATATGTACTGGTTCTCTATGTTTTACTTGACCCACACTGGCTTTCTCTGTATATATTGATCATTTGTCATACTGTGTACAATGTTTGATACGTACTAGTTCTCTATGTTTTACTTGACCCACACTGGTTCTCTCTGTGTATATTGATCATTTGACATACTGTGTACAATGTTTGACATGTACTAGTTCTCTATGATTTACTTAACCCACACTGGCTCTCTCTGTGTATATTGATCATTTGACATGCTGTGTACCACGTTTGATTTGTACTTGTTGATGTCATACTGTCCCTGTCTTTGCACAAAAAACGTCTATACTGCATATGTCTTGTTGTATACGGCAATGTATCGGCCAACCAAGTCCAATAAATACATTTTGAAATCTCCAATAAAAAAAAAAATAAAAAGCGTCCGGTAGGATCACCGGGTCTGTAACGCAGTTTCATATGAACTGAGAATAAAATCATACAAAATGAAGAAATGCAGGTACAGTAAAATATATGCTATTCTTTCTCAAATTACCTTTCCTCAGACGATAAGCAACGGCCATATCGTTCAGTCCACTTTTCAAAGCACGTGGCTTTGAAACGTGGACTGAACGATGGCTTCGAAAGTGGGCTCATCAATCGGTTGTGATGTCTATATGCAGTATAGACGTATTTCCACCCTTTTCTGTCCCACGAATCCCTTTTAATACTACATTAATTATTATTGCAAACCCTAGGACTTCTCCCAAATGACCCCTTGTAGACGTGATAGTCCTCACTTACCGTAAATGAAAGGCCAAATTTAATATAATCTTCGCTGTATTTCCACTTTTCAGTACTATTTTTTTTATTGAAGGTTTAACGACAACCGTGAGCAACTCAATGGGCTATAAGCAGTCGGCTGTCCTTAATTTAGGGCCACTGGTTCCAGGGAAGGGAGAGGGACGAAGCCGTAAGACAAACACAACATCCATGCCTCGCCGGGGTTCGAACCCGGACCCATCACGGACGAATGGTCAGAAGCCAGCGCTTAGACCACAGCGCCACCATCAGTACTAAATATAACGATAATATCTTGAGCATCTTTAAGGAATGTTTAAGAATTATTGTCAGTTTAATGCATTTTACGGGATTTCAAAAGAACATCTTGCGGCACATTTGAAGAAAGAATTTCATTTTTGCACCTCATTACCCCATTTTTGATTCTAGTCTTCACCAGTTATCAATGATTTCGCAGTAAAAAGTTACTAACGGTAGGTATTTCAGCCTTGAAGTTCAAAGTTTTCACAAGCTTCTACAACCCTGATGCTATCTGAACGCTGCACAGACTTTCGATGTTCTGACAGTTTCGGTGAAAAAGTGCGTTCTGTAAGATGATCATCCTACGAGCTAAAAACTGATTTATTTCTACGCCGCTCCAGTTGCGCAGTGGTCTAAGCGCCAGACTTGGGTCCGAGTTCGAATATCGGTGAGGCATTAATGTTGTGTTTGTCTTACGGCATACGGGCACTGGCTCTTTCCCTTCCCCTGAACCAGTGACCCTAAATCAGGAACGGGTGACTGCTTATAGCCCATTGAGTTGCTCACGGTGATCACTAAACCTTCAGTAAAAAGAAATTTTTTTCCATGCGTTAGAGTCAGACAGAGTGAACTGTACCTTGAGTTTTTCATCTATGACTACTTGTGATGTCACGGAGTAGCCATAGATGAAAAACTCTGTCGTCTCTGCACGATAAAAAAACTCGAATGACAATAAAATCAATTCTAGTTAATAGGGTTAATGCATTTAACCCCTAAAGCTGCCGATGTCAACCAAATTATACCCCGAAATCAGAGACAGCTTGTAGATTCATAGGTTCTAAGTTTTCTACGCATGCTAACCAGAAATGGTCACATATCGGCCGGGTTTTACGAAATCAGATTGTTTCCACGGCAAAAAAACTCATTTCTCCCCCTCATCCCGACTGTAAACCTTCCATAGATGATAACCGCTTCACGTATGTTATTTATTCTCTTCACCTGACCTAGGGCATGGTGGCGGTGGGACAGTTCCTTTTACGAACATTATGGTATTCAAACATCTTCTCTTTCCTTTCTCAGGTTAGTAACTATTGTAATTGAACTTTAGAAGGTAATCAGTCGCAAAGGATTACTACTCAATCACCCCTCTAAGTAATAACTTTGAATAACACATCAAAGTGTGGAAGCAACGTTTTCTGATGATCTGGTCTTTGAAAATCACTAGTTCTAGTAGTGTTAGGGACATTAAATGTGCCCGAATGAATTCGTTCCAGGCGCATTCGGCCCACTTCCTAACCAGCAAATATATTCCTTCTAGCTGATTTCGGTTTATTTTTCTAACCCCGAGTTTATTCGTTCCAGCTGGTTAAAGGTTAAGAGATTTGTGACGTGCTTACCCAGCAGAACGCACACGACATAAAGGCAGATAGCAGCGATGCCGAACGTCCGCGTATCTCAAATGGTAGAGCGACTTATTCCGGGATGAGGGCACCCGGGTTCGAGTCCCGGCGTGGACAAAATGACGGAGAAATGTACTTCGTTATAATGACGCCCGAACTTCCCGGATGACCCGGCCGTACAAGATCTCGCAATGGTGTGATGTTCTTCCCACACCGCGAGATACGAAAAATAAAATAATACCTTCTTCAGCGCTTCGAAAAATAAATGTGTGTGACGTTGCATTGCACACACCAGATTGACTGGGAGTTCTCAAGTACGTTCTACAGTGGATGGCTGCCTGCGACGATTCATGGTCACGGCTGACCCGTGGGCCATGCGCCTGGCCCTCTTTCGAGGGAGAGGGGAGATGTGACGTACCTGCCCAGCTGGACGCACACGACATAAAGGCAGATAGCAGCGATAACAAACTTCCGCGTAGCTCAATTGGTAGAGCGACTTATTCCGGAATGAGGGGACCCGGGTTCTAGCCCCGGCGTGGAAAAAATGACGGAGAAATTTACTTCGTTATAGACTTTAAAAACTACACAAGATCTTTCGAACCGGCAACCGGTTCATCGTCAGGGATAAAAACAACTAATGTTAGTACAGGCAACCAAAAGTTTATATCTAAAGACGGAGTAAGTTCATGACATATAGTGAGCCACACAGCGCAGTCTCATCAATCGGTTGTGATGTCTATGCAGCCATCCCGGTGGCGCAGTGGTCTAAGCGATGGCCTGTGACCATTCGTCCGAATGGGGTCAGGGTTCGAATCCCGGTGAGGCATGGATGTTGTGTTTGTCTTACGGCACTGGCTCTCTCCCTTCTCTGGAACCAGTGACCCTAAATTAGGGACGGGCGACTGCTTATAGCCCATTGAGTTGCTCACGGTGGTCGTTAAACCTCCAATAAAAAAAAATGTCTATGCAAGAGTCTGCAGCCTATGTTATGTTTTTAGGGGTGGAGAAGGACACCTCCTTCCGATCAGACTTTGTAAACAGAGGTATCCATTGTTGTGGAATCAAATATTGATAGTGGTCATTGCAACAGACATTTCCATGACTATGGATAAATAAGATCTCAGCAATTAATGTGGAGCTCTTAGTACTTGGGCGTGTTTTATATAAATATATAAAACGCACACACATATACACTGAAGAGCAATTGAATTAGAGACAGCTGGCGTTACGTAAATGTGGCGCTGTGGGCGGCCCTGTATACGGAAACGACATGACGTATACAGCGAACCGACAATATAAGGAGTGATGAGACAGGAATCAGTAAGGTCGGACGCAGTATGGGTAAGACGAAGGATCTAAGCGCGTTTGATCGTGGGAAAATTATCGGGGACCGACGAATGGGTCACTCCATCTCGGAAGTCATGCAGGCACTGGGATTTTCACGAGCCACTGTGTCACGGGTGAACCGTGAGTACATCGAATCCGGTAAAACCATCCCTGCACTGACGTGGACAACATCGTGTGGATGAGCGGGGTCATCGTCGGCTAGCTCGCATTGTAACAGCGGATACACGGGCCACAGTGCAAGAAATCACTCGGCAATTTACCGCTGGTGTACAAAAACGTGTAAGCAGCCACACCATCCAGAACCAACTTTTTGCTATGGGGTACAGAAGCCATCGTCCCATGAGAGTACCGCTGGTGACCGCATATTACAGGGTGCAAAGATTAGCATGGGCGCGGGAACATCGCCACTGGACCCTAGACATGTGGGAAAATGTTGCCTGGACCGATGAGTCGAGATTCACGTTGAAACATGCGGATCGCAGGATACGAGTACGGCGCAAACCACATGAAGCGATGGATCCTTCTTGCCAGAAGTGTACTCTTCAAGCTGGTTGGGGTGGCATTCTCGTCTGGGGACTGTTTACGTGGACTGAAATGGGACCTCTGGTACTGTGATATCGTCCCTCACAGGTTAACGTTACCGGGATATCCTCGACGACCATTTGCTTCCGTTTGTGCGTCTTCAACATCCCACTGGGGACCTCATCCTGCAACAAGACAATGCACCGTGCCATCGCTCCCCAATTGTATCCGAATGATTGGATGAACACTCCACCGACGTGACCTCCCTTCTTTGGCCAGCTAGGTCACCTGACCCATCGTGCATATCTGGGATGCCATCGAGAGAGATTTTCGAGGCTCTGACGCTCCCTCCATGAAATCTTCGTGAACTGTGGGAGCTTGTTCAAGGGCCGTGGAGCCGTATGGATTCCCAACGCTTTCGGTGTCTTGTCGAGTCCATGCCGAGACGAATCGCCGCCGTCATCCGAGAGAAAGGTGGTGCTACACGTTAATAGACAGGTATCTCTAATTCAATTGCATTCAGTGTATATATACATGAGGGATTTACTGTATATATACATGCGTGTTTTGCCTTTTTATTTTACTTCAAAACCGGAGGTTGGGTTTCTAACTAAAGTACGCGTAAGAAGACAACTCAAAAAGGCATGAAGTGGGAAATACTTATGCTATGACGTAAATAATAGATTGTAGATTAGGGACATTAAACCATACGTACGATAAATCGTCGCATATATTAAAATAATTAGGAGGCAAAAAATTCTGATCATTTTGCAGAACGAACAAATCAGCATTGGGCTACTTAATTTCCAGAATGGAAGCAAGACGTCATTAAAAACAGAAAGAACTACTTTATACATAGGAGCACAGACGAAATCTTAAAGCGCTACATGAGAAAGAAGTACTAAGCAGAGTATTGTTGATACCTTCGTGTAGCACTGGACTGATTGTGAACGTCGATTATCACGTACCACTTATTAATAATCACAGAGAGATCACGTTCATAAACTACCACATACGAGAAGGATAAAGGAAATTACCTATTCTGTAGGAAGGACATGAAGAGAAGTGCTGAAAACAGAGTGCTTAAGAAACTTTCATCAGTGTCGCCGAATCATATAAGTAATTCATTAGCGCACTTCTCTTCAAAGTAAATATTCTCAACAACGTGAGGAAGGGTCCACAATGTTGAACGTTTACTGTAAGAGCCATAGCTTTAAGGAGTTCTTCGCTTCGAGTAATCACGAACTGAAAGGTTTCCATTCTTCGAAAAACAGTACTTGTAGCGGATGATAATAAGAGAGAGCTCATAATGATAAATGCAGCGTTTGTCGTTAAAGATGATGACAGAACACATAAATTATCACTCAGAAGAAACGTTCATGTTCTGGTAAATTTTGAAACGTTGAGTGCTGATATCTTCAAGTACGCGAACAACATTATTCAGCGAAAGGAACAGTGTTATCAACGATTCTCTTAACTTACCATTTTAATCGTTGCAAATAGGACTGTATATGTCACTAACACATGTAAGTAATTCAATAATGTATTTCTTTTCAAGGAGAATGTTCTTGACAAGGTGAGGCATGGTTCACAAAGTTGAAGATTTAATGCCAGAGGCATCGCTTCCAGGGAGCCTCGACTTCGGGTTATTAAGGACTGAAAGTTTCCACGAGCTCGTAGTGCAGCGCTGTGAACAGCAGCTGAGGAACCCAATACAAACAGGAGTGGTTCTAAGTTTAAAATCAACAAATACGCATCCGTTATAGCATTCGATGAATCCTTCCTTCCCCGAAATATCAAATTAATGGTGCAGCGAAATATTATTAGCGTGCTGTTAACGGTGATTAACGTTGCGACATTGCAGAGTGAATAATCGACAAAAGAGACATTTTCAGCTATTTCAGTATATTGCCTCCAAAGTTGAGAAAACTTTGGATGAGGAATATTTTTCAGTGATTCATCGAAATTTCGAAATGAATGTTTTAATATTACACAAACGCAGGAGTAGTAACTTGCAGTAATACTTGGTACCACTGTCAAGGACATTACCCATCCTATGACATGAAAGTTGGAGACAATCTCAAAAGTTGGCTCGTTTGGCTTAAGAAATAAAGCAAAGCAACTAACTTCGAACTCTCTTCTCATGTACTCTTTGTCTTCCCACTCAAATCGGATGTAATAAAAAGCGAAGATAAAGTGTAGCGATACAAAAATGAAACATAATGCTTGGATAGTTTTAATTTCACGATCTGCACAGCGAAGAACATTTTGAGTAGTTTTGTTCAATTTTTCAAGGGGGCTGCAAACCGTTTTCCATTGAACGAACACCACCAGTCTAATAAAAAGGCGCAAAACTTGGGAGAAAAGTAAGGAGAATGAGGTTTGCATTTTGTATCCGTCGTACGTTACGTAGAGTGCATAATAAGCGTAAGTGATGTATAATGCCAAGATATTGCATAGTGCAACGGTGAGTACAGCAGTGTAGTGAATTAAAATATGGAATGCCCTATCTTTCCTTGTTTTCAGCGTACGAATTCCAAGTATTTGAAGTGCTACTAAAAATGGAAAAAAGAAATTCCGCATACTTTGATGTGTTGACGTAGAAGAGGCAGAAGTATCGTTATTTTTCTGAGAGGTTGTATCATCATTTGTATGAAAATGTCGAACCCTTATTGTCATGTTCTTCCTTAAAAAAAGAGGACGATTTTTCTTATCTCCCTCATCTGAGATCGTCGTACAAAGATTTTTATTTTCGTTGAAGAACTTGGAGTGATTAATTGTCGTAGACATAGTGTGCAGCGTGCAGTATGTGATTTAGAATATTACATATAAACACCGATGAGATCTTCCGATAGTGCTGTAAAAAAGAATCAGTGGATGTTGCAAAGTTACAAAACTATCCGTGATCCCTTCAAAGGTATTTATAGAATAAACTGTGAGACAGTTTGCAGTGGCCATGAATGGAAAAGGTTTACTAATGACTGTTGTAATTCGTTTTATGCTTGTGAACTCTGCGCTTCTCTTAGCTAATCAGGCTTCCATTTTCGATAATGAGAAACTTATTGTTTATATAGATCAACGGATTGCGTTTTACGGTCAATCATGTGAAATGTAAACTTTTATTTACAGGGTTCTGGATGCTGAGTACCGACTGAATAACATATCACAATTTTTCTGGAATTTTTGGGAAACTAGCACATATTTTAATTTTTGAGAACTTCGTAAGTTCTTATCGGAAGCCCCTGTTTTTATAGTTGACAACAGCGCAAAAACGTGGAAACCCTCTGAAATTTAATGTCCAACTCACCAAAGTTTTGTTTATGTAGAAAACGTGTACCATAAAGCAAATACATTAGTTTATAATTCAGCTACCAATGTAATTCTGTTGTGTACTTTTCTTACAGTAGAGAGTTTAAATCCATAAATTTAAGCTTTTCGGAATCGTCTTTGAAATACTTCTCATAAGTAAATATTGATTTTTAGTACTTTGACTCATAAACGAAATTCTTCATATTCAAATTTTTACCTATCTGAGTTGTTTTAACTTCTTTGTCAACATTTGGTTATATGCAGCATATACATAGATACACCTGTACATTCGCAAATGAGCAATCCTCAGCTTACAAAACGTGTCCTCATAAAACATGTCATTTGTTTCACTTGTTTGTGCCAAGAAAATTGAGAGTTAAGGATAACTGATTTTCAAATAATTATCAAAACAGAAATTGAGAATCGTGATTTCCGCTATTTTCGAGAACTAAATTCAGTTAGTTTTTAAAACTATGATATCGATCAATTCTTCAATACTCTCTTCATTAAAGATAATTTGTTTCGTTAACACGAACTTCAGTAATAATCAAGAATTCGCAAGATAGTCATACTTCATTTGATGAGCTGTAGCATGCTGAACCGATACGAACCTTGATTTTCTAGAGCAACAGCTAACCAGTCCTTCTGCGTCAGTAACAATCTCGTAAATGTCCTGTAGTGTTGTGCAAATTATTGAATCCCTGCGGAAACTTTCTTAGATGATTTCCTTAGCACCAATCGATATATCCATTAGCAAATATACTTAAATGGAAGTATGTTTTCTTTAATATTTTTTGACCATTTTTTCTTTGTGATCTTATAATGAATAAACTCTTTCTAGCTGCTGCTAAGCTAATTATAGTGAATAAAGCTTTTAACTAAGCTAGTAATGTTTTATAATGCTTCTACTACTGAATTATATGCTTGTACTAAGCTTCTAATAGTGAATTAAAATAGTTGTTGTTACTAGTTAATTAAGATCATGAATAAAGTCTCCTGCTAGTAGTGTAGTAATAGTATTGAACAAACTTATAACTGGTAGTAATGTTGTAGCAGTAATTAGGATGAATAAAGTCTTAACGCTGGTTGTTAATGATAATCAACTAATAACATACACCTAACAGCCAGACAGAGATCTGACAAAAACTATGAATTGAGAAAGACGTACTTACGACAAAGCTCTTTTATTATATAACTCTGGAATCATCCAACTCACACACACAACTCGTTTCACAATAATGAAGAATTAAACTAATCACATAGAACGAAGCTCTCAATACAACAACAAACTCTCTCCTTCACATAAACCAACGCTCTCCGTACAACAACAAACGCTCTCCCTAGATATCGCTGAACGCGCCTATTTATGCTGACTACCACCACGTCATGACTTACACTCACTGCCAGATCTCATTCAGCGGGTGAAATAATATCTCGTTCAGTAAGAAGATAATTTACATAGTAAAATAAAATAACCAGAGATAGTAAAATCAAAAGGAAAGTGAATATAGAGTATATGTTACAATCTAAATGCTGAGAATTGAGAAATACCTTAACGAATCGAGAGGGACAGTACAAAATCTCTTTGTAAAAAATATCTTATCTTTCTCAGTATGATCAGAAAGAATATTGTCAAAATACTGCACGCCTGTTTGAATGAATTTTCTAATTATTTATGACCTTACAAATTTTAAAGATGACAATCCGATTTTTGGCGTAAATGTTACAAGGATCCGAAAACTTGAAATTTTTTATTTACAGGATTCTTATAGTTATTAATTATTCAAATTAATCGGAAACTTGAAACTTGGTTGTTCTGGGTGGTGTAGTGGTTAGCATACCCGGGCGCTATCTGGGAGACGCGGTTTCGAGTTCCGCTCCAGGACGATGAAAATTTTCAAGTTTTCGGATATTATCTGACTTACCATCCTAGTCACATTTACGCCAAAAATCGGATTGTCATCTTCAAAATTTGTATTATTGGACGTAATCCCGTATTTTTTTCATTATTTATGACCTTGTTGGCTTATTTTTTACAAAACGTCGGGTGCCAATGTAAAATAATAGTTAGGCATTCGTTTGTTTGTACGAGGGGATGCTAAAAAGTTATCGGCCTAACCCACTTCATGTAACTGTAGCATTATTTTGTTACTGCTGCTCGAAAGAGTGTTCTTTTGTATTTTAAAGTGCCAATTTTCAGCATAATAGCTCTTTTTTGCAGGTGTTTGACATCTTGAACTGAATTATGTCAATGTAATGTGTTCAATTTTCGAATGTGGAACTCCAGGCTGTCGTAAAATTTCTGTTCCTGCAGAAGAAAACTGCCAAGAAAATCTATGAGTGCATGACGCAAACATTAAGTAACTAGTGCTCTTCATATTCCACTGTGAGGAAAAGGTGCATTTCACCAGCCCCCACCACGGAATTTTTTAATTTTTCAGACACCATTCGTTTGTACCACGTATGAACCGGAATGAACTCGGTTTTTTCGTTTGAACCGCAAAAGTTTTGGAGATATTTAAAAAACAAAGTGGGGGCTGGTGAAACGATAGCCCCCCACCATGGAATTTTTAAATTTTTTTTGCACCATTCGTTTGTACCACGTATGAACCGGAATGAACTCAATTTTTTTCGTTTGAACCGCAATAGTTTTTGAGTTATTTAAAAAACAAAGTGGGGGGGCTGGTGAAATGGTACCCCCAAAAAATAGATATTTCAAATTTCAGCATAGCCATTCGTTAATAAATCGTATGAACCGGAATGAACTCCATTTTCATCGTTTGAACCACAATAGTTTTTGAGATATTTAACAAATAATATTGAGAATTTGCATATAAATATAGGAGGCAGACCATTTCACCAGCCCCCACCATAGAAATTCAAAATTTCGAAATAGCCATTCGTTAGTAAATCGTATGAACCGGAATGAACTCCATTTCTATCGTTTGAACCACAATAGTTTTTGAGATATTTAACAAATAATATTCAGAATTTGCATATATACAGAAAGACCGACCATTTCACCAGCCCCCCACCATGGAAATTCAAAATTTCAAAATAGGCATTCGTTAGCAAATCGTGTGAACTGAAAAGAACTAAATTTTCATCGTTTGAACCGCAATAGTTTTTGAGATATTTAAAAAATAATGTTACAGGCCTATCATTTCACCCCCCCGCCCTCATCATGGAAATTCAAAATTCCGAAATAGCCATTCGTTAGTAAATCGTATGAACAGGAACGAACTCCATTTTTATCGTTTGAACCGCAATAGTTTTTGAAATATTTAATAAATAATAGAATTTACATATACGCACAGAGACCGACCATTTCACCAGCACCCCACCCCCATGGAAATTCAAAATTTCAAAATAGCCATTCGTTAGCAAATCGTATGAACCGAAAAGAACTCCATTTTCATCGTTTGAACCGCAATAGTTTTTGAGATATTTAAAAAAGAATGTCACAGGCCTACACCATTTACCCCCCTTCATCATGGAAATTCCAAATTCCGAAATAGCCATTCTCTAGTAAATCGTATGAACAGGAATGAACTCCATTTTTATCGTTTGAACCGCAATAGTTTTTGAGATATTTAAAAAATAATAGAATTTACATATACGCACAGAGACCGACCATTTCACCAGCCCCCCACCCCCATGGAAATTCAAAATTTCAAAATAGCCATTCGTTAGCAAATCGTATGAACCGAAAAGAACTCCATTTTCATCGTTTGAACCGCAATAATTTTTGAGATATTTAAAAAAGAATGTCACAGGCCTACGCCATTTACCCCCCCCCCTTCATCATGGAAATTCAAAATTTCAAAATAGCCATTCGTTAGTAAACCGTATGAACCGAAAAGAACTCCATTTTCATCGTTTGAACCGCAATAATTTTTGAGATATTTAAAAAAGAGTGTTACAGGCCATTTCATCCAGCCTCCCCCCCCCCTCATCATGGAAATTTAAATTCCGAAATAGCCATTTCTTAGTAAATCGTATGAACTGAAAAGAACTCCATTTTCATCGTTTAAACCGCAATAATTTTTGAGATATTTAAAAAAGAATGTTACAGGCCATTTCATTCCCCTCCCCCCTCATCATGGAAATTCAAAATTCCGAAATAGCCATTCGTTAGCAAATCGTATGAACTGAAAAGAACTCCATTTTCATCGTTTGAACCGCAGTAATTTTTGAGATATTTAAAAAACAATGTTACAGATCATTTCATCCCCCTCCCCCCTTATCATGGAAATTTAAAATTCCGAAATAGCCATTCGTTAGTAAATCGTATCAACAGGAATGAGCTCCATTTTTATCGTTTGAACCGCCATAGTTTTTGAGATATTTAAAAAATCATATTGAGAATTTGCACATATACAGAGAGACCGACCATTTCACCAGCCCTCCACCCCCATGGAAATTCAAAATTTCAAAATAGCCATTCGTTAGCAAATCGTATGAACCGAAAAGAACTCCATTTTCATCGTTTGAACCGCAATAGTTTTTGAGATATTTAAAAAAGAATGTCACAGGCCAACACCATTTACCCCCCCCCTTCATCATGGAAATTCAAAATTCCGAAATAGCCATTCGTTAGTAAATCGTATGAACAGGAATGAACTCCATTTTTATCGTTTGAACCGCAATAGTTTTTGAGATATTTAACAAATAATGTTACAGGCCTACCATTTCACCCCCTCCCCCCTCATCAAGGAAATTCAAAATTCCGAAATAGCCATTCGTTAGTAAATCGTATGAACAGGAATAAACTCCATTTTTATCGTTTGAACCGCAATAGTTTTTGAGATATTTAACAAATAATGTTACAGGCCTACCATTTCACCCCCCCCCTCATCATGGAAATTCAAAATTCCGAAATAGCCATTCGTTAGTAAATCGTATGAACAGGAATGAACTCCATTTTTATCGTTTGAACCGCAATAGTTTTTGAGATATTTAAAAAATAATATTGAGTTTTTGCATATATACAGAGAGACCGACCATTTCACCAGCCCCCCACCATGGAAATTCAAAATTTCAAAATAGCCATTCGTTAGCAAATCGTATGAACCGAAAAGAACTCCATTTTCATCGTTTGAACCGCAATAGTTTTTGAGATATTTAAAAAAGTATGTCACAGGCCTACACCATTTACCCCCCTTCATCATGGAAATTCAAAATTTCAAAATAGCCATTCGTTAGCAAACCGTATGAACCGAAAAGAACTCTATTTTCATCGTTTGAACCGCAATAATTTTTGAGATATTTAAAAAAGAGTGTTACAGGCCATTTCATCCCGCCTCCCCCCTCATCATGGAAATTTAAATTCCGAAATAGCCATTTCTTAGTAAATCGTATGAACTGAAAAGAACTCCATTTTCATCGTTTAAACCGCAATAATTTTTGAGATATTTAAAAAAGAATGTTACAGGCCATTTCATTCCCCCTCCCCCTCATCATGGAAATTCAAAATTCCGAAATAGCCATTCGTTAGCAAATCGTATGAACTGAAAAGAACTCCATTTTCATCGTTTGAACCGCAGTAATTTTTGAGATATTTAAAAAAGAATGTTACAGATCATTTCATCCCCCTCCCCCCTTATCATGGAAATTTAAAATTCCGAAATAGCCATTCGTTAGTAAATCGTATGAACAGGAATGAGCTCCATTTTTATCGTTTGAACCGCCATAGTTTTTGAGATATTTAAAAAATCATATTGAGAATTTGCACATATACAGAGAGACCGACCATTTCACCAGCCCTCCACCCCCATGGAAATTCAAAATTTCAAAATAGCCATTCGTTAGCAAATCGTATGAACCGAAAAGAACTCCATTTTCATCGTTTGAACCGCAATAGTTTTTGAGATATTTAAAAAAGAATGTCACAGGCCAACACCATTTACCCCCCCCTTCATCATGGAAATTCAAAATTCCGAAATAGCCATTCGTTAGTAAATCGTATGAACAGGAATGAACTCCATTTTTATCGTTTGAACCGCAATAGTTTTTGAGATATTTAACAAATAATGTTACAGGCCTACCATTTCACCCCCTCCCCCCTCATCATGGAAATTCAAAATTCCGAAATAGCCATTCGTTAGTAAATCGTATGAACAGGAATGAACTCCATTTTTATCGTTTGAACCGCAATAGTTTTTGAGATATTTAAAAAAGAATGTCACAGGCCAACACCATTTACCCCCCTCTTCATCATGGAAATTCAAAATTCCGAAATAGCCATTCGTTAGTAAATCGTATGAACAGGAATGAACTCCATTTTTATCGTTTGAACCGCAATAGTTTTTGAGATATTTAACAAATAATGTTACAGGCCTACCATTTCACCCCCCCCCCCCCTCATCATGGAAATTCAAAATTCCGAAATAGCCATTCGTTAGTAAATCGTATGAACAGGAATGAACTCCATTTTTATCGTTTGAACCGCAATAGTTTTTGAGATATTTAACAAATAATGTTACAGGCCTACCATTTCACCCCCCCTCATCATGGAAATTCAAAATTCCGAAATAGCCATTCGTTAGTAAATCGTATGAACAGGAATGAACTCCATTTTTATCGTTTGAACCGCAATAGTTTTTGAGATATTTAAAAAATAATATTGAGTTTTTGCATATATACAGAGAGACCGACCATTTCACCAGCCCCCCACCATGGAAATTCAAAATTTCAAAATAGCCATTCGTTAGCAAATCGTAGGAATCGAAAAGAACTCCATTTTCATCGTTTGAACAGCAAAAATTTTTGAGATATTTAAAAAAGAATGTTACAGGCCATTTCATCCCCCCCCTTCATCATGGAAATTCAAAATTCCGAAATAGCCATTCGTTAGTAAATCGTATGAACAGGAATGAACTCCATTTTTATCGTTTGAACCGCAATAGTTTTTGAGATATTTAACAAATAATGTTACAGGCCTACCATTTCACCCCCTCATCATGGAAATTCAAAATTCCGAAATAGCCATTCGTTAGTAAATCGTATGAACAGGAATGAACTCCATTTTTATCGTTTGAACCGCAATAGTTTTTGAGATATTTAAAAAATAATATTGAGTTTTTGCATATATACAGAGAGACCGACCATTTCACCAGCCCCCCACCATGGAAATTCAAAATTTCAAAATAGCCATTCGGTAGCAAATCGTATGAACCGAAAAACTCCATTTTCATCGTTTGAACCGCAATAGTTTTTGAGATATTTAAAAAAGTATGTCACAGGCCTACACCATTTACCCCCCCCCTTCATCATGAAAATTCAAAATTTCAAAATAGCCATTGCTTAGCAAATCGTATGAACCGAAAAGAACTCTATTTTTGTCGTTTGAACCGCAATAATTTTTGAGATATTTAAAAAAGAATGTTACAGGCCATTTCATCCCCCCTCTCCCCCTCATCATGGAAATTAAAAATTCCGAAATAGCCATTCGTTAGCGAATCGTATGAACTGAAAAGAACTCCATTTTCATCGTTTGAACCGCAATAATTTTTGAGATATTAAAAAAGAATGTTATAGGCCATTTCATACCCCTCCCCCCTCATCATGGAAATTTAAAATTCCGAAATAGCCATTCGTTAGCAAATCGTATGAACTGAAAAGAACTCCATTTTCATCGTTTGAACCGCAATAATTTTTGAGATATTAAAAAAGAATGTTATAGGCCATTTCATCCCCCTCCCCCCTCATCATGGAAATGTAAAATTCCGAAATAGCCATTCGTTAGCGAATCGTATGAACTGAAAAGAACTCCATTTTCATCGTTTGAACCGCAATAATTTTTGAGATATTAAAAAAGAATGTTATAGGCCATTTCATCCCCCTCCCCCCTCATCATGGAAATTTAAAATTCCGAAATAGCCATTCGTTAGCAAATCGTATGAACTGAAAAGAACTCCATTTTCATCGCTTGAACCGCAATAATTTTTGAGATATTAAAAAAGAATGTTATAGGCCATTTCACCCCCCTCATCATGGAAATTCAAAATTCCGAAATAACCATTCGTTAGTAAATCGTATGAACAGGAATGGACTCCAGTTTTATCGTTTGAACCGCAATTGTTTTTGAAATATTTAATAAATAATATTGAGAATTTGCATATATACAGAGCCCGACCATTTCACCCCCCCCTCATGGAAATTCAAAATTTCAAAATAGCCATTCGTTAGCAAATCGTGTGAACCGAAAAGAACTCCATTTTCTTCGTTTAAACCGCAATAGTTTTTGAGGTATTGAAAAAAGGATGTTACAAGCCTACACCATTAACCCCCCCCCCCTCACCATGGAATTCGAAATTTCATAGCCATTCGTTAGTAAATCGTATGGCCGCCCCGGTGGCTCAGTGGTCTAAGGCGTTGGCCTCTGATCATTCGTCCGTAAGGGGTCCGGGTTCGAATCCCGGTCAGGCATGGATGTTGTGATTGTCTTACGGCACTGGATCTCTCCCTTCCCTGGAACCAGTGACCCTAAATTGGGAACGGGCGACTGCTTATAGCCCATTGAGTTGCTCACGGTGGTCATTAAACCTCCAATCAAAAAAAAAATCGTATGAACCGAAAATAACTCCATTATTATCGTTTGAACCGCAATAGAGTTTGACATACCTACAAAAAAAGGATTCAGAAAATATGGAGCCGACAATTCCCCCATGTAATTTCAAAATTTCAAAATGACCATTCGTTAGTAAATCGTATGAACCGGGAAAACTCTGTAAGAGCGAACGTGTCGTCACGTGACTTAGCGCCGCCTCCTACTTAAGTATCCGAGGAGCACGCGCAGCGGGCTCACAACAAGCAGAGAGTTCGTTTACTCTTCCCGGAAGTACACACTCTCTCTCTCTCTCACTCTGTTCGAGCGAACAAACGAAACCTCCCCCACTTTACTATATATATATCTGTGAATCGGGGAGGCAGAGCGACAACAGCTGGTTATACCGAAGTTTATCCACTTTCAGACATAATTTGAAAAGAACGCTTGGTTAACACATATACGAAACACTTATTCTTCATCAACTAGAATTTTGATGGCGGCGGATTACTCGCTCTTGAAAGTGACCTCGTTATGACTGGACCTGGCAAAGATCGTGGAACGCGCAAGATAAGGTGATCGAATTCTGTAGAAATCTCACCCTGCGTTGGCGTCCTAACTTAGGGTCTCCTTGACACTAGATATACCTCTATCTTATCGATGCTTCAGGACTAGTCTTCTAGCTATCCTTCTCTAATCGATGCTTCAGTGGACTGTACTAAGTCAGTAATTCAGTAGTATATCATCAGCTACTCTACCGGTATCCCTGACTCGGGTAGATTCCTTCTGTAGCGGCGACCTACTTCATCTAGGTCGGTGCCCGCTCTTTCCCCGTGGACTGCGAGAGCCCACCACACCATCCACGCAAACGCGTTCCTTTCTATCGGAGGACTATCACCTTCGCTCTCCGAAGACAGACTGCTCCAACAGGTCCACTCGGAGCGACCTCTTCGCTCCCCCCTTCACGCTGCTCCTTCTTCAAGGGCGACGGCGCTGACCTTCAACATGCTGCTCTCCTCTCGCGCCACGTGTCACCTCTCGCGCCCTTCACCTGCCCCATCCCTAGTCGTTTTCCGGGAATCGGGCTCCTAGACCTTTAAATCTACCTTGCGCATTCCTCGCTTATCCTCAGGCTATACATTATTGAGTGCCTCCTTCCGAGAAAGCAATCCTATCGTCGTAGTACATCCGTAGCAATACAATACACATTGTTATACCTATACAAAAGAGTATGTCTGCATTTCAGACTTGTATGCGCCTAGTGAAAATGAACAATGTATCTGTGAAAGTCACAGCGTCCTTGGCGATACTTTCAGTTCGTAGAACAAGTCCTCGCCCTTTCTAAGGCGTGAGAACCTGAAGTCTTTTGTCATACATCTCGCCTCCCCCCCCCCAAGGATTAAACATATTTACGAATTCTCTGTCGCCATTTTGGGAACTTGCGATGTTTTCTTTGGTCAAAAAAACCACATAATGTTTATCATTGAAATGAATTAACATCGTTAATGTGTCCGTTCTTACAAACTCCATGTTTATTTTTTCAACCCCGATAGTTTTTGAGATGTTTAAAAATGTTCCACGATTTCAGCTGCCCCCACCCCCACCCCCGGACATTTCCTGTTTCAGAATAGCTATTCGTTAGCATCGTGTGAACCGGAAGGAGCTACATCTTTATCATTCGAATCTGGATAGTTTCTGAGATATTTGTATAAAGGGTAATGGATAATGATGAAGAAGTAATTTATTTTCAAAAAGTCTTGTATTCGTTCCTGTCATTATCTTAAAGATCTCTCCGTTTCTAGCTTTGAACCGCAGCAGTTGAAAAGACATTCCAAAAAGAACGTGACGGTTTCAACATTTCTTCAATGTGTCTCAAGGACCAGAACACAAGAGAACGGGAAAACGCATGGCATAGTAAAACAGCCAAAATCTCGGAGCTGAAACAAACGACGCAATCCAGTCTGTAGTAAACATACAGTACAAGGCATCACAGAAAGAAAGGGAGCATGGCAGAGGCACAAAGCAGTCCGTTACATTACAATCGTGCGCTGTAGTCGGTGGCAGATACAACACGAGGCAAAGCACACAGGGAACAGTCACTGAGCAGAGAAACGGCTGAGCCAGCAAATAGAGAAAGCACCATACCTGGAACCAGGGAGCAACATGATGAGTAGAAAACCCAGGAACTATTCCTTCTTCCTTTTAAGGAAAAAACGAAATTATTGGTGCGAAATTATTGCTGTCCATCTGTGGTTATTGGGCGCCATCCTCCGACAAAAAGAGAAATAATGGTACTAATGCCACATTGAAAAGAAAAACATTAAGGAAAAACTATTACTTTCTTTAAAATTGGCATTTTCTGTCTAACAGTGGCATAGCAGTTAGACATACTATACAAAACATAGCAGGGTAGGAAGCAACACATGGCACTCCGGGAAAATCGGGCAGGGGGCATGCTTGAACCACAGAAAAAGAGAAGCAGAACGAACGGTGCGAAGCAGTTGGTGATGGTCATGTAAAGCGGATGCAGGCAGGACATCGTAAGACAAAACACACAGAAAAAGGTCACAAAGCAGAATGATGAGGGGAAAAAAACGAGGCACGAGAGAAAACACTTCACAAAGAGGAGAACGAAACAACAAGGGCTCAAAGAGACAGGGAGAAACATAGCTAAGAAAACACAACAGAAATCAATCATCAAACAAAACCACACAGGAGCTAATCAGGTGGACACCGAAGAAGGAGACGATGTTGAGCATGACAAATGAAGTGGTCAAGACAACCATAGTAACATTCAACTTCCGGGTAAGAGCCCGAAAGGTGAAAAAATGCAAAGTAAAAAGCGCTAAGATTGTCAACCAGAGATGAGTAAACTTCCGGATCGTTGGAAGCAATAAAGTGATTAAGGGTAGCATCGTGAGAAGAGTCAAAGAACAATGGGAAAGCGGCATCTAGAGAAAGAGTCTGCGTAAACTCGGGAACAACTTGAAGGCGAGCAACAAGATCAGGCACAACAGAGGGACTGTCAAGAACGCGAGCAAAAGTGACGGCAGCAGGATCAGGAGCGGAGCCTTGCGAAGAACGATGAGGAGGAGACATAACCACAGCAGCACGCTTAGCGCGAATCTTGCGATTAGACCGATGACGACGCTTCTTATTAGGAGCAATACCAGTAGGGAAATGTTGACGAAGAGGACGAAGAGGACGAGACGACGTAGAAGGAACAACAGGCGGCGTCTCGGGAATCTGGCGAGGTGAATAGGGTACAAAGTCGGATGACACATGTAAGGTGGTAGCTGCAGGAACAACAGAAGCCGGAGAGGGTGGGGTTTCAAACGAGACTAGAAGAGGAGCTGTGCGAAAGAGCGGGGACAGACCATGGCGACCAGAAGGTGAAACAAAGACAACGGCACTAGAAGCATCAGAAGAGCCCCGAGAAGGTGAAAAGGGCGGACAGCACACCGGAGTACTGGAACCAGTGGAGGAAAGATGAGCGTCTGAGGGTGGCGTAGCCGACGTACGCAGCTGCGATGGTGGAGCAGAAAATTCCGGGATCGAGATAGACGAGGTGACTTGCGAAAACAAAGAAGGCAGCACCTGAACAGGCGGAGAAGGTGCAGCAACAGGATGTGACAAAGCGCAAACATCAGACGATGAAAAAGAAAGAAATACAGACGAAGGCACCGAAACAGGAGCAGTAGATCCAGATGTACCCACAACAGACGATGCTGGCGAGGAAGGAAAAAGACCAACGGAGGCAGATGATGGAGATGGAGACTAAGAAGGTGTGAACTGATCAGGCGAAAGCGTGGTAACTGGAAGCGAAGAAAGAGGTTCTGTGACGGGAACTTGAGCAGCCGTTGAAGAAGACTAGGAAGAAATGAGGGGGCATTGCGAGAAATGGTGACCAGGCTGTTTACATGAGATGCAATGATAGGCAGTGAATACGTTGAATGCGACGTTGTGATGACAACAAATCACCAGAAAAGTTGTGGGGCAGTAAGAAACAGTCTGTGTCAGGGAAAAAAACTAAGTCTTGGCGGCGGAAGCCAAAATAAGGACGATCACCTTGATCAACATGGGCGGCGGGTATCTTGCGGATATCACCAAGAACGCGGCCACACCGAGAAGGAAAAGCATGTAAAAACTCATCGGAAACGTCCGGAGGTACAGGTTACAAATTAAGAAAAACGGGAGAATGTGCAAGGAGGATAGGGACCAAGCTATGATCTCCAACGGAAAGGCTAGTCGATAGGACTTGAGGAACAAACTCAGGTGAAAAAATATATACAAGAATGGACTTAGGCTTGCTGGCGAAATGTGTAATTGCACCGGAAGGGAGAAACGACAATGCAGACATACACTGTATAGACGTGCAACTTGACATTGGGTAAGGCGTCGAACTTGACACTTAAACTAAGAGTTGAAAGCATTGTACGTGTGCAATAAGCGTGGAACCTTGACATGAAATATAAGAGTCCAAGGCTGTCGCGAGGAAAGTCGGATACGTTGAACACGGATCTGTAGCAGGATGAGGAGAAGAGCAGTCCTGGGACGCATCCAACACACTTGGAGGACAAGTCATCGAAGCAGCACATAGTGACGTGAGAGGGAAATAGAATTTAGAAACAGAAGCACAGGCCATGGACAATGTGTAGAAATGCACGGCGAAGGGCACACAGATCCACTATAACAAGGTGGGGCACCAGGAAGGCGATCAGCATACCGAAGAAGGCAGCGCAGAGAACCACTGTCAATGGGTGGAACACAAGGAAGGTAATCCACACACCGGTGAAGGCAGCGCAGAGAACCATTAACGATTATTGGAGCGCAAACACGGAAGGCAAACGTAGACACAGCAGCAGGAAGGCTACTACATGCAGCAGACAGTTTTAGAGCAAAAAGTCAAGGCGAGTCACGATGGGCAGATTGTAAACAGGCCCAACGAGATGAATTGTAAACAGGCCCAACGAAATGAATTGTAAACAGGCCCAACGAAATGAATTGTAAACAGGCCCAACGAGATGAATTATAAAGGAATATCGGCAAAATATGCATGTACCAACTCGAAAGAATGACTAGGAAGAGAGCGCAGACATTCCTGCACGAGAGAAACACAAATTAATTCGGCGGTGGGCGCTAGATACAGGCGGAGCACAAAATGCAGAGCTCGAAAGGGCGTGGCCAGCAGAGCAACGTGACGGGATGCTGTGTGAGTCAAATATCGTACAAAGACAATTGTTTGGATGGGACCATTTCAAGAATGTTTGTTTTAAATTTAAGGGTGCATCTGCTTTGCACTTCCTTTCGACCGAAGCGTGTTAAAGTGGAAAAGTTTCCTGCACGTTCTTTGAAAACTAAAGGATGTACTTATACCTTCACTATATACATGTATCTGTCTGTATACGTTTATCTGTGTACCTCTAAGTCTGATTTCATATCAGCCTCTTTTTGCTTTGGGAAGCTAGAACAGTGAGAACGATGATCCTAGCATTTTAATCTTTATCTGATCCATAATTTCGCCGCCAAGAGCGAAATGCAAATTCCACCGATTTCAAAATATATTTTGCTTCATATCGTTGCTCAAAAATCAGATTGAAACACTTTCGACGCCTATTGAATGTACCATTTTTACGTACAACTTATTGTATCTTAATATTACCGAATTTTTCTGTTACGACGAGCAAATGCGTACATTACTGTTTGTGAAAATTGCAACGCCAAAAAAGAATCGCACTATTCAAAAGAAATTTATATCACAGATTCCTCATGTTGCAGGAGATAACTGATTTTATTTTTAGATCTATAGAAGATTTTGTCAATTCAAATCTCAGTACTATTTGTTCAGTTGCTGCCTACCAAAGATGTTAGGCAGCAACTGAACAAATAACTAGTATACGAATGAATAATTAATACACACAATTGACGTAGATTTGGGACATCAAACAGATGGCATGGCTCTTTCCACGGTTTTAAGTGAGTCACGGGAAAAGTATCATCGGCCGCCAACGGAAATCGAACCAAGGGTCTTCCAGTTACTCGCTGGACATGCTACCACTGCACCAATTGCTTCTTACCATCTTTGGGGAATTCCCACCATTGTGCGGGTCTCCAAGAAGCAACCAGTCATGTGGTTTGGCAATTAATCACATGTGAGTCTTTAGAATTCGAGGCCGCTGCGGTGCAGTGGTAGCATGTCCAGCGCGTAACTGGAAGACCCTGAATTCAATTCCCGGTGGCGGCCGATGATAGTTTTTCCGTGACTCACTTAAAAACGTGGAAAGAGAAATGACTTCTGTTTGATGTTCCTAATCCACGTCGATTGTGTGTATTAATGCATTACAATTACAGAGGCATCTGTGGCACGTAGTCCGGTCATCTTCAATAGCGCGTCGCACCGCTTCGTGCGGTGATACATGTTGCAATATGGTCCAGCATAGAGGCGAACAGACGCCTGATGTCCTGCTGAAGAGGGCCCACATTTGTTGGACGGTGTGCTCCAAATCCCGGATAGTGCGGCACAGAGTCAACCGGCGTTTCAACTGGTCCCACGCATGCTCGATAGAGGACATGTTCGGTGAGCGGGCATGCCATGGAACTGTATGGACATGACGTAGGCAGTCCTAGAAAACCCGAGCAGTGTGCGGGATGGCACTATCCTGCTGGTAAAGCGCACCTAGAATTCCGCCCAGGAGTGGGAGCACATGGGGCCATATGATCTCATCCACATACCGCTGGCCCGACAATGATCCACGTACCACTACTAGAGCTGATCGGCTATCGTAGGCAATAAACCATAAAGGCTCCCTAGACCGTAATGCCTGCAGTGGGGTAGGTGGGACGCTCGATAGCAAGGTTGGAATTGTGCCGTTGACCCCGGGACCTCCACACCCGGACACGATGATCATCTGTCCCCAAAACGAACCGACACCAATCTCTGAACACCACACGTCGCCAGTCTGTGGCGTTCCACGTTGCTCTCGCCTGGCACCATTGCAAACAGAGCCGGCGATGATCCGGTGTTAATGGCAGAACACGTAAGAGGCGCTGGGATCGCAGATTCGCTTCCGCGAGACTTCAGGAAATGGCTCGTTGGCACACAAGAGCCGCTACATTTGCCTGGGGAGAGGACAGGGTTCTCGTGGGATCCATTCGTGCCTGCCGTACGAACTGTCGATCCTCTCTACGGATGGTCCTCCGGGTTCGTTCGGAGACACCCGCCGTGCGGCAGTGCCGTCACGTGTCCACTGCTCCCAACACAGTCGGACGGTATGGTCAGAACGATCCACGTGGTGGGTTATACGGCGCGCCGACCGACCTGCTGTTTTCAGCCCGATGATCAGGCCTCTCTCAAAGCCCGTAAGTTGCGTACATCGACGTCTCTGGTGTCTACCCGGCATTCTTGTCACTCTATACTCTTGCTTGCGCCGGCCGGTGCTTTTCTCTTTCATGGGGCATCGACTACACGCCGGTTTATAAGGCTGCTGGTTCGTGCTAGCAGCGCCGCCACAAGGTGTGCGGTTATGCGCACTCGCACCAAACGCACCCTAGCTATTTGCAAAGTTTCGCGGTTGTAGCATGTTTTCTTCTAGGTGTGCAAATTTTTTGTCCACGAGTGTACAAGAAGCAAGTGGAAGAATTGAAACTTCACTCGCCCAAGCTTTCACCAGCTGTCTCACCGAAGGTAAGATTCCTGAGTATTGGGATAATGGTACAATGATCCTGCTACATAAAAAAGGTGACGTTGAGGATCTCAGGACCTACAGGCTCATCAGCCTCCTATCAGTTATTTATAAAATTTTCAATTAGGTTCTTTTACATCGCATAAAGGTAAAACTGGACATGGCTCAAGCAAGAGAAGAAGCTGAATTCAGGAGTGGCTACAGCACTGAAGATCATGTCCATGTACTTAGAGAACTAACTGAAAAAACAAGAGAGTATGAACTCCCATTATGCAAGGCTTCTATTGATATATAAAAAAAAGGCCTTCGATTCCGTAAAACCATCAGCAGTTACAACTGCTTTGAAAACCTGCGGTATTGCAGATGCATACATTAGCATTATTAATAGTATCTCTGAAAATGCATTTGCAAAAGTTTGGATATTTGAGGAAGCAGCACTAATAAAAATTGGAAAGCTAGTGTGACAAAGTAAAATCATATCTCCCAAACTCTTTAATCCCACATAGCAAAATATTTTTTAATTACTGAACTGGGACAAAGAAAAAAATATTTATGCAGATAATTCAAATCACGTTCGTTTTGCTGATGACGTTGTCATTTTTGCAACTACGACTTCTGAACCGCAGAATACGATCCAGGAACTTGCTGACAAGAGTAAAGAAGTGGAATTAAAAATGAACTTTCAGAAGGCAAAAGTGACGTATATTGCTTTTACAAGAAACGAAGATTTATTTATTGGTGGTGAAAAGCTTGAGACAACCGATACCTACATTTATCTTGGGCAGCAGATATGAAGTAAGGATCACATTGATGATGAAATTAATCGGCGTGTAAAACTTGGATGGATAGTTTTTGGAAGAAGTAAAATTTTTACGAAAAGTATGCCATTGTGTCTTAAAAGATAAGGGTTTAATCAGTTCATCCTGCCAGTGCTTACGTATGGAGCAGAGACATGGACCTTCACTAAACAAGTTAGTAAAATAATGCAATGCATTGAATATGATACGCTTTCCAACATACCAGAAATAATTACTCAAGATATGAGAATAATGGCTGTGGAATAAATCTCGGTCCTGTGCCCTGACCTTTGATCCCATTTCGATGATATTCAACAGAACCGGTTCGGTATACCTCCGAAATAACATGATAACGTTTTGTCGCAATCGAAGCATTTTTACGTAAGTTATGATGCATAAGGACTATGGAATAGATCCCGCTCCTGTGTCCTAACCTTTGACCCTATTTTGTCCATTTTCTATAGGGTTTGTCCCCAGGTGGTTCCCTACCACATATTAAAATTTCACCGAAATCGAACCATTTTTACGTGAGTTATCATGCCGACAGACGGACTGACAGACGGACGGAAAACGCTGAAGCATATACGCTTCTTCAACCTACTGTTGGAAAGCGTAAAAAAGACAAACAAAGACTGCAGACAACGCAAAAAGCCCTGGAGAGAATCATGCTTGGTGTAAACAGGAAAGATAAGCAGACGGACTCATGGATAAGGAAAACGACAAGAGTTGACGACATCATGACCACAATGAAGTCACTGAAATGGTGAGGGCATGACATGTTGCTAGAAGAACGACCACCAACGGAAAACCGAAATTTTAGAATGAATTTCGAGGGACAGGAAAAGACCCAGAAGAAGACCCTATGATAGAATGATGCATGAAATTCGAAAGCATAGAGGTGTGTCGTCGAGGAGACACGCTCAAGACAGACAATTGTGGGAGAAACTTGGGGAGACCTTCATCCAGTAGTGGATTCAAAGATGATGATATATATATATCATTGTAAACCATTATCAATCCACTGCTGGACGAAAGTCTCCCCAAATTTTCTCCACAACGGTCTGTCTTGTGCCAGTCTCCTCCATGTCACTCCCGCATACTTTCGAATTTCATCCACCCATCTCCATGTGGTCTTCTTCTGGGTCTTTTCCTGTCCCTTGGAATCCAATACAAAATTTCGGCTGTCCATCGATGGTCTGTCCTTCTGGCAGTATGTCCAGCCCATTGTCATTTCAGGGATTTTCTCTGATCATGGTGTCTTCCACTCTCGTCATTTTTCGGATTCACGAGTTCCTCTTCTTATCTCTCCTGGTTACACCAAGCATGCACGTGTCCATGCTGCTTTGAGTTGTCTGCAGCCTTTGTATGTCTCTTTTAGTTAAGGTCCACGTCTCTGCACCATACGTAAGCACTGGAAGGATGCATTGATCAAACACTTTTCTTTTAAGACATAATGGCATATTGCTCTTAAAAATTATGATGTTTCTTCAAAAAGCTCTCCAGGCAAGTTTTGTACGCCGATTAATTTCTTCATCAATGTGACCCTCACTTGATATCTGCTGTCCAAGATAAACGTACGTGCCTGTTATCTCCAGCTTATCTCCATCAATCGATAAATCTTCATTTCTTGTAAAAGCATTGAACATCACTTTTCTCTTCTGGAAGTTCATTTTTAATCCCACTTCTTTACTCTTGTCAGCAAGTTCCTGGATCATACTCTGCAGCTCTGATGGGGTAGTTGCAAAAATAACTACGTTATCAGCAAAACGAAGGTGGGTTAGATAATCTCCATTAATCTTTATCCCTTTGTTTTCCCAGTTCAGTATTGAAAGACCTTTTCCAATGTGGCAATAAAGAGCTTCGGAGATATGGTGTCACCTTGTCTCACTCCCTTTCCAATTTTTATGTGTGTTGTATTTTCAAACAGCAGAAAATTTGCACTTGCATTTTCATAGATGTTATTAATAATATTAATGTATGCATCTTCAATACCGCAGGATTTCAGAGCCATTGTAACTGCTGATGGTTTCACCGAATCAAAGGCTTTTTCATAATCGATAAAAGCCATGCACAATGGAAGTTCATATTCTTTCGCTCTTTCAATTAGTTCTCTCAGTACGTGCATATGATCTATTGTGCTGTAGCCACTCCTGAATCCAGCTTGTTCTCTCGGTTGAGCCATGTTCAGTGTTACCTTTAAGCGGTGTGAAAGAACTTTAGTGAAGATTTTATAAACCACTGATAGGAGGCTGATAGGTCTGTAGTTCCTGAGATCCTCAATGTCACCTTTTTTATGTAGCAGGATCATTGTAGCGTTGTTCCAATCCTCAGGAATCTTCCCTTCATTAAGGCATCGAGTGAAAATTTGGGCGAGTACTGTTTCAATTTCTCCACTTGCTTCTTGTATGGTGTCTACAGTAATTCCATCTTCTCCTGGAGCTTTCCCCCGCTTCATGTTCTTGATTGCATGCGCATCTTATGCTGGGAGGACTGGAAGAACTCTGGTACTGGTACCTTTCATGATGTCTGGAGAACATGTATCATCCCTTTTATATAATTTGGAGTAGAAATCTTTCACTCTTGTCAAAATTTCGCCTCTATTTCTTGTTACAGAACCATCTTCTTTTCTCAGTGCCATAATCTGTTTTCTTCCCTTACTGAGGGGTCGCTTTGCTATCTTTAGGCTTTGGTTGTTTTCAATTGCTTTCCTCACTAGTTCGCAGTTGAATTTCCTTACGTCTTTAGTGATAATTTTTTGTACTGTCTTGCATAGCTCTATATATTCCACTTTGGAAGTCACATCTTCTTTAGTTGTCCTCATCTCTCTTCTTTTTTGCATCAACATTTTGGTTTTTCCTGATAATTTGTTCACATGCAACTTGTTCTTAGACCCAGCTCATTTTGTTGGTGTTTCCATAAGAGTTTTGGTTACTTTTCTGTTAACTTCAGAAATATCCACTTCTTCCGATGTTAGGCGTTCTAAAGCAGAGAATCTGTTCTTCAGTTCCAACTTAAAGGTATTATGGTGCTTTTTAAGGTTGGTTATGTCAATACATTATGTTTGTCTTATGAGCTTGCCACGTTCGAGTTTAGAGTTGAGGTGGATCTTACATCTCACCAATCTATGGTCACTACCTGTGTTGAACTTGTTCAGCACACTGCAGTCTTCGTTGACGAATTTTTTGTTACACATAATAAAATCAATTTCACTTGTTATCCCATTTGGATGTCTCCATGTCCATTTCCCGTGTGGCTTTTTCTTGAAAAATGAGTTCAAGATGAGAAACCCTTCTGCCTCTGCAAACTCAACGAGAGTATTTTCACGCTGGTTTCTGTTGCCGTGAGCGAATTTACCTCCTGAAGTTTCATTCTGTTGCCATTGCCCTATTTTTGCATTGAAATCTCCCATAATTATCTTCAAGTGGTGCTTACCTTTATTATTTAGATGACAAATTTCCTCATAAAATTCTTCAATTTCTTCTTCAGGATGACTTGTGGTGGGTGCATAAGTTTGAATAATCTGAGCCTTGTATCTTCTCAAGAGTTGGATAACGAGTCGCGCAGTTCTGTCAGAGGCACTTTCAACTTCTACAACTTTATCCTTCAGTTTCTTGTTTATTATAAATCCAACACCACTAGTTCTGCCAGTATGTGTCCCACGATAGTAGAGGAGATGTCCATTTTTCCGTTCAATGAGATCTTCTCCTTTTCTCCTTACCTCACTTAGCCCGACGATGTCCCACTTGATCCTTTGTAGTTCCTCTTCCAATTCAAGAAGCCTTGAATCAGGAGATAGGGAGCATCCATTGTAAGTAGCCAAGGTCAGCATCAGATGGCAGCCTAGTCCGGTCCTCCAAGGATTCTTAGCACCCTCTGCCTTCATGTCGCACTGGCCGCTGCCTTGGCCAGGTACATTCGAGCTGCCGGAGACTGAGGGCCAAGATTTAAGTTGTAGAGTCATTTTGGAGGGGTTTGGCCATAACTCACCACGCTGGCCAAGCGGGTTGGTGAGTGTGGGATAGCATTTTCTCTAATCCCGATGGTATAGTTATACCGCTATTGGCGGTCGTCAGAGCCCCTTTAGTGGGAACAGGATGCACCACGAGAAGGCGGGGTTGACATTTGTCAAGGAGAGGCTGTGATGTTACGCATCACCGGACCTTACATTCCACACACACACATATATATATATATATATATATATATGACACCATATCTCCGAAGCTCTTTAATGCCACATTGGAAAATGTCTTTCAATCACTGAACTGGGAAAACAAAGGGATAAAGATTAATGGAGATTATCTAACCCACCTTCGTTTTGCTGATGACGTAGTCATTTTTGCAACTACCCCATCAGAGCTGCAGAGTATGATCCAGGAACTTGCTGACAAGAGTAAAGAAGTGGGATTAAAAATGAACTTTCAGAAGACAAAAGTGATGTTCAATGCTTTTACAAGAAATGAAGATTTATCGATTGATGGAGAAAAACTGGAGATAACAGATACATATGTTTATCTTGGACAGCAGATATCAAGTGAGGGTCACATTGATGAAGAAATTAATCGGCGTACAAAACTTGCCTGGAGAGCTTTTGGAAGAAACAGCATAATTTTCAAGAGCAATATTCCATTATGTCTTAAAAGAAAAGTGTTTGATCAATGCATCCTTCCAGTGCTTACGTATGGTGCAGAGACGTGGACCTTAACTAAAAGAGACATACAAAGGCTGCAGACAACTCAAAGTAGCCTGGAGAGGTGCATGCTTGGTATAACCAGGAGAGATAAGAAGAGGAACTCGTGGATCCGAAAAATGACGAGAGTGGAAGACATCATGATCAGAGTTAAATCCCTGAAATGGCAATGGGCTGGACATACTGCCAGAAGGACAGACCATAGATGGACAGCCGAAATTTTAGATTGGATTCCAAGGGACAGGAAAAGACCCAGAAAAAGACCACATGGGAGATGGGTGGATGAAATTCGTAAATATGCGGGAGTGACATGGAGGAGACTGGCACAAGACAGACCGTTGTGGAGGAAACTTGGGGAGACCTTCGTCCAGCAGTGGATTGATAATGGTTGACAATGATGATGATGATGATGATATATATATATATATAAACGAACGAAAAGTTACATCCGCAGGTGTGGCAGAATTAACACGCATCCCATTGCTTGGGAAGACGACGCATCCCATCGCTGGGAAAGACGACGCATACCGTCTGGAAAAAGGAACTTTAGTTTCTCCTTGAATCATTTGGATATGTCAACATGAAAGTCACATGTTGACAGATCCGGGCTATAGGCTGGGTGGTGCAGAACCTCTCACCCTTTCCGTGCTAACGCATCCTGCATAATGTGTGCAACAGAATCACACCACGCGAAAGCATGCCAGGTCACCCATTCTTGATTGCTTTATGCAGCTTGTCCACTGTGTCGATGTAGTGGTTGGCATTGCTGTTCACGTGAGGCTCTTTAAAGTCCACCAACAAAAGCCCTTCAGCATAACCTCCCCGACGGAGTCCTGTGACTTGAATTTTATGTGTTTTGGTGATCCGGGATGTTTCCATTGCATGCTCGCTGGTTTGCTGGATGGCTCAAAGCCGTGGCACCGCGATTCGTCACCTGCCACTATGCGCGATATAAATGCATCACCCTCTGCTTTGTAACGCAGCAAGTGGTTCAAACTCCAACCCATACATTCTTCCTTATGGTGGTCAGTCAGCATCCGCGGGATTAATTGTAAACATACTTTCCGATATTGCAGTATCTTCGTAACCACAGTTTGAACTGTAACAAATGTCATAGCAAAGTCCTCCGTTTGCGAACGTCAGCCCCGACGACGGTTTTACATGCATTTCTTTCTCGGTGTGGGCGCATTGTTTGTGTTATTCGCACGCTCCCCGCCGATCAAGGTGATCGTCCTTATTTAGGCTTCCGACGCCAAGCCTTAATTCTCTTCCCTGATATGGACTCCATTACTTCCTGCCCCACTGTTTTCCAGGTGCTCTGTGTTCATCACAACGTCGTTATAAACGTGTTCACTGCGTATCATTGCTTCTCATGTAAAACGCCTGGTCATCATCGCTTGCAGTGTCCGCTCACCTCTTCTTGTTCTTCCTCAACGGCTGCTCAAGTGCCCATCACAGAACCCCCTTCTTCACTTCCGGTCACCACGCCTGCGCTTGTTTCGCTTCCACCTTCTTAGTCTCCATCTCGATTGTCGTTGCCTTCCTCTGCAGGTCTTTTTCCTTCTCCACTAGCGTTGCCTCTTGTGGATACATCTGGATCTACTGCTCCTGCTTCGGTGCCTTCGTCTGTCTTGCTTTCTTCTTCGTCGTCTGTTGTCTGTGCTTTGTCACATCCCGTTGCCAACCTTTCTCCGCCTGTTCAGGTGCTGCCTTCTTTGTTTTCGCACGTCACCTCGTCAATCCCAACCCCGGGATTCTCTGCTCCATCATCTTCGCTGTGTACGTCAGCTTCGCCACCCTCAGACGCTCATCCTTTCTTCAGCCGTTCCAGTACTCCGGTGTGCTCTCCGCCCGTTTCACCTTCTCCGAGCTCTTCTGATGCCTCTAGTATTGTTGCCTTCCTTTCGATTTCTGGTCCCGTGATCGGTCCCCGCTTTCCAGCACAGCTACTCTTCTGGATTTGTGTGAAGCCTTACCTTCACCAGCTCCTGTTGCCCCATCAGTTGCCTCTTTGCTTGCGTTATGCGCACATGATCCAGATCTTCCTTGTCAGACTTCTCACTTGCTGTCGGTTACTCCTTCACCACGTCCCTGTTGGTATTGCTTCTAATAAGAAGTGCCGTCGTCGCTCTAATCGAGAGACTCGTACTAAGCGAACCGCGGTCGCTCAGCCTTCTCTTCATCGTTCTTCAGGTTCCGCTCCTAATTCTACTGTTGCTGCTTACGCCGACCTTATTGGTACTCCCTCCGTTTCCACTGCAATTGTCGCTCGCCTCCAAGCTGTCCCTGGGTATTCGAAGATTCTCTTCCCAGATGCTGCCAACCCTTGTTCTTTGCCTCTTCTTGTGACGCTGGTTTGGATCCCCTTCTTGACTCCCATGATCCAGCTGATTACTCGAATATGATCGGGGATATTCGCTGCTTCCTCCAAGTTTTCGTTGACCTCACGAGATCTTACCCCTGAGATATTTCGTTATTAAAGTTTTCTTAATTGCTACCTTGGTGATACTCAAAATCGCCTCATTGATCTGGTTCTGACCGATTAGTTTCTGTCTGCACTTGCATGATGTTTCGCTTCCTGCCGTCTTTGCCTTGCTGCTGTTCCGTCTTACTCCTTTGCATGTTTCTGGTATGCGTTGTACCCAACCTTTTTCTTTCCGTTGTATCCTATGTACCGCCATGTTTTCTCCACATCTCGGTTCTTTCAAACATCCGCCCGGTGCCTACTTCCGTGAACCCGTCACATTGTTTTGTTCACAGAGCTTCTTCCTGTGTGCATTGTTATGCGCGATTCTTCTCTTATACCTTTCGTCACTGTCCTGGATTGCCCTATGTTGCTGTTCGCACCCAGTTAGTTTTTTCAGGTGTTTTTCCTGTCTCGTCGAGTATTTGTCTTATGTCATGCCATGTGCCTCAGCATACCTTCTACTGTTGTGCTACGTTACTTGCTCATCCAGTGTGACTCATCTCGTCAGATACTTACCGTTATTGCTTTGCCTCATGCTAATTGATTGTCCCATACTGTTACCTACACCATGCAATCTTTGCAAGTGTTATCTGTTGCACCTCGTTTTCTGCTTTTCATGCTGCGCCCCGGAGCATGAAAAGCAGCCTCCAGTTCGATGTATTCTCCATCTCCATGTCCGTCGTTCCTTCTGCTCAGTGACTGTTCCAGTGTGCTTCGCTTATCACAGATTGCCTTGTGCTGCTCGTTCAGCTTCGTTTATCTTTGTATGTCCTGATTGGCTTTTACAGACTGCTTTATGCTGCTCGTCCAGTACCGTTATTCTTATTGTTTTATCATGCTATTTATTTTCCGTTCTCCTGTGTACTAGTCTTCGATACCTAATAAAGCAACGTCACGTTGTTTTTGGAATGTCTTTTCAACTGCTGGGGTTCAAAGCTAGAAACGGGGATTTCTTTCAGCTAATGTCAGGAACGAATGAAAGACTTTGTGCAAAACAAATTACTTCTTCATTATTCTCCATTACTCTTATTACAAATATCTCAAAAACTATCAAGATTCGAACGATGAAGAAGGAGGTCTTTCTGATTCACACCATGCTAACGAATAGCTATCCTGTAATGGGAAATGTCCAGGTTGGGGTGGGCGGGGGGAAGAGGCAGGTGAAATCGTGGGCTACTAACATTCTTTTAAACATCTCCAAAACTATTGCTATTCAAACTATGAAAATGGCGTTTATTCCGGTTCACACCATTTACTAAAGAATGACTATCTTGAAATATTTAATGAATTTACATGGTGAGAGGGGGGGGGTGATGGTCGGTCTGGAATATATATATACATAAGTTCTCAATATTGTTATTTTTTTCTCAAAAACTGTTGCAGTTCAAACGATGAAAATGGATTTCCCCTCGGTTCATACGATTTGCTAACGAATGGCTATTTCGAAATTTTGAATTTCCATGGTGGGGGGGGGGGGCTGGTAAAATGGTCGGTCTCTCTGTATATATGCAAATTCTCAATATTATTTTTTAAATATTTCAAAAACTATTGCGGTTCAAACGATAAAAATGGAGTTCATTCCTGTTCATACGAGTTACTAACGAATGGCTATGTCGGAATTCTGAATTTCCATGATGAGGGGGGGGGCTGGTAAAATGGTCGGTCTCTCTGTATATATGCAAATTCTCAATATTATTTTTTAAATATTTCAAAAACTATTGCGGTTCAAACGATAAAAATGGAGTTCATTCCTGTTCATACGAGTTACTAACGAATGGCTATGTCGGAATTCTGAATTTCCATGATGAGGGGGGGGTGTGAAATGGTAGGCCTGTAACATTCTTTTTTAAATATCTCAAAAACTATTGCGGTTCAAACGATGAAAATGGAGTTCTTTTCAGTTCATAGGATTTGCTAACGAATGCCTATTTTGAAATTTTGGATTTCCATGGGGGGGGGGGGGGGGGCTGGTGAAATGGTCGGTCTTTCTGTATATATGCAAATTCTCAATATTATTTTTTAAATATTTCAAAAACTATTGCGGTTCAAACGATAAAAATGGAGTTCATTCCTGTTCATACGATTTACTAACGAATGGCTATTTCCGAATTTTGAATTTCCATGATGAAGGGGGGGTTAATGGTGTAGGCCTGTGACATTCTTTTTTAAATATCTCAAAAACTATTGCGGTTCAAACGATGACAATGGAGTTCTTTTCGGTTCATACGATTTGCTAACGAATGGCTATTTTGAAATTTTGAATTTCCATGGTGGGGGCTGGTGAAATGGTCGGTCTCTCTGTATATATGCAAATTCGCAATATTATTTTTTAAATATCTCAAAAACTATTGCGGTTCAAACGATAAAAATGGAGTTCATTCCTGTTCATACGATTTACTAACGAATGGCTATTTCGGAATTTCAAATTTCCATGATGAGGGGGGAGGGGGATGAAATGGCCTGTGACATACTTTTTTAAATATCTCAAAAACTATTGCGGTTCAAACGATGAAAATGGAGTTCTTTTCGGTTCATACGATTTGCTAACGAATGGCTATTTTGAAATTTTGAATTTTCATGGTGGGGGGGGGGGGCTGGTGAAAAGGTCGGTCTCTCTGTATATATGCAAATTCTCAATATTATTTTTTAAATATTTCAAAACTATTGCGGTTCAAACGATAAAAATGGAGTTCATTCCTGTTCATACGAGTTACTAACGAATGGCTATGTCGGAATTCTGAATTTCCATGATGAGGGGGGGTGTGAAATGGTAGGCCTGTAACATTCTTTTTTAAATATCTCAAAAACTATTGCGGTTCAAACGATGAAAATGGAGTTATTTTCAGTTCATAGGATTTGCTAACGAATGCCTATTTTGAAATTTTGGATTTCCATGGGGGGGGGGGGGGCTGGTGAAATGGTCGGTCTTTCTGTATATATGCAAATTCTCAATATTATTTTTTAAATATTTCAAAAACTATTGCGGTTCAAACGATAAAAATGGAGTTCATTCCTGTTCATACGATTTACTAACGAATGGCTATTTCCGAATTTTGAATTTCCATGATGAAGGGGGGGGGTTAACGGTGTAGGCCTGTGACATTCTTTTTTAAATATCTCAAAAACTATTGCGGTTCAAACGATGAAAATGGAGTTCTTTTCGGTTCATACGATTTGCTAACGAATGGCTATTTCGGAATTTCAAATTTCCATGATGAGGGGGGAGGGGGATGAAATGGCCTGTAACATTCTTTTTTAAATATCTCAAAAATTATTGCGGTTCAAACCATGAAAATGGAGTTCTTTTCAGTTCATACGATTTACTAACGAATGGCTATTTCGGAATTTTAAATTTCCATGATGAGGGGGGGAGGGGGATGAAATGGCCTGTAACATTCTTTTTTAAATATCTCAAAAATTATTGCGGTTCAAACGATAAAAATGGAGTTCTTTTCGGTTCATACGATTTGCTAACGAATGGCTATTTTGAAATTTTGAATTTTCATGGTGGGGGGAGGGGCTGGTGAAAAGGTCGGTCTCTCTGTATATATGCAAATTCGCAATATTATATTTTAAATATCTCAAAAACTATTGTGGTTCAAACGATAAAAATGGAGTTCATTTCTGTTCATACGATTTACTAACGAATGGCTATTTCGGAATTTCAAATTTTTATGATGAGGGGGGAGGGGGATGAAATGGCCTGTAACATTCTTTTTTAAATATCTCAAAAATTATTGCGGTTCAAACGATGAAAATGGAGTTCTTTTCGGTTCATACGATTTGCTAACGAATGGCTATTTTGAAATTTTGAATTTCCATGGTGGGGGCTGGTGAAATGGTCGGTCTCTCTGTATATATGCAAATTCGCAATATTATTTTTTAAATATCTCAAAAACTATTGCGGTTCAAACGATAAAAATTGAGTTCATTCCTGTTCATACGATTTACTAACGAATGGCTATTTCGGAATTTTGAATTTCCATGATGAGGGGGGGGGGTGAAATGATAGGCCTGTAACATTATTTTTTAAATATCTCAAAAACTATTGCGGTTCAAACGATGAAAATGGAGTTCTTTTCGGTTCATACGATTTGCTAACGAATGGCTATTTTGAAATTTTGAATTTCCATGGGGGTGGGGGCTGGTGAAATGGTCGGTCTCTGTGCGTATATGTAAATTCTATTATTTATTAAATATTTCAAAAACTATTGCGGTTCAAACGATAAAACTGGAGTTCATTCCTGTTCATACGATTTACTAACGAATGGCTATTTCGGAATTTTGAATTTCCATGATGAGGGGGGGGGGTGAAATGATAGGCCTGTAACATTATTTTTTAAATATCTCAAAAACTATTGCGGTTCAAACGATGAAAATGGAGTTCTTTTCAGTTCACACGATTTGCTAACGAATGCCTATTTTGAAATTTTGAATTTCCATGGTGGGGGGCTGGTGAAATGGTCGGTCTTTCTGTATATATGCAAATTCTGAATATTATTTGTTAAATATCTCAAAAACTATTGCGGTTCAAACGATAGAAATGGAGTTCATTCCGGTTCATACGATTTACTAACGAATGGCTATTTCGAAATTTTGAATTTCCATGGTGGGGGGCTGGTGAAATGGTCGGCCTCCTATAATTATATGCAAATTCTCAATATTATTTGTTAAATATCTCAAAAACTATTGTGGTTCAAACGATGAAAATGGAGTTCATTCCGGTTCATACGATTTATTAACGAATGGCTATGCTGAAATTTGAAATATCTATTTTTTGGGGGTACCATTTCACCAGCCCCCCCACTTTGTTTTTTAAATAACTCAAAAACTATTGCGGTTCAAACGAAAAAAATTGAGTTCATTCCGGTTCATACGTGGTACAAACGAATGGTGCAAAAAAAATTTAAAAATTCCATGGTGGGGGCTATCGTTTCACCAGCCCCCCCACTTTGTTTTTTAAATATCTCCAAAACTTTTGCGGTTCAAACGAAAAAAACCGAGTTCATTCCGGTTCATACGTGGTACAAACGAATGGTGTCTGAAAAATTAAAAAATTCCGTGGTGGGGGGCTGGTGAAATGCACCTGTGAGGAAATGGTGTGCCAACTTTCAGAGTGGAGACTTTGAGACCGAAGGTGCAGCAGCAAGATCTGGGAGACCTTCAACAGTGACAACACCCGAAATTGTTGATCGTGTTCATGACATGATTTTGTCAGATCAACGAATCTCGGCTGAAACAATAGCTGAGACACTGAAGATATCCAAGGAACGTATTGGGTTCACAATTCATGAGCACTTGGATATGCAGAAGATGACAGCGAAGTGGGTGCCCAGATGTTTGAACGCCGATGAGAAAGGAAAACGAGTGGACATTTTCAAATCGCTTTTGGCAGCATTTTAAGCTATCTGGTGATAACTTTTTGCAGCGACTTATTGTCACTGTTGAGGAAACGTGGTTACGATCCAGAGACGAAACAACAACCCTTGCAGTGGCGACACTCAAGTTCTCCACGGACAAAGACATTCAAGACTCAAAAACCAGCAGGAAAGTTCGTGGCAACGGATTTTTTGGGATTTTGAAGGCGTTTTACTGACTGACTATCGACAGAATGGCAAAACAATAAATTCTACTATTTCAACTTGCTATGCCGATTAAATTTGGCGTTGAAGGAAAAAGGGTGAAGGAAACTGCTGAAAGGTGTTCTCTTTTTGCAGAACAATTCACCGGTTCACAAATCTGGCAATACAATGGATGTTTTGACGGATCGTGGTTTAAGTGCATAGTCCAACCACCCTACTCACCAGACCTTGGACTATTTCCTATTCCCAAACCTTAAAAAAAGTTTGAGAGAGGAGTATTTTTCGAATGATTCAGAGGTGGTATCATCAGGAGAGCAGTATTTGAGTGTTCAGACTTTTAGAATTTTTTGGAAGGGTTAAAGAACTCAGGAGACGCTCTGCCAAATGTGTTGAACTTCGAGGGGAATACACAGTGTGGCAAAGAATTTTTAAGACAGGGTCTGTAAAATGAAATAGAAACAAGAAATTATGATTTGTTTTGGTTTGTTATTCAAAATAAGTCCCTCCGGCTTCAATACACTTGTTACAGTGATTTAATAAGAATTCGAATGCCTGTTCCATTTCACTTTGCGGAATTGCCTCCAAAGCACGTGTCGAAGCTGTTTGTATGGTCAAAATATCATCAAAATAACACCCTTTTAACGTCATTTTAAGTTTTGGGAGTAAAGAAAAGTCGCAGGGTGCTACATCAGGCGAATACGGTGGATGATTCAACACACAGACGTTATTTTTCGCCAAAAATCTACGAACAGGAAGTGAGGTGTGACTGGGTGCGTTATTGTGCAACAAACACCAACTGTTTTCATTCCAATATTCTGGACGAATGCGACAAATTCTGCCCATCAAACGCCTCAAAACATTTAAATAAAACTCAGCAGTAATTGTTTGTCCACTTGGAACAGATTTTTTGTGGACAATACCCTTACTATCGAAGAATGTAATGAGCATTGTTTTGATTTTCGATGAAACTTTTCTTGTTTTTTTTTTTGTTTTTTTTTTGGCTTGTGGTGAGTTTTTTTACTTCTATTCCGCACTTTGTCGCTTTGTTTTGGGATCATATTGAAAACACCATATTTCATCACCTGTAACAATCGATTTTAAGAGGTTTGGATCATTTTGAGAGGCTGAAATGATGTCTCTGCAATCTGCACTTCTCCTTGAATTTTGTTCATCGGTTAACGTGTGTGGAACAAATTTAGCACAGACTTTTGTTTTGCCCAAATCTTCATGGAAGATGGTTCGAATCGTTTCTTTGTTGATGTTTAAAGACTCTTCCATCATTCTTAGTGACGCACATCGATTGTTTCCCACGAAATCACGCACTTTTTCAATAATCTCAGGTGTCCTGGATGAACTTGGTTTTCCGGTATGCTTATCATCTTCTAGCGTATCTCTTCCGTCCAAAAGAACGTTTGTGCCACAGGAAAACATTTGATCTACTTAAACAAAACTCACCGTAAACTTGTTTCATCATTTGGTACGTTTCCGAGGCACTTTTACCAAGTTTTGTGTTAAATTTAATAACATCTCTTTGTTCCATCTTAATAATTCAACATGAAAAAAAATTTTACTTCTCTATGAACGGCTGTTTCGTTTGAGTTACTTTAACAACTGCGCAGTACTTTTGGCAGAAAGCAAGCAGATGGTCACGGTTTATAACGCATTCGAGATTACACTGGTGGCGCCACCGTAGACTGAAATCTAGCGCCAGTCTTAAAAAGTCTTTGACGCATTGTGTATGTGGAATAATCTGTAATGGCTCTAGCCCATTTCCCTCTTGGTGAGACCGAGAACGTATCAGCATCCCCTCGTAACTAAAGCGAAACTTCTGTTATACATTTTTCTAGCAGATGGCCTGAAGACGCGTACAAATGTTAAAACCATGCTAATGAAATTTTCAAAGTGATAAATACTATTGTAAAATTTATGCTTTAGAGTTTAAAGGGTTATAAGATGTTCCTTAATAATGAGTTTTGCGAAGTCAAATTGGCAGCGAAGGGAAACAAACAGATCTACAAGTTATAATATATTTTATCGCACTGTAAAAATCAAACTTCTTCTTCGACAGCTCTATCTGTCTATATATAATCCTGATTCTGTATTAAGTGAAATCTTAACGATTAACAATCTGAGACCAGTGCGTCAGTATGGAGCTTACAGCTTTTGTTTTTACTGTGGATCCTGAGTACATCCATTTGAAACCTGAATGTTGAATATTGATGAGGACTCTCTTCTACTGCGGCACGAAATAGTGGAGCTTCAAAGTTAAGCCCAAGAAATTCATTAATTTTTAAATAGCACCTATGTGCATGAGTCATGAAATACGAAATCAACTTTTCATCCAACCCGAAAGTAAACAACACACTTTTTTACGCTTTCCAACCGTAGGTCGAAGAAGCGCATATGCTCCAACTTTGTCCATCCGTCCGCACGATAACTCACGTGAAAAAGGTTCGATATCGACGAAATTTTAGTATGTGGTAGGGGACCACCTGGGGACGAACCCTATTGAAAATGGGCGAAGCAGGGTCAAAGGTCAGGACATAGGAGCGGGATCCACTCCATTGCTTTTATTCGTCATAACTTGCGTAAAATATGTTCGATTTCGATGACATTTTAGTATGTGGTAGGGAACCACCTGGGGACGATCCCTATATGAAAATGGTAGAATTGGGTCAAAGGTCAGGACATAGGAGCTGGATCCATTCCATTACCTTATGCGTCATAACTTGCGTAAAAATGGTTCGATTTCCATGAAATTCTAGTATGTGATAGGGAACCACCTGGGGACAAAACCTTTTGAAAATGGGGGAAATAGGGTCAAAGGTCAGGACATGGGAGCTGGATCCATTCCATTGCCTTTATGCGTCATAACATTCGTAAATATGGTTCGATTTTGATGAAATTTTAGTATGTGGTAGGGAGCCACTGGGGACGAACCCTATTGAAAATGGGTGAAATGGGGTCAAAGGTCAGGACTCTGGAGTGGAATCCATTCCATTGCCCTTGTGCATCATAACTTACCTAAAATGCTTGGATTGCGACAAAACTTTATCATGTTGTTCCGGAGGTATAGCGAACCGGTTCTGTTGAATATCATCGAAATGGGGTCAAAGGTCAGGACACAGGAGCGAGATTTATTCCACAGCCATTATTCTCATAACTTGCGTAAAACTGCTTCTATTGCAACAAAGCTTTATCATGTTGTTCCGGAGGTATAGTGAACCGGCTCTGTTGAATATCATCGAAATGGGGTCAAAGGTCAGAACACAGGAGCGAGATTTATTCCGCAGCCATTATCCACATAACTTGAGTAATAATTTCTGGTATGTTGGAAAGCGTATCATAATCAATGCATTGCATGATTTTACTAACTTGTTTCTGAGAGGATTCAGCTTTGGCTGCACCAAGAAGGAACGCAACAACTCTGTCTCGATTCTCTCAGAGATGTAACATAACCGATTGCGTATAAACAAATAAAGAAACTATGTGTTTTTCATATTTTGAAATTAAAATTTTAACGTACAAGGGTTGTCTCAAAGCAACTCAGAATGTTTTCATAAAAAAACAAAAATATGCGTACCTTAATTGTCGAGGGAGTGGTCATCTTTCTCGAAATACTGTTCATTGCTTCGAATACAGGTATCCCAACGTTCCTCCCATTTTTTGAATGTCTTTTGGAATTCTTCTGAAAAGCTGTTGAAGCACATTTGCGCAGATGTAATGATTCGTTGATGAGTCTCAATTTGCCGTCCCCTTAACGTCTTTTTAAAATGGGGAACAACCAGAAATCACATGGTGACAGGTCTGGACTATATGCAGGTTGGGGGGTCAACTTAATATTCATTTTCTCCAAATAAGAAACGGCAAAACTGGCCATGCTCAGCCTTGCATTGGGCCACACCTGGAAGGAAATCGAGAACGCAAGTTGAACAAACTTGCTTGATGCCCAAATGCTCGGTTAAAATTCTGTGAATTAATGATTTTGAAATGTGAATCACACCTTCGATAGCTCTAACTCATAGAGGTCTGTCGTCCCGTATAATAACACATATTGGATTGATGTTTACCTCTGTTACACTCGTTGAAGGCCTTCCTCCAAGCGTGATTAAAGCCTCCGACTCATGACCATCTATGAAGTCTTTATGCCATCTGTAAATTGTGGATTTTCCTAGACATTTATCTTTATAAGCCTCTTGCATAAGACGGAAAGCCTCTCTGACAGATTTCTTAAGTCGACAGCAAAATCTAAGGGCTCATCTTTGTTCCCCTTTCATATCCATTTTTTCTTAAAATCACAGCGCGAGAACACTTGTTAGGAGTTCACGAAACAACGCTTATTAAAATGCTCACTACCGACGACGCATGCGTGATAAACAGCTGTGTCCGGTTGCTACGGTTACTCCAACGACTACCGTTTTGTCTAGACTCGTGCCAACGTCGAACGCAGGATTGCACATTTTTTATAAAAATATTCTCAGTTATTTTGGGACAATCTATATATAATCGTAAAATTTGTATAAATGAATTACGTGTAATCGAGTTAAAAAAAGCGATAAAAGCTACAGTAAAATATGGGAACTAAGGCAGAATATTGTATAAATGTCAAGAACATATAACTGGGAATGGTATAACCAAAGCTCCCCTGTATTGCCTTAAAAGCGTCAACTTAGTGCTTCACTGGAGATAAACTGTCACTTTAACTTAAAGATTGCTCTTTCGGATGAATCTATCCAGCTAGGGATAAAAGACGTGCAATTTTCTTTACGAACTAAAATTGTACATTTAATCAGAATTTCAGCACGTCATCATTTCAAATTTCCACCATCAATAAGTTGTAGTAACTCAAGCCGAAAGTAAGCCGCTTAAAAAAGTATTTTTTTCGTATCACATAAACATACAGGGGTTGGACAAAATGATGTAAACGCCTGGAAATAGCCCATACATATTTATTAATAAGGTGTTGGACCAGCATTTGCCTTTACTACAGCTTCGAACTTTTTTGAAACAGGTTCATATAGCTTTTGAATAGTCTCCAGTGAAATGTTATGCCATTTCGTCGATCAGAACATCATAGAGAGATGCTGGAGAAAGGAATACGCTTATCAGTTTGCTCTACAAAACTACCTACAGTGGTTCAATGATACTCAAGTAAGGTGAATGAGCTGTCTTATCACAGTTGAACTTCATCTTGGTGTTCCACAGAAGTTGAAATGCACCTTAGAGCTCGTCAGAAGTTGAAGTTCATCTTGGTGCTTCTCAGAAGTTGAAATTCACCTTGGAGCTCCTCAAATGTTGTAGTTCATCTTAGTGCTGCTCCTCGAACCAAGACAAGTATTCTGGCTAATGTACATAGGCGCATTATCATCTTGGAAAACGGCATCATTGTTGGAAAACAACATTTGGGCCATAGGATGCACTTGATCACCAAAAACGTCCAATTAATCGCTGGCAATAACTTGACAATGTAGCGTAACGATGGAGATAGTTGAAAACAAAGATATAGCTGACCAAATTATCGTAGATTCGTCCCCAAATTTGACAGTTGGAACCAGACATTCAGAATAGTACACATTCTTGAAGATTCTTCATAATAAAGCCGACCTACTCTCATGATTAATTCAAATGAGGACTCATGAGTAGGCTAGTAATTGTTTCGCGGCGAGAATTTCCGCGATTTTTTTTTTCGCGAATTTTCGTTTTTTTTTTTTTTTTTTTTTTTTTTTTGTAATTTTGCAAAAATCAAGTATATCCGCAAATTTCAGATTTCCCCTCTATTTTTGTCTTAATTTCTGTTACAATTTTTAGATTATTTTCCATATTTAAGTAATTTTATTACTACTTTCATTAGAGTTTACGCGAAAAATATACCGCAAAATAATCCACTCCAAAGTTCGAACCAGATGTTAAAATATTGAATTATCCCTGAAAATCTATGGGTACGAAGAGACTCTTATCAAACAGGCTTCATGGGTAATTCCAGGTCACATGTACTCTGCACTCCTTTTTATGTAGCTCGCTTGCTAAATGCAAAAAAAGCAGCTCACAGAGAAAAGTGTTTGAGTTTCGCAGACTCAAACACTCTTTTCTGTGAGCTGCTTTTTTTTAGCAGACGCTTAGCTTAAAAAAATGTTTTTGCTTTCGTGTGAGTATTTAGTTTAAAAAGTTTTATAGATATTTCGAGAATGAACCACGTGAGTGAAATGAGTGCATCTGAAAGATGCAAGCACTACAGTAAAGAAACGTTTCATGTTAATAAAAATCTGTTGTTCTGTTCGTGTTATAACATACCCGTAAATTTTTCAAGAAAGGACAGTTGTGAAAAGCATTTAGCAAGCAATCTGCATAAAAAAGAAGTGTGTCTGAACAATCAACTGAAAATAATGCAGAAATGTTTGGATGAATTAATTGAGAAAGGGACTAAACAAGAACAACGTCGCTCAACTAAACTTTCGAAATTAACTGATGCCTTTTCTGCAGCTAACATTCCACTTTCCGAACTGGATAACTCTACATTAAAAAACTACTTGGAAAATTTGTTGAAAGATATTGGTGTTATTCCAAATGCAAATTGGATACAGAAATTTTATTTGCCGAAAATATATGGTATTCACAAGCCACGATTGAAAGATTTTTTTAAATCAGTGTCCTGTGTTAAGCATCGTAGCAGACGAAACAACTGCTTCAGAAGATAGGTACATTTCGAATAATCTTGCTGTTCAGTCAGCCGAAATGAATGTTGAAAGCTGTAATGCTGAAACCTCTTTGAATGCAATCTTTCTAGAGTGCATCATTTTGGAATCCGTAAATTTTAAAGCAGTCAGCGAGGCAATACTTCAGTGCGTGAATAAGTATGAAATACCTTTTACGAATATAACCGCTTTTGTTTGTGACAGACAACGCATCTTACATGTCCAAAGCGTGAGGAAAGAGCCTGAAAGACGAATTTTAGAGGATTAACGGTATTTCCCGAAATTTCACGATTTACCCCGGAAATTTCGCCTTTTTTTCCAGCGATAAAATTACTACCTACTTATGAGACCATGTCACTTGTTTCCCGTCATCAGCTGTCCAGGTCTTAAGCTTATGACACCACCTTTCACGCATTGAGGTGCTGGTTACTGTGATTTAAGGTTTAGCAATTGTAGCTGTTCCATGATGTTCGCTTTGCGAAGTTTTTTGCGGACTGGTTTTGTGGAAACAGGGTCTTCAATATGGATACTGAGTTCTGCTGTCTCTTTTTGCGGGACTTCTGTGTTGTTTAGACAAAATTTCTCTTAGTGTTCCACGGTCTCTCTCATTCAATCTGGGTTTTCGCCCATTCTTCTTCTTCGTCGATTACGTATTGCCATACTTAGTGTACGCAGTCATATACCATTGACCTTAAAACACCAAAGAATTTGACTGATATGGACACAAACCCTCCTACCAAACCGGGTCCCGCGGATACCCTTCATCTTAAAACACCAAACAATTTGACTGATATGGACACAAACCCTCCTACCAAACGGGGTCCCGCGATTTGTCTCTTTGGAAGTCTGACAAGTCATCCTTATCTCCGACACCTCCTAGAACTGCTGCTGACACAACTTGTATTAATACTACACTGGCATATAACCTAGAAAATATATACAAAGAAAAGATTCACATCACAATATTTGCAACGTTTTCTATTCCAGCGTAGCCTACACGAGTAACCCCTATAATCATGGTGTTCAGACTATTTTGTCCAACCCCTGTAGCTCCCTTAAATTTCCTCTCCCCGATAGTGTGGCAACGAGTGTAATTTCTACTGCGTTCAATATACAGACTTTTGTATAATAAGTATTTGTGAAATATTCCAAATAGTACAAGTGTTAGGTGTACAAATAAGTTTTAAAGCGTTTTAAAACAACGCAACATGTAATTTGAGAGAAAACGGAAATACCTTTACGAACCAAAAAAATGCGCGGTCATTATCTATCACCTACCGCCATCAGTCAGGCAGCTGACGGATTCCAGCCAAGAAGAATACTTCGTCGTGTGACGCGATGAAGTCCTGAACCCAGTTTTGCACTTCGCCACATGTCCAGAATCGCACAGCAGACAAACCATGTTGCATCGATTGGAACAAATGATAGTCTGAAAAGGCTATGTCGGGACTATACGCCGGGTGTTCCAAAACTTCCCAGCCAAGCGTCAATAACGTTTCCTTGACCGATTTCGCGACATGCGGCTTAGCGTTGTCATGCAATAATTTTACGGACGCAATCCTTTGCCAGTGAATGGACGTTTCCGACAGATTTTCTGGTTCAATCGCAGCAATTGTTGCTTGTAGGGATCAGCAGTAACAGTTTGACCCTGTTCCAATAGTTCATAATAGAGCACACCCTTCATATCCCGCCAGATGCACAGCAGAAACTTTCTTGGAGTGAATATTGCATTTCGGTGTCGAAGTCGTTGCTTCACCGGGGTCTACCCAGTGTTTTTTGCGTTTGGGATTGTCGTACCATATCCACTTTTTATCACCCGTAACGATTTTCTACAGGAAAGACTTTCTGTGTTGTTTATTGAACAGGTTCAAACACTTCATGACACGCTCATGAAGTGTTTGAACCACGCTCATGAAGTGTTTGACACACTCATGAAGTGTTTGAACCACGCTCATGAAGTGTTTGACACACTCATGAAGTGTTTGAACCACGCTCATGAAGTGTTTGACACACTCATGAAGTGTTTGAAACTTGTTCCTCTGGCGGCTCAGTTCATGTCGCACCCATTTTATTTGCTTCTGAATGTTTCCCATTGTGCATAAACAATTGGAAATGGTTTGTTGAGTCACCCCCAGTTGTTCAGCTAGATCATTTTTGCATTTGAGACGAGTCTTCATTCAGCAATGCTTGCAGTTCCTCATGTGCAACCTTCTGTGGGGCTCTGCTACGCTTTCTATCGCTAGCATCAAAATCACCTGCTTTAAACCGCCTAAACCAAAACTCACACGTGCTTTTCGATACAATATGCTCTCCCAGAACAGAACATATCGATGCACATGCTTTTGCAGCACTTTTTCCTTGATGAAATTCGCAACGAATGCAGTGTCAAATAAATGAAGTATCGCTTGCTATCTTTACCCTACCGATGTGCAAGTACGTTTGACTGTTGGGCAAACTTTTGTGTCACATTTTATACTCTGGACCAGTTACGGTCACATGACAACAGCGCGGGGAAATATCAGATATGTAAATTAGCGGTTTATGTCACACAAAGAACGCTTTAAAACTTATTTGTACACCTAATAGTTTCTCTATCATTTAATAATCAATATTACATACTGATGATCGGGTAAGCATCATAACACTTTTAGCATTTTACTGACTAGCACTTACTTCTCGAGTTTTACTACGCAGTTACACTTCGAACCTGCTTTCAGGCTATTGCTAACGTTTTTTTCAGAAAAAAAACATTATTAATAAGGTGTTGGACCAGCATTTGCCTTTACTACAGCTTCGACAAAACAAAAAACAGAAGTCAGACTTACTGCAATTCGTTCTTTATTCCAGCACTAATTCAAAGAAACTCCACAATATCGCACTTCAAAACGTAATTTCACATTTAACTTAACAGTCGAACGTCTACATACACATCCGCCCGCAAGAGTAGATCAGATCGGATCATATGTAGAAGATTTTAGGAAGGGAGTGTCTGACCCCAGGTCTTAAACAACCCTTAGAAATAGGAACCTAGAAGAATTAGGCTAGAGTGTCCGACAGGAAAGTGACACGGAAGCGAGGTAGAAAGGGGGAGGAAGACGCCCTTATTTATTACCGGGGACCAGTGCCCGGGTCCGACGGTTTAGCGTGCCCATCCGACGCACAGCGGATATTTAGTGATTCGAGCGTGTGTACCTGCCTGGGATCGAACCCGAGGTCTTCTCCGTGGCAGTCACGAACGTTGACAACTAGGCGACCCGCGGGCCCTCCCGCACGAGCAACTGTTGTCTCGTCCTATTATCTATCGTTCTTATTTCTTACATTAATACGCCATTTTTACTCTGAACTCAATTGTGTTGCCAACTTCATTCTTGTGAGAGAGAGAAGATGTCACGTTAAGTTTGGAAGTATATAGGAGAATAAACTCAAATTTACAAAGGAAAAGGAACTAAAAGTGAAAGTTATTTTAGAATATACGTCACAATCCCCATTCGACGGTATCAAGAGGGTATCAGGAATACTCCATTTTTCGCCCCACCGGTGGCGCAGTGGTCTAAGCGATGGCTTCTGATCGTTCGTCCGAGATGGGTCCGGGTTCGAATCCCTGTGAAGCATGGATGTCGTGTTTGTCTTGCGGCACTGACTTTGACCTTTTTCTGGATCCAGTGATCCTAAATCAGGGACGGGCGACTTATAACACAATGAGTTGCTCACGGATATCGTTAACCTCCCAATCAAAAAAAAAAAAAAAAAAAAAAAGAATACTGCATTTTCGGAATAACATCGTGGACATTGCTGTGGGAAGAAAAGCGTGGTGGATGAACTTTGCCGTCGACGTGTCGACGTCTGTGTCGTGCCGTTGGAACCAACCGTTGAGCGACAGTGGCACAAATCATCGGTGACTTCTTCAAGGGAGGTGCCAGAAACATCTCCACCAAGACTATGTGGCTAACATTAGCCACCAGTGGCGTATATCCCAGGCTAGTTGGACTAGCTGCGAACACCAGAGAATGCACAAATAAAACTAAATTTAATATACACAAATAAAGGTCAATTATCAACGGTATTAAAATATGTTGATAATTTCGCTGCGAAAAAAAACGCATGTGAATTCGCTTCTTTGACTCAGTCTAGCGAGCGAAAACCAACGTCATAACACAAGCAGCTCTTCCAGAGTCTTCGCAGTTCTGATGCGAAAACCTTCCGTACAATCGCCTGCTAGCGTTTCCATGACAACATGAATTAGCTAGTAGAGGGGAATGGGCCATTGCTTTGGGAAACGGTTTGCTCAGATTAAAGAAGACTTAGGCACTCGCATACTCCCGCCCATAAGAGTGTTTCGCGAGAGTTGTTTCAGTTTTTGTGAAGTGTCAATGAATTAAAATCAGTGATATTATATCTTAAATTCGTAGCTTTGTTGGATTCGAACTGTTTTGATAAATTTTGTGAAAGCTTCCCTGAAATTCTGCTGTCAGAACTTAAAGAACTCTATGCTTCATATTTTAATATAGCTCGACTGAAAAATGAACTGAAGGTGTTTTATTCCCTTAATGAATACAAAAACCAATCAGTAAGAGACATTACGTGTTACATAAAGTTGAATAAATTGGACATAGTGTTTAGTGAGGTGTACAAATTAGCAGACCTCATATTAAACTTTCCGAAAGAAGTTTTTCAGCATTAAAAAGAATCAAGATATACCTTAGAGCCACACAAGAACATGCACATTCGAAAAATTTGGCTGTTTTGTCAACAGAGAAAAACATTATTTTTTAATAGGAAAAATTACTCGGGAGAAATATTTTATGAAAACGTAATATTCAAGTTCACACAAAGAGAAAGAAAAATGGTGTTCTTGTACAAATAAAATATTCAGAAGAAGAATGGAGTTCATGTACAAATAAGTGTTCAAATCCTAATCCTCATAATTATTTCGTATCATGTTAGCAATGGCATGTACTTAAAATTTAAGGAAAAAAGGTGCTTCTATTACTTAACAATTAAAAATTGAACTTCGCAATTTAATTAAATAAAACAGTATTTTTTTTTGGGGGGGGATAGCCCAGGTCAATATACGCCACTGTTAGCCACTATAGGTTTTGGGGGCCCCCCGACCCACCAGAGTCCGATAGCTGACGCCTCATCATGTTTGCACGCCTTATCTGAACGAAAGAATAGTGACACTGGACCCCGGATGTTTGGAGACGGGTCTCCTGGCTGTTGAGCCCCATTTATAGTTATTTTGCGCAGACAGGGGAGGACGCATATGGTGGAAGCCACTCGAAGAAATGAACTTGGCATGCCAACAAGAAAATGTTCAAATCGGTGATGGCTCGGTTATGATCTGGAGTTTGTTCAATTGGAATACGTTGGGTCCTCTGGTATGTTTAAATGCATGTCTGAACGGTTCACGCGTCATCATGCACCGACAGAGAAATGGACCCTTCCAGCAGGAATGCACCTCCCCAGAGAACAATACGGTTAGGAAAACTTTCCATAGAAATTAACTCAGTGGAATAGCTTATGGAAAATCTTTGGAATGCTGTGGAAAGGTACGTTCAAGTTTTAGATCCTCCAACCAGAAATGCGATGGAATTACGGACAGCGGTGAAGCATGAATCGGGTAAGATAGCTGTGGAAAGTTTTCGTGACTTAGTGGACCCAATGCCTCTCGGTGTAACTGCCGTTATCCGAGTTAAATTTTGTCACTAGGTGGGTATTCCATGATTAGGCTAGTAATTGTTTCACAGCGCGAATTTCCGCGATTTTTGTTGAATTTTCGGAATTTTTCTGTAATTTCGCTAATATCAAATACATCCGCGAATATATTTGATATTAGCGAAAATTATATTAGAAATTAGGCAAAAATAGGAAAACATTCAGATTTTTTTCCTATTTTTGCCTAATTTCTATTATAATTTTTAGATTATTTTTCATATCTAAATAATTTTAATACTTCTTCATTCGTATCTACGCGAAATATATACCGCAAAGTAGTCCTACTCCAAAGTCCAAACCAGAACTTAAATAATTAACCCTCAAAAGTTTTCGTTACGAACAGACTCTTATCGACCAAGCTTGCAAGACGGACGATCTTTAATCATTCAATCATGTATCTAATAAATCAATAATGGTATCAATAAATCAATACTGTAATCTATTATAAATCAATAATGAATCCAGTTTTGTTTTATATTTTTTCATCATATTTACCTGTCATTCCCATTCTTTAGCATTCATAAAGGTAGTTGTTTGGCTCTGTGTTGCGATGGTCACGTTAGATAGCGATAGCTTTTAATGAAAACATACAGCTATTTCAATTGACCTGTTGGAGTTAACAAAATAAGTAAGATACCCATTTTGAAGAGAATTTGATGCTCTACAATAGTGCTTATGAACCTTTTCTCGAAAAACCGACGTTATGAGCTTATTTGTATGAAAAACCGTAGCGATAACGAAGCATCAGCGAAAAAATACAACATTGACACCCGATTGTCTCAAAAACTATTAGAGATACAAAACAAGAAAGATGACACCGAATTTTCGGGTGTAATAAACACGTTTTTTGAATCCGTTTTGATGCAAATTAAATTTATCAAATCTATTCAAAGTCAATGGAACCGGTATGGAAAACAATAGTATCGGTCAGAAGAAAGAAGTTTTTCAATCGGGTCTTTAATCCCTCAGATACTGCTGTAAACGGAATCGTGAGCTTACGAACTCGTAGTAACAGAGTTATCGACAAAAATAAGATGTGACTTTACGTCCCCTGGTGAGAAAACCATGCATTATTTTAGGAAGAAAGTATTCTCAAAAGATTTTCCATATGAGCGGTATCGGTCCAAGAAAACAAATTTTCGTCGAGTTTTCAGGAGCCCAGATTTTGCTACAAATACATCAGAAGCAGAAATTAACACTTATGACCCATGGTGGCCAAACCATTCGTTACCAAACATTCGAAATTATGTGTAAAATATTTTCCATCAGGTCTTGTATGCGATATAGGAAGAAGTTTTCAAATCGGAATTTCAGGAGCAGAAAACGCAATTCACCTTTGTGCGCGGTAGCGTAAAGTCTATGATTTACTTGAAAATTTTGAATTTATAGGAAAAACATTTCGCATCGGGAACACTATCCAACAAAGAAGGAAATTTTCAAATCGGACTTTTAGAAGTAGATATATTGACAAAAATAAGATATACATCTACGTCCCCTGGCGTAAAAACCATGCATTATTTCAAGAAGAAAATGTTCCTAAAAGGTTTGTCGGCATGAGTAGTATCGGTCAACAAACGACTTTTTTTTCTGTCGAGATTTTAGAAGCTCATATTTTGCTGCAAATACATCAGAAGCGGAAATTAAGACTTACGCGACCTGGTGGCCAAACCATTTTTTACAAAAAATGGAAATGATATGCAAAGGATTTCCCATCAGGAGCTGTATCCGGTGCAGAAAGAATTTTTCAAATCGGAGATTTAGAAGCAGAGATATAGGGGGAAACGCAATTTACCTTTACGCACCCTAGCGGAAAGTCTATGAATTACTTGAAAATTTTGAATTTATAGGAAAAACATGTCCCACTAGAAACACTATCCAACAAAGAAGGAATTTTTTAAATCCGACTCCTAGAAGTCGAGATATTGACAAAAATAAGATATGCATCTACGCTCCCTGGCGCAGAAACCATGCACTATTTTAAGAAGAAAATGTTTCTAAAATGTTTGTCGACATGAGTAGTATCGGTCAACAAACGACGTTTTTTTCAATCGAGAATTTAGAAGCTTATATTTTGCTGCAAATACATCAGAAGCGGAAATTAAGATTTACGCCCCTGGTGGCCAAACCATTTTTTTACAAAAAATTGAAATTATGTACAAACGATTTCCCATCAGGAGCTGTATCTGGTGCAGAAAGAAATTTTCAAATCAGAGATATAGAAGTAGAGATATAAGGAGAAACGCAATTTACCCTTACGCCCCCTAGCGGAAAGTCTATGAATTACTTGAAAATTTTGAAATTATATGAAAAACATGTCACACGGAAAGCACTATCCAAATAATGAAGAAATTTTTCAAATCGGACTCCTAGAAGTCGAGATATTGACAAAAATAAGATATACATCTACGCCCCCTGGCGGAGAAACTGCGGAATATTTTAGGAAGAAAATATTCCGAAAAAGTTTATCGATGTGAGTGGCATCAGTCCACGAAATAATTTTTTCAATCTATATTTTAGAAGCTCTAATTTTATGGCAAATACATCAGAAGCAAAAGTTAACATTTGCGCCATATGGTGACCAAAGTATTCTCTACCAAAAATTCGAAATTATATGTAAAAGATTTTCCATCAGGAGATGTATCCTTGAAAGAAAAAATTTCAAATCGGAGTTTTAGAAGAACCCTTATCGGGGGAAAATATAATTTACTTTTACGCTCCCTAGCGGAAAATCAATGCGTAATTTGAAAAAGAAACTGTATCTAAAATACTCTTCGACATAAAGGGAATCGAAGGATAAAATAGTTTTTTAAATCATGTTTAGAAGCAAATATATAGAATAAAACGTAATTTTGAATTCGACATCTTCTGCATTTACGCCCTCTAGCGGCTAAATTGTACATCGTAAAAAAAAACGAAATAAAGGATCATCATTCGCATACTCAAGCTTCCGAATGCAAAAGGAATTTTTCAAATCGGACTAATAGTTGCAGAGATACCGTGGGTACAGACGGACGTACGGACTGACAAACCGATAACATAAGCACGATCTTTTTTTACAAAGACGTGCTAAAAACTGAATGGGACCTTCTCTTGCAGGAAGTTTTATCAGCTTCAATTTTGTACAGAAATATTTTAGGGCTACAATCAACCGTTTTCGAGATGTTCACGAAAAATCGGAAAAACGTACTTATTTTTCAAGATGGCGGCTAGAGCTCACCTCTAATTCATCAGGACTTCTGTTTTAAGCTTCACTAGATACCTATAAACAAGTGTGCCAAGTTTCAAAACTTTCATATTTATTTCATCTGAAAACCCTATTTTGATTTCTACCATTGACAGCACATTTCTGTACATGCTTAGGGACTGACATCGCCCATTTTCAACGGTAGCCTAAGAGACTTCTTGCGTGATTTATATTCTGCATCCTCATTCATAATCGATCTCCACATGCAAATCTGAGCAAGGTGTACGTAGCTTGTTCATATCGATCGTCATAGCCTCAATTGAAAATTAATCATTTCAATATATTCGTTAACTGAATCCAATCTACCCTATGTATATTGACAAAAGTCACCGAATCCAATCTACACTATGTATATTGACAAAAGTCACCGAATCCAATCTACACTATGTATATTGACAAAAGTCACCGAATACCTAGAAGAGAAACACAATATAGCATTTATTGACATATATTAGTACCATGTCGGTCCACCTTTGGCCTTAATGCATGCACTGACACTTCGAGACATGCTTTCGACAAGATTTTGGAGCACAGCGATAGGTATGCGCTTCCATTCAGTAAATAATGCGACCGCTAACTGTTGCTCAGTAGTAGGCCTTGGTTACAAACTTCTTATACGGCGCTTTAATTCATCCCATAGGTGCTTTTTGGGATTAAGATCAGGGCTTTGGTCTGGCCAGTCTACACACGATACGGAATCATTGTCAATCCACGCCGTAACAGTACCAAGTTCAGTGAAACTCCTCCCCCTTCTCCCTCTGCTCTCCCCCATCTTCTCAATAACCTACCTCAAGTTCCGTCTCATCTTGCTCCCACCCTGTCTCTTGCACCCACATCCACGGAGGTGTCCGACACCTTCTCTTCCCTTAACCCCCATGCCGCTCCGGGTCCGGACGGCCTCTCTTTTCCTTTTTACCGTGCGTTCTTGCCTCTTTTGTTGCCTTTTCTCCTCTCCGCTTTTTCTGCTGCATTTAACTGCTCCCCCTCCCGAGGAGTTTCACGGACGCACATGTGGTCCTATTTCCCAAGAGGGGTGACCCTCTTGACTTGGGAAATTGGCGCCCCATTTCTCTTCTCAATCAAGATTATAAACTCTATACTAAGCTTCTTTCCCGTCGACTAAACTCTATCCTCCCTCACATCCTTGCTGACTCTCAAACCTATACTGTTCCTGGCCGTTCTCTTTCCTCCAATGTTCAACTTCTTCGCGATCTCATTCATCTTGCCAAGACTCATTCTGAACCTCTTGCTCTCCTTTCCTTAGACCTCCGTTCCGCTTTCGATAATATCTCACACGCCTATTTAACACAAACCCTGCTACACTTTGGCTTTCCTCCACAATTTGTCTCCGTTCTTCTCTCCCTCTATCGGGACGCCGTTTTCCATGTCAAGACGGCATCTTTTCTCACAGCACATGTTCCCTTCAAGCGGGGAGTTCGTCAGGGCTGCCCGCTTTCTGGTCAAGTGTTTGCGATTGCCGTCGAGCCTTTTCTACGCTCTCTGCAAACATCTCTTCTAGCACAACTTCCACCACCAGTTGCCAGCTCACGGCATCACTCAGTCATTTACTCTGCTTATGCAGATGACATCACCGTCTGCATTCGTAGCGACTCACAGTTCCAACTGCTTCGTCGTTTGTTCTCCGCATATGCTTCATGTTCTGCAGCTGAACTGAATACGTCTAAGAGCACTGGATTGTGGTGCGGGTCGTGGTCCAATCGCTTGGATGCTCCATGGGGGGCCACATGGTCATCCACTACCCAACGCTTCCTGGGTGTGCACTTAGGCGCACCACAAGCTACATCCAGTGCAACTCGCTCGGAACTCCATCCTCGCCTCCTCCGCACAGCTGCATTCTGGTGTCGTGCGCAGTTCTGTACGTCCTACTACCAGCGTGCAAATCTCACCAGGACATACCTTCTGTCCATCTGCAAGCATTCTTGGATTGCATCTACGACCCCGCTTTTCTGTCTCCAGGAGGTTACACGCTGCCTTACTCGAGTAATGTGGGCGGGTCATCACTGGATTAACGTCCACAAGCTCTGTGCTCTTCCCTCCTATGGTGGTGCTGGCCTACCTGATGTCCCGCTGTGCTACAAAGCAAGCCGAGTGATCAACTTCATTCACCTTTTCACGGCTCCAGTGGCTTCCGCAGTTCAGGTACGTGACGTTCTTGCCTCCTTGCGTAACCCACATTTTCCTTTCTTTCTTTAGTTCTCATGGATTGCTGTCCTTTCCCCCTCCAAACTCCCACCTGCATATTCTGAAGCCCTCATTCACCTTCGCTCTCTCCCCCTCATTCGCTCCCCTCCTCTTCAACTCTAGAGCTTCTTTCTGAACCCCTCTTCTTCAACTCCCTTGTTCATCCCCCCATCTCCCCTGTTTTTCATTCCCCTCTTGGCTCCGAGCAGGTGTAGTAACTGTACAAGACCTCACTAACTCGGATCTATCCTGGCGCCCTCTCTCTGGCCTCCCCCTGCTATTCTCTCGTCCCCATCCGCCCATTTGGTCTATGACTCTCTGCTAACTGCACTTCTTTCGCTTTTCCCTGATCTTGTCTCCCCCACCGGTCTCGTCTCTGTCTTTTCTGCCCCTCTTCCGCTGCCGTTTTTCCTCCGACTCACAAACTCGGTTCTTCCTCTCTCCTCTCTCTCTCCTCTAAATCTCTTTATCGTTTTCTAGTGCACCTTGCCACCCCTTCACCGCTTTCTATTCTGGAGGTTCCCCCTGCTTCTCTTCCTCTTGTCTGGGCCGCTGCCCGCTCACCCTTATCTGCCCCTCTTGAAATTAATACCCACTGGCTCTTTTTGCATAATCGCCTCCCTGTTCCGTATTTTCTCTTTCGCATGTCTCTTCTCTCCTCCCCTCTCTGCTCCTTCTGCGCACAGGAGGCAGACGTTTCTCACGTCTACCTTTACTGTCCCATCCTGATGCCTCTCCTCCACCAGGCTTTCCGGATTGCCAGTCGCTCTTGTTCTCAAGATCTTCCGTTCACTGCCTACAGACATCTTCTTCTGCGGGCTCATCCACCTACAACTCTTCCGTCAGTATGTGCCTATCTTTTCGTGCTGGTTAAACACGTTATTTACGTATACCTTCAACAACTCCGCAGCATTTCCTCGCCGGTCTCTTTACACCAGGCCAGCGCAGCACTTTTGTGCCATTTTCAAGATCAATTGCTTTCTCGACTCCGCCTGGAGTACCAGTCGGCTTCTTCCAGTCGTCGAGAAGCCACCTTCTATGCTACCTGGGCGCCGGCCGCTCCATGGTTTGCGATTGATTCTGGACTGCTACACCTATCAGTACCCTAGGACATTCTACACCTCCTTTGCAGAGTTCCGTGGAACCCTGGTGGTCCTCCTCCACTCTACGACTCGTGCAATCCACACTACCGTTGAATTGTGAATGCTAATGCCATCTCAGTGTATTTTCATGCTTACTCGTGTACATTACTCATTTTCACCCCGCCTGTATTATGTTGCTTTGGTGCCCTCGTTAAATAACTTGCACAATTGTGCACGCTGTGTTTTTATCTCATGTATGTAATGTTTTACCTTCACGGCGGTGTTTGTGCTGTTCTTTTTCTAATTGTGTACTATTGTTTTGCCTGTGCTATCCTGTAAATCATGCCCAGCCAATGTCATGTGACACGATGTGTTTCTCTCTGTCACTTCTGCAATTTTTATTCAATAAGCTTTGCTTGCAGCATTTGTTATTCATCCCCATTGTCATTGCAGTGTATATACCATCATGTTTTTAACAGTTTTGTATTATTTCCCAGTGAGACGCCCAATACTGTACGTCTCCCTCTTATGTTTTCTTATGATAAATTAGAATAAAGCGATTTTGAAACCTTGCTTTATGGCTAGGTGCATTATCATGCTGGTACCAACAAGGCTAGGTTCCATAGTATTGCAACAGAGTTGGTAGGGCATAGTTGTTCAGAATATCGAGGTAGACGTGCTGGTTAACAGGTTTGTTCACGATAACCAAGGGGCCAGGACCATACCACGAAAAACAACCCCACACGAGTACACTGCCAGCACTAAGCTTGACCGTAGGAACAGTACACTACGGTAAATAGCGTTCCCCCGATGCCGCCATACCAACACACGGCCATCAGACTAATGGATCGTGTATCTGGATTCATCAGTCCATAGGACCCGTTTCCATTGATCTATGGTCTACGATAGATGTTCTTTACACCATGCTAAACGACGAGTAGCATTCCGAGTGAAGATGAAAGGCTTATGAGCAACCACACGACCACGGTAACCCATGGAATGAAGTTCTTTGCGAATCGTACGTGTACATACCGAGGTTCCAGCATTTTTACTCACCTGCACACTGAGGTCCTGTGCAGTACTCCGTCAATCAGCTGTAACAACTCTTCTGAGGCTTTGACTTCCTCTATCACTCATTTGCTGCTGGTACGTTTTGCTGCTTCAGGCACGCCATGTGTCTTCCACTTTTTCAGTACATCCAAAACAATTGACGTGGGTATATTTAAAAGCCTCTCGGTTTCTCTTATGGACAACCCACTAATATAACACCCAATAATCTTTCCTTTCTCAAGGTCAGTTCTCTCCCGCCGCGACGTTTTTACTCAACCTCACGTGCGATATGATCGCGGTAGGGGGGATCAGCGTCATTTTCTTGTAGGACTTCCGTCCACAGGGAGTAGAGTTTAGGTCCCAGCCACCTACAGCGAGATCGCCTTTTGGGCAGGACACAGAAACGGAAGGAATGAGAGCAAGTCTAGCGACTTTGACAGAACAGTTTGTAGTGAGATTAGAGAACAGTAGATGGCGCCACCGTACAAGTACGATATTGCACATAGAGGGGTGAGAGAATTTCAGGTGGGGTACAGGAAAGGATACCCATTTAACCAGTGGGTCCAGCCTGGGGGCCGTCACTTAACGTGCTCGTCCGATGCACGGCGGATATTCAGCGATTGTTAGTAAATCACACCATCTCTGAAAGATCAGCCCAGGCTTGAACCTGGGGACCCAGCATCGATAGTCTGAAACCCTAACCACTAAGCCATCCGCGGCTTATATGATCGCGGTCAGCTGCAGGCTTCTTTTTATACCGTTTGCAGCTGTACCGCGCATCTTAACAAAGCAGCGGATCCGTTCATTTGCTTTTGAAGGGGTGTCCCGTGACTTTTGTCAATATAGTGTATGTCCGTCAGGATTTAATTTTCGGATTTCTGCATCTTGTTTAATGACAAATCTCCACGCATATGGAAGCAGGGTGGGAGGTTGTTTATTACAGTTTATAATCCTTGTTTGTTTAATGATAATCGCCTCAGACATTAAAATCTTTTTATGTGTCTGATGCGTTGTATATAGCTTTGTGCCATTCCAATCTGCGAGGGCTCCTGTATCCATGCAATATTTTATTAATGCTGTTCGTGCTTCATTCATACACCAATTCCGTTTATGCTCTTCCAGGCGGTTTATTATACGTCTCTTAGTGCTACCTACGTATACACTTATATGCTGTTCAACACCGTTACTTAGAATAGAAATTCCTTATATCTGCGCTTTTATTTTTATCCGTAGTAAGTAATTTCGCGTTATCTTTTACGATATCAGCAAAAACAGATTATTTTTTGCGCATTCTCTTTTTAATACATTAGTCAGTGCTGGTGTGATAGGTAAACGTCCTCGATAAATATTAGGCTTTGATATGGGTATTTCTGTGGTGTTCATGCTTATCTTGCATTTTTTATACATGGACCAGATGAGATTCTCTTTGTATCCGAAGGATGAAACCACATTCATGATCAATTTAAGTTCATCATATTCACGCTGTCTGTTCGATGAATGTGTAACGGCCCGCTGTGCATAAAACCGAAAGGCTATCAGCTTCTGGTTTCACCGGTGGGCGGAGTCAACGGGAATAACAATCAGGATGTATGTATCCTTCCTGAAGTCGCCATGTTCTAGATGGTCCTGTTTTCGATTAATCTCTATATCGATGAATGGTAACCTATTGTTAAATTCACGTTCACTGGTTACTTGTATACTAGGATAAAATCCATGGTGCTCCGAAATAAATTGCTTCAAGTCCTTTTCATCATATTGCCCTAACTCGAATACATCGTCTACATATCTTAACAAGATTCGTGGCATGCTATGTTTTCTTTTTTTCTTGTTTGCGATATTCTATATCCTGGTGTATTATCTGTGATAATAGGGCGGACAAGGGTGACCCCATGGGAGAACCAAACGCCTGTCTGTAAATAACATCTGCGCCAAATGAAAATAATTGTTGTGTGACGAAATTCAGAGCATTTATTATTGCCGCAATTTCTTCAGAAGAATGTTTCAATTCCTTAAGTCTTTCTTCGACTATTGCGATCGTATCAAATGTCGGGGTGTTTGAATATAGAAACAAGACATTCAGGCTCAACATAAAACAATCTTTACAGTCACCTTTTTTTATTCTTTCTGTGACTTATCGGGAATTATCTATATATTAATTCTATAAGATTTTTTACTGTGAGTCCTATTTTGATAGAACGGCTGAACGTAAAGATACGGTTGAGGTATCAAAATAAACTTCTTACCATGTAGATGTGCCAGTCGAAGAGAAAAATGAGATTGGGGCAACGGTTCGGGCGTTATGGGGTGGCAAATATTCCATGTAAAGTCTATGGGAGAAGCGTGCGACTGACATTCAATCGCTTGCGGTTGACTCACGAGCTGTTGAAGGCGGAGGCAGGTAGCGGGACTGAGATAGTCCGAAGTTTCTTTTCTGAGCGAACCGTTGCGCAGAACAACGCTAGCACGTATTGGTATCAAAGTTCTTCTCTTCGAAACAGCGAATACTGTCAAAAACCAGATTGTGTTATGCAGTTGAACTGTGTGATGTATATATAGAATTCAATATTCATTCGATCCATTTTATTCAAGTAGGTAAGACGTTTCCCATTATGTAAAGATGTAAATAAACATTTCGTTGACCATTGTTAGTGAAAATATTACAGGCTATTGCTTATAGCCCCATTGAATTGCTCACGGTGGTCGTTAAACCTTCAGTCAAAAATAAAAAAAAATCCCCAACCTGGCACTATCTGCATTTTTACTGAAGTGGTTGAATGAATTTGTCAATCAAATAAAGTTTACATTTGTTGTTTCATATGAGTTTATTCTTTTCAAAAAAGAAAGAAAAAACTAACCGTCGATTACGACGGGTTTCGTCTAGTTTATTGTAAATTTATGTTCAGCAAATAAAGGTTTTAAATATCGAAATAACCCTCGCTCTAAATTAATATGGGGCACGATTTTTATTCACTATCATCCCTCTCATAGGGTTTTCATGCTTTTGTGTGTATACAAGCTTTTGTTGTGTGTATTGTTTAAGCATTTGTTGCTTTCCAGTAAACAAATATCCACCTTTTCGTTGAACACTCCTCAATCATTTTGTTCGGTACAAATATTTGGCGTTGTTTTGCTTATACTTTCTTCAAATGACGATTCTTATGATTATCCTGACGAATCGTATCATTCCTGCTAAAATGGCGCTGTGGTCTAAGCACTATATTCTAACAATTCTTCCGAGATGGGTCCGGGTTCGAGTCCCAGAGACACATGGATGTTGTGTGTTTGTCTTGCGGCACTGACTCTCTCTCTCTCTCTCTCTCTCTCTCTCTCTCTCTCTCTCTTCAATAGAACCAGTGATCCTAAATTAGAATCAGGCGACTGCTTATAGCTTATAGTGGTCAGAGAGCCTCCAAATAAAAATGAAACCATTTTGCTAACAGACCCCTCTTGCGTTTCGTAGTCGTCTTGATCCTAGAAATTGTAATTCGTGCTTAACAGAGCAGTCTTTCCAAAAATGTGTTCGAGTAAAGCACATACAGGGTGTCCCAAAATGATTATCCTGATTTCGGAATGGTATAACTTTCCACTGACTTCGATCTACTGTAGCAAGTGAGTAGATGCACTCTGAAAGTTTTGCTGGCTGTGAGATTTAGAACCAAAGTCCGCCACTTGGAGTGCTGTTGGTGCAAAATCTGAAGACATGGCTTCTACACAAGAAAAGGCTCAGTGTGTCGTGTGGCTGGCAGAGACAAAGTCGCCAAAAATGGTGCCACGAAAGTTTCAGACTCGTTACGAAAAACAACCACCAGATGGGAAATTCATAACTGCGTGGATGCGAAAGTTTTTAGAAACAGGTACAGTCGAAAGAGTAAAAGTGCTGGGCGATCCTCAGCATCTGCAGAGACAGTTGAAAACATTAATGTAGCCTTCACCCGATCACCGCAAAAATACACTTCTATTACTAGTAATACCATTCTGTAAAAATATATAAATTTAGCATAAAATTTCCTTTAACATGATGTCTAATATGTATTCCTGACTTTATCATTACCCTGTATAAATTGACTTCAAACATCAAAAATTGACTCTCAGTCTAGTGGTGCAGGACTTGTGGCCACGATTGTAAGTCTGGAACACATTCCGTTGGTTTGAAACGGTTTTGAGAGCCTGGATACCATACTATGCGCGATTCCAAATTCCTTGGACAAATCACTCACTTATCGGCCTTCATCCAGCTTTCTACCATTCTTCCCTGCGTGAAATCATTTAGATAATGTATTTGAGACAAAACGTAAATTACACGTTCGTACCTTTGTGGCTCCACGTCCAGATTTTCCTTCAAACACATGTCGCATACTGCAATCTTTTCTCCGTTTAAGTGATACCAAGTGACCACTGCGCGCACGATTCGACATTTTTCATAGGCACCGGCTTTCTACTGAACGGCGCCAGTTATGCAAATTGCCACAAGCTGTTGCGTCGAGGTTTTCTGGTTGTAACCTTTTGAGATTTTTTTTTATTGGAGTTTTAACGATCACCGTTAGCAACTCAATGTCCTATAAGCAGTCGCCCGTCCCTAATTTAGGGTAACTGGTTCCAGGGAAGGGAAAGAGCTAGTGCTGTAAGACAAACACAACATTCATGCCTCAATGGGATGCGAACCCGGACCCCTTTCGGACGAATGATCAGAGGCCATCGCTTAGACCAATGCGCCAGCTGGGCGGCCCACCATTTTTATTATTAGAGGTTTAATGACCACCATAAGTGCGGGATACAGTAAGACGTGTTGTGCGTATGCAAAGTTTGGATTGCCGAACTTGTTCGTGACGTCATAGCGCTGATAAGAGATATAAAGGATTTGACGCGTATTGACCGTTGTTGTTCAAACGCAAAGTTGAAAGGGAAAGAATCAATTGACGAACTTGCAATTTTCAGTATGTCTTCCCGACATCACCTAGATGATTTTACGCGTGGCCGTATTATCGGCAAGATTGAAGAAGGGCGAAAAATAACAGATGTTGCCAGGGAGTTCGACGTCAGCCGCAGTGTTGTTTCAAAGCTTTGGAAATCATTTCAAACAAATGGAGAGTGTAGCAAACGTCACGGGGGAGGTCGTGTTTGCAGTACGACACCTGCAGAAGATCGGTACATAGTGCTATCAACAAAAAAAACACCGGCGCAGCACAGCTAGTGAGGTAGCAAATCAGTTTATGGCTGCTACTGGCAAGCGGATCTCCCGAAAAACTGTCGCCAGACGTTTGCATGAAGGAGGACTATACGCTAGCCGTTCTGTTGTGTGCATCCCATTGTCCAGACGTCACCGTACCGCCCGTTTGCAATGGTGCCGTCAACATCGCAATTGGACTGATAACGACTGGTCTGCTGTCCTCTTCTCAGATGAGAGTAGATACAGTCTATCGTCTGATTGTCGACGACAACTGATCTGGCGTGATAGTGGTACTGCATATTGTCCAGCAAACATACAGGAAAGGGACCGATATCCGACATGTAGTGTCATGGTATGGGCTGGCATCATGATCAATGGCCGTACGTCCCTCTATGTGCTTCCAACTGGGACTATGACTGGCCAACAATACATTAATGATGTTCTGCTACCTAATGTTTGCATGTTCCGTGGTGCTGTCGGTGATAGATTCATTTTCATGGACGACAACGCAACATGTCATCAAACAGTCGCTGTCCAGGAGTGTCTTGAGAGCGAAGATATTCAACGCCGCGTATGGCCAGCACGTTCTCCAGATCTGAATTCCATTGAAAATGTGTGGGATGCTTTGGGGAGGAGTCTTGCTGGTCGCCAATGCTTTCCAATAAACAAGTACACCCTCATCCGTGCACTGATAGAGGAATGGGATAAATTACCCCAACAGCTGCTTGATAATGTTGTGCAAAGCATCACACGACGTGTGGAATCTTGCATCGCCCTCCATGGTGGCCATATCCCGTATTGACATCTTACGCCGGAACGCTTGTGGACGGTAATTGCATTTTTTTACGTTTACGTATTCTGCGCAATTGTCCCTTGAACACGTTCCAAAGCTTTCTGGATTACAGAGCACAATAAATTGTCTTTCTTGTAATGTTCTGGCATTCTGACATTATTTTATTTCACTTGGCATCCAACCACACTTACTTTTTTATGCGCTATATAGCCGTTTATGATCCGTCCTTAGCAATCGTCCAGCAGTGTAATTTGGAGGTCTGTAGCCGGGAACCTTCTTCATTAAAAGACATCTGCGACGACGGATCGCACCCTCAATTTTAAAGTTTCGTTTAGGTGCACATTAAATCTGAAGGTCCAAAAACTGACGTATATATATAATATATATATATATATATATATATAATAAGAAAGTAAATAAACTTACATTAGTGTAATAGTGGTTATTGCTTGTATATACACTGGCGGAAAGTGAAAAAAGAACACCAAGAACGAGAAGTCTGATACCAACGAAATTTATACAGCATAATAACGGAATACAGAGGATAACGTTATCAAAACATTATGGCAAAATACAGCTGTATTTGCTGGTAAACTGAAAAATAATATTTCCATGTAACATGGTTAGTACGACGTTGAACCGCCATGAACTGCGTCACACTGTGCAATTCTGGCATGGAGTCTGTCGTACAGATGTTGGATGTAAGTTTGGGGTATTGAGTTCCAAGCATCCTCAACCTAGATGCGTAAATCGGGGATGGTCGTGGCTGGCCGTGGAGACCGGATAAGTCGTTGTCCCGTGAAATCCTACACGTGCTCAATGGGGAACAAATCCGGTGAACGTGCAAGCCATGGAAGTTGTCTCACACCCTGAAGTGCATGTTGCGTTGCACGTGCCGTGTGTGGGCGTGCGTTATCTTGCTGGAAAACACCACGATGGACCGACCTTACAAATGGCACAACAATGGGCTGAATGATGTTGTTGATGTAGCAGGTGCTGTTTAACGTACCCAGTACAAACACTAGTTGTGTACGGGAGTGATAGCCGATCGCTCCCCACACCAGGAGACCAGGTGTAGGCCCTGTGTGTCGCTGGCGGATGCAAGAAGGGTGGTGATCTGGAGTAAGAGCTACACATGACAGAGACACACGTGCACGTAGTCCTGCATCCAGTAGACGGTTGCGGATTGTTCGCACAGTCACCTCAGGTGCAACGGCAGCTCGGATTTGCGTCGCAGTGAATGTTCTGCTTGACAACGCCACTCTTCTTATGCGTCGATCGGTTCGCTCATCAGTCCGTCTGTGACTAACGGTTCCACGTCTTCTCGTGTGGGAATGTGCCTCGGACCATCTACGCCACCATCGTACCACCACCGATACTTCCCGTCCAATTCGCTCCGCAATACGACGATACGACCACCCGGCATCGTGGAGTCCGACTAGACGACCTCGCTCAAAGTCCGATAACTGCTGAAATCGTACACGTCTTCCATGTCCAGGCATTGCAGTTTCTTCAGGGTCTTCGCACGTGTCCGTACACCAACGACTGATTACATTCACTTCGCCGTACTCCTTAAATACCACCGACGATAATTTGCATATTATGCCGTGCTCTGGCGTAAGCGCTCACCGGTTGGTTCCGAAATTAACATCACACCTACGTAAACTCGACACCATTAACATATGTAAATTTCATGATCGTCCGCCAATTCCTTCTTGGTGTATTTTTTTCACTTTCCGCCAGTGTATATACAGCACTTCATTTGCATACTACGTATAATTAAATCGCTATTTTGTCCAGCTGCATTGCGCGGACATGGAGATTTTTGATTTTTTGATTATTTAATTATATTATCTTGTTATTAAAAGCTTTTGACAGCACACACACATACACGAACACACAAAATGCGGGTGCGGGCGCGCGTATTTATATATATGCGCATGAAGCCGCAGAATAAAATTTTTCAAGAGAATCAGCTAACAAAGTTGCAAACACAAAAGCTCTCAAGAATCACAACCATTTAAAAATTTTTAGAAATCGAAGTAATAGTCAAAATTACTTCAAAAAAAGATGGAATGATTACAAAAAAATTTTGATAGTTGCCACTTGTGGTATTTACACAAGCGAAAATTTTGGTAGTTGCCGCTTGTGGTATTTACATAATATTAGTTCCATGTTGCTGGCTGAGGTATATAATTTGGGTTAGGTAGCAAGCCCAACCATGCGGGAGAAGATTGAAATTCCGGATCGGCTTCCACAAGTGGCAGCTATCCATGTTTCCTGTCATTCTTCTATCTTTTTCTGAAGCAATTTTGACTTGTTCCTTGATATCCTGAAATTTGTAAAATGGTTTTGGTTTACAAGAGCTTTTGTGTTTACATTTTTTAGCTATATACAGTATATATATACTACATGTATTACACAGTGCTAAAATAAATTAACTAATTAAGAGAAAAGGGTTTTGTGTTTATTTTATGTCCAAATTGATGGTTTAATCTTTACCTTCCAGCACATAATACTTTAAATGTGGTAAATTACCATATCTGTTATCGGTAAATGATATACCTTCCACTCAGCGTCAGGAAAGGAATTAGGACAGGTACAAGACACACCCGGAGTACATTTCGAAGAAATGGCGTTCTATTACGAGCGGACTACCTTTACATTCGGTTCAAAAGAAAGTAATGTCTGCAAATGCTAGGCAACAGAAAAGTATTAATTTCCGTATATGCATGTACAAATGTAGTCGTCGACATTTGCTACTACCTGCTTTCATCATCTGGACAGCTGTTGAATACAGTCCCTGTAGACCTGTGGTGGCTTAGTGCCAAAGAAGAGAGCAAGTGCAAGTTCCAAATCGTCCCGGTTGGTGAACCGCTATCTGTCCAGGAAATGCTGCAACGACCGAAAAAGGTGGTAGTCTTTAGGGAAATGTCCGGAAAATAGGTTGGGTGAGGTAGCAGCTGCCAACATACGTCCTTGATCTTATGACATGTCACTCTGTGAGGTAACGTCCCATCCTGCTGTAGGAGTACCCCTTGCGGTCCAGAAGTGCTGGTCGTTTTGACGTGAGCGATGCGTGCATATCGTCGAGTTGACGGTATTACACATCGGTGGTGATTCAGTAGTAGCTCCAAAAACACAACACACTGTATATCTCATCAAACAGACAGCAAGACATTACGTGGATGTAAGTGGGCTTTTGGAGTCGGTATGGGCTTCTGTTTAGAGTCCAACCACTGTTTTCGGGCGTTAACATTGTCACAGAAAACCCATTTTTCCTCACTTGTCACAATGCGGTTAAAGAACGGTTCAACTTGGTCACGTTTAAGCAGGGAAACGTATGCACTCATGCGCTTTGCTTTCTGCTCATCTGTGAGTTGATGGGGTACCCAAAATCTCCTCTTGTGTACCTTTCCAATTTGACGCAGGCGCGTGATAATGCTCGTGTGGGTAGTACCCAGATTTTTGGACAAATCCTGAGTGGTTACATATGAGTTGATCTCCATTAAGGTCTTCAGCATATCCATATTCACTGTTGCGGGTCTTCCGGCTTTGAAACGGTTTGATTGGTCAAAATTTACCTCTCTAAACCGTTCGAACCAACGACAGCACTGACGATGTAATATAGCATTGGATTATACACTGGTAATGTTCCTTACAGAACTTTCGGGGTGAACTCATGAGAAGATACTTGATCTCAAAGACTACAATCTTGTGACGATTATACGTATTAAGAGAATACAACGCAGTTTGTCACACATATTTATTTTTTCAGGTCGACCATGCTTACTTGCTGATGCCACCCCGGTGTTCTGTGCAATCTCTGTTGCCAATGTGCGCCGTTCCCTGGGCTTCGACATCGGGCACATCGTCATCGGATATTCTTCACAACCCAATATATGAAACGCTAAATAATCTAACTTGGTGTTCTGGCATTTTTTACTTCAAACCCAGGGATTAGGTCTTTTACTAAGAAGCACTGAAACACACAACAGACAGTTTAAAGAAGCATGAAATGAAACATTACTGCTGTCATCAGGAAAAAGTAGGATGTCGATAAGGGTAAACACAAGTATATGATATATTGTAGTATTTATTGAAATGTTAAAGAGGCAAAGGGCTAATCATTTCCCAGAATGAACAAATAAGCACTGGACAACAGAAATTCTGGCATGCAAATCAAAACGTCATTAAGCACCTACAGAGCTTGTAACGTATATTCCAATATAACTTTCATTTTTAGTTCCTTTTCTTAAGTAAATTTGAGTTTGTTCTCCTTTATACTTCCAAACTTAACGTGGAATCTTCTCTCTCACAAAAATGAGGGTGGCGATACATTTGAGGTCAGAGAGAAAGTGACGTATGAATGCGATAAGAACGATAGATTAAAAGGATGATACGACACTTGGTCAGAGGTGGATGTGTGTGTGTAGACGCTCTATTGTTTAGATAAATGTGAAATTCACAACTTGTAGTGCCATATTGTGGAGTTCTACTGAAATATTGCTGGACTAATAAAAGGTTATAGTAAGTTGACTTCTGCTTATGCTTCGTCTGGCCGTAAAAGCTTAATTAGGAACTATTGCATCGTATTCTTATTTAGTTCAACATTCCTTAGTCATTGTTTAGACTTAGCGTAAAACCAATCTTGCTCATGAAAAAGACTTTACTCTATAAGCTACCAGGACGGACGAAATTTCAAAGTGCGACTTGAGAGAGAATGGCTCAGCACAAGGTGTTATTGATACCTGTGACGTACTAAATGGATGACGCAAACGTCAAATAGTACTGATAAGCCCATGCCAGAATAGTTTATTAGGAAAGCATTCGGCACCGGAGCAGAAGAATGTGGGGTTTGATTTCAAATTTGGGTTTCAGATTGTTGCTGAACGTAAAATTGATCTACTGTCCGTTCGGTTCTTCGAAACATGTGTGATGTCCCTTCCAAACGTCGTCCAAAATTAATAAGAATTTCTGCTTCGCTTCAAAGATGTGTGATGTGCCTTTCACACATCGTCTGGAATTATCAATAATAAGAATTCCTTTTTCTACAGGGAGCTACTTCAAGCATGGCGTGCGACGGTCCCGAAACCTCGGATTTCCTGCCCATGTCTTTCACAAAGGGGGATACACGTGACGTACTACAGTAATGACGAACATATCAAGACGGCAGGTCGAAGTGAAAAATCTTGGCTGGCGTAGCTTAAATGGCACAGTATTTAGCTTCGGAGCAAAAGGATTTCCGCTTCCAGTAAAATTGGATATAACATTAGCTCAAAGAAATCACCTTTGTTTGCTGCAAGAGCTTCTAAACACGAGAATCGAAATCACAAAGTATGCAGACATCACTTGAATACAAGAACGAAGGCAGAGTGCAGCTGAAATTTCGATCTACCATTATATTGTTTGTGGTCGATGGCCATGAGAGAACTTATACAATGCCACTCAAAATACACGTACATTTGTTGGTAAATTTGGAAAAGCTGAGTGCTGATATCTTCATGTTCGTGAACAAGATATTTCGGTAAAAGACAGGTATTGGGTTGTTGCGAATGAAATGTCCGGAGCGAACGAGCAGTGGACACAGGCCCCCACCAGAGCGGAATGGAACCACCCACAGGTGTTTCTGGTATTACGTCACAGAGTTATTATAAATAGCTAGCTAGCATGTGTGTGAAGAACAAGGTGCAGTCGTCGTTTATTTGGATGTAACGTGGCTTCTTCCTGTATGATTTTAAACTGGGTTGTTCTGCGAGAATTGCCGCTCGAAACGTTAACAAAGCGTTTGCGAAGAATACAGCCAACGGCCGAACCATTCGGCGATGGTTTGTGAAGTTTCGAAGCTGAGATACGGACCTGCAAAGCGAAGCACGTAGTAGTCACCGCCCTGTTGCTGTTTCTGACAATATTCTGTTACGTTTGGTAGAAGCGGATTCCCCGTAAAACGTGTCCTGAGATAGCGGCAGAGGTAGGTAGGTGTCTCCCATACGACAGTTGTTCGACGTCTGGCTGCGTTGGGTACAATAAAAAAGCTGGACATGTGACTGCCGCATGAGTTGGCAACTTCCAACAAGACTAGGCGTTCGGCAGTCTGCACATTGCTGCCTTCCAGGAATAAACGAACCTTTACTGCATGGAATCGTCGCCTGCGACATGAAGTGGGTCCTTTATGATATTTGGAAATGATGTGCACAATGGTTAAGCAAGTCATAGCGAACTGGGCGGCATCCTAGGAAACCCCTACACACCAGGAAGATGATGCTCCTTGTCTGGTGGTCCACAGCCGGGATAATTCATCGGAGTTTCTTCACACGATGCCACACCATCACTGCAGAACGTTACTTTGCTAAATTACACCAGATGCACAGAGAAGTGCTGCACAAACAACCGGCTTTGGGCAACAAACATGATGTTCTTCTGCACCAAGAAAACGACCTCCCTCATATCGCACAAGGAACGATGCTGACACTAAGTGCATTGGGCTATGAAGCACTGCCTCATCCTACCGATTACCCGAACTTGTCTCCGACAGACTATCAGTTGTTTCGTCCGGGAAATCAGTTCACGACAGACAACGAGGTCCCTAAATCAAGACTTTTATCATTTTGGGATCATGGCTTTACTGGACAGATGACAATTATGTGTCGATGCCGAGGGGGGTTATTTTGGCTAGGTAAGTTGTCCTACTTTTCCGTTCTCGCCGTCTACATATTCTGGTCCTTTGCCGGACACGATAGTCATCAAAGATTCTTTCAACTCACCATTTTAATAGTTGCAAAAAGCACTGTGTATGTCAAAAATACATGTAAGTAATTCACTAATGTTTTTCTCTTCAACGAGAATGTTTTCGACAACGTGAGGCATGGATCGCGAAGTTGAACAATTAAGGTAACAGGCATCGCTTCCAGGAGATCTTCACTTCGGGTAATTAAGGATCGAAAGGTTTCTAGTGCACGAACAGCAGCGCTGTGAACGGCAGCCGAGGATCCGAGTACAAAAAGAAGTGGTTCTAAATTAAAGAACAACAAATTCACATCGACAGCAACATTTGGTGCATCCTTACGTCCCCTAAATATCAAGTTGAAGGTGCAACGAAATATTGATAAGGTGCTGTTGACGATGATTAAAGTTGCAACATTGCAGAATGTATCGTCGACAAAGGAAACGTTTTGAGTTATTTCAGTGTACTGCCTCCAAAGTTGAGAAAATTCTGGACGAGGAAAATCCTTCAGTGATTCCTCGAAATTTCGAAATGAGTGCTTTAACACTACACAAACGCAGGAGTAGTAATTTGCAACAATTCTTGGTATCACTGATAAGGAAACTACCCATGCTATGAGATGAAAGTAGGATACAATATGAATAGTTGACTCGGTTGGTTTTAGAAATAAAGCGAAACAACTGACTTCGAACTCTCTTCGCATATAGGCTTTGTCTTTCCACAGAAACTCGATGTAACAAAAGGTGTAGATAAACTGCAGTGATATAGAAATAAAACATACTGCTTGGACAATTTTAATTTCGCGATCGGCACTGCAAAGAGCGCTTTGAGCAGTCTCGTTCAATTTCTCTACAGGGCTGCTAAGCTTTTTCCACTGTAGAGATACCACAAGTCTAATGGCAAGACGCAAAACTTGGGAGATAAGTAAGGTCAATAAGGTTTGCATTTTGTATCTGTCGAACGTTGCGTATAGTGCAAAATAAACGTAAGAAACGTATAATGACAAGATATTGCATAGTACAACGGCGAGTAAAGCAGCGTAGTGAACAAAAATGTGGAATGCCTTATATTTCCTTGTTTTCAACGTACGAATTCCGAATATTTGAAATGCTATTAATAGTGGGAAAAAGAAATTCCGCATATCTTGTTCTGTTGACGTCGAAAGAGCAGAAGCATTGCTATATTCCTCAATAGATGGATCAACAGCTTTTTCTAAAGCTCCGACTCTTCTGATGCTTTTCTGAAATAAAAGCGTACGATTTTTCTTATCGTGTATCCTTGAGAACATCATGCTAAAATTATTTATTTGTAAAAACGAAAATATGGCAATTAACTCTCGAAGCAATCGTATAAAGCACAAGTATTTTGTTTACTATATAATATATAAATACCCGTGGTGCTACTTATTTAGTGCTATACAGTAGATTCTGTGGGAGTTTCAACGTTACAAAAATTTCTCGGATGGATTCAGGAAATCGTATTGTGTTACTTTTGTTTTGTTATAAACTTTTATATGCTGTTCTTACTTCTTCTCACAGTTAATCATGCTTTCATTTTTGTTAATTTGGGACTTAAGATTTATACCCTTCAGTAAATTCTGTTATTCGGTTAATCACACGAAATGCAAACCTTTCCTTACTGTATTCCAGACATTGTAATCCTGGCTGAATAATGTGTTATAGGTTTTCTTACATTTTTTGGATTTAAGATTTATACACTTCAGCAGATTGTGTTCTTCGCTTAATCACATGAAATGCAAATATTTCTTTACTGTATTCCAGACATTGTAATCCTGATTGAATCATGTATTACAGTTTTATTCAAACGTTTACACTTAAGGTTTATACTCTTCACTCGATTTTGTCGATTGCTTAACCACATGAAGTGCAAATCTCTATTCTGAATTTCAGTCATTGCAGTGTTAACTGTGTCATATATCACAGTTTTCGTCAAAGCTTTATACGCTTCAGCCGATGGTGTTGCTCGCTGAATCACATGAAAAATGCAAACCTTTCCTTATGGTATTCCAGACATTGTGATCTTAACTGAATCATATGTCACAGTCTTCCTCAAAATTTTGAAAGGGACATCGCGAGCACAGATGCGTGTTGTATTCTCATATGATGTCGCTATTTATATGAAGTTCACACACGGCCACAGAAATTTTTCGAAACGCTTGAAACCTAACGTCCAATCAAACAAACGATTACTCGTATAGAAATCATGAACCATAAGGAACGTACTTTAGAAGTTAGAAATGTGCTATTAATGTAAGTCTGCAGTGTACTTTTATTTCGGGAAAGATCTGGATCAGTATATTTAAAATATTAGTAATCTCTCTTGAAAATCCTTTTCCGCTAAGTAAATGCTAATTTTCAGGGCTTTGACTCATAAAAGAAATTTCTCGTTGTCATTTGTTTCACGACTGGTTCTTAGTTTCACTGTTTTGCAGGGTTTTTTTCAAATGTTATTAGGTACCGCACATACAGTGATCGTAAATGATCTGTGCTCAAGTTATGGAATCAGTTCTTACAAAACATGACATGTTCTTCAATTGCTTATACCAAAAATGTGCACGTTTAACTACCACTATAGTTCTTCAAGTTACGAGTACAATCAAACATTACTGGTAATAATTTTCTAAAACTAAAAAAAAAAATTACAAAAAGCGGGATTTTCCCCTTTCATGCGCTAAACTAAGTGTGTTTTTAAAAAGTACGATATCTACGGATTTTCTTTTCAATTCTTTCTTCGTTAAATGTAATTTGTTACCTGAACAGGAACCTCAATAATAATTACACTCACGAATTCCACAAAATATGAACAGCGCATTTGATGGCCGAAGCGATACGAACCTGAATTTTCTAAACCACCAGGTAAACAGTCCTTCTACGACAGCTGCTTTCTCCTAAATGCAGTGCGTTGTGGGAAATCCTATTTTCCCTCCTGACTTAATAAGGTACTTTAAACATCACCCTAAATGGCTCGCTTTCTTGGAACGAATCGATAACCATAAGTAAACATACTCTTAATGGAAACTGCTTTGTTCGATGTTTTTTTTTCTCTGAAATATACATAGGGCAAATGCACTTCTGAGCACATAGAGAGAGTAAACACGAAATTTAAATTGTACAGCGTCTTATCTTTTGAAGTGTGTTCAGTAAGAATATCTAAACAAACCATCTAAGCCGCTTTTGTGTAACATCAGGAAGCATTGGCCAAGTGGCGTACCTTTCTGACCAGTTGTCCGAGTTGATCCCGGGCTCGAGACTCGGATGGGGAATGAATGGACTGTCCCTCCTCAAAACCAACCGCACAAAATTAGGGACAGCATATTACCTACTACCAGGGTGATTAAAAAGCCATTACTGTTTTCTGGCAGTTGAGGAAAATGTGTATAATTGCATAAACGTACAAGGCAGTAAACCCATGCAATGCATTGATTATGACACGCTTTCAACATACTAGAAATCATTACTCAAGTTATGAAGATAATGTCTGTGGAATACATCTCGCCCCTGTGTCCTGACCTTTGACCCCATTTCGATGATATTCAACAGAATTGGTTTAGTATACCTCCGGAACGACATACTAAAGTTTTATCGCAACAGAAGCAGTTTAGTCAAGTTATGAGGATAATGGCTGTGGAATAAATCTCGCTTCTGTGTTATGACCTTTGACCTATTTCGATGGTATTCAACAAAACCAGTTCGGTATACCTCCGAAACAACATACTAAAACTTTTGTCGCAATACAAGCATTTTTAATTAAGTTATGAGGATATTGGCTGTGGAATAAATTTCACTTCTGTGTCTTGACCTTTGTCCCCATTTCGATGATATTAAACAGAATTGGTTCAGAATAACTTTGGAATAACATACTAAAGTTTTGTGGCAATAGAAGCATTTTTTGTCAAGTTATGAGGATAATGGGTGTGGAATAAATCTCGCTACTGTGTCCTTACCTTTAACCACATTTAAGTGATATTGAACAGAATCGGTTCAGTGTATCTCCGGAACAACATGCTGACGTTTTGTCGCAATCGAAGGATTTTTACGTAAGTTATGACGCATAAGGGGAATGGAATGAATCTCGTCCCTGTGTCCTGACCTTTGACAAGATTTTTCCAGGGTCCCCTACCACATACTATCATTTTATCGAAATCGAACCATTTTTACGCGCGTTATCTTAGGGACGGACGGACGGACAGACAGACAGACAGACAAAGCTGGAGCATATACGCTTCTTCAACCTACGGTTGGAAAGCGTAAAAAACTTTTATTTTCAAAATGGGGAGTCCATCGTGCTCGATGGTCTTACACCTACGAGATACCATGTCTTGAATAGCCCCAGGAAAATAATTCCTCTGATTTCGAGGAGAAAGAAGTTTTGGACAGCAAGTTCTGGAAGACTGTCCTACGTAGAAAATCTGCCACGGACCAAAATACGTGGCAGTCCGAAGGCGCAAGTTCCGGACTATAAACCGGGCGGTGTATTAGCTCAAAATCATCCGGTTACTGTATTTTTCCGTTAGTTGAATGGACATAATCAGCAGTAGCATTATTCTGCTGGAGGATAACTCGTGTATGGTCACCAGAGAAGGGTTCTTTCGGCTTATAGTGGCATACATCCGCTCCAGCTGGGCACAGTGCATCTGCGCATTAATGCATCGGCCACCTGGAACCAGTTCTCAATTAATGGGGCCCTCAAAGTTCTACTATATTCATAGCATAAATTTGTGCTCAAATCGCTCCCTTTTTTGAGACTGGTTCTGATATCCACTTTTCATCACACGTCACAATTCGCCTAAAAAAACGATCGTCCTGGGGTCTTCCAGCAGTTGGCGATGCACACTATGACGAAGTAAATTTCTCCATCATTTTTATGCCAGCGGAGGGATTCGGAACCCCAACTCTCGGCTCCGCAGCTCCGAGTGCTATCCACTATACTATACTGGCATGTACTCTCACTGCTATCTGCCTTTATCTCATGTGCATCCTGCGTAGCAGGCACGTCACATCTCCCCCACCCCCTCCCCCGAAATAGGGCTGGGGGCATGGTCCACATGTCAGCTGGTATCATGTGTCGCTGTAGGCATTCATCAAATAAAGAACGTGCATTTGAGAAATAAGTTCGTGTGTGGAACGTAACAACACTGATTTATATTTTCGAAGCACTGTAAAAGGGATTCTCAATTTTCCTGTCTCGCCGTGTGGAAAGAACATCACACCATTGCGAGAAACTTTATAGTCGGAACATTCTGGAAGTTCGGGCGCCAATATAACGTAGAAGTTTGTCCATGCCGGAATGAAATCTGGATCCCCTCACTCCGGAGTAAGTGGCTCTCGCAACTGAGCTACGCGGACATGTACTCTCACTGCTATCTGCCTTTATCTCATGTGCACCCTGCGGTGTAGGCACGTTACAACACGCACACGCCGATAAGCTTGAGCAGCAGTCAGTTAATCGGGTACTTGTCGACAGCTTCTGTGCGTCTTGCCCATTTTGTGAAATTCGCGAACAATTGAAAGCTAAGGTATTCCCAGCTCATGTGACAGCTGTGTACTGCTTGTGCACTGATTTAATTACACGCTTTGGCTTCCCTTTTCAGAATACACCGTAGTAGGTATTTCAGCACAGGCACGATTTTTAAACCGCTGAAACCAAAAACCTAATGTTCTTCCAGAGACTGCTCCTTCATCTTCCACAGCACAGATTTCCCTCGTTGCAGCTGCATACATCAACTTTAAATAAACAGGTTAGTAAAATCATGCAATGCATTGATTATGATATTCTTTCCAACATACCAGAAATCATTACTCAAGATATGAGGATAACTGCTGTGGAACAAATCTCATTCCTCTGTCCTGATGTTTGACCCCATTTCGATTATATTAAACATAATTGGTTTATGATACCTCCAAAACTACATACTAAAGTTTTGTCGCAATAAAAGCATTTTAATCAAGATATGAGGTTAATGGCTGTGGAATAAACCTCGCTCCTGTGACCTGACTATTGACCATATTTTAATGATATTGGTACGATCTCGTGGGTCGTTATCCCACCGTTGACCACCAATTGATACCGCCGCTGGCACCAAAATGTTACGACAGTGGGACATTATCCCACCGCGGTCAATCAATTTAAAAACCGTAGCCGAGTAATTAGTATATTTCTTCACTAATCTCCTTCGACGTAGTTCTTGGCGTGAAAACTGTATTATATGGGCATACACTTAAACAATTTGAACCAATCACCTGCGTACACATAAATGATGTGTTCTATGACTGCGCTGATTGCCTAAACAAACATTTAATTGGCTATAAAAATATAACAATGGCACACATACGAATAAAATTTAGCTGGCTTCTGAACATAAGTATTGGGTCAACTTGGAACTAAATCAGTTTCCGCGAGATAGATTTAAGGAGCTTAAATTATACAGTTCCGTCTCACTATTTCTCAGTTCAGTTCTTGCAATATATTAGTTCAGTTCCTGCAATATATTAGTTCAGTTCCTCAGCTTAATTGCGTTGCAGATGTAACAATAAAAACAAAATGTTTCTACTTACATGGATGCTGTCAAGAATATATCCAAACTTTGATTGCACCAGTAAAGTAATACACTACACACCTCCTTTTTTTACATGGAAGATTTCATTGCAGGAGCTGCGTCCCCTGGCGCTAAGTACTCATACACACACGCACACACATCCAGGCGTTCGTTGAGGGAGCATCGCTTCGCCTCATAAGATAAGCGCGACTCTTCACTTCCTCCAATAGCAGGGGATGAATGGGGATAACGATTCCACACTGCATTGGTTGGCATTCGAACCCGACTTCGCTTCTCATTGGAATGACCACTTCCCACTCGCAGACTTCTTAATTCCTCCGTAACTTTGCTTTCATTGGGCCAACCAGTCGTTAATTTCCATTAGGCTCCCAGCCAAGACATTGCTGCTTTATCCACGCGGATTTAGGCATTCCGCTGTCTTTATGGTAAACCGGCATCAGCTGCCTCGAGTTGTCTCCATTTCTTACCAAATTCAGGGAGTTTCGCTCTTCATTGCCCAATTCATATAGCAGATCCAAGGCATCCAGCCTAGCCTTTCACATCGGAGAGCGTACAGACAACTGAACTTTCTTCCTTATTTTCACGCTAAGTGCGAAATCTTATTTTTCTGCACGGACCACGCAGAGAGCAATTGTTCTCGAAATTTCCTCAAACAATCGACGAATTTACGATTACTCGCTACACCTTTTGTCTCCCATCTTCATTCATTTCTACTGAGGTGGCCCCTCTTCAAAATGTAACTCCTTCCCTGTTTAGACTGGCCGTCAGCTTCAACCTTCGATTTATGACTTAACAGAGCTATTCTGAGACCACCCAGCCAGAGGGAGAATTCTTCGTCTCTTTTCTTTTCAATCCCCAGATAAAGCTTTCTCTGCTGTTTACACTTTTAAACTCCAATTAAGCCTCAAACATAATTAATACTTAATTAATTTCATACATCCACTACGCACATTAATTACTAATTTAATGGCAGGGGTGGGTCGTAACATCATTAAACAGAATTGGTTTAGTGTACCTCCGAAACGACATACTAAAGTTTTGTCGCAATAGCAGCATTTTAGTCAAGATATGAGGATAATGGCTGTGGAATAAATCTCGCTCCTGTGCCCTGACCTTTGACCCCATTTCGATGATATTAAACAGAATTGGTTTAGTATACCTCCGGAACAACATACTAAAGTTTTGTCGCAATAGAATCGTTTTAGTCAAGATATGAGGATAATGGCTGTGGGATAAATCTCGCTAGTGTGTCCTGACCTTTGACCCCATTTCGATGATATTAAATAGAATTGGTATAGTATACCTCGGGAAGGACATACTAAAGTTTTGTTGCAATAGAAGCATTTTTAGTCAAGTTATGAGGATAATGGCTGTAGAATAAATCTCGCTTATGTGTCCTGACTTTTAACCCCATTTCGATGATATTAACCTCCGCTACGACATACTAAAGTTTTGTCGCAATAGAATCGTCTTAGTTAAGATATGAGGATAATGGCTGTGGAATAAATCTCGCTCCTGTGTCCTGACCTTTGACCCCATTTCGATGATATTAAACAGAATTGGTTTAGTATTCTGTTAAACGGTTAAAAAGTTGATCATGAAAGTCGTTAATTCTTGGAACAATGAATGAAAAGTTGTAGTAAGACGCTACAACGCAGGTTATTGGTTTTAATCAAATTATTTTATTCTGTTCATTTTATCAAAGCAATATATACTGATGTTTGTAAAAAAAGTGATCGATTTTAACAAGAGATTATAGAAATCGATTTTTAATGTGTAGCAAAATTAGTGATATACAGTTAGAGGACAGAAAGTATGGAATACCTCATTATGCAGCAACGCGACGCTGTAACCCTTCTAACCAGCGGACGAACCCACCGCTTGGAAGGTATATACACTATAGTGACCAAAGTCACCAGACACCTAGAAGAGAAACACAACATAGCATTTATTCACATACATTTGTTCGGTGTCGGCCAAACTTTGGCCTTAATGCATGTACTGACCCTTCCAGACAAGCTTTCGACAAGGTTTTGGAACACAGCTATAGGTATGCTCTTCCATTCATTACATAATGCGGCCGGTAACTGTTGCTTAGTAGTAGGCCTTGGTGCCAAACTTCTTATGTGGCGCTCTAGATCACTCTAATTCATCCCATAGGTGCTCTATGGGATTAAGATCAGGGCTCTGTGCTGGCCAGTTCACACACGATACGGAATTATCGTCAAACCAGGCCGTAACAGTTCTTGCTTTCTTGCTCGGTGCGCTATCTTCCTGGTACCAACAAGGCTTGGTTCCATAGTATTACCACAGAGTTTGTAGGGCATAATTGTCCAGAATATCAAAGTAGGCGTGCTGGTTAACAGGTTTGTGCACGATAACAAATGGACCGCGACCATACCACGAAACAAAACCCCCCACACGAGTACATTGCCAGCCCCAAACTTTACCGTAGGAACAGTACACTGTGGTAAACAGTGTTCCTTCGGCTGCCTCCATACCCACACACTACCATCAGACTGACGGATCGTGTATCTGGATTCATCAGTTTATAGGACCCGTTTCCATTGATCTACGGTCCACGATAAATCTTCTTTATACCATGCTAAACAACGAGTAGCATTCCGAGTGGAGATGTAAGGTTTATGAGCAGCCGCACGACCACGGTAACCGATGGAATGAGGTTCTCTGCAAATGGTACGTGTACATACCAAGGTTCCAGCATTTTACCCACCTGTACACTGAGGGCTTGGGCAGTACTCCGTCGATTAGCTGTAACGATTCTACTGAGGATTCGACGTCCTCTGTCACTAAGTTTCTTTGGTCTGCCGGTAGGTTTTGCTGCTTCAGGCACGCTATGTGTCTTCTACTTATTCAGTACATCCAAATCAGTTGACTTGGTTATGTTTAAACGCCTTTCGGTTTCTCTTTTGGACAACCCACTAATACTATACCGTGCAAATTAATTGGGACAAGCTATTTTATTCTTAGAATTGTAATGTGATCGCCTGTTGATGTCGGAAACCCATGTAAATCTGTTTTATCAGCTGCGAGGTGGTGTGATTGTTAGAACTTGATAGTAAGAATGTGGTTTGACTGGTTTTAAACAGGAAATAGGCACTTCAGCTACAGTTGTGAGCTTTCGTGTGTGACAGGCGGATGTTAGTTTTTGCTTTCTGTGAGTACGTGGTGCTTTCGTGTATTGAAAAATTCAGATTTCCCCAAGGAAGCGTGCAAAAATAATTGTTCTGAAGGATCACACTTCTATGACAGTGAGATATATCGCTTCTGCAGTTGGTGTAGGCAAATCAAGTGTATCAAGACTGCTTACGCGATACAATGCATCTGGATCATCGTCTCCAAAAAGGAGAGGTAAATGTGGTAGAAAACGAAAAACAACTCCACGAACCGATAAATATCTAATCAGAAATAGTAAAATGAATCCAAAAAAAACCAAGCACCGACCTTCAAACAGATTTATTGGCTAGTGGTTGTGATGTTAGTGATTCAACTGTACGCCGTAGGCTTCTGGAAGTTGGACGGAAGGCAAGAAGACCAACAAAAAAACGATATTTGAATGCGAAAATGAAGATAAAACGTTCAGCATGGGCCAAAAAAATATAAATCATGGACAGCTGACGACTGGAAAAAAGTAATTTTCAGTGATGAAACTCATTTATTTGTGCAGGGTTACCAAGCAAATGTCGTTAGACGAAACTACTGTGAACCCCTAAGACCTGAGCATGTCAAGCAACTGTAAAACACCCTCTGAAACAGATGTTTTTGGGTTTTTTTTCGCATCAAATGGCATTGGAAGCTTAGTTCCTGTTCAAGGTATGATGCATTGAGCCAAGTACGTAGAAATATTACAACGTAGGATTGTTCCATTCTTGCAAACTTTTGACGGGACATTTCAACATGATTTGGCCACATGTCACAATTCGAAATGGGTCAAGAATTTCATGCTGGAAAATCAAATTCATTTGCTTGATTGGCCTGGAAATTCACCAGACTTAAATCCCATAGAAAACTTGTGGAATATTTTGAAGAAACGTTTAGGTAAAATGGACTGTACAACCAAAAGAACGCATGATAACGAATGCTATAGATGTGTGGTTCCACGATTATGAAATCAAAAATATGTGCACTCAATTAGTGGAGTCAATGCCAAAACGAATTCAAGAGGTCATTTCTGCTAAAGGAGGACATACTTCATACTAATACAGGTATTTATCAGTGTATATCAAGTCCAAGGGACAGGAAAAGACCCAGAAGAAGACCACATGGGAGATGGGTGGATGAAATTCGAAAGTATGCGGGAGTGACATGGAGGAGACTGGCACAAGACAGACCGTTGTGGAGGAAACTTGGGGAGACCTTCGTACAGCAGTGGATTGATAATGGTTGACGATGATGATAATGCTGATCAAGGCATAGAATGATATAAAGGCATAGTATTGGAAAAAAAAGTGATTTTTTACTTTGTCCTTATTAACTTGCACAGTATAGTATAACACATAACAATCATTCCTTTCTCAAACTCAGTTCTCTCCCGCCTCGACGTTTTCACTCAACCTCACAGTTCAATATGATCGCGGTCAGCTGCAGGTTTGTTTTTATACCGTTTGTAGCTGTACTGCGCATCTTAAGAACGCAGCGGATCCGTTCAATTGCTTTTGAAGGGTGTCCGGTGACTTTTGGCAATTTAGTGTAGATAGGAAGAAGGACATCGCTGCATGCACGCGGATAAGAATTCGATGTAAGTATAGATAAAAGTCGGGATTTCACTTGGGTTGATAGTCGGGCAGCCGAGTTAGGGATGACAGTGGATGCCTGACGCATAGGCCACTGGTTGTGAAGAAATTGCAGTATTTCCCTGGGACAGTATCAAGACTGCACCTGGAGTACTCCATTTTCGGAATAACGAGACATCTCACAGAAACGTGGTTAATAAACATGGCTGTCGACATCTATCTCGCATATCTGCAACCAACTAAAGAGCGACAGAGGTACAAATCATCGCCGACTTCAGCGATGGTGATGCCAGAAAGGTCTCCACCTAAGACCATCAGGCGATCATTAGCAGCAATAGGTTATCTGAGCCGTCTGTACATTACAGTCCCATTGCCTAACTCTACATCGCCACACTATACTTCTCAACTAGAAAAACTTACATAGGCACTGAACCTTGGATGATTGGAGACGGGTCTTCTGGCTTGATGAGCCAGTTTTCGAGTTATTTCGCGGTGACAGAAGGGTGCGGAGCTGTATAAATCCGGCATTTCGACAAAAAGTGTCCAGACTGAAGCAGGCTCGGTTACGGTCATGGACTTGCTCAAATATCGCATGTTGGGACCTCTGGTACGTCGATTCGCATTTCGAACAGTTCATGCTACGTGTTCATTCTTTCCAACACTTTGCGTCCATTCAAGGTCATCACGCACCCATAGAGCAATTAATTATCCCAGAAGGACAATACTCTTCTCCGCAGAGTCACAGAACGTGGTCAGAGGAGAATTCCAAAAACGTTACTTGCAATTCTCATTCCGTTTACAGGACATAAACCAATATGAAACTCTTTGGGATGCTGTGAAAAGGTCCGTTCAAGTTCTGTACCTTACACCCAGATATGCAACGGAACTATGGACCCATAAACAAGGGGGTAAATCAGTGGCGTACATTCCAGCCAAACCAGTGGCGCACATTCCAGGCAAGCCAGTGGCGTATCTCCGAGGCTAATAGTTGCGAAGCTCAAAGAATGCGCAAATAAAAGTCAATTATCAACGGTATTAAGATACGTCGATACTTTCGCTGCGAAAAAAAGATTTGCGGATTCGCTTCTTTCGACTAAGAAAATCATTCTGGCGAGCGAAGACCAACGGGGCTCCTAGAGGAGTGATGACGTCATCGTGACGCAACCAGCTCTACCAGCCTTCGCTGTTCTAATTCGAAGACCTTCGAAACGATCGCCAGCTAGCGTTTCCATGGTAACATGAATGAGCGGGTGTAGGGTGAATGGGCCATTGGTTTGGGTAACGGCTCGCTCAGAAAAGAGAAAACTTAGGACTACATTAGTCACTCGCATGCTCCAGCTTTACGAACACATGCTTACAAAAGCTGTGTTCGTAAGTCAAGTGCTTTACGTAAGCTGCTTCAGTTTGTGTGAAGTGTCGATGAACGAAAATCAGTGCTATTATATCTTACATTAGTGGCTTTGTTGGATTCGAACTATTTTGATAAGTTTTGTGAAAGTTTTTCTGAACATCTAACGCCAGAACTTAAAGAAATCTATGCTACAAATTCTGATACAGCTCCACTAAAAAATGAACTAAAGGTGTTTTATACCCTTGATGAATTCAAAACGAAATCAGTAAGAGAAGTACTTGTACGAACTGGACATTGTGTTTGGTGAGGTGTACAAATTAGCATGCCTAATAGTAAAGTTTCCATCAACATCTGCAACTGCCGAAAGACGTTTTTCTGTATTAAAAAATCAAGATATACCTTAGAGTCAGACAAGGACATGTACATTTCAGCAACTTGGCTGGCTTTGTCAATAGAGAAAAATTTTCTTTGTAAATATGAAAAAGTACTCGGAAGAAACTTTCTATGAAAATGTTATACTCAAGTTCACACAAGGAAAGAACAATGGAGTTAATGAACAAATAAAGTGTTCAAATTGTAATGCTCATAATTATTTCGTATCACGTTAGCAATAGCATGTACCTAAAATTTAGAAAAAATAGGTACTTCCATTGCTTAACAACTGAAAAAAAAACTTCGCTATTTAAAAAATCTGTACTGGGGGAGGGGGTGAGATAGCCCAAGTCTCGGACTCAAGATACACCTTTGGGATAAATAACTGCAGAAAAAATACGTGACGTAGTGGACTGAATGCTTCGTCGTGTAACTGTCGTTATCTGGGCGAAAGTTGGACCTATCCGCTACTAGTTAGGTATCCCATAATTTCTGTCCACTCAGTGCGTGTGAAACTTCTACAGTTTTATGCAGACATGTACAATCCTGGCCAAAAGTCCTGCACCATTAGATCGAAAGTAAATTTTTGATATTTGAAGTCAACTTATACAGCGTAATGGTAAAGTCAGGAATACATATTATACATCATTTTAAAGGATTATTTTATGCTGAAATAAAATATTTTTACGAAATGTTATTAACAATAACAGAAATGAAGTTAAAAGCAAAAATGTGAAAGTGAAGAAACACAAATCCAGTTCTGAAAAAGCGTTCGCGCTTCTCTAATCCACTATAGCTTTCTCCGACGTCCGCTAGTGAGATATAAAAGGATGTCGAATCGTCTGCCAACTTAAAACGCAGCTGCTTATAGTCAGTTGACGGATGTTTATCCAGAATTCCTGGTGATATTTGAATTTCGGAATGTCAAAGACCCGAAAATCGGTCATGCCTCTTCAATTACTGTGCATGAACTTCGATTCAGTAGTCGTAAAATTGCTGTTAAGTGTGGCTGTGATCATTCCACTGTCTTGCGTACCATTAAAAGAGTTGCAGAAATTGGATGTGTGGGAAACAGAAAAAGAACAGGACGACCAAGTCTGTGTACTGAACATGATGACCGCATGTTGATTCTTCGTTCCTTAAAATCAAGGTTTAAAACAGCCACTGATTTAAGAAATGAGTGGGAGAATGAAGTAAGCATTATTGCATCTGCACGTACAGTACGTCGTAGGCTACAAGAAAAGGGACTGACTGCACGAAAAGCTGCACGAAAACCTTTCCTTACTAAACAACAACGGCTCAAACGAATTGCTTGAGCCAAGGCACACAACAATTGGACTGTTGATGAATGGAAAAATGTTATTTTCAGTGATGAAACAACTGTTACTATTTCCGCTACTAATGAAAATAATTATGTACGTCATCGGGCTGGTGAAAGATATAAGGCGTGCTGCACCCAGCCAACAATCCAGCACCCACATTCGGGGATGTTATGGTCCTGTATTTCAGCTAGTGGGGTTGGCTATCTGCACATTGTGGATGGCAAACTGAATGAATCGCAATATGTAGATATTTGGATTCCAAACTGCTACCATCTACACAAGACATGGGCTGGTGGAATTTTATCTTTCAAGGCTATAACGCGCCATGCCATCGGTCAAAGTTAGTTGACGAGTGCTTTAATCCAAAAGTGCTAAGAAAATTTCAGTGGCCGGCACAGTCACCGGATCTTAATCCCATGAAGAATCTGTGGGTGATATTGAAGCAAAAGATCCGTCAACAAGGACCCACATATAAAACAGCATTAATTGAGTCTGCAAGGGCCGTATGGCACCGAGTTATCACCAATGGAAGGTGCAGAGAAGCTCATTAGTTCCATGCCAAGAAGGTGCACTTTGTTACTAAGAAACCGTGGCTATCCAATTAAATATGAAAGCATTATTTGCTTGTTGGTAAGTTATTTCAAATGTCCTGCAAGTTTCAATAATGTACTGTACAGTAATTTTACGTTAAAGGCATTGTACACTAATTTCACAAAGTCCACTATTTTTTGCTTTTTATGACTACACGCTGTACTTTTGCTTGTAACTTCACTTCTATTACTGGTAATAACATTCTGTAAAAATATTTGAATTCCGCATAAAATTTCGCTTAACATGATGTATAATACGTATTCATGACTTTAACATTACGCTGTATACATTGACCTCAAACATCAAAAATTTACTTCAGGCCCATTACAGCAGGACCTTTGGCCACGATTGTAAGTCTGCAACACATTCCATTGGTTTGCAACGCTTCCGAGAGCCTGGATACCATACCATACACGATTCCAAATTACCTGGCAACATCCTTCACCCAGCAGCCTTCATCCAGCTTTCTATAATTGTTCCCTGCGTGAAATCATCTAGATCAGGGGTTGCCAAACGATCGATACCGAGCTCTCGTGCGGTCGATCGTTGTTTTATCACGCTGAAGTACGATGATACAAGGAATCAGTCAGACTCCTCCCAAATCCTAACCACTGCGCCAAAAAGGTATCAAACATTTCCTCTGCCTTCGTGTTCATAAAACATTTCCTCTACTTTCCCCTTCGATTCCTAAGATTTAGAATCAGAAATTGTGAAACTTTAATCCGACATAGTACTGAACGCAAGAGCGTCAGATAACATACACTGGCGTTCAAAAATTATAGAACGAAGAGGAGAAATTAGCATAACAAGGGAACGAGCAGGCAGAACAGACTGAAAGACCACTCAGACGATAGACTAGGGTCCGGTACGGTAAGGCATGCCCATGCATGCACATGACGGGGGGGGTCGGAAGGGTATAAAGCCCACGGGCGGTGTAAACTCAGCAATTCGGTGAAAGTTATTGCGCGGTGTACATCGGTTTGAACGGCGTCGAGTTGCTGCCACCGTGTGATATGGCCAACAGGCAATACCGTAGTACTGTGGCCGAGGAGTTTAGGATCGCTCACAGCATCGTTTCACGAGCTGGGAGAGCATTTCAAACGACAGAAGCAGCTGTAAGAGAGTTTAGCAGTGGTCGTCCACGAGCAACCATGGCGGCGGGCGACCGGTATATTGTCCTACAGGTGAGAAGAGACAGACGGCAGACAGCGGGTGAAATCGCAAGGCACATGCAACAGACAACTGGACGTCCGTTATCGCGTTTTACCGTGGCCAGGAGGCTGCACAAAGGTGGTCTATTTGCACGACGAGCAGAACGGTGTGTGCATTTAACGCATGCTCATCGGATACGGCGGTTTCTGTGGTGCCAGGAACACAAGAACTGGACACGTCAGCAATGGGGTCGAGTTCTCTTTAAGGATGAGAGCCGATTTAGTCTGACGTGCGATTCTGGACGTATACACATCTGGATAGAGCAAGGAACACGCAATCACATCTCCAACATCATCGAAAGGGACTGATTTGGAGGTGGCGGAGTTCTCGTTTGGGGCGGAATCATGCTTGGTAGCCGTACTGACCTCCACATCTTCCAAAAAGGTTCAATCACTGGTGTACGCTATTGTACCGAGGTTCTCCTGCCTCACGTGCGTCTGTTTAGAGGTGCTCTGGGTCATGAGTTCATCTTCATGGATGATAACGCTACACCTCATCGTACAGTGGCTGTCGCAGAACTGTTGGAGAGTAAAGATATTCAATGCATGGATTGACCCGCAAGGTCCCCGGACCTAAATCCAATCGAACACGTGTAGGACCTTCTCGGGAGATGCTTGGTAGCACTTCACCAGCCGCCAGCAACGATACCGCAGCTGCGATTGGCGCTACAAAAGGAATGGGCCGCGATGCCTCAACAGCTCCTTGACAACCGCGTCCTCAGCATGGACAGACGTTGTAAATCCTGCAACGCAGTCGGGGTGATCATATAACCTACTAAAGACTGGATTCTTCTTGGCAGCCGCCTGTCACATCGACATTTCTGTATTCTGTCCATTTGTGCTCGAAGCTACCTTTTCAATAATGTGCCTTTGTATATTTTGGATTTCTTGCTTGGATGGTTTTGCTCACTTGTCCCATATTCGTACCTCTTGGGGATCTTATGGTATGATTTGAGTCGATGTGGAGCACTTCTGCACGACGTTACATTCGAAAAACCGCCTGGTCCTTAATTTGTGCATGACAGTGAAGAAACGTGTCTCCGACTGGCCAATGGATTGATAATTGGTTTACCGTGACTTCGAAATACAAGAGTTGCCTGACTGATGCTCATTTAGAAACGTGTCTCCGACTGTGCCTCACTGAATATGTGCCTGATTATTCTGAACTTAATGAGGACATGAGGTCTCATGCATCAACATCTAAGAAATAAATACTGTAAATAAATAATCTGAAAGTGATATAGGCATATTTAATAGGCTCATTCCTATTTAAATATGACTATATCACTGCAATAAGCCATGATAGATTACAGTAGGGAATGATAGCTTAAGGTAGATCTTGGCTCCTCAAAGTTTGACCACCCCTGATCTAAATGATGTATTTGAGACATAACGTAAATTACACGTTCGTACCTGTGTGCCTCTACGTCCAGATTTTCCTTCAAACACATGTCGCATACTACGGCCTTTTCTTTTGTTTTCCATTTCAATGATACCACGTGACTCCTGCGCGCATATTTTTCATAGGCACCGGCTTTCTACTGAACGTTTTCGGTTATGCAAATCGCCACAAGGTGTTTCGTCTGGTTTTGCGGTTGTAACCTTTCGAGATAGTGTTCGTCCTTAGGTTTTTGACATCATTGGTTTTTGTCATCAGTGGTTTTTTACATCAGTGGTTTTTGACATCAGCGTACATTAACCATAACTCTGACTTTATTGTATAACATCTGGTCATAAATCGTTCTGATCAAATGAATGTCTTGGCTTTGGTTCTAAAAAGTTCGGAAAATAAATAAATAAATCACGTTGATGCTTTTTGCAACAGTTGGCCTATCAGATAAAGCGGCGCAGGCGGTCGCTAAAGCCTACAACGTTTAATCTCATACATCATACATATCATTAACCTGCTGTCTGATATTCAGAGGTTAGCTCCTCAAAGAAAGACCATCTGCCAAATAAACATTTAACAGACAATACAAGCCACCAAATTAATTTTAACTCTTTATTTACTTACTGTTGCCTTATCAAACTTCCCCATTTACAGTGATCTTGACACACAACACAGTCTTCAGTGACATCCATCACACGACGTACACAAGACCTTTTTATACTTGATACTCATAATCTTTTTTCTCATTCAGGCATTCCTGAATCTCATCCTCTCATGATTTCCTTGGCCATCCGCTGCCTTTCTTTCCTGCCACTTGGGTCGAAACATTTTTCTTAGTAAGCATCTCATCACTCATTCCTTCAACATGGCCAAACCACCTACGAATATTAGTCTCCAACTTGCTAAAATTATTTGGCTTCACATTACACAACTTCTGCACATCTTCATTCCTTACATAAACTGAACGTGTCTTCCCACAAACCTTCCGTAAGTAACACATTTCTTCCGCATACAAATGACTCCCATGTCTCGGCTGAAGTACGCAGGTTTCACTGCCATACGTCAGAGTAGGAACAATTAAACTTTCAAACACAACCATTCGGGACTCCATTGGGAATCCATCATTCCTGTAAAAAGCTCCTAAAACAGCCATGACTTTAAATGAAGAATTTACTCGCCTACTAATTTCGCCATCTAGTCTGTTCTCCCTGTGAAACAAGCTTCCCAAATACACAAACTCATTCACATGGTCAGCCACGGTGCCATCAATTTACTATATTTAATTTCATAAAAATGTTACTGAGAAACATGTGTCTACCTTTTCAGAAAAATAAGAGTAAAGCAAAATTTCAAAATGGAGGACTATTATCTTGAGGAAAATAATGGAGAAATGCGATAGACACAAACTGGTATTGGTAGCTCGTTGAAATACCCAAGATGTGCAACAGATACCTTTCTGAATGTAAGGCATTACAAGAAGAAAAATACGTAGAAAGTAAAGGCAGAAAAGGAAATTAAGCAATTCAAGGACAAATCGAAATATGGAAGAATGTCGTTCACATTGATATTCCATTGATATATCAAATGGCATACACACACCCGCCACTGAATTAGAACATTTTATGCAGGTGTTCATATACTTCACTTACGCAGCGTAAAAATACGTGGTCACGTGAGTCACCACGTGATATAGCCAAATATTTAGGACCGCTGCTCATCAGTAATCGTTTGTGGTATTGATCACAATGGAAAAAACGAAGGACCTTTAGGAGTTCGATAATAGGCTTATTGTGGCAGCCTGGCCGGTTGCAGCGACAAGTTTAAAAACAGCTGAGCTAACTTCTTTCTCAAATGATGAGATATCCCGGGTCTTTAATCAGTGGAAAAACAACCCACATTGATTATCTAAGAGGCGTAACCGTGGCGCGATGACAATCTGTCAGGAACGAGATCGTCGTCATCTGAGAAGTCTTCTACGGAGAAACAGGACTTCCTGCGTGCAGCAATTGACCGAAGCATTCAATGAAGGCTGTTCTCGACATATATCTCAGTGAACCATGGGCAAGGCATTGAAGAGAATCGGTATTGGCAGACGCAGGCCAATACGGAAACCAGTGATTTCTGTGAACATTCGGAAAATTCTTTTACAGGGGTGTTAGAAACGCCGTGACTGGACACTAGAAGACTGGGGAAAAGTCATGAGATCCGAAGAGTCAAGGTTCATCTTATTCTGTACCGATGGCAGGCAGAGAGTTTGGAGGGAACCTCATGAAGCAATAGAACCAGGTTTCCTTGTAAACGTAACTCAGTGTTCTAGAGGTGGTGTCATGGTATGGGAAACGTTCTGTTGGTGTGAAACTGGTTAACTGATATTGCTGAAAGCTTGGGCGTCCTCCAATGATTACCGAAACATTGTTCCTGATCAAGTCCATCCCGCAATGTTGAATTTTTATCCATCAGATAACGTCTGTTTCATGGGCGACAATGCTACCATCCTGCAGGCAAGATATGTTCAGCAGTTGCTCACCGAGCATGACTACTTCCATCATTTCCTAGGGTGTCACAAAGCCCGGATCTGAACTATATTAAGGTGCATGGGACATGATAGTAAAATAGATTCGGGAGCAAAGTCAGCTTTGTTCAGATCTCAGATAGTTAAAGGACTGCCTGGTGATATACACTGCCGGAAATTGAAAAAAGAACGCCAAGAAGGAATTGGCGGACGTACATGAAATTTACATATGTTAATGGGGTCCAATCTACGTAGGTGTGATGTTAATTTCGGGACAAACCGGTGAGCGCTTACGCCACAGTACGGCATATTATGCAAATTATCGTTGGTGGTATTTAAGGAGTACGGCTAAGTGAATGTAATCAGTCGTCGGCGTACGGACACGTGCCAAGACCCCGAAGACGCTGCAATGCCTGGACATGGAAGACATGTATGATTTCAGCAGTTATCGGACTTTAAGCGAGGTTGTCTAGTCAGACTCCGCAAGGCCGGGTGGTCGTATCATCGTATTGCGGAGCGAGTTGGACGGGAAGTATCGGTGGTGGTACGATGGTGGCGTAGATGGTCCGAGGAACATTCCCACACGAGAAGACGTGGAACCGACAGTCCCAGACGGACTGATAAGCGGACCGATCGACGCATACGAGGAGCGTTCTTGTCAAGCAGAACATCCACTGCGACGCAAATCCGAGATGCCGTTGCACCTCAGGTGACTGTGCAAACAATCCGCAACCGTCTACTGGATGCAGGACTACGTGCACGTGTGCCTCTGGCATGTGTACCTCTGACTCCTGCCCACCGTCAGGAACGACTGCAGTGGTGTCGCCAACGTCTGCACTGGAGAACGCAATGGCGATCTGTCGTGTTCAGCGATTAAAGCAGATTCTGCTTGGGAGCCTCCGATGGCCGTATACGCGTTCGCAGACGCACAGGGGAGCGTCTCTACCCTTCTTGCATCCGCCAGCGAAACACAGGGTCTAAACCTGGTCTCCTGGTGTGGGGAGCGATCAGATATCACTCCCGTACACAACTAGTGTTTGTACCGGGTACGTTAAACAGCACCGCCTACATCAACAACATCATTCAGCCCGTTGTTGTGACATTTGTAACGTCGGTCCAACGTGGTGTTTTCCAGCAACATAACGCATGCCCACACACGGCACGGGCAACGCAACATGCACTTCAGGGTGTGAGACAACTTCCATGGCCTGCACGTTCACAGAATTTGTCCCCCATTGAGCATGTGTGGGATTTTATGGGACAACGACTTATCCGGTCTCCACGGCCAGCCACGACCATCCCCGATTTACGCGTCTAGGTTGAGGATGCTTGGAACTCAATACCCCAAACTTACATCCAACATCTGTACGACAGACTCCATGTCAGAATTGCACAGTGTGACGCAGTTCATGGCGGTTCAACCTCGTCCTAACCATGTTACATCGAAATGTTATTTTTCAGTTTACTAGCAGATACAGCTGTATTTTGCCATAATGTTTTGAGCACGTTATCCTCTGTATTCCGTTATTATGCTGTATAAATTTCGTTGATATCAGACGTTTCCTTCTTGGTGTTCTTTTTTCACTTTCCGCCAGTGTATATTCCAGTAGATGTAGCCGTAGATGTACCCCATCACCTTTTGGAATTTTATGCCAAACCGCGTGCGTGCCTTAATTCGGGCAGATGGCGAAAAAGGTCCAAACCGGTATTTATTAAAATTTTCCAATTTAGTGGCCGGCATGTTTAGATTGATCCCGATTGAAGTTATGCCAGAAGCTACAACAATGACGCGCCAAAACATCAGAGCAATATGGTTCAAAAAGTTTCTTTAACTAGATAATTAATTAAAAAGGAATGGGAATTAAACTATTGGGCTAATCTTGGCTCATCCAAACCTGTGGGGAAAGTAGTATGAGCACTGTCTTCTAACAGTTCGTCTCCGATAGTTCTGGGTTGAGGCATGAATGGCTTGTTTGTCCTAGTGCTCAGGCTTCTCCCCTACCCAGAACCAATGGCCCTAAATTAAGGACGGGTAACTGTTAATATATTCCTGATTATATTTGCCAGCACAGTTGTTAACTGTTTGCCGTTAAGTTGTTCACGGTGGTCGTTAAACCCCCAATAAAAATGCTTTCGTTGGTGTCACGCTTATAAAACCAGAAAGTTCACCAAAATATCTGATTTTGATTTGGATGAAGATATCCTTACTAACATATACAGAGAAAGAACCAAAACATGTATAACGAAGTAAATGTCTCCGTCTTTTTTGGTCCACGCCGGTGATCGAATCCGAGTCGACTTATTTCGGAACAAATCGCTCTACTAACTCAGATACGTAGACGTTCGATCTCGCTAATATCTGCCTTTATGCCGTGTGCGACCTGCGGGGCTGGCACGTCACATCTCCTCCCCCCCCGAAAGATGGCCGGGGGCAAGGCCCACGGGTCAGCCGTGACCATGAATCGTTGCAGGCAGCCATCCGCTGTAGAACGTGCACTTGAGAATTCCCAGTCAATCTGGTGTGTGGAATGCAACGTCACACACATTTATTTTTCGAAGCGCTGGAGGAGGAATTCTCTTATTTTTCTTGTCTCGTGGTGTGGAAAGAACATCACACCATTGCTAGATCTTAAACGGCCGGGTCATCCGGGAAGTTCGGGTGCCATTATAACGAAGTAAATCCCTCCGTCATTTGTGGTCCACGCCGGGGATCGATCCCGTCTCCACTTATTCCGAAATAAGTCGCTCTACCAACTGAGCTACTCAGACGTTCGCTCTCGCTGCTATCTTCCTTTATGTCGCGTGCGTCCTGCGGCGCAGGCACGTCACACATGCTTAAATAATCACCAGGAATATCGTCCAGCAAATATCAACTTGTAACGAAAAAGACGTCATGCTCTCTGTAACAAGGATATAGAGACTCACAGAAATAACAAAACATGTGAAATTTGTGTACGGCAGAGTTAGAAAAAATTAATTTAGTTCAAATTTGATCTGCATTCTGCTCTCTGTGTCTTTCCTACGAGTTTTTGGAGGGTGACATCAATTCATTGAATGTTAAATATCAAATTTCGTTATTATAAATTATAAGTCTCCTGTGATGCATCCTCATCATCATTGTCAACCATTATTAATCCACTGCTGGATGAATGTCTCCTCTAGTTTCTTCCACAATTGTCTGTCTTGAGCCAATCTATTCCATGTCACTCCGGCATGCTTTCGAATTTCATCCATCCAATTCCCATGGGGTCTTTTTCTGTCCCTTGGAATCCAGTCTAAAATTTCGGTTGTCGATCGGTGGTCCGTTCTTCCGCCAACATGTCCAGCACATTGCCATTTCAGTGATTTCACTCTAGTCATGATGTCGTCAATTCCTATCGATTTCCTTATCCACAAGTTCCTTTTCTTATTTTTCCTGATTACACCAATCATGCATTTCTCCATGCTTCTTTTAGACTTTGTCTGCAATCTTTGTATGTTCTTTTTTTAGTTAAGTTCCATGTATCAGCTCCATGAGTAAGAACTGGAAGAATTCATTGATTAAAAAATTTTCTTTTAAGACATAATGGCATACTTCTCTCAAAAATTGTACTGTTCCTTACAAAAGCTCTTCATCCAAGTTTTATACGCCAATTAATTTCTTCATCAATGTGACCCTCACTTGATACCTGCTGCCCAAGATAAATGTAGATATCGGTTGTCTCAAGCTTTTCTCCATTAATCGATAAATCTTCGTTCCTTGTTAAAGCATTGCACATCACTTTTCTCTTCTGGAAGTTCATTTTGAATGTTGAAAGCAAGTTCCTGGATCATACTCTGTAACTCTGAGGAAGTAGTTGCAAAAATGGCTACGTCATTAGCAAAACGAAGGTGAGTTAAATAATCTCCATTAATCTTTATAAAGCCGTGGAGCTGTTCTGTAATTGTTTCTTGTTTATATTTTGGGCTCCATTCGGTACGTTAGCCATGTAATGGGTTCGAGTACTTTTGTGTTTTTGTGTTTTTTGTGTTTTTGGGTTCAGGGCTCATCGCAAGTATGTGGGAATAGTTTGTTCCCTTGGTGGTATGTATTGTGTGTTTCGTTTTAGTGTTTGTGGGTTTCCCCTTGGTCTATTTTAATTATTATTGCCTTTATATATATATATATAGCACTTCATTTGCATACTACATATAATTAAATCGCTATTTTGTGCAGCTGCATTGCACGGACATATTGAGATTTGTTATTTTTGGATTATTTGATTATATTATCAAGTTGTTCTCTAAGGCTTTTGACAGCACACACACACACATAAATGCGCGCGCGCGTGTATATATATACACTGCCGGAAAAATAATCCCAACACCAAGAAGGGGTTGTGTTAGATAAACGACAGTTGGTAGGCGGTGAGAGTACATCTGTAAGATGACGCCTATGCAAATTTCGCGCTCGGCGCATACGTGTGGCGCTGATAGCGCCCCTCGGGACAGGCAAAGCAATTTTGTTTTAAATACGCGCTGTAACGTTCGCGAGCGTTAGTTATCAATGAGATCCGACGTAGTGAGTTGAGGTTAGTCAAGAATGCCTTTAAAAAGACGAATAAGCCATCATCAACAGCTCACGGAGTTTGAACGAGGTCGTGTAATAGGGCTACGAGAAGGTGGATTTTCTTTCGGCAATTTTGCAGAACGACTTCGCAGGAATGTAGCCACTGTGCATGATTGTTGGCAGCGGTGGTCAAGGGAAGGTACTGTCTCAAGTAGACTGGGTTCCAGCCGGCCACGTGGCACTAGTGAGAAGAAAGACCGCCGTGTACGGCGTATGGCTGTGGCGCATCGTACCGCGTCTGCGGCAGCAATTCGAGCTCCAGTTGCCACCACAGTGACACAACGAACTGTTACAAATCGGTTACTTGAAGGACAGCTCCGAGCCAGACACCCTGTAGCGTGCATTCCACTTACCAAAACCACTGCCGTTTGCGACGTCAGTGGTGTCAAGCTAGAGCTCATTGGAGGACGGAGTGGAGATCTGTTGTGTTTTCTGATTAAAGCCGGTACTGCCTGGGTGCCAGTGATGGCCGTGTGTTGGTTAGAAGGAGGCCAGGTGAGCGCCTGCAACCAACCTGCCTGCGGCCGAGACACACTGGACCTACACTTGAAGTTATGGTCCGGGGAGCAATTTCTTATGACAGCAGGAGCACTCTCGTGGTTATCCCACGGAAACTGACGGCACAGTTGTACGTCGGTCTGATGATTCAACCTGTTGTGCTGCCATTCATGAACAGCATTCCAGGGGGTGTTTTCCAACAGGATAACGCTCGCCCGCATACCGCTGTTGTAACCCAACATGCTCTACAGAGTGTCGACATGATGTCGTGGCCTGCTAGATCGCCAGATCTTTCACCAATCGGGCACGTATGGGACATCATTGGACGACAACTCCAGCGTCACCCCGAACCAGCATTAACCGTCCCTGTATTGACCGACCAAGTGCAACAGGCATGGAACTCCATCCCACAAACTGACATCCAGCACCTGTACGACACAATGCATGAAGGTTTGCGTGCTTGCATTCAACATTCTGGCGGTTACACCGGTTATTAATGTACCAGCATTTCACATTTAAAATGGCTCTTCTCGCACTTACAATAAGCTGTGATCTTGAAACCCTAATCGATTAAATATGTTACCTATACAAATGTATTGCCGACATTTCATTCCTCTACAACTATTTTTTAGTGGTGTTGGGATTTTTTTACTTCAGTGTATATATAAACAGCTAACGATGTTGCAAAGACAAAAAAGTCTCAAGAATCACAACTATTTAAAAAATTTTGAGAATCGAAGAACTGGTCAAAATTACTTCAGAAAAAGATGAAATGATTGGAGAAAATTTTGATAGTTGCCACTTGTGGTATTTACACAATATTAGTTCCTTTTTGCTGGCTGAGGTATACAATTTGGGTTATGTAGCTAGCCAAACTATGCGGGGGAACATTGTAATTCCGAATCAGCCTCCACAAGAGGCAGCATATATATATATATATCATCATCATTGTCAACCATTATCAATCCACTGCTGGACGAAGTTCTCCCCAAGTTTCCTCCACAACGGTCTGTCTTCTGCCAGTCTCCTCCATGTCACTCCCGCATACTTTCGAATTTCATCCACCCATCTTCCACGTGGTCTTCTTCTGGGTCTTTTCCTGTCCCTTGGAATCCAATCTAAAATTTCGGCTGTCCATCGATGATCTGTCCTTCTGGCAGTATGTCCAGCCCATTGCCATTTCAGGGATTTAACTCTGATCATGATGTCTTCCACTCTTGTCATTTTTCGGATCCACGAGTTCCTCTTCTTATCTCTCCTGGTTACACCAAGTATGCACCTCTCCATGCTTATTTTAGTTGTCTGCAGTCTTTGTATATCTCTTTTAGTTAAGGTCCACGTCTCTGCACCATACGTAAGCACTGGAAGGATGCATTGATCAAACACTTTTCTTTTAAGACATAATGGCATATTGCTCTTGCAAATTATGCTGTTTCTTCCAAAAGCTCTCCAGGCAAGTTTTGTACGCAGATTAATTTCTTCACCAATGTGACCCTCACTTGATATCTGCTGTCCAAGATAAACGTACGTGTCTGTTATCTCCAGCTTTTCTCCATCAATCGATAAATCTTCATTTCTTGTAAAAGCATTGAACATCACTTTTGTCTTCTAAAAGTTCATTTTTAATCCCACTTCTTTACTCTTGTCAGCAAGTTCCTGGATCATACTCTGCAGCTCTGATGGGGTAGTTGCAAAAATGACTACGTCATCAGCAAAACGAAGGTGGGTTAGATAATCTCCATTAATCTTTATCCCCTTGTTTTCCCAGCTCAGCGACTGAAAAACACCCTCCAATGTGGCATTAAAGAGCTTCGGAGATATGGTGTCACCTTGTCTCACTCCCTTTCCAATTTTTACGTGTGTTGTATTTTCAAACAGCCTAATCTTTGCACTTGCATTTTCATAGATGTTATTAATAATATTAATGTATGCATCTTCAATACCGCAGGTTTTCAGAGCCATTGTAACTGCTGATGGTTTCACCGAATCAAAGGCTTTTTCATAATCGATAAAAGCCATGCACAATGGAAGTTCATATTCCCTCGCTCTTTCAATTAGTTCTCTCAGCACGTGGATATGATCTATTGTGCTGTAGCCACTCCTGAATCCAGCTTGTTCTCTCGGTTGAGCCATGTCCAGTGTTACCTTCAAGCGGTGTGAAAGAACTTTAGTGAAGATTTTATAAACTACTGATAGGAGGCTGATAGGTCTGTAGTTTCCGAGATCCTCAATGTCACCTTTCTTATGTAGCAGGATCATTGTAGCAGTGTTCCAATCCTCAGGAATCTTTCCTTCATTAAGGCATCGAGTGAAAATTTGGGCGAGTACTGTTTCGATTTCTCCACTTGCTTCTTGTATGATGTCTACAGTAATTCCATCTTCTCCTGGAGCTTTTCCCCGCTTCATATTCTTGATTGCATGTGCAACTTCTGCTGGAAGGACTGGAGGATCTCTGGTACTGGTATCTTTCATGATGTCTGGAGTGCATATATCATCCCTTTCATATAATTTGGAGTAGAAATCTTTCACTCTTGTCAAAATTTCGCCTCTATTTCTTGTTACAGAACCATCTTCTTTTCTCAGTGCCATAATCTGTTTTCTTCCCTTACTGAGATGTCCCTTTGCTATCTTTAGTCTTTGGTTGTTTTCAATTGCTTTCCTCACTAGTTCACAGTTGAATTTTCTTACGTCTTCAGTGATACTTTTTCTTACTGTCTTGCATAGCTCTATATATTCCACTTTGGAAGTCACATCTTCTTTAGTTGTCCTCATCTCTCTTCTTTTTTGCATCAACATTTTCGTTTTTCCTGATAATTTATTTACATGCAACTTGTTCTTAGACCCAGCTAATTTTGTTGCTGTTTCCATAAGAGCTTGGGTTACTTTTCTGTTAACTTCAGAGATGTCCACTTCTTCCGATGTTAGGCCTTCTAAAGCAGAGAACCTGTTCTTCAGTTCCAACTTGAAGGTATTATGGTGTTTTTTAAGGTTGGTTATGTCAATAGATTTTGTTTGTCTTATGAGCTTGCCACGTTCAAGTTTAGTGTTGAGGTGCATCTTACATCTCACCAATCTATGGTCACTACCTGTGTTGAACTTGTTTAGCACACTGCAGTCTTCTATGACGAATTTTTTGTTACACATAATAAAATCAATTTCACTTGTCGTCCCATTTGGATGTCTCCATGTCCATTTCCTGTGTGGCTTTTTCTTGAAGAAGGAGTTCAAGATGAAAACCCCTTCTGCCTCTGCAAACTCAACGAGAGTATTTCCACGCTGGTTTCTGTTGCCGTGACCGAATTTACCTACTGAAGTTTCATTCTGTTGCCGTTGCCCTATTTTTGCATTGAAATCTCCCATAATTATTTTCAAGTGCTGCTTACCTTTATTATTTAGATGACAAATTTCCTCATAAAATTCTTCAATTTCTTCTTCAGGATGACTTGTGGTGGGTGCATAAGTTTGAATAATCTGAGCCTGGTATCTTTTCGAGAGTTGGATAACAAGTCGTGCAGCTCTGTCAGAGGAACTTTCAACTTCTACAACTTTATCCTTCAGTTTCTTGTTTATTATGAATCCAACACCACTAGTTCTGCCAGTATCTGTCCCACGATAGTAGAAGAGATGTCCACTTTTCAGTTCGATGAGATCTTCTCCTTTTCTCCTTACCTCACTTAGCCCCACGATGTCCCACTTGATCCTTTGTAGTTCCTCTTCCAATTCAAGAAGCCTTGAATCAGAAGATAGGGAGCGTCCATTGTATGTTGCCAAGGTCAGCATCAGATGGCAGCCTAGTCCGGTCCTCCGGGGATTCTTAGCACCCTCTGCCTTCATGTCGCACTGGCCGCTGCCTTGGCCAGGTACATTCCAGCTGCCGGAGACGGAGGGCCAAGATTTAAGTTGTGGAATCATTTTGGAGGGGTTTGGCCATAACTCACCACGCTGGCCAAGCGGGTTGGTGAGTGTGGGATAGAATTTCCTCTAATCCCGATGTTATAGTTATACCGCTATTGGCGGTCGTCAGAGCCCCTTTAGTGGGAACAGGATGCACCACGAGAAGGCGGGGTTGACATTTGTCAAGGAGAGGCTGTGATGTTACGCATCACCTGACCTTACATCCCTATATATATATATATATATATATATATATATATATATATATAGATTGGCTGAAAGTGAAAAAAGAACATCAAGAAGGATACGTCTGATACCAACGAAATTTATACAGCATAATAACAGAATACAGAGGATAACGTGATCAAAACATTATGGCAAAATACAGCTGTATTTGCTGGTAAACTGAAAAATAACATTTCCATGTAACATGGTTAGTACGAGGTTGAACCGCCATTAACTGCGTCACACTGTGCAATTCTGGCATGGAGTCTGTCGCACAGATGTTGGATGTAAGTTTGGGGTATTGAGTTCCAAGCATCCTCAACCTGAACGCGTAAATCGGGGATGGTCGTGGCTGGCCGTGGAGACGGGATAAGTCGTTGTCCCATGAAATCCCACAGGTGTTCAATGGGGGACAAATCCGGTGACCGTGTAGCCATGGAAGTTGTCTCATACCCTGAAGTGCATGTTGCGTTGCACGTGCCGTGTGTGGGCGTGCGTTATATTGCTGGAAAATACCACGATGGACCGACCTTACAAATGGCACAACAACGAGCTGAATGATGTTGTTGATGTCGGAGGTGCTGTTTACCGTACCCGGTACAAACACTAGTTGTGTACGGGAGTGATAGCTGATCGCTCCCCACATAAGGAGACCAGGTGTAGGCCCTGTGTGTCGCTGGAAGATGCAAGAAGGGTGGAGACACTCCCCTGTGCGTCTGCGAACACGCATACGGCCATCGGAGGCTCCCAAGCAGAATCTGCTTTCATCGCTGAACACGACAGATCGCCATTGCGTTCTCCAGTGCAGACGTTGGCTACACCACTGCAGCCGTTCCTGATGACGGGCTGGAGTCAGAGGTACACATGCCAGAGGCACACGTGCACGTAGTCCTGCATCCAGTAGACGGTCGCGGATTGCTCGCACAGTCACCTCAGGTGCAACGGCAGCTCGGATTTGCGTCGCAGTGGATGTTCTGCTTGACAACACCGCTCTTCTTATGCGTCGATCTTTCCGCTTATCAGTCCGTATGTGACTCCCGGTTCCACGTCTTCTCTTGTGGGAATGTTCCTCGCACCAAATATGCCACCATCGTACCACCATCGATACTTCTCGTCCAATTCGCTCTGCAATACGACGATACGATCACCCGGAATCGCGGAGTCCGACTACACGACCTTGCTCAAAGTCCGATAACTGCTGAAATCGTACACGTCTTCCATGTCCAGGCATTGCAGCTTCTTTAGGTTCTTCGCACGTGTCCGTACGCCGACGACTGATTACATTCACTTCGCTGTACTCCTTAAATCCAACGACGATAATTTGCATATTATGCCGTGCTGTGGCGTAAGCGCTCAACGGTTGGTCCGAAAATTAACATCACAACCACGTAAACTTGACCCCATTAACATATTGAAATTTCATGATCGTCCGCCAATTTCTTCTTGGTGTTCTTTTTTCACTTTCCGCCAGTGTATATATATATTACTCAGTGTTAATATAAATAAACTAGTTAAGAGAAAAGGGTTTTGTGTTTATTTTATGTCCGAATTGATGGTTTATTCTTTACGTTCCTGCACATAATACTTTAAAAGTGGTACATTACTATATCTGTTATCGTCAAATGATATACCTTCCACTCAGCGTCAGGAAAAGAATTAGGACAGGTACAAGAATTAACCTGAGCACATTTTGAAGAAATGGCGTTCTATTACGAGCGGAATACCAATATATTCGGTTGAAAAGAAAGTAATGTCTGCAAATTCTAGGCAACAGAAAAGTGTTAATTACCGTATATACATGTACAAATCAGTCCAAAATGTAGTCGCTGACATTTGCTACGACCTACTCCCGTCGTCTGGACAGCTGTTGGATACAGTCCCTGTAGAACTGTGGTGGCTTGGAAGCAAAGAAACGAGCAAGGGCACGTTCGCAATCGTCCCGGTTGGTGAACAGCTGTCTGTCCAGGAAATGCTGCAACGACCGGAAAAAGTGGTAGTCTCTAGTGGCAATATCCGGGAAATCGGCTGGGTGCGGCAGAAGCTACCAACCAAAGTCCTTGATCTTATGATATGTCACTCTGTGACCCATCCTGCTGTAGGAGCGCTTCTTGCGGTCCAGAAGTGCTGGTCGTTTCGACGTGAGTGATGCGTGCACATCGTCGAGTTGACGGTGTTACACATCGATGGTGATAGTGCTGTTGTCCAGCAGTAGCTCAAAAAACACGACACCCTGAATATCTCACCAAACAGACAGCAAGACCTTACGTGGGTATAAGTGGGCTTTAGGGGTCGGCGTGGGCTTCGTTTCGAGTCCAACCACTGTTTCCGGGAGATATCATTGATATACAAGATTCATTTTTCGTAATTTGTCACAATGCGGTTCAAGAAGGGTTCAACTTGGTCATGTGCAAGCTGGGAAACTCATGCACTCGTGCGATTTGCTTGTTGCTCAACTGTAACTTGATGGGGTACACAAAATCTCCTCTTGTACATCTTTCTAGTTTGAAGCAGGCGCGTGATAATGCGCGTATGGGTAGTACCCAGCTTTTCGGACAACTCCTGAGTGGTTACACATGAGTCGGTCATCACTAAGGTCTTCAGCATATCCATATCCATTGTTGTGGGTCTTCCGGCTTTGGAACGGTTTGATAGGTCAAGATTTACTTCTCGAAACCGTTCGAACCAACGACAGCACTGACGATGTGATGTAGCATTGGAGTATACACTGGTAATGTTTCCCACAGAACTTCCGGGGGTGAAGATAGTTCAGCAAAAGAAAGGTTGTTATCAATGATTCTTTCAACTCACTATTTTAATGGTTTGCAAAGATGACTGTGTATGTCACAATAGCATGCAAGTAATTCACTAATATATTTCTCTTCAACGTGAATGTTTTTCTTTCCTATGAATCCTTGTCCACTTTCATTATGGCTGGCGCTTACACTCTTCGCCTTCTGACAGCTAACTGCCACTAACTTAAGCCACCTACTTGCTGATGTCATACCCTTGTGCTGCGCAATCTCAGTGGCCTGGGCTTCGACATCGTGTATTTCGTCATTGGACCTTAACAACCCAATATATGAAACTCAAACTGTTCTAACTGCGTGTTCTGCCATTTTTTACTTCAAACACAGGGCATAGGTCTTTTACTAAGAAGCACTAAAACACACAATACACAGCTGAAAGAAGCATGAAATTAAACATTACTGCTGTCATCAGGAAAAAATAGAATGTTGATAAGGGTAAACCCAAGTATACCATTAATTGTAGTATTTATTGAAATATTAAAGAAGCAAAGGGCTAATCATTTTTCGGGACGAACAAATAAGCACTAGACATCAGAATTTCTGGAATGCAAATCAAAACACCATTAAGCACCTAAAAAGCTTGTGACGTATATTCTAATATAACTTTCGTTTTCAATTTGAGTTTGTTCTCCTTTAAACTTGTGAGAGAGATATCTTCTCTCTCACAAGAATGAGGGTAGCAGCACATTTAATGTCAGAGAGAAAGTGACGTATGAATGTGATAAGAACGATAGATGGAAAGGACGATACGACAGTTGCTCAGTGGTGGATGTTTGTGGGCAGACGTTCGATTAGTAAGATAAATGTGAAATTGACATCTTGTAGTGCCACATTGAGGAGTTCAACTGAAATATTGCTGGACTAATAAATCATCATCGTAAGTTGACTTCTGTTTATGTTTCGCCTGGCAGTAAAAGCTTAATTAGGAACTATTGCATCGTATTCTTATCTAGTTCAACATTCCTTAGTCATTGTTTAGACTTAGCGTAAAACCAATCTGGCTCACGAAAAAGACATTACGTTATATGCTACCCGGACGGACGAAATTTCAATGCGCGACTTGAGAAAGAATGGCTTAACACAGCATGTCATTTATACGTAAGACGTACTAAATGGATGACGCACACGTCAAGTAGTAGTGATAAGCCCTTGCCAGTATAGCTTAATTAGGAAAGCATTCGGCCCCGGAGCGGAAGAATGTGGGGTTTGATTTCAAATTTGGGTTTCAGATTGTTGCTGAACGTAAAATTGATCTACTGTCCGTTCGGTTCTTCGAAACATATGTTATGTCCCTTTGAAACGTCGTCCAAAATTAATGAGAATTTCTAATTCGCTTCAAAAATGTGTGGTGTGTCTTTCACACATCGTCTGGAATTATCAATATTAAGAATTCCTTTTTCTACAGGGAGGTACTTCAAGCATGGCGTGCGGCGGTCCCGAAACCTCGGATTTCCTGCCCATGTCTTTCACAAAGGAGGATACATGTGACGCACTACAGTAATGACGCACATATCAAGACGGCACGTCGAAGTAAAAAATCTTGGCCGGCGTAGCTTAAATGGCACAGCATTTAGCTTCGGAGCAAAAGGATTTCCGCTTCCGGTAAAACTGGATATAACATTAGCTCATAGAAATCACCTTCGTTTGCTGCAAGAGCTTCCAAACACGAGAATCGAAATCACAAAGTATGCAGACATAACTTGAATACAAGAACGAAGGCAGAGTGCAGCTGAAATTTCGATCTACCATTACATCGCTTGTAGTCGATGGTCATGAGAGAACTTATACAATGCCACTCATGTACATTTCTTGGTAAATTTGGAAAAGCTGAGTGCTGATATCTTCATGTTCGTGAACAAGATACTTCAGTAAAATACAGGTATTGGGTTGGTGCAAATGAAATGTCCGGCGCGAACGAGCAGTGGAGACAGGCCCCCACCACAGCGGAATGGAACCACCCACAGGTGTTGCTGGTATTACGTCACAGAGTTATTATAAATAGCTAGCATGTGTGTGATGAACAAGGTGCAGTCGTCGTTTATTTGTACGTAACGTGGCTTCTTCCTGTATGATTTTAAACTGCGTTGTTCTGGAAGAATTGCCGCTCGAAACGTTAACAAAATGTTTGCGAAGAATACAGCCAACGGACGAACCATTCAGCGATGCTTTGTGAAGTTTCGAAGCTGAGATACGGACCTGCAAAACGAAGCACGTAGTAGTCACCGACCTGTTGCTGTTTCTGACAATATTCTGTTACGTTTGGTAGAAGCGGATTCCCCGTGAAACTTGTCCTGAGATGGAGGCAGAGGTTGGTAGGTGTCCCCCATACGACAGTTGTTCGACGCCTGGCTGCGTTGGGTACAATAAAAAAGCTGGGCACGTGGCTGCCGCAAGAGTTGACAACTGCCAACAAGACTAGGCGTTCGGAAGTCTGCACCTCGCTGCTTTCCAGAAATAAACAGGAACCTCTACTGCATCGAATCGTCACGTGCGACATGAAGTGGGTCCTTTATGATATTTGGAAATGATCTGCACAATGGTTAAGCAAGTCATAGCGAACTGGACGGCATCCTAGGAAACCCCTACACACCACGAAGATGATGATCCTTGTCTGGTGGTCCACAGCCGGGATAATTCATCGGAGTTTCTTCACACGATGCCACACCATCACTGCAGAACGTTACTTTGCTAAATTACACCAGATGTACAGAAAATTGCTGCACAAGCAACCGGCTTTGGGCAACAGACATAGTATTCTTCTGCTCCAAGAAAACGACCTCCCTGATATCGCACAAGAAACGATGCTGACACTAAGTGTATTGAGCTATGAAGCACTGCCTCATCCTGCCAATTCCCCGAACTTGTCTCCGAGAGACTATCATTTGTTTCGTCCGGAGAAACAGTTCACGACAGACAACGAGGTTCAACGAGCAGTTGAGGACTTCTTCAGGTCCCAGAATCAAGACTTTTTTCGTTCCGGGATCATGGCTTTACCGTACAGATCACAACTATGTGTCGATGCCGAGGGCGGTTATTTTGGCTAGGTAAGTTGTCCTACTTTTCCGTTCTCGCCGTCCACATATTCTGGTGCTTTGCCGGACACGATAGTCATAAAAGATTCTTTCAACTCATCATTTTAATAGTTGCAAAGAGCACTGTGTATGTCAAAAATACATGTAAGTAATTCACTAATGTTTTTCTTTTCAACGAGAATGTTTTCGACAACGTGAGGCATGGTTCGCGAAGTTGAACATTTAAGGCAAGAGGCATCACTTCCAGGAGATCTTCACTTCGGGTAATTAAGGATCTAAAGGTTTCTAGTGCACGAACAGCAGCGCTGTGAACGGCAGCCGAGGATACGAGTACGAAAACAAGTGGTTCCAAATTAAAAAACAAAAAATTCACATCGGCAGCATAATTTGGTGCATCCTTACGTCCCCTAAATATCAAGTTGAAGGTGCAACGAAATATTGATAAGGTGCTGTTGATGATGATTAAAGTTGCAAGATTGCAGAATGTATCGTCGACAAAAGAAACGTTTTGAGTTATTTCAGTGTACTGCCTCCAAAGTTGAGAAAATTCTGGACGAGGAAAAACCTTCAGTGAGTCCTCGAAATCTCTAAATGAGTGCTTTAACGTTACACAAACGCAGGAGTAGTAATTTGCAACAATTATTGGTATCACTAATAAGGAAACTACCCATGCTATGAGATGAAAGTAGGATACAATATGAATAGTTGACTCGGTTGGTTTCAGAAATAAGGCGAAACAACTGACTTCGAACTCTCTTCGCATGTAGGCTTTGTCTTTCCATAGAAACTCGATGTAGCAAAAGGTGAATATAAACTGCAGTGATATAGAAATGAAACATACTGCTTGGACAATTTTAATTTCACGATCGGCACTCCAAAGAGCGCTTTGAGCAGTCTCGTTCAATTTCTCTACAGGGCTGCTGAGCTTTTTCCACTGTAGAGATACCACAAGTCTAATGGCAAGACAAAATACTTGGGAGATAAGTAAGGACAATGTGTTTTGCATTTTGTATCTGTCGAACGTTGCGTATAGTGCAAAATAAACGTAAGATACGTATAATGACAAGATGTTGCATAGTACAACGGCGAAAAAAGCAGCGTAGTGAATTAAAATATAGAATGCCTTATCTGTCCTTGTTTTCAACGTACGAATTCCAAATATTTGAAATGCTATTAATAGTGGGAAAAAGAAATTCCGCATATCTTGTTCTGTTGACGTCGAAAGAGCACAAGCATTGCTATATTCCTCAATAGATGGATCAACAGCTTTTTCTAAAGTTCCGACTCTTCTGATGCTTTTCTGAAATAAAAGCGTGCGATTTTTCTTCTCGTGTACCCTTGAGAACATCATGCTAAAATTATTTATTTGTAAAAACGAAAATATGGCAATTAACTCTCGAAGCAATCGTATAAAGCACAAGTATTTTGTTTACTATATAATATATAAATACCCGTGGTGCTACTCATTTAGTGCTATACAGTAGATTCTGTGGGAGTTTCAACGTTACAAAAATTTCTCGGATGGATTCAGGAAATCGTATTGTGTTACTTTTGTTTTGTTATAAACTTTTTCATGCTGTTCTTACTTCTTCTCACAGTTAATCATGCTTTCATTTTTGTTAATTTGGGACTTAAGATTTATACTCTTCAGTAATTTCTGTTATTCGCTTAATCACGCGAAATGCAAATCTTTCCTTACTTATTCCAGACATTGTAATCCTAGCTGAATAATGTGTCATAGGTTTTCTTACATTTTTTGGATTTAAGATTTATACACTTCAGCAGATTGTGTTCTCCGATTAATCACACGAAATGCAAATATTTCTTTACTGGATTCCAAACATTGTAATCCTGATTGAATCATGTGTCACAGTTTTCTTCAAACGTTTACACTTAAGGTTTATACTCTTCACTCGATTTTGTCGATTGCTTAACCACATGAAGTGCAAATCTCTCCTTTCTGAATTTCAGTCATTGCAGTGTTAAATGTGTCATATATCACAGTTTTCTTCAAATGTTGCGAATTAAGCTTTATACGCTTCAGCCGATGGTGTTGCTCGCTGAATCACATGAAAACTGCAAACCTTTCCTTATGGTATTCCAGACATTGTGATCTTAACTGAATCATATGTCACAGTCTTCCTCAAAATTTTGAAAGGGACATAGCGAGCACAGATGCGTGTTGTATTCTCATATGATGTCGCTATTTATATGAAGTTCAGACATGGCCACAGAAATGTTTCGAAACGCTTGAAACCTAATGTCCTATCAAACAAACGATTACTCGCATAGATATCATGAACCATAAGGAAAGTACTTTATAAGTTAGAAATGTGCTATTAATGTAAGTCTCCAGTGTACTTTTATTTCGGGAAAGATCTGGAGCAGTATATTTAAAATATTAGTAATCTCTCTTGAAAATTCTTTTCCGCTAAGTAAATGCTAATTTTCAGAGCTTTGGCTCATAAAAGAAATTTCTCGTTGTCATTTGTTTCAGGACTGGTTCTTCGTTTCACTGTTTTGCAGTTTTGTTTTTCAAATGTTATTAGGTACCGCACATACATAATCGTAAATGATCTGTGCTCAAGTTCTGAAACCAGTTCTTACAAAACATGGCATTTTCTTCTATTGCTTATACCAAAAAATGTGCACGTTTAACTGCCACTATAGTTCTTCAAGTTACGAGTACAATCAAACATTACTGGTAATAATTTTCGAAAACTAAAAAAAAAATTACAAAAAGCGGGATTTTCCCCCTTTCGTGCGCAAAACTAAGTGTGTTTTTTAAAAGTACGTTATCTACGGATTTTCATTTCAATTCCTTCTTCGTTAAATGTAATTTGTTACCTGAACAGAAGTCTCAATGATAATTACACTCACGAAATCCACAAAATATGAACACTGCATTTGATGGCCGAAGCGATACGAACCTGAATTTTCTAAACCACCAGGTAAACAGTCCTTCTACGACAACTGCTTTCTCTTAAATGCAGTGCGTTGTGGGAAATCCTATTATCCTTCCTGACTTAATAAGGTACTTTAATCATTACCCAAAATGCCTGGCTTTCTGGGAACCAATCGATAACCATTAGTAAACATACTTTTAACGGAAACTGCTTTGATTGATGATTGCGAACCTTTTCTTTTTTCTCTGAAATGCACTTCTGAACACATATAGAGAGCAAACACGAAATTTTAATTGTACAGCGTCTTATCTTTTGAAGTATGTTCAGTAAGAATATCTTACCAAACCATCTAAGCCGCTTTTGTGTAACATCAGGAAGTAGTGGCCAAGTGGCGTACCTTTCTGACCAGTTGTCCGAGTTGATCCTGGGCTCGAGACTCAGATGAGGAATGACTGAACTGTCCCTCCTCAAAACCAATGGCACAAAATTAGGGACAGCCGATTACCTACTACCAGGGTGATTCAAAAGTCATTACCGTTTTCTGGCAGTTGAGGAAAACGTTTGAATAATAAAGTTTTATCGCAGCAGAAGCATTTTAGTCAAGTTATGAGGATAATGGCTGTGGAATAAATCTCGCTCCTGTGTCCTGACCTTTGTCCCATTTCGATGGTATTCAACAGAACCGGTTCATTATACCTCCGAAACAACATACTAAACTTTTGTCGCAATACAAGCATTTTTAATTAAGTTATGAGGATATTGGCCGTGGAATAAATTTCACTTCTGTGTCTTGACCTTTGACCCCATTTCGATGATATTAAAAAGAATTGGTTCAGAATACCTTTGGAATAACATACTAAGGTTTTGTCGCAATAAAAGCATTTTTAGTCAAGTTATGAGGATAATGGTTGTGGAATAAATCTCGCTACTGTGTCCTGACCTTTAACCCCATTTTAATGATATTCAACAGCATCGGTTCAGTATATCTCCGAAACAACATGCTGAAGTTTTGTCGCAATCGAAGGATTTTAACGTAAGGTATGACGCATAAGGGCAATGGAATGAATCTAGTTCCTATGTCCTGACCTTTGACAATATTTTTCCAGGGTCCCTCACCACATACTAACATTTTAACGAAATCGAACCATTTTTACGAGCGTTACCTTAGGGACAGACGGACAGACAGACACACAGCCAAAGCTGGAGCATATACGCTTCTTCAACCTACGGATGGAAAGCGTAAAAAACTTTTATTTTCAAAATGGGGAGTCCATCGTGCTCGATGGTCTTGCATCTACGTGATACCATGTCTTGAATAGCCCCACTAAAATAATTCCTCTGGTTTCGAGGAAAAAGAAGTTTTGGACAGCAAGTTCTGGAAGAGTGTCCCACGTAGAAAATCTTCCACGGACCGGAATACGTGGCAGTGCGAAAGCGCAAGTTCCGGACTATAAACAGGGCGGGGTATTAGATCAAAATCATTCGGTTCCTGTATTTTTCCGTTAGCTGACTAGACATAATTAGCAGTAGCATTATTCTGCTGGAGGATACCTCGTTTATGGTCACCAGAGAAGGGTTCTTTCGGCTTATAGTGGCATACATCTGCTCCAGCTGGGCACAGGGCAGCTGTGCATTAACGCCTCGGCCACCTGGAACCAGTTCTCAATGAATTGGGGCCCTCAAAGTTCCACTATATTCATAGCATAATTTTGTGCTCAAATCACCCCCTTTTTGAGACTGGTTCTGGTGGATTTTGGGTATCTAACCACAGTTTTCTCATGTCAGAATTCCGGAGAAATATCCACTTTTCATCACATGTCACAATTCGCCTAAAGAAACAATCGTCCTGGGGATTTTCCTGCAGTTGGCGGTGCACACTATGACGAAGTAAATTTCTCCATCATTTTTATGCCAGCGGAGGGATTCGGAACCCCAACTCTCGGCTCCGCAGCTCCGAGTGCTATTCACTATACTACACTGGCATTTACTCTCACTGCTATCTGCCTTTATCTCATGTGCATCCTGCGTAGCAGGCACGTCACATCTCCCCCCCCTGCCCCCGAAATAGGGCTGGGGGCATGGTCCACAGGTTAGCCGGTATCATGTGTAGCTGTAGGCATTCATCACATAAAGAACGTGCATTTGAGAAATAATTTCGTGTGTGGAACGTAACATCACACTGATTTATATTTTCGAAGCACTGAAGAAGGGATTCTCATTTTTCCTCTCTCGCCGTGTGGAAAGAACATCACACCATTGCGAGAAACTTAACAGTCGGAACATTCTGGAAGTTCGGGCGCCAATATAACGTACACGTTTGTCCGCGCCGGCATGTAATCTGGATCCCCTCACTCCGGAGTAAGTGGCGCTCACAACTGAGCTACGCGGACATGTACTCTCACTGCTATCTGCCTTTATCTCATGTGCGCCCTGCGGTGTAGGCAGGTTACAACACGCACACGTCGATGAGCTTGAGCAGCAGTCAGTTAATCGGGTACTTGTCGACAGCTTCTGTGCGTCTTGCCCAGCTTGTGAAATTCGCGAACAATTGTAAGCTAAGGTATTTCCAGGTCATGTGACAGCTGTGTACTGCTTGTGCACTGATTTAATTCCACGCTTTGGCGTAAATTTTCAGAATACACCGTAGTAGGTCTTCCATCACAGTCACGATTTTTAAACCACTGAAACCAAAAACCTACTGTTCTTCCAGAGACTGCTCCTTCACCGTTCACAGAACATATTTCCCTCGCTACAGCTGCAGACATCAGCTTTACATAAACAAGTTAGTAAAATCATGCAATGCATTGATTATGATATTCTTTAAAATATACCAGAAATCATTACTCAAGACATGAGGATAACTGCTGTGGAACAAATCTCGTTCCTCTACCCTGATGTTCGACCCCATTTCGATGATATTAAACAGAATTGGTTTAGTATACCTCCGGAACGACATACCAAAGTTTTGTCCCAATAGAGGCATTTTTAGTCAAGTTATGAGGTTAACGGCTGTGGAATAAATATCGCTCCTGTGTCATGTCCTTTGACACATTTGGATAATATTAAACAGAATTGGTTTAGTATACCTCCGGAACAGCATACTAAAGTTTTCTCGCAATAAAAGCATTTTAGTCAAGTTATGAGGATAATACCTGTGGAATACAACTTGCTCCTGTGTCCTGACGTTTAACCCCATTTCGATGATATTAAACTCCGGAACGACATACTAATGTTTTGTCGCGATAGAATCATTTTTGTCAAGTTATAAGGATAATGGCTGTGGAATAAATCTCGCTCCTGTGTCCTGACGTTTGACCCCATTTCGATGATATTAAACAGAATTGGTTTAGTATATCTCCGGAATGACATACTAAAGTTTTGTCGCAATAGAAGCATTTTTAGTCAAGATATGAGGAAAATTGCTGTGGAACATTCTCGTTCCTCTGTCCTGACATTTGACCCCATTTCGATGATATTAAACAGAATTGGTTTAGTATACCTCCGGAACTACATACTAAATTTTTGTCGCAATAGAACCATTTTTAGTCAAGTTATGAGGAAAATTGCTGGTGAACATATCTCGCTCCTGTGTCCTGACCTTTGACCCCATTTCGATGATATTAAACAGAATTGGTTTAGTATAGCTCCGGAACTACATACTAAAGTTTTGTCGCAATAAAAGCATTGTTAGTCAAGTTATGAAGATAATGGCTGTGGAATAAATCTCACTCCTGTGTCCTGACATTTGACCCCATTTCAATGATATTAAACACAATTGGTTTAGTATACCTCCGGAAACGACATACTAAAGTTTTGTCGCAATAGAGGCATTTTTAGTCAAGTTATGAGGATAATGTCTGTGGAATAAATCTCGCTCCTGTGTCCTGACCTTTGAGCCCATTTCGATGACATTAAACATAATAGGTTTCGTATACTTCCGGAATGACATACTAAAGTTTTGTCGCAACAGAAGCATTTTTAGTCAAGATATAAGGAAAATTGCTGTGGAACATTCTCGTTCCTCTGTCCTGACATTTGACCCCATTTCAATGATATTAAACACAATTGGTTTAGTATACCTCCGAAACTACATACTAAAGTTTTGTCGCAATAAAAGCATTTCTAGTCAAGTTATGAAGATAATGGCTGTGGAATAAATCTCACTCCTGTGTCCTGACCTTTGACCCCATTTTAATGATATTCAGCAGAATTGGATTAGTGTACCTCCGGAAGAACATACTAAAGTTTTGTCGCAATAGAGGCATTTTTAGTCAAGTTATGAGGATAATGTCTGTGGAATAAATCTCGCTCCTGTGTCCTGACCTTTGAGCCCATTTCGATGACATTAAACATAATAGGTTTCGTATACTTCCGGAATGACATACTAAAGTTTTGTCGCAACAGAAGCATTTTTAGTCAAGATATAAGGAAAATTGCTGTGGAACATATCTCATTCCTCTGTCCTGACACGTGACCCATTTCAATGATATTAAACACAATTGGTTTAGTATACCTCCGAAACAAAATACTAAAGTTTTGTCGCAATAGAAGCATTTTTAGTCAAGTTATGAGGATAATATCTGTGGAATAAAACTCGCTCCTGTGTCCTGACTTTTAACCCCATTTCGATGATATTAACGTCCGGAACGACATGCTAATGTTTTGTCGCAATAGAATCATTTTTAGTCAAGTTATGAAGATAATGGCTGTGGAAATAAATCTCACTCTTGTGTCCTGACCTTTGACCCCATTTCGATGATATTAAACATAATTGGTTTCGTATACCTCCGGAACGACATACTAAAGTTTTGTCGCAATAGAACCATTTTTAGTCAAGTTATGAGGATAATGGTTGTGGAATAAATCTCGCTCCTGTGTCGTGACTTTTATTCCCATATAAATGATATTCAACTGAATAAGTTCCGTATGCCTCCGGAACAGCGTGATAAAGTTTTGTCGCAATCGAAGCCTTTGTACGTAAGTAATGACGCATACGGGCAATGGAATTTATCCCGCTCCTATGTCCTGAACTTTGACCCCTTTTCACCCATTTTCAATAGGGTTTGTCCCCAGGTGGTTCTCTACCACATACTAAACTTTCATCGTAATCGAACCATTTTTACGCGAGTTATAGTGCGGACAGGCAGACGGAGGACAAAGCTGCAGCATATACTCTTCTTCAGCCTATGGTTGGAAAGCGTAAAAAACCGTAACCGCACTCGGACCGTGTTTTTCTCATCCATAGCTTTTGACAGCAGAAGATTTTCTAATGAATCTTGGCAGCGTACGCTCCTATTTATATCAACTAGATGGTACCAGTTTTCCGGTCGGGCGTTGCTCTTACTGCATAGCGCATGCGCACCGAGTAATTTTCTGACTTAGTAATAGCTCTTAACCCTTTGAGCAGCCGATGCCGTTTAACCAAGTGGTGCCGAAACTTTTCTATGCTCCCCAAATAGAAATTCTCACGCAGAGACCAGATTTTCTTTTCCCCTTCACCTGAGCAGAATCGACCATAAACCTCCTATCGGTGATAAGAACTTTATTCTCTGCTGAATAACCCAAGGCAGGATGGCGAAAGGCTAGTCCTCCTGACACTGGCAACATGCAGCTGGGTTAAACGCTTTACTTTAACATCTTGTCTCTCTTTCTTAGGTTCGTCGCGGCTGTTTTATCTCTTTTGCTAGGTCATCGAGGAGAAAGGATTAAGGCCAATACTCCCCTTAACTAACCACTATGAATAACAAAGCTAAGGAGAAAGCTACACTTTCCGATACGCAGTTTCATTCTTTTCAGCCGAGATCGCCAACGTTTTAGAGAACAAATGCATTCGTTCCAGCTAATTACATTTGCTAAATCCAACTTGATGCGTCTCATTCTGTTAAACGGTTAAAAAATTGATCATGAAAGTCGTTAATTCTTGGGAAAATGAATGAAAGGTTGTAGTAAGACGCCACAACGCAGGTTTTTGGTTTTAATCAAATTATTTTATTCTGTTCATTTTATCAAAGCAATATATACTGATGTTTGTAAAGAAAGTGATCGATTTTTACAAGAGACTATAGAAATTGATTTTTAATGTGTAGCAAAATTAGTGATATAAGTTAGAGGACAGAAAGTATGGGATGCCTCATTATGCAGCAAATGCGACGATGTAACCCTTCTAACCAGCGGACGAACCCACCGCTTGGAAGGTATATGCACTATAATGACAAAAGTCACCAGACACCTAGATGCATTTACTGACCCTTCCAGACATGCTTTCGATAATGTTTTGGAACACAGCGATAGGTATGCGCTTCCATTCAGTACATATTGCGGCCGGTAACTGTTGCTTAGTAGTAGGCCTTGGTGCCAAACTTCTTATGTGGCGCTCTAGATCACTCTAATTCATCCCATATGTGCTCTATGGGATTAAGATCAGTGCTCTGTGCTGGCCAGTCCACACACGATACGAAATTATCGTCAAACCAGGCTCTAACAGTCCTTGCTTTCTTGCTCGGTGCATTATCTTCCTGGTACCAACAAGGATCGGTTCCATAGTATTGCCGCAGAGTTTGTAGGGCATAATTGTCCAAAATATCAAAGTAGGCAAGCTGGTTAACCGGTTTGTCCACGATAACGAATAGACCGACACCATACCACGAAAATCAGCCCCACACGAGTACACTGCCAGCTTCAAATTTGACCGTAGGAACAGTACACTGTGGTAAACAGTGTTCCCCCGGCTACCTCCATACACACACACTGCCATCAGACTGACAGATCGTGTATCTGGATTCATCAGTCCACAGGACCCGTTTCCATTGATCTATAGTCCACGATAAATATTCTTTACACCATGCTGAACGACGAGTAGCGTTCCGAGTGGAGATGAAAGGCTTATGAACAGCCGCACGACCACGATAACCCATGGAATGAGGTCCTCTGCGAATGGTACGTATACATGCCAAGGTTCCAGGTTTTGTACTCACCTGTACACTGAGGTCTTGTGCAGTACTCCGTCGATTAAATGTAACGACTCTCCTGAGGCTTCGACGTCCTCTGTCACTGATTTTCTTTGGTCTGCCGGGTTGTTTTGCTGCTTATAACGAAGTAAATTTCTCCGTCATTTCTGGTCTACGCCGGGATTCGAACCCTAGTTCGCTTATTCCGGAACAATTCGCTCTACCAACTGAGCTACGCAGACGTTCATTCTGACTCCTATCTGCCTTTATGTCGTGTGCGTCCTGCTGGCAGGTACGTCACATCTCCCCCTCCCCGAAAGAGGGCCGGGGGCATGGCCCCCGGGTCAGCCGTGACCATTAATTGTTGCAGGCAGCCATCCACTGTAGAACATGCACTTGAGACCTCCTAGTCAATCTGGTGTGTGGAATGCAACGTCACACACATTTATTCCTCGAAGCGCTGGAGAAGGGATTCTCTGATTTTTCCTCTCTCGCGGTGTGGAAAGAACATCACACCAACGCGAGATTTTGAACGGTCGGGTCATCCGGATAGTTCGGGCGCCATTATAACGAAGTAAATTTCTCCGTCATTTCTGGTCTACGGCGGGATTCGAACCCGAGTTCGCTTATTCCGGAACAAGTCGCTCTACCAACTGAACTACGCAGACGTTCATTCTGACTCCTGTCTGCCTTTATGTCGTGTGCGTCCTGCTGGCAGGTACGTCACATGCTTCAGGCACGCCAAGTGTTTTCCACTTATTCAGTACATCCCAAACAGTTGACTTGGTTATGTTTAAACGCCTCTTGGTTTCTCTTTCGGACAACCCACTAATATAACACATTACAATCATTCCTTTCGCAAACTCAGTTCTCTCCCCCCGCGACGTTTACACTCAAATTCACAGTGCAATACACTGCCGGACAATTGCTAAGGACGGATAACAATAGTAACGATAGCAACCATAAAATGGAAGGCAGGAAAATGTGGAAATTAGCATAAGTGCGGGATACAGTAAGACGTGTTGTGCGTATGCAAAATTTGGATTGCCGAACTTGTTCGTGACGTCATAGCGCTGATAAGAGATATAAAGGATTTGACGCGTATTGACCGTTGTTGTTCAAACGCAAAGTTGAAAAAGAAAGAATCAATAGACGAACTTGCAATTTTCAGTATGTCTTTCCGACATCACCTAGATGATTTTACGCGTGGCCGTATTATTGGCAAGATTGAAGACGGGCGAAAAATAACAGATGTTGCCAGGGAGTTCGACGTCAGCCACAGTGTTGTTTCAAGGCTTTGGAAATCATTTCAAACAAATGGAGAGTGTAGCAAACGTCACGGGGGAGGTCGTGTTCGCAGTACGATACCTGCAGAAGATCGGTACATAGTGCTATCAACAAAAAGATACCGGCGCAGCACAGCTAATGAGGTAGCAAATCAGTTTATGGCTGCTACTGGCAAGCGGATCTCCCGAAAAACTGTCGCCAGACGTTTGCATGAAGGAGGACTTTACGCCCGCAGTCCTGTTGTGGGCATCCCATTGTCCAGACGTCACCGTACCGTCCGTTTGCAATGGCGCCATCAACATTGCAATTTGACTGATAACGACTGGTCTGCTGTCCTCTTCTCAGATGAGAGTAGTTACAGTCTATCGTCTGATTGTCGACGACAACTGATCTGGCGTGATAGCGGTACTGCATATTGTCCAGAAAACATACAGAAAAGGGATCGATATCCGACATGTAGTGTCATGGTATGGGCTGGCATCATGATCAATGGCCGTACGTCCCTTTATGTGCTTCCAACTGGGACTGTGACTGGCCAACGATATATTAATGATGTTCTGCTACCACATGTTCGCATGTTCCGAGGTGCTGTCGGTGATAGATTCATTTTCATGGACGACAACGCAACATGTCATCGAACAGTCGCTGTCCAGGAGTGTCTTGAGAGCGAGGATATTCAACGCCTCGTATGGCCAGCACGTTCTCCAGATCTGAATCCCATTGAAAATGTGTGGGATGCTTTGGGGAGGAGTCTTGCTAGTCGCCAATGGCCTCCAATAAACAAGGACACCCTCATCCGTGCACTGACAGAGGAATGGGATAAATTACCCCAACAGCTGCTTGATAATGTTGTGCAAAGCATGACACGACGTGTGGAATCTTGCATCGCCCTCTATGGTGGCCATATCCCGTATTGACATCTTAATTGCATTTTTTTTCACGTTTACGTATTCCGCACAAAATGGCCTGTTTGTCCCTTAAACACGTTCCAACGCCTTCTGGATTTCAGAGCACAATAAATTATCTTTCTTGTAATGTCCTGGCATTCTGACATTATTTTATTTCACTTGGCATTCAACCACACTTACTTCTTTATGCGCTATATAGCCGTTATGATCCGTCCTTAGCAATTTCCAGCAGTGTATGATCACGGTTAGCTGCAGGCTTGTTTTTATACAGTTTGCCGCTGTTCCGCGCATCTTAACAACGCAGAGGATCCGTTCATCTGCTTTTGAAGGGTGTCAGGTGACTTTTGGCAATATAGTGTATGTAGGAAAGACATCGCTGCACGCACACGGACGGGAATTCGATGTCAGTATAGATAAAAGTCGGGATTTCACTTGGGATGATAGTCGGGCAGCCGAGTTAGGGATAACAGTGGATGCCTGACGCATAGGCCACTCTATCGCGGAGGTGGTGCAGTAATTGCAGTATTTCTCTGGGACAGTATCAAGACTGCACCGGGAGTACTCCATTTTCGGAATAACGATGCATCTCACCGAAACGTGGTTAATAAACATGGCTGTCTACATCTATCTGCATATCTGCAACCAATTAAAAAGCGACAGAGGCCCAAATCATCGCCGATTTCAGCGATGGTGGTGCCAGAAAGGTCTCCACCAAAGACCATCAGGCAATCATTAGCAGCAATAAGTTATCTGAGCTGTCTACACATTAGAGTCCCATTGGTAACTCTACATCACAACTCTGGTACGTCTATTCGCATTTTGAACAGTTCATGATACGTGCCCATTTTCCCAACCATTTGCGTCCATTCAAGGTCATCACGCAACCATGGGGCAATTAATTCTCCCAGAAGGACAATACTCTTTCCCTCAGAGCCCTGGTCACAGAACATGGTCTGAGGAGAATTCCAAAAATGTTACTTGCAATTCCCAATTCGTTTACCACACATGAACCAATGGGGAAATCTTTGGGACGCTGTGAAAAGGTCCGTTCAACTTCTGTACCTTACACCCAGATATGCAACGGAACTACCGATCCATAAACAAGGGGGTAAATCAGTGGCGTATATTCGAGTCTAATAGCTGCGAAGCTCAAAGAATGCACAAATAAAAGTCAATTATAAACGGCATTAAGATTTGTCGATACTTTAGCTGCGACAAAAAGATTTACGGATTCGCTTCTTTCAACTAAGAAAATCATTCTGACGAGCGAAGACCAACGGGACTCCTAGAGGAGTGATGACGTGATGGTAAAGCAAACAGCTCTGCCAGCTTCGCTGTTCTAATTCGAAGAGCTTCGATACGATCGCCAGCTCGCGTTTCCATGGCAACATGAATGAGCTGGTGAAGGGTGAATGGGCTATTGCTTTGGGCAACGGCTCGCTCAGAAAAGAGAAGACTTAGGACTACATTAGTCACTCGCATGTTCCCGCCCGTTAGATCACGTGCTTTACGAAAACTGTTTCAGTTTGTGTGAAGTGTTAATGAACTAAAATCAGTGCTATTATATCTTAAATTAGTGGCTTTGTTGGATTCGAACTATTTTGATAAATTTTGTGAAAGCTTTCCTTAACATCCAATGCCAGAACGTAAAGAACTCAATGCTTCAAATTCTGATACAGCTCCACTAAAAAATGAACTGAAGGTGTTTTATTCCTTTGATGAAGAATACAAAAAGAAATCAGAAAGAGAATTACTTGTACGAACTGGACATTGGGTTTGGTGGGGTATACAAATTAGCATGCCTAATATTAAAGTTTCCATCAACAACTGCAACTGCCAAAAAACGTTTTTCTGCATTAAAAAAATCAAGATATACCTTAGAGTCAGACAAGGACATGTACATTTCAGCAACTTGGCTAGCTTTGTCAATAGATAAAAATTTTCTTTGTAAATATGAAAAAGTACTTGGAAGAAACTTTTATGAAAACGTGATACTGAAGTTCACACACAAGGGAAGAACAATGGAGTTCATGCACAAATAAAGTATTCAAATCCCAATGCTCATAATAATTTCGTATCACGTTAGCAATAGCATGTACCTAAAATTTAGAAAAATAGTTACTTCTATTGCTTAACAACTGAAACATAAACTTCGCTAATTAAAAAAACTGTACTGGAGGAGGGAGTGAGATAGCCCAAGTCTCGGGCTCAAGATACACCTTTGGGATAAATAACTGCAGAAAAAATACGTGACGTAGTGGACTCAGAGCTTCGCCGTGTAACTGTCGTTATCTGGGCGAAAGTTGGACCTATCCGTTACTAGTTAGGTATCCCATAATTTCTGTCCACTCAGTGCGTGTTAAACGTCTACAGTTTTATGCAGACATGTACAATCCTGGCCAAAAGTCCTGCACCATTAGATCGAAAGTGAATTTTTGATATTTGAAGTCAACTTATACAGCGTAATGATAAAGTCAGGAATACATATTATACATCATTTTAAAGGAAAATTTTATGATGAAATAAAATATTTTTACAGAATGTTATTAGCAATAATAGAAATGAAGTTAAAAGCAAAAATGTGAAAGTGAGGAAACACAAATCCAGTTCTGAAAAAGCGTTCGCGCTTCTCTAATCCACTGTAGCTTTCTCCGACGTCCGATAGTGAGATATAAAAGAATGTCGAATCGTCTGCCGACTTAGAACGCAGCTGCTTATAGTCCGTTGACGAATGTTTATCCAGAATTCCTGGTGATATTTGAATTTCGGAATGTCAAAGACCCGAAAATTGGTCATGCCTCTTCAATTACTGTGCATGAACTTGGATTCAGTAGTCGTAAAATTGCTGTTGTGTGGCTGTGATAAAGTGTGGCTGTGATCATTCCACTGTCTTGCGCACCATTAAAAGAGTTGCAGAAATTGGATGTGTGGGAAACAGAAAAAGAACAGGACGACCAATGGCTGTGTACTGAACATGATGACCGCATGTTGATTCTTCGTTCCTTAAAATCAAGGTTTAAAACAGCCACTGATTTAAGAAATGAGTGAGATAATGAAGTAGGCATTATTGCATCTGCACGTACAGTACGTCGTAGGCTACAAGAAAAGGGACTGACTGCACGAAAAGCTGATGAAAACCTTTCCTTACTGAACAACAACGGCTCAAACGAATTGCTTGAGCCAAGGCACACAAGATTTAGACTGTTGATGAATGGAAAAATGTTATTTTCTGTGATGAAACCACTGTTACTATTTCCGCTAATAATGGAAATAATTATGTAAGTCATCGGGCTGGTGAAAGATATAAGGCATGCTGCACCCAGCCAACAATCATGCACCCACATTCGATGATGTTATGGTCCTGTATTTCAGCCAGTGGGGTTGGCTATCTGCATATTGTGGATGGCAAATTGAATGAATCGCAATATGTAGATATTTTGGATTCCTACACAAGACATGGGCTGGCGGAATTTTATCTTTCAAGGCTATAACGCGCCATGCCATCGGTCAAAGTTAGTTGACGAGTGCTTTAATCGAAAAGTGCTAAGAAAATTTCAGTGGCCGACACAGTCACCGGATCTTAATCCCATGAAGAATCTGTGAGAGATATTGAAGCAAAAGATCCGTCAACAAGGACCCACATCTAAAACAGCATTAATTGAGTCTGTAAGGGCAGTATGGCACCGTGTTATCACCAATGGAAGGTGCAGAGAAGCTCATTAGGTCCATGCCAAGAAGGTGCACTTTGTTACTAAGAAACCGTGGCTATCCAATTAAACATGAAAGCATTATTTGCTTGTTGGTAAGTTATTTCAAATGTCCTACAAGTTTCAATAATGTACTGTACAGTAATTATACGTTAAAGGCATTGTACACTAATTTCACAAAGTTCACTATATTTTGCTTTCTATGACTAGACGCTGTACTTTTGCTTGTAACTTCACTTCTATTACTGGTAAAAACATTCTGTAAAAATATTTGAATTCAGCATAAAATTTCCCTTAACATGATGTATAATACGTTGTCCTGACTTTAACATTACGCTGTATACATTTACCTCAAACATCAAAGATTTACTTCAGGCCCATTACAGCAGGACCTTCGGCCACGATTGTAAGTCTGCAACACATTCCATTGGTTTGCAACGCTTCCGAGAGCCTGGATACCATACCATACGCGATTCCAAATTCCCTGGCAACATCCTTCACACATCGGCCTTCATCCAGCTTTCTATAATTGTTCCCTGCGTGAATTCATCTAGATCAGGGGTTGCCAAACGATCGATACAGAGCTCTCGTACGGCCGATCGTTGTTTAATCACGCTGAGGTACGATGATACAAGGAATCAGTCAGACTCCTCTCCCAAACCCTATCCACTGCACCAAAAAGGTATCAAACATTTCCTCTGCCTTCCTGTTCAAAAACATTTCTTCTACTTTCCCCTTCGATTCCTAAGATTTAGAATCAGAAATTGTGAAACTTTAATCCGACATAGTACTGAAGGCAAGAGCGTCAGATAACATACACTGGTGTTCAAAAATTAGGGACGAAGAGGAAAAATTAGCATAATAGGGGAACGAGCAGGCAGAACAGACCGAAAGACCACTCAGAAGATAGACTAGGGTCCAGTACGGTAGGGCATGCGCATACATGCACATGACGTGGGGGAGGGGGAGTTTCGGAAGGGTATAAAGCTCACGGGCGGTGTAAACTCAGCAATTCGGTGAAAGTTATTGCGCTGTGTACATCGGTTTGAATGGCGTCGAGTTGCTGCCACCGTGTAATATGGCCAACAGGCAATACAGTAGTACTGTGGCCGAGGAGTTTAGGATCGCTCACAGCACCGTTTCACGAGCTGGGAGAGCATTTCAAACGACAGAAACAGCTGTAAGAGAGTTTAGCAGTGGTCGTCCACGAGCAACCATGGCGGCGGGCGACCGGTATATTGTCCTACAGGTGAGAAGAGACAGACGGCAGACAGCGGGAGAAATCGCAAGGCACATGCAACAGACAACTGGACGTCCGTTATCGCGTTTTACCGCGGCCAGGAGGCTGCACAAAGGTGGTCTATTTGCACGACGACCAGAACGGTGTGTGCATTTAATGCATGCTCATCGGATACGGCGGTTTCTGTGGTGCCAGGAACACAAGAACTGGACACATCAGCAATGGGGTCGAGTTCTCTTTAAGGATGAGAGCCGATTTAGTCTGACGTGCGATTCTGGACGTATACACATCTGGATAGAGCAAGGAACACGCAATCACACCTCCAACATCATCGAAAGGGACTGGTTTGGAGGTGGCGGAGTTCTCGTTTGGGGCGGAATCATGCTTGGTAGCCGTATTGACCTCCACATCTTCCAAGGAGGTTCAATCACTGGTGTACGCTATTGTACCGAGGTTCTCCTGCCTCACGTGCGTCTATTTAGAGGTGCTCTGGGTTCTGAGTTCATCTTCATGGACGATAACGCTACACCTCATCGTACAGTGGCTGTCGCAGAGTTGTTGGAGAGTGAAGATATTCAATGCATGGATTGGCCCGCAAGGTCCCCGGACCTAAATCTAATCGAACACGTGTAGGACTTTCTCGGGAGATGCTTAGTAGCACTTCACCAGCCGCCAGCAACGATACCGCTGCTGCGATTGGCGCTACAAGAGGAATGGGCCGCGATGCCTCAACAGCTCCTTGACAACCTCGTCCTCAGCATGGACAGACGTTGTAAATCATGGAACGCAGTCGGGGGTGATCATATACCCTACTAAAGACTGGATTCTTCTTGGCAGCCGCCTGTCACATGGACATTTCTGTCTTCTGTCCATTTGTGCTCGAAGCTACCTTTTCAATAATGTGCCTTTGTATCCTTTGGATTTTTTGCTTGGATGGTTTTGATCACTTGTCCCATTCTCTTACATCTTGGGGATCTTATGGTATGATATGAGTCGATGTGGAGCACTTCTGCACGACGTCACTTTCGAAAAACCGTCTGGTCCTTAATTTGTGCATGCCAGTGTAGAAGCGTGTCTCCGACTGGCCATTGGATTGATAATTGGTTTACCGTGACTTCGAAATACAGGAGTTGCCTGACTGATGATCATTTAGACGCGTGTCTCCGACTGTGCCTCACTGAATATGTGCTTTATTATTCTAAACTTTATGAGGACATGAGGTCTCATGCATCAACATCTAAGAATTAAATACTGTAAATAAATAATCTGAAAATCAAATTATGTAATTTGTTTGAAAAATAGTGTTTCAGAAATAAAAAATGATTTAAATATTTTTATCTGCATTTGTTTCCAAACTTATAAAACTACACATACTAACAAAACAATCCTGATATTATAGGCTCATTCCTATTTAAATATGCCTATATCACTGCAATAAGCCATGGTAGATTACAGTAGGGAATGATAGCTCAAGGTAGATCTTGGCTCCTCAAAGTTTGAATACCCCTGATCTAAATGATGTGTTTGTGACTTAACGTAAATTACACGTTCATACCTTTGTGCCTCTACGTCCAGATTTTCCTTCAAACACATGTCGCATACTACGTCCTTTTCTCTTTTATCCATTTCAGTGATACCACGTGACTCCTGTGCGCACCTTATTTATAGGCACCGGCATTCTACTGAACGTTTTCGGTTATGCAAATCGCCACAAGGTGTTGCGTCTGGTTTTCTGGTTGTAACCTTTCGAGATAGTTTTCGTCCTTAGGTTTTTGACATCATTGGTTTTTTACATCAGTGATTTTTGACATTAGTGTACATTAACCATAACTCTGACTTTATTGTTTAACATCTGGTGATAAATCGTTCTGATCAAATGAATGTCTTGGCTTTGGTTCTAAAAGTTCGGAAAATAAATAAATATATCACATTGATGCTTTTTGCAACAGTTGGCCTATCAGATAAAGCGGCGCAGGCTGTCGCTAAAGCCTACAACGTTTAATCTCATACATCATACATATCATTAAGCTGCTGTCTGATATTCAGAGGTTAGCTCCTCAAAGAAAGACCATCTGACAAATAAACATTTAACAGATAATACAAGCCACCAAATTAATTTTAACTCTTTATTTACTTACTGTTGCCTTATCAAACTCCCCCATTTACAGTGATCTTGACACACAACACGGTCTTCAGTGACATCCATCACACGACGTACACAAGACATTTTATACTTCACACTCATAATCTTTTTCTCATTCAGGCACTCCTGAATCACAACCTCTCATGATGTCCTTAGCCTTCTTCTGCCTTTCTTTCCTGCCACTTGGGTCGAAACATTTTTCTTAGTAAGCATCTCATCACTCATTCCTTCAACATGGCCAAACCACCTACGAATACTAGTCTCCAACTTGCTAAAAATATTTTGCTTCACATTACACAACTTCTGCACATCTTCATTCCTTACATAAACTGAACGTGTCTTCCCACAAACCTTCCGTAAGTAACGCATTTCTTCCGCATACAAATGACTCCCATGTCTTGGCTGAAGTACCCAGGTTTCACTGCCATACATCAGAGTAGGAACAATTACACTTTCAAACACAGCCATTCGGGACTCCTTTGGGAATCCATCATTCCTGTAAAAAGCTCCTAAAGCGGCCATGGGTTTCAATGAAGAATTTACTTGCCTACTAACTTCGCCCTCTAGTCTGTTCTCTCTGTGAAACAAGCTTCCCAAATACACAAACTCATTCACATGGTCAGCCACGGTGCCATCAATTTACTATATTTAATTTCATTAAAATGTTACTGAGAAACATGTGTCTACCTTTTCAGAAAAATAAGAGTAAAGCAAAATTTCAAAATGGAGGACTATTATCTTGAGGAAAATAAAGGAGAAATGCGATAGACACAAACTGGTATTGGTAGCTCGTTGAAATACCCAAGATGTGCAACAGATACCTTTCTGAATGTAAGGCATTAAAAGAAGAAAAATACGTAGAAAGTAAAGGCAGAAAAGGAAATTAGGCAATTCAAGGACAAATCGAAATATGGAAGAATGTCGTTCACATTGATATTCCATTGATATATCAAATGACATACACACACCCGCCACTGAATTAGAAACTTTTATGCAGGTGTTCATATACTTCACTTACTCAGCGTAAAAATACGTGGTCACGTGAGTCACCACGTGATATAGCCAAATATTTAAGACCGTAGCTCATCAGTAATCGTTTGTGGTATTGATCACAATGGAAAAAACAAAGGACCTTTCGGTGTTCGAGAATATGCTTATTGTGGCTGCCTGACCGGTTGCAGCGACAAGTTTAAAAACAGCTGAGCTAACTTCTTTCTCGAAAGATGGGAAAGATGAGATATATATGAAAGCTTGGGCGTCCTCCAATGATTACCCAAATATTGTTCCTGATCAAGTCCATCCCGCAATGTTGAATTTTTATCCAGCAGATAACGTCTGTTTCATGAGCGACAATGCTACCATCCTGCAGGCAAGATACGTTCAGCAGTTGCTCACCGAGCATGAATACTTCCATCATTTCCTAGGCCGTTACAAAGCCCGGATCTGAACTATATTAAGGTGCATGGGACTCGATAGTAAAATAGATTCGGGAGCAAAGTCAGCTTTGTTCAGATCTCAGATATTTAAAGGACTGCCTGGTGATATACACTGCCGGAAAGTGAAAGAAGACCGCCAGGAAGGAATTGGCGGACGTACATGAAATTTACATATGTTAATGGGGTCCAGTTTACGTAGGAGTGATGTTAATTTCGGGACAAACCGGTGAGCGCTTACGCCACAGTACGGCATACTATGCAAATTATCGTCGGTGGTATTTAAGGAGTACGGCGAAGTGAATGTAATCAGTCGTTGGCGTACGGACAAGTGCGAAGACGCCGAAGACGCTGCAATGCCTGGACATGGAAGACATGTACGATTTCAGCAGTTATCGGACTTTGAGCGAGGTCGTCTAGTCGGACTCCGCGAGGCCGGGTGGTCGTATCATCGTATTGCGGAGCGAATTGGACGGGAAGTATCGGTGGTGGTACGATGGTGGCGTAGATGGTCCGAGGAACATTCCCACACGAGAAGACGGGGAACCGGGAGTCACAGACGGACTGATGAGCGGATCGATCGACGCATAAGAAGAGCGGCGTTGTCAACCAGAACATCCACTGCGACGCAAATCCGAGCTGCCGTTGCACCTGAGGTGACTGTGGGAACAATCCGCAACCGTCTACTGGATGCAGGACTACGTGCACGGGTGTCTCTGGCATGTGTACCTCTGACTCCAGCCCACCGTCAGTAACGACTGCAGTGGTGTCGCCAACGTCTTCACTGGGGAACGCAATGGCGATCTCTCGTGTTCAGTGATGAAAGCAGATTCTACTTGGGAGCCTCCGATGGCCGTATACGCGTTCGCAGACGCACAGGGGAGCGTCTCCACACTTCTTGCATCCGCCAGCGAAACACAGGGTCTACACCTGGTCTCCTGGTGTGGGGAGCGATCAGCTATCACTCCCGTACACAACTAGTGTTTGTACCGGGTACGTTAAGCAGCACCTCCTACATCAACAACATCATTCAGCCCGTTGTTGTGACATTTGTAAGGTCGGTCCATCGTGGTGTTTTCCAGCAAGATAACGCACACCCGCACACGGCACGTGCAACGCAACATGCACTTCAGGGTGTGAGACAACTTCCATGGCCTGCACGTTCACAGAATTTGTACCCCATTGTGCACGTGTGGGATGTTATGGGACAACGACTTATCCGGTCTCCACGGCCAGCCACGACCATCCCCGATTTACGCGTTTAGGTTGAGGATGCTTGGAACTCAATACCCCAAACTTACATCCAACATCTGTACAACAGACTCCATGCCAGAATTGCACAATGTGACGCAGTTCATGGCGGTTTAAACTCGTCCTAACCATGTTACATGGAAATGTTATTTTTCAGTTTACCAGCAGATACAGCTGTATTTTGCCATAATGTTTTGACCACGTTATCCTCTGCATTCCGTTATTATGCTGTATAAATTTCGTTGGTATCAGACGTCTCCTTCTTGGTGTTCTTTTTGTACTTTCCGCCAGTGTATATTCCGGTAGATGTAGCCATAGATGCACCCCATCACCTTTTGGAATTTATGCCAAACCGCGTGCGTGTCTTAATTCGTGCAGATGGCTAAACAGGTCCAAACCGCGTGCGTGTCTTAATTCGTGCAGATGGCTAAGCAGGTCCAAACCGCGTGCGTGTCTTAATTCGTGCAGATGGCTAAACAGGTCCAAACCGGTATTGATTAAAATTTTCCAATTCAGTAGCCGGCATGTTTAGATTGATCCCGATTGAAGTTATGCCAGAAGCTACAACAATGATGTGCCAAAACATCAGAGCAATATGGTTCAAAAAGTTTCTTTAACTAGAAAATTAATTAAAAAGGAATGGGAATTAAACTATTGGGCTAATCTTGGCTCATCCAAACCTGTGGGGAAAGTAGTATGAGCACTGTCTTCCAGAACTATCGGAGACCAGTTCGCCTCCGATAGTTCTGGGTTGCGGCATGAACGGCTTGTTTGTCCTAGTGCTCAGGCTTCTCCCCTACCCAGAACCAGTGGCCCTAAATTAAGGACGGGTAACTGTTATTATATTCCTGATTACATTTGCCAGAACAGTTGTTAACTGTTTGCTGTTCAGTTCTTCACGGTGGTCGTTAAACCCCCAATAAAAATGCTTTCGTTGGTGTCACGCTTATAAAACCAGAAAGTTCACCAAAATATCTGATTTTGATTTGGATGAAGATATCCTTACTAACATATACAGAGAAAGAACCAAAACATGTATAACGAAGAAAATGTATCAGTATTTTTTGGTCCACGCCGGTGATCGAATCCGAGTCCACTTATTTCGGAAGATGTCGCTGTACCAACTGAGATACGTAGACGTTCGTTCTCGCTCATATCTGCCTTTATGCCGTGTGCGTTCTGCGGGGTGGGCACGTCACATCTCCCCCCCCCGAAAGAGGGCCAGGGGCATGGCCCACGGGTCAGCCGTGATCATGAATCGTTGCAGGCAGCCATCCGCTGTAGAACGTGCACTTGAGAATTCCCAGTCAATCTGGTGTGTGGAATGCAACGTCACACACATTTATTTTTCGAAGCGCTGGAGGAGGGATTCTCTTATTTTTCTTGTCTCGTGGTGTGAAAAGAACATCACACCATTGCTAGATCTTTAACGGCCGGGTCATCCGGTAAGTTCGGGTGCCATTATAACGAAGTAAATCCCTCCGTCATTTTCGGTCCACGCCGGGGATCGAACCCGTCTCCACTTATTCCGGAATAAGTCGCTCTACCAACTGAGCTACTCAGACGTTCGCTCTCGCTGCTATCATCCTTTATGTCGCGTGCGTCCTGCGGCGCAGGCACGTCACACATGCTTAAATAATCACCAAGAATATCGTCCAGCAAATATCAACTTGTAACGAAAAAGACGTCATGCTTTCTGTAACAAGGATATAGAGACTCACAGAAATGACAAAACATGTGAAATTTGTGTACGGCAGAGTTAGAAAAAAGGAATTTAGTTCAAATTTGATCTGCATTCTGCTCTCTGTGTCTTTCCTACGAGTTTTTGGAGGGTGACATCAATTCATTGAATGTTAAATATCAAATTTCGTTATTATAAATTATAAGTCTCCTGTGATGCATCCTCATCATCATTGTCAACCATTATTAATCCACTGCTGGATGAATGTCTCCTCAAGTTTCTTCCACAATTGTCTGTCTTGAGCCTGTCTACTCCATGTCACTCCGGCATGCTTTAGAATTTCATTAATCCAATTCACATGGGGTCTTGTTCTGGGTCTTTTTCTGTCCCTCGGAATCCAGTCTAAAATTTCGGTTGTCGATCGGTGGTCCGTTCTTCTGCCAACATGTCCAGCTCATTGCCATTTCAGTGATTTCACTCTAGTCATGATGTCGTCAATTCCTATCATTTTCCTTATTAACAAGTTTCTTTTCTTATTTTTCCTGATTACACCAATCATGCATCTCTCCATGCTTCTTTTAGATTTTGTCTGCAGTATTTGTATGTTCTTTTTTTTAGTTAAGGTCCATGTATCAGCTCCATGCGAAAGAACTGGAAGAATTCATTGATTAAACACTTTCCTTTGAAGACATAATGGCATACTTCTCTCAAAAATTGTACTGTTCCTTACAAAAGCTCTTCATCCAAGTTTTATACGCCAATTAATTTCTTCATCAATGTGACCCTCACTAGATACCTGCTGCCCAAGATAAACGTAGGAATCGGTTGTCTCAAACTTTTCTCCATCAATCGATAAATCTTCGTTCCTTGTTAAAGCATTGCACATCACTTTTGTCTTCTGGAAGTTCATTTTGAATGTTGAAAGCAAGTTCCTGGATCCTACTCTGTAACTCTGAGGAAGTAGTTGCAAAAATGGCTACGTCATTAGCAAAACGAAGGTGAGTTAAATAATCTCCATTAATCTTTATAAAGCTGTGGCGCTGTTCTGCAATTGTTTCTTGTTTATATTTTGGGCTCCATTCGGTACGTTAGCCATGTAATGGGTTCGAGTACTTTTGTGTTTTTGTGTTTTTTGTGTTTTTGGGTTCAGGGCTTATGGAAAAGATGTGGGAATTGTTTGTTCCTATGGTGGTATGTATTGTGTGTTTCGATTTAGTGTTTGTGGGTTTCCCCTTGGTTTATATATATATATATATATATATATCACTTCATTTGCATACTACGTTTAATTAAATCGCTATTCTGTCCAGCTGCATTGCACGGACATATGGAGATTTTTTATTTTTTGATTATTTGATTATATTATCAAGTTGTTCTCTAAGGCTTTTGACAGCACACACACACACACATAAATGCGCGCACGCGTGTATATATATATACACTGACGGAAAAAAATCCCAACACCAAGAAGGGGTTGTGTTAGATAAACGACAGTTGGTAGGCGGTGAGAGTACATCTGTAAGATGACGTCTATGCAAATTTCGCGGTCGGCGCATACGTGTGGCGCTAGTAGCGCTCCTCGGGACAGGCAAAGCAGGTTTGTTGTAAATACGCGCTGTAACGTTCGTGAGCGTTAGTTATCGTTGAGATTCGACGTAGTGAGTTGATGTTAGTCAAGAATGCCTTTAAAAAGACGAAGAAGCCATTATCAACAGCTCACGGAGTTTGAACGAGGTCGTGTAATAGGGCTACGAGAAGGTGGATTTTCTTTCCGCAATTTTGCAGAACGACTTGGCAGGAATGTAGCCACTGTGCATGATTGTTGGCAGCGGTGGTCAAGGGAAGGTACTGCCTCAAGAAGACTGGGTTCCGGCCGGCCACGTGGCACTACTGAGAGGGAAGACCGCCGTGTACGGCGTATGGCTGTGGCGCATCGTACCGCGTCTGCGGCAGCAATTCGAGCTGCAGTTGCCACCACAGTGACCCAACGAACTGTTACAAATCGGTTACTCGAAGGACAGCTCCGAGCCAGACGCCCTGTAGCGTGCATTCCACTTACTCCAAACCACTGCCGTTTGCGACATCAGTGGTGTCAAGCTAGAGCTCATTGGAGGACGGAGTGGAGATCTGTTGTGTTTTCTGATGAAAGCCGGTTCTGCCTGGGTGCCAGTGATGGCCGTGTGTTGGTTAGAAGGAGGCCAGGTGAGCGCCTGCAACCAACCTGTCTGCGGCTGAGACACACTGGACCTACACCTGGAGTTATGGTCTGGGGAGCAATTTCCTATGACAGCAGGAGCACTCTCGTGGTTATCCCACAGAAACCGACGGCACAGTTGTACGTCGGTCTGGTGATTCAACCTGTTGGGCTGCCATTCATGAACAGCATTCCAGGGGGTGTTTTCCAACAGGATAACGCTCGCCCGCATACCGCTGTTGTAACCCAACATGCTCTACAGAGTGTCGACATGTTGCCGTGGCCTGCTAGATCACCAGATCTTTCACCAATCGAGCACGTATGGGACATCATTGGACGACAACTCCAGCGTCACCCCCAACCAGCATTAACCGTCCCTGTATTGACCGACCAAGTGCAACAGGCATGGAACTCCATCCCACAAAACTGACATCCAGCACCTGTACGACACAATGCATGAACGTTTGCGTGCTTGCATTCAACATTCTGGCGGTTACACCGGTTATTAATGTACCAGCATTTCACATTTAAAATGGCTCTTCTCGCGCTTACATTCAGCTGTGCTCTTGAAACCTTAATCGATTAAATATGTTACCTATACAAATGTATTGCCGCCATTTCATTCCTCTGCAACTATTTTTTAGTGGTGTTGGGATTTTTTTTACGTCATTGTATATATAAACAGCTAACGATGATGCAAACACAAAAAGTCTCAAGAATCACAACCATTTAAAAAATTTTGAGAATCGAAGTACTGGTCAAAATTACTTCAGAAAAAGATGAAATGATTGCAGAAAATTTTGATAGTTGCCACTTGTGGTATTTACACAATATTAGTTCCTTTTTGCTGGCTGAGGTATACAATTAGGGTTATGTAGCTAGCCAAACTATGCGGGGGAAATTGAAATTCCGAATCGGCCTCCACAAGAGGCAGCATATATATATATATATATAGATTGGCGGAAAGTGAAAAAAGAACACCAAGAAGGATACGTCTGATACCAAAGAAATTTATACAGCATAATAACGGAATACAGAGGATAACGTGATCAAAACATTATGGCAAAATACAGCTGTATTTTCTGGTAAACTGAAAAATAACATTTCCATGTAACATGGTTAGTACGACGTTGAACCGCCATGAACTGCGTCACACTGCGCAATTCTCGCATGGAGTCTGTCGTACAGATGTTGGATGTAAGTTTGGGGTATTGAGTTCCAAGCATCCTCAACCTGAACGCGTAAATCGCGGATGGTCGTGGCTGGCCGTAGAGACGGGATAAGTCGTTGTCCCATGAAATCCCACACGTGTTCAATGGGGGACAAATCCGTTGAACGTGCAGCCATGGAAGTTGTCTCATACCCTGAAGTGCATGTTGCGTTGCACGTGCCGTGTGTGGGCATGCGTTATCTTGCTGGAAAACACCACGATGGACCGACCTTACAAATGGCACAACAACGGGCTGAATTATGTTGTTGATGTAGGAGGTGCTGTTTAACGTACCCGGTACAAACACTAGTTGTGTACGGGAGTCATAGCTGATCGCTCCCCACACCAGGAGACCAGGTGTAGGCCCTGTGTGTTGCTGGAGGATGCAAGAAGGGTGGAGACGCTCCCCTGTGCGTCTGCGAACACGCATACGGCCATCGGAGGCTCCCAAGCAGAATCTGCTTTCATCGCTGAACACGACAGATCGCCAATGCGTTCTCCGGTGCAGACGTTGGCGACACCACTGCAGCCGTTACTGATGGTGGGGTGGAGTCAGAGGTACACATGCCAGAGGCACACGTGCACGTAGTCCTGCATCCAGTAGACGGTTGCGGATTGTTCGCACAGTCACCTCAGGTGCAACGGCAGCTCGGATTTGCGTCGCAGTGCATGTTCTGCTTGACAACGCCGCTCTTCTTATGCGTCGATCGGTCCGCTCATCAGTCCGTATGTGACTCCCGGTTCCACGTCTTCTCGTGTGGGAATGTTCCTCGGACCATCTATGCCACCATCGTACCACCACCGATACTTCCCGTCCAATTCGCTCTGCAATACGACGATACGACCACCCGGCCTCGCGGAGTCCGACTAGACGACCTTGCTCAAAGTCCGATAACTGCTGAAATCGTACACGTCTTCCATGTCCAGGCATTGCAGCTTCTTCAGGTTCTTCGCACGTGTCTGTACGCCGACGACTGATTACATTCACTTCGCTGTACTCCTTAAATACCACCGACGATAATTTGCATATTATGCCGTGCTGTGGCGTAAGCGCTCACCGGTTGGTCCCAAAATTAACATCACTACCACGTAAACTTGACCACATTAACATATTGAAATTTCATGATCGTCCGCCAATTTCTTCTTGGTGTTCTTTTTTCACTTTCCGCCAGTGTGTATATATACATATATATATATATATATTACTCAGTGTTAATGCAAATAAACTAGTTAAGAGAAAAGGGTTTTGTGTTTATTTTATGTCCGAATTGATGGTTTATTCTTTACGTTCCTGCTCATAATACTTTAAAAGTGGTACATTACTATATCTGTTATCGTCAAATGATATACCTTCCACTCAGCGTCAGGAAAAGAATTAGGACAGGTACAAGAATTAACCTGAGCACATTTTGAAGAAATGGCGTTCTATTACGAGCGGAATACCAATATATTTGGTTGAAAAGAAAGTAATGTCTGCAAATTCTAGGCAATAAAAAAGTGTTAATTACCGTATATACATGTACAAATCAGTCCAAAATGTAGTCGCTGACATTTGCTACGACCTACTCCCGTCGTCTGGACAGCTGTTGGATACAGTCCCTGTAGAACTGTGGTGGCTTGGAAGCAAAGAAACGAGCAAGTGCACGTTCGAAATCGTCCCGGTTGGTGAACCGCTGTCTGTCCAGGAAATGCTGCAACGACCGGAAAAAGTGGTAGTCTCTAGTGGCAATATCCGGGAAATCGGCTGGATTCGGCAGAAGCTACCAACCAAAGTCCTTGATCTTATGATATGTCACTCTGTGAGGTCATGCCCCATCCTGCTGTAGGAGCGCTTCTTGCGGTCCAGAAGTGCTGGACGTTTTCGACGTGAGTGATGCGTGCACATCGTCGAGTTGACGGTATTACACATCGATGGTGATAGTGTTGTTGTCCAGCAGTAGCTCAAAAAACACGACACCCTGAATATCTCACCAAACAGACAGCAAGACCTTACGTGGGTATAAGTGGGCTTTAGGGGTCGGCGTGGGCTTCGTTTCGAGTCCAACCACTGTTTCCGAGAGATATCATTGATATACAAGACCCATTTTTCGTAATTTGTCACAATGCGGTTCAAGAAGGGTTCAACTTGGTCATGTGCAAGCTGGGAAACTCATGCACTCGTGCGATTTGCTTGTTGCTCAACTGTAACTTGATGGGGTACCCAAAATCTCTTCTTGTACACCTTTCTAGTTTGAAGCAGGCGCGTGATAATGCGCGTATGGGTAGTACCCAGCTTTTCGGACAACTCCTGAGTGGTTACACATGAGTCGGTCATCACTAAGGTCTTCAGCATATCCATATCCATTGTTGTGGGTCTTCCGGCTTTGGAACGGTTTGATAGGTCAAGATTTACTTCTCGAAACCGTTCGAACCAAGGACAGCACTGACGATGTGATGTAGCATTGGAGTATACACTGGTAATGTTTCTTACAGAACTTCCGGGGTGAAGATAGTTCAGCAAAAAAAAGGTTGTTATCAATGATTCTTTCAACTCCCTATTTTAATGGTTTGCAAAGATGACTGTGTATGTCACAATAGCATGCAAGTAATTCACTAATATATTTCTCTTCAACGTGAATGTTTTTCTTTCCTATGAATCCTTGTCCACTTTCATTATGGCTGGCGCTTACACTCTTCGCCTTCTGACAGCTAACTGCCACTAACTTAAGCCACCTACTTGCTGATGTCATACCCTTGTGCTGCGCAATCTCAGTGGCCTGGGCTTCGACATCGTGTATTTCGTCATTGGACCTTAACAACCCAATATATAAAACTCAAACTGTTCTAACTGCGTGTTCTGCCATTTTTTACTTCAAACACAGGGCATAGGTCTTTTACTAAGAAGCACTAAAACACACAATACACAGCTGAAATAAGCATGAAATTAAACATTACTGCTGTCATCGAGAAAAAATAGAATGTTGATAAGGGTAAACACAAGTATACCATTAATTGTAGTATTTATTGAAATATTAAAGAAGCAAAGGGCTAATCATTTTTCGGGACGAACAAATAAGCATTAGACATCAGAATTTCTGGAATGCAAATCAAAACGTCATTAAGCACCTAAAAAGCTTGTGACGTATATTCTAATATAACTTTCGTTTTCAATTTGAGTTTGTTCTCCTTTAAACTTGTGAGAGAGATATCTTCTCTCTCACAAGAATGAGGGTGGCAGCACATTTAATGTCAGAGAGAAAGTGACGTATGAATGTGATAAGAACGATAGATGGAAAGGACGATACGACAGTTGCTCAGTGGTGGATGTTTGTGGGCAGACGTTCGATTAGTAAGATAAATGTGAAATTGACATCTTGTAGTGCCACATTGAGGAGTTCAACTGAAATATTGCTGGACTAATAAATCATCATCGTAAGTTGACTTCTGTTTATGTTTCGCCTGGCAGTAAAAGCTTAGTTAGGAACTATTGCATCGTATTCTTATTTAGTTCAACATTCCTTAGTCATTGTTTAGACTTAGCGTAAAACCAATCTGGCTCACGAAAAAGACATTACGTTATATGCTACCCGGACGGACGAAATTTCAAAGCGCGACTTGAGAAAGAATGGCTTAACACAGCATGTCATTTATACGTAAGACGTACTAAATGGATGACGCACACGTCAAGTAGTAGTGATAAGCCCTTGCCAGTATAGCTTAATTAGGAAAGGATTCGGCCCCGGAGCGGAAGAAAGTGGGGTTTGATTACAAATTTGGGTTTCAGATTGTTGCTGAACGTAAAATTGATCTACTGTCCGTTCGGTTCTTCGAAACATATGTTATGTCTCTTCCAAACGTCGTCCAAAATTAATGAGAATTTCTACTTCGCTTCAAAAATGCGTGGTGTGTCTTTCACACATCGTCTGGAATTATCAATATTAAGAATTCCTTTTTCTACAGGGAGGTACTTAGAGCATGGCGTGCGGCGGTCCTGAAACCTCGGATTTCCTTCCCATGTCTTTCACAAAGGAGGATACATGTGACGCACTACAGTAATGACGCACATATAAAGACAGCACGTCGAAGTGAAAAATCTTGGCCGGCGTAGCTTAAATGGCACAGCATTTAGCTTCGGAGCAAAAGGATTTCCGCTTCCGGTAAAACTGGATATAACATTAGCTCATAGAAATCACCTTCGTTTGCTGCAAGAGCTTCCAAACACGAGAATCGAAATCACAAAGTATGCAGACATCACTTGAATCAAGAACGAAGGCAGAGTGCAGCTGAAATTTCGATCTACCATTACATCGTTTGTGGTCGATGGTCATGAGAGAACTTATACAATGCCACTCAAAAGACACGTACATTTGTTGGTAAATTTGGAAAAGCTGAGTGCTGATATCTTCATGTTCGTGAACAAGATACTTCAGTAAAAGACAGGTATTGGGTTGGTGCAAATGAAATGTCCGGCGCGAACGAGCAGTGGAGACAGGCCCCCACCACAGCGGAATGGAACCACCCACAGGTGTTGCTGGTATTACGTCACAGAGTTGTTATAAATAGCTAGCATGTGTGTGAAGAACAAGGTGCAGTCGTCGTTTATTTGGACGTAACGTGGCTTCTTTCTGTATGATTTTAAACTGGGTTGTTCTGCAAGAATTGCCACTCGAAACGTTAACAAAGTGTTTGCGAAGAATACAGCCAACGGACGAACCATTCAGCGATGCTTTGTGAAGTTTCGAAGCTGAGATACGGACCTGCAAAACGAAGCACGTAGTAGTCACCGACCTGTTGCTGTTTCTGACAATATTCTGTTACGTTTGGTAGAAGCGGATTCCCCGAAAAACGTGTCCTGAGATAGAGGCAGAGGTTGGTAGGTGTCCCCCATACGACAGTTGTTCGACGCCTGGCTGCGTTGGGTACAATAAAAAAGCTGGGCACGTGGCTGCCGCAAGAGTTGACATCTGCCAACAAGACTAGGCGTTCGGAAGTCTGCACCTCGCTTCTTTCCAGGAATAAACAGGAACCTCTACTGCATCGAATAGTTGCCTGCGACATAAAGTGGGTCCTTTATGATATTCGGAAATGATCTGCACAATGGTTAAGCAAGGCATAGCCAGCTGGACGGCATCCTAGGACACCCCCACACACCAAGAAGATGATGCTCCTTGTCTGGTGGTCCACAGCCGGGATAAATCATCGGAGTTTCTTGACACGATGATACACAATCACTGCAGAACGTTACTGTGCTGAATTGCACCAGAAGCACAGGAAATTGCTGCACAAACAACCGGCTTTGGGCAACGGACATGGTGTTCTTCTGCACCAAGAAAACGACCTCCTTCATATCGCACAAGGAACATTACTGACACTAAGTGCATTGGGCTATGAAGCATTGCCTCATCCTGCCGATTACCCGGACTTGTCTCAGACAGACTATCATTTGTTTCGTCCGGGGAAACAGTTCACGACAGACAACGAGGTTTAACGTGCAGTTGGGGACTTCTTCGGGTCCCAGCCACAAGACTTTTTCGTTCCGAGATCATGACTTTGACGGACAGATCACAACTATGTGTCGATGCCGAGGGGGTTATTTTGGCTACGTAAGTTGTCCTACTTTTCCGTTCTCGCCGTCCACATATTCTGGTCCTTTGCCGGGCACGATAGTCATCAAAGATTCTTTCAACTCACCATTTTAATAGTTGCAAAAAGCACTGTGTATGTCAGAAATACATGTAAGTAATTCACTAATGTTTTTCTCTTCAACGAGAATGTTTTCGACAACGTGAGGCATGGTTCGCGAAGTTGAACAATTAAGGCAAGAGGCATCGCTTCCAGGAGATCTTCACTTCGGGTAATTAAGGATCGAAAGGTTTCTAGTGCACTAACAGCAGCGCTGTGAACGGCAGCCGAGGATCCGAGTACAAAAAGAAGTGGTTCTAAATTAAAAAACAACAAATTCACATCGACAGCAACATTTGGTGCATCCTTACATCCCCTAAATATCAAGTTGAAGGTGCAACGAAATATTGATAAGGTGCTGTTGACGATGATTAAAGTTGCAACATTGCAGAATGTACCGTCGACAAAGGAAACGTTTTGAGTTATTTCAGTGTACTGCCTCCAAAGTTGAGAAAATTCTGGACGAGGAAAATCCTTCAGTGATTCCTCGAAATTTCTAAATGAGTGCTTTAACACTACACAAACGCAGGAGTAGTAATTTGCAACAATTCTTGGTATCACTGATAAGGAAACTACCCATGCTATGAGATGAAAGTAGGATACAATATGAATAGTTGACTCGGTTGGTTTTAGAAATAAAGCGAAACAACTGACTTCGAACTCTCTTCGCATGTAGGCTTTGTCTTTCCACAGAAACTCGATGTAACAAAAGGTGTAGATAAACTGCAGTGATATAGAAATGAAACATACTGCTTGGACAATTTTAATTTCACGATCAGCACTGTGAAAAGCGCTTTGAGCAGTCTCGTTCAATTTCTCTACAGGGCTGCTGAGCTTTTTCCACTGTAGAGATACCACAAGTCTAATGGCAAGACGCAAAACTTGGGAGATAAGTAAGGTCAATAAGGTTTGCATTTTGTATCTGTCGAACGTTGCGTAGAGTGCAAAATAAACGTAAGAAACGTATAATGACAAGATATTGCATAGTACAACGGCGAGTAAAGCAGCGTAGTGAATAAAAATGTGGAATGCCTTATATTTCCTTGTTTTCAACGTACGAATTCCGAATATTTGAAATGCTATTAATAGTGGGAAAAAGAAATTCCGCATATCTTGTTCTGTTGACGTCGAAAGAGCAGAAGCATTGCTATATTCCTCAATAGATGGATCAACAGCTTTTTCTAAAGCTCCGACTCTTCTGATGCTTTTCTGAAATAAAAGCGTACGATTTTTCTTCTCGTGTACCCTTGAGAACATCATGCTAAAATTATTTATTTGTAAAAACGAAAATATGGCAATTAACTGTCGAAGCAATCGTATAAAGCACAAGTATTTTGTTTACTATATAATATATAAATACCCGTGGTGCTACTTATTTAGTGCTATACAGTAGATTCTGTGGGAGTTTCAACGTTACAAAAATTTCTCGGATGGATTCAGGAAATCGTATTGTGTTACTTTTGTTTTGTTATAAACTTTTTCATGCTGTTCTTACTTCTTCTCACAGTTAATCATGCTTTCATTTTTGTTAATTTGGGACTTAAGATTTATACCCTTCAGTAAATTCTGTTATTCGGTTAATCACACGAAATGCAAACCTTTCCTTACTGTATTCCAGACATTGTAATCCTGGCTGAATAATGTGATATAGGTTTTCTTACATTTTTTGGATTTAAGATTTATACACTTCAGCAGATTGTGTTCTTCGCTTAATCACATGAAATGAAAATATTTCTTTACTGGATTCCAGACATTGTAATCCTGATTGAATCATGTGTTACAGTTTTCTTCAAACGTTTACACTTAAGGTTTATACTCTTCACTCGATTTTGTCGATTGCTTAACCACATGAAGTGCAAATCTCTCCTTTCTGAATTTCAGTCATTGCAGTGTTAACTGTGTCATATATCACAGTTTTCGTCAAATGTTGCAAATTAAGCTTTATACGCTTCAGCCGATGGTGTTGCTCGCTGAATCACATGAAAACTGCAAACCTTTCCTTATGGTATTCCAGACATTGTGATCTTAACTGAATCATATGTCACAGTCTTCCTCAAAATTTTGAAAGGGACAACGCGAGCACAGATGCGTGTTGTATTCTCATATGATGTCGCTATTTATATGAAGTTCACACACGGCCACAGAAATTTTTCGAAACGCTTGAAACCTAACGTCCAATCAAACAAACGATTACTCGTATAGAAATCATGAACCATAAGGAACGTACTTTAGAAGTTAGAAATGTGCTATTAATGTTAGTCTGCAGTGTACTTTTATTTCGGGAAAGATCTGGATCAGTATACTTAAAATATTAGTAATCTCTCTTGAAAATTCTTTTCCGCTAAGTAAATGCTAATTTTCAGGGCTTTGGCTCATAAAAGAAATTTCTCGTTGTCATTTTATTTCACGACTGGTTCTTAGTTTCACTGTTTTGCAGGGTTTTTTTCAAATGTTATTAGGTACCGCACATACAGTGATCGTAAATGATCTGTGCTCAAGTTATGGAATCAGTTCTTACAAAACATGACATGTTCTTCAATTGCTTATACCAAAAATGTGCACGTTTAGCTACCACTATAGTTCTTCAAGTTACGAGTACAATCAAACATTACTGGTAATAATTTTATAAAACTAAAAAAAAAATTACAAAAAGCGGGATTTCCCCTTTCATGCGCTAAACTAAGTGTGTTTCTAAAAAGTACGATATCTACGGATTTTCTTTTCAATTCCTTCTTCGTTAAATGTAATTTGTTACCTGAACAGAAACCTCAATAATAGTTACACTCACGAATTCCACAAAATATGAACAGTGCATTTGATGGCCGAAGCGATACGAACCTGAATTTTCTAAACCACCAGGTAAACAGTCCTTCTACGACAGCTGCTTTCTCCTAAATGCAGTGCGTTGTGGGAAATCCTATTTTCCCTCCTGACTTAATAAGGTACTTTAAACATCACCCTAAATGGCTCGCTTTCTTGGAACGAATCGATAACCATCAGTAAACATACTCTTAATGGAAACTGCTTTGTTTGATTTTTTTTTCTCTGAAATATACATAGGGGAAATGCACTTCTGAGCACATAGAGAGAGTAAACACGAAATTTAAATTGTACAGCGTCTTATCTTTTGAAGTGTGTTCAGTAAGAATATCTAAACAAACCATCTAAGCCGCTTTTGTGTAACATCAGGAAGCATTGGCCAAGTGGCGTACCTTTCTGACCAGTTGTCCGAGTTGATCCCGGGCTTGAGACTCGGATGGGGAATGAATGCACTGTCCCTCCTCAAAACCAATCGCACAAAATTAGGGACAGCATATTACCTACTACCAGGGTGATTAAAAAGTCATTACCGTTTTCTGGCAGTTGAGGAAAATGTGTATAATTGCATAAACGTACAAGGCAGTAAACCCATGCAATGCATTGATTATGACACGCTTTCAACATACTAGAAATCATTACTCAAGTTATGAAGATAATGTCTGTGGAATACATCTCGCCCCTGTGTCCTGATCTTTGACCCCATTTCGATGATATTCAACAGAATTGGTTTAGTATACCTCCGGAACGACATACTAAAGTTTTATCGCAACAGAAGCAGTTTAGTCAAGTTATGAGGATAATGGCTGTGGAATAAATCTCGCTCCTGTGTTATGACCTTTGACCTATTTTGATGGTATTCAACAAAACCAGTTCGGTATACCTCCGAAACAACATACTAAACTTTTGTCGCAATACAAGCATTTTTAATTAAGTTATGAGGATATTGGCTGTGGAATAAATTTCACTTCTGTGTCTTGACCTTTGTCCCCATTTCGATGATATTAAACAGAATTGGTTCAGAATACCTTTGGAATAACATACTAAAGTTTTGTCGCAATAGAAGCATTTTTGTCAAGTTATGAGGATAATGGCTGTGGAATAATTCTCGCTACTGTGTCCTTACCTCTAACCACATTTTAATGATATTGAAAAGAATCGGTTCAGTATATCTCCGGAACACCATGCTGACGTTTTGTCGCAATCGAAGGATTTTTACGTAAGTTATGACGCATAAGGGGAATGGAATGAATCTCGTTCCTGTGTCCTGATCTTTGACAAGATTTTTTCCAGGGTCCCCTACCACATACTATCATTTTATCGAAATCGAACCATTTTTACGCGCGTTATCTTAGGGACGGACGGACGGACAGACAGACAGACAAACAAAGCTGGAGCATATACGCTTCTTCAACCTACAGTTGGAAAGCGTAAAAACTTTTATTTTCAAAATGGGGAGTCCATCGTGCTCGATGGTCTTACACCTACGAGATACCATGTCTTGAATAGCCCCAGGAAAATAATTCCTCTGATTTCGAGGAGAAAGAAGTTTTGGACAGCAAGTTCTGGAAGAGTGTCCCACGTAGAAAATCTGCCACGGACCGAAATACGTGGCAGTCCGAAGGCGCAAGTTCCGGACTATAAACCGGGCGGGGTATTAGCTCAAAATCATCCGGTTCCTGTATTTTTCCGTTAGTTGAATGGACATAATCAGCAGTAGCATTATTCTGCTGGAGGATAACTCGTGTATGGTCACCAGAGAAGGGTTCTTTTGGCTTATAGTGGCATACATCCGCTCCAGCTGGGCACAGTGCATCTGCGCATTAATACATCGGCCACCTGGAACCAGTTCTCAATGAATGGGGCCCTCAACGTTCTACTATAGTAATAGCATAAATTTGTGCTCAAATCGCTCCCTTTTTTGAGACTGGTTCTGATATCCACTTTTCATCACATGTCACAATTCGCCTAAAAAAACGATCGTCCAGGGAGTTTTCCAGCAGTTGGCGATGCACACTATGACGAAGTAAATTTTTCCATCATTTTTATGCCAGCGGAGGGATTCGGAATCCCAACTCTCGGCTCCGCAGCTCCGAGTGCTATCCACTATACTATACTGGCATGTACTCTCACTGCTATCTGCCTTTATCTCATGTGCATCCTGCGTAACAGGCACGTCACATCTCGCCCCCCCACCTCCCCCGAAATAGGGCTGGGGGTATGCTCCACAGGTCAGCCTGTATCATTTGTCGCTGTAGGCATTCATCAAATAAAGAACGTGCATTTGAGAAATAAGTTCGTGTGTGGAACGTAACATCACTGATTTATATTTTCGAAGCACTGTAGAAGGGATTCTCAATTTTCCTGTCTCGCCGTGTGGAAAGAACATCACACCATTGCGAGAAACTTAGCAGTCGGAACATTCTGGAAGTTCGGGCGCCAATATAACGTACAAGTTTGTCCGCGCCGGCATGTAATCTGGATCCCCTCACTCCGGAGTAAGTGGCTCTCGCAACTGAGCTACGTGGACATGTACTCTCACTGCTATCTGCCTTTATCTCATGTGCACCCTGCGGTGTAGGCACGTTACAACACGCACACGCCGATAAGCTTGAGCAGCAGTCAGTTAATCGGGTACTTGTCGACAGCTTCTGTGCGTCTTGCCCATTTTGTGAAATTCGCGAACAATTGAAAGCTAAGGTATTCCCAGCTCATGTGACAGCTGTGTACTGCTTGTGCACTGATTTAATTACACGCTTTGGCTTCCCTTTTTAGAATACACCGTAGTAGGTATTTCAGCACAGGCACGATTTTTAAACCGCTGAAACCAAAAACCTAATGTTCTTCCAGAGACTGCTCCTTCATCTTCCACAGCACAGATTTCCCTCGTTGCAGCTGCATACATCAACTTTAAATAAACAGGTTAGTAAAATCATGCAATGCATTGATTATGATATTCTTTCCAACATACCAGAAATCATTACTCAAGATATGAGGATAACTGCTGTGGAACAAATCTCATTCCTCTGTCCTGATGTTTGACCCCATTTCGATTATATTAAACAGAATTGGTTTATGATACCTCCAAAACTACATACTAAAGTTTTGTCGCAATAAAAGCATTATAATCAAGATATGAGGTTAATGGCTGTGGAATAAACCTCGCTCCTGTGTCCTGACTATTGACCATATTTTAATGATATTGGTACGATCTCGTGGGTCGTTATCCCACTGTTGACCACTAATTGATACCGCCGCTGGCACCAAAATGTTACGACAGTGGGACATTATCCCACCGCGGTCAATCAATTTAACAACCGTAGCCGAGTAATTAGTATATTTCTTCACTAATCTCCTTCGAGCCGCCCTGGTGGCGCAGTGGTCTAAGGCGTTGGCCTCTGATCATTCGTCCGTAAGGGGTCCGGGTTCGAATCCCGGTGAGGCATGGATGTTGTGTTTGTCTTACGGCACTGGCTCTCTCCCTTCCCTGGAACCAGTGACCCTAAATTAGAGACGGGCGACTGCTTATAGCCCATTGAGTTGCTCACGGTGGTCGTTAAACCTCCAATCAAAAAAAAAAAAAAAAAAAAATCTCCTTCGACGTAGTTCTTGGCGTGAAAACTGTATTATATGGGCATACACTTAAACAATTTGAACCAATCACCTGCGTACACATAAATGATGTGTTCTATGACTGCGCTGATTGCCTAAACAAACATTTAATTGGCTATAAAAATATAACAATGGCACACATACGAATAAAATTTAGCTGGCTTCTGAACATAAGTATTGGGTCAACTTGGAACTAAATCAGTTTCCGCGAGATAGATTTAAGGAGCTTAAATTATACAGTTCCGTCTCACTATTTCTCAGTTCAGTTCTTGCAATATATTAGTTCAGTTCCTGCAATATATTAGTTCAGTTCCTCAACTTAATTGCGTAGCAGATGTAACAATAAAAACAAAATGTTTCTACTTACATGGATGCTGTCAAGAATATATCCAAACTTTGATTGCACCAGTAAAGTAATACACTACACACCTCCTTTTTTACATGGAAGATTTCATTGCAGGAGCTGCGTCCCCTGGCGCTAAGTACTCATACACACACGCACACACATCCAGGCGTTTGTTGAGGGAGCATCGCTTCGCCTCATAAGATAAGCGCGACTCTTCACTTCCTCCAATAGCAGGGGATGAATGGGGATAACGATTCCACACTGCATTGGTTGGCATTCGAACCCGACTTCGCTTCTCATTGGAATGACCACTTCCCACTCGCAGACTTCTTAATTCCTCCGTAACTTTGCTTTCATTGGGCCAACCAGTCGTTAATTTCCATTAGGCTCCCAGCCTAGACATTGCTGCTTTATCCACGCGGATTTAGGCATTCCGCTGTCTTTATGGTAAACCGGCATCAGCTGCCTCGAGTTGTCTCCATTTCTTACCAAATTCAGGGAGTTTCGCTCTTCATTGCCCAATTCATATAGCAGATCCAAGGCATCCAGCCTAGCCTTTCACATCGGAGAGCGTACAGACAACTGAACTTTCTTCCTTATTTTCACGCTAAGTGCGAAATCTTATTTTTCTGCACGGACCACGCAGAGAGCAATTGTTCTCGAAATTTCCTCAAACAATCGACGAATTTACGATTACTCGCTACACCTTTTGTCTCCCATCTTCATTCATTTCTACTGAAGTGGACCCTCTTAAAAATGTAACTCCTTCCCTGTTTAGACTGGCCGTCAGCTTCAACCTTCGATTTATGACTTAACAGAGCTATTCTGAGACCACCCAGCCAGAGGGAGAATTCTTCGTCTCTTTTCTTTTCAATCCCCAGATAAAGCTTTCTCTGCTGTTTACACTTTTAAACTCCAATTAAGCCTCAAACATAATTAATACTTAATTAATTTCATACATCCACCACGCACATTAATTACTAATTTAATGGCGGGGGTGGGTCATAACATCATTAAACAGAATTGGTTTAGTGTACCTCCGAAACGAAATACTAAAGTTTTGTCGCAATAGAAGCATTTTAGTCAAGATATGAGGATAATGGCTGTGGAATAAATCTCGCTCCTGTGTCCTGACCTTTGACCCCATTTCGATGATATTAAACAGAATTGGTTTAGTATACCTCCGGAACAACATACTAAAGTTTTGTCGCAATAGAATCGTTTTAGTCAAGATATGAGGATAATGGCTGTGGGATAAATCTCGCTCCTGTGCCCTGACCTTTGACCCCATTTCTATGATATTAAATAGAATTGGTATAGTATACCTCGGGAAGGACATACTAAAGTTTTGTCGCAATAGAAGCATTTTTAGTCAAGTTATGAGGATAATGGCTGTGGAATAAATCTCGCTCCTGTGTCCTGACCTTTGACCCCATTTCAATGATATTAACCTCCGCAACGACATACTAAAGTTTTGTCGCAATAGAATCGTTTTAGTCAAGATATGAGGATAATGGCTGTGGAATAAATCTCGCTCCTGTGTCCTGACCTTTGACCCCATTTCGATGATATTAAACAGAATTGGTTTAGTATTCTGTTAAACGGTTAAAAAGTTGATCATGAAAGTCGTTAATTCTTGGAACAATGAATGAAAAGTTGCAGTAAGACGCTACAACGCAGGTTATTGGTTTTAATCAAATTATTTTATTCTGTTCATTTTATCAAAGCAATATATACTGATGTTTGTAAAAAAAGTGATCGATTTTTACAAGAGATTATAGAAATCGATTTTTAATGTGTAGCAAAATTAGTGATATACAGTTAGAGGACAGAAAGTATGGAATACCTCATTATGCAGCAACGCGACGCTGTAACCCTTCTAACCAGCGGGCGAACCCACCGCTTGGAAGGTATATACACTATAGTGACAAAATTCACCAGACACCTAGAAGAGAAACACAACATAGCATTTATTCACATACATTTGTTCGGTGTCGGCCAACCTTTGGCCTTAATGCATGTACTGACCCTTCCAGACATGCTTTCGACAAGGTTTTGGAACACAGCTATAGGTATGCTCTTCCATTCATTACATAATGCGGCCGGTAACTGTTGCTTAGTAGTAGGCCTTGGTGCCAAACTTCTTATGTGGCGCTCTAGATCACTCTAATTCATCCCATAGGTGCTCTATGGGATTAAGATCAGGGCTCTGTGCTGGCCAGTTCACACACGATACGGAATTATCGTCAAACCAGGCCGTAACAGTTCTTGCTTTCTTGCTCGGTGCGCTATCTTTCTGGTACCAACAAGGCTCGGTTCCATAGTATTACCGCAGAGTTTGTAGGGCATAATTGTCCAGAATATCGAAGTAGGCGTGCTGGTTAACAGGTTTGTGCACGATAACAAATGGACCGGGACCATACCACGAAACAAAACCCCCCACACGAGTACATTGCCAGCCCCAAACTTTACCGTAGGAACAGTACACTGTGGTAAACAGTGTTCCTTCGGCTGCCTCCATACCCACACACTGCCATCAGACTGACGGATCGTGTATCTGGATTCATCAGTTTATAGGACCCGTTTCCATTGATCTACGGTCCACGATAAATCTTCTTTATACCATGCTAAACAACCAGTAGCATTCCGAGTGGAGATGAAAGGTTTATGAGCAGCCGCACGACCACGGTAACCGATGGAATGAGGTTCTCTGCAAATGGTACGTGTACATACCAAGGTTCCCGCATTTTACCCACCTGTACACTGAGGGCTTGGGCAGTACTCCGTCGATTAGCTGTAACGATTCTACTGAGGATTCGACGTCCTCTGTCACTAAGTTTCTTTGGTCTGCCGGTAGGTTTTGCTGCTTCAGGCACGCCATGTGTCTTCTACTTATTCAATACATCCAAATCAGTTGACTTGGTTATGTTTAAACGCCTTTCGGTTTCTCTTTTGGACAACCCACTAATACTATACCGTGCAAATTAATTGGGACAAGCTATTTTATTCTTAGAATTGTAATGTGATCGCCTGTTGATGTCGGAAACCCATGTAAATCTGTTTTATCAGCTGTGAGGTGGTGTGATTGTTAGAACTTGATAGTAAGAATGTGGTTTGACTGGTTTTAAACAGGAAATAGGCACTTCAGCTACAGTTGTGAGCTTTCGTGTGTGACAGGCGGATGTTAGTTTTTGCTTTCTGTGAGTACGTGGTGCTTTCGTGTATTTAAAAATTCAGATTTCCCCAAGGAAGCGTGCAAAAATAATTGTTCTGAAGGATCACACTTCTATGACAGTGAGATATATCGCTTCTGCAGTTCGTGTAGGCAAATCAAGTGTATCAAGACTGCTTACGCGATACCATGCATCTGGATCATCGTCTCCAAAAAGGAGAGGTAAATGTGGTAGAAAACGAAAAACAACTCCACGAACCGATAAATATCTAATCAGAAATAGTAAAATGAATCCAAAAAAACCAAGCACCGACCTTCAAACAGATTTATTGGCTAGTGGTTGTGATGTTAGTGATTCAACTGTACGCCGTAGGCTTCTGGAAGTTGGACGGAAGGCAAGAAGACCAACAAAAAAACGATATTTGAATGCGAAAATGAAGATAAAACGTTCAGCATGGACCAAAACAATATAAATCATGGACAGCTGACGACTGGAAAAAAGTAATTTTCAGTGATGAAACTCATTTATTTGTGCAGGGTTACCAAGCAAATGTCGTTAGACGAAACTACTGTAAACCCCTAAGACCTGAGGATGTCAAGCAACTGTAAAACACCCTCTGAAACAGATGTTGTTGCTGTTTTTTTCACATCAAATGGCACTGGAAGCTTAGTCCCTGTTCAAGGTATGATGCATTGAGTCAAGTACGTAGAAATATTACAACGTAGGATTGTTCCATTCTTGCAAACTTTTGACGGGACATTTCAACATGATTTGGCCACATGTCACAATTCGAAATAGGTCAAGAATTTCATGCTGGAAAATCAAATTAATTTGCTTGATTGGCCTGGAAATTCACCAGACTTAAATCCCATAGAAAACTTGTGGAATATTTTGAAGAAACGTTTAGGTAAAATGGACTGTACAACCAAAGAACGCATGATAACGAATGCTATAGATGTGTGGTTCCACGATTATGAAATCAAAAATATGTGCACTCAATTAGTGGAGTCAATGCCAAAACGAATTCAAGAGGTCATTTCTGCTAAAGGAGGACATACTTCATACTAATACAGGTATTTATCAGTGTATATCAAGTCCAAGGGACAGGAAAAGACCCAGAAGAAGACCACATGGGAGATGGGTGGATGAAATTCGAAAGTATGCGGGAGTGACATGGAGGAGACTGGCACAAGACAGACCGTTGTGGAGGAAACTTGGGGAGACCTTCGTCCAGCAGTGGATTGATAATGGTTGACGATGATGATAATGCTGCCGCCCCGGTGGCGCAGTGGTCTAAGGCAATGGCCTCTGATCATTCGTCCGAAAGGGGTCCGGGTTCGAATCCCGGTGAGGCATGGATGTTGTGTTTGTCTTACGGCACTGGCTCTCTCCCTTCCCTGGAACCAGTGACCCTAAATTAGGGACGGGCGACTGCTTATAGCCCATTGAGTTGCTCACGGTGGTCGTTAAACCTCCAATAAAAAAAAAAAAAAAAAAAGATGATAATGCTGATCAAGGCATAGAATGATATAAAGGCATAGTATTGGAAAAAAAAAGTGATTTTTTACTTTGTCCTTATTAACTTGCACAGTATAGTATAACACATAACAATCATTCCTTTCTCAAACTCAGTTCTCTCCCGCCGCGACGTTTTCACTCAACCTCACAGTTAAATATGATCGCGGTCAGCTGCAGGTTTGTTTTTATACCGTTTGTAGCTGTACTGCGCATCTTAAGAACGCAGCGGAACCGTTCAATTGCTTTTGAAGGGTGTCCGGTGACTTTTGGCAATTTAGTGTAGATAGGAAGAAGGACATCGCTGCATGCACGCGGATAAGAATTCGATGTAAGTATAGATAAAAGTCGGGATTTCACTTGGGATGATAGTCGGGCAGCCGAGTTAGGGATGACAGTGGATGCCTGACGCATAGGCCACTGGTTGTGAAGAAATTGCAGTATTTCCCTGGGACAGTATCAAGACTGCACCTGGAGTACTCCATTTTCGGAATAACGAGACATCTCACAGAAACGTGGTTAATAAACATGGCTGTAGACATCTATCTCGCATATCTGCAACCAACTAAAGAGCGACAGAGATACAAATCATCGCCGACTTCAGCGATGGTGATGCCAGAAAGGTATCCACCTAAGACCATCAGGCGATCATTAGCAGCAATAGGTTATCTGAGCCGTCTGTACATTAGAGTCCCATTGCTAACTCTACATCACCACACTATACTTCTCAACTAGAAAAACGTACATAGGCACTGAACCTTGGATGATTGGAGACGGGTCTTCTGGCTTGATGAGCCAGTTTTCGAGTTATTTCGCGGTGACAGAAGGGTGCGGAGCTGTATAAATCCGGCATTTCGACAAAAAGTGTCCAGACTGAAGCAGGCTCGGTTACGGTCATGGACTTGCTCAAATATCGCATGTTGGGACCTCTGGTACGTCGATTCGCATTTCGAACAGTTCATGCTACGTGTTCATTCTTTCCAACCATTTGCGTCCATTCAAGGTCATCACGCACCCATAGAGCAATTAATTCTCCCAGAAGGACAATACTCTTTTCCGCAGAGAGTCCTGGTCACAGAACGTGGTCAGAGGAGAATTCCAAAAACGTTACTTGCAATTCTCATTCCGTTTACCGGACATGAACCAATGGGAAACTCTTTGGGACGCTGTGAAAAGGTCCGTTCAAGTTCTGTACCTAACACCCAGATATGCAACGGAACTATGGACCCATAAACAAGGGGGTAAACCAGTGGCGTACATTCCAGCCAAACCAGTGGCGCACATTCCAGGCAAGCCAGTGGCGTATATTCGAGGCTAATAGTTGCGAAGCTCAAAGAATGCACAAATAAAAGTCAATTATCAACGGTATTAAGATACGTCGATACTTTCGCTGCGAAAAAAAAAGTTTTGCGGTTTCGCTTCTTTCGACTAAGAAAATCATTCTGGCGAGCGAAGACCAACGGGGCTCCTAGAGGAGTGATGACGTCATCGTGACGCAACCAGCTCTACCAGCCTTCGCTGTTCTAATTCGAAGACCTTCGAAACGATCGCCAGCTAGCGTTTCCATGGCAACATGAATGAGCTGGTGTAGGGTGAATGGGCCATTGGTTTGGGTAACGGCTCGCTCAGAAAAGAGAAAACTTAGGACTACATTAGTCACTTGCATGCTCCAGCTTTACGAACACATGCTTACGAAAGCTGTGTTCGTAAGTCACGTGCTTTACGAAAGCTGCTTCAGTTTGTGTGAAGTGTCGATGAACGAAAATCAGTGCTATTATATCTTAAATTAGTGGCTTTGTTGGATTCGAACTGTTTTGATAAGTTTTGTGAAAGTTTTTCTGAACATCTAACGCCAGAACTTAAAGAAATCTATGCTACAAATTCTGATACAGCTCCACTAAAAAATGAACTAAAGGTGTTTTATACCTTTGATGAATTCAAAACGAAATCAGTAAGAGAAGTACTTGTACGAACTGGACATTGTGTTTGGTGAGGTGTACAAATTAGCATGCCTAATAGTAAAGTTTCCATCAACATCTGCAACTGCCGAAAGACGTTCTTCTGTATTAAAAAATCAAGATATACCTTAGAGTTGTGACGTACCTGCCAGCAGGACGCACACGACATAAAGGCACATAGCAATCAGAACAAATGTCTGCGTAGCTCAGTTGGTAGAGCGACTTGTTCCGGAATAAGCGGCCTCGGGTTCGAATCCCGGCGTAGACCAAAAATGACGGAGAAATTTACTTCGTTATAATGGCGCCCGAACTATCCGGATGACCCGGCCGTTCAAAATCTCGCATTGGTGTGATGTTATTTCCACACCGCGAGACAGGAAAAATCAGAGAATTCCTTCTCCAGCGCTTCGAAAAATTAAAATGTGTGATGTTGCATTCCACACAGCAGATTGACTGGGAGTTCTCAAGTGCACGTTCTACAGTGGATGGCTGCCTGCAACGATTCATGGTCACGGCTGACCCGTGGGCCATACCCCCGGCCCTCTTTCGGGGGGGGAGAGATGTGACGTACCTGCCAGGAGGACGCACACGACATAAAGGCACATAGCAATCAGAACAAATGTCTGCGTAGCTCAGTTGGTAGAGCGACTTGTTCCGGAATAAGCGGCTCGGGTTCGAATCCCGGCGTAGACCAAAAATGACGGAGAAATTTACTTCGTTATAGAGTCAGAAAAGGACATGTACATTTCAGCAACTTGGCTGGCTTTGTCAATAGAGAAAAATTTTCTTTGTAAATATGAAAAAGTACTCGGAAGAAACTTTCTATGAAAATGTTATACTCAAGTTCACACAAGGAAAGAACAATGGAGTTCATGAACAAATAAAGTGTTCAAATCCCAATGCTCATAATTATTTCGTATCACGTTAGCAATAGCATGTACCTAAAATTTAGAAAAAATAGTTACTTCTATTGCTTAACAACTGAAAAATAAACTTCGCTATTTAAAAAAACTGTACTGGGAGAGGGGGTGAGATAGCCCAAGTCTCGAACTCAAGATACACCTTTGGGATAAATAACTGCAGTAAAAATACGTGACGTAGTAGACTCAGAGCTTTGTCGTGTAACTGTCGTTATCTGGGCGAAAGTTGGACCTATCCGTTACTAGTTAGGTATCCCATAATTTCTGTCCACTCAATGCGTGTTAAACGTCTACAGTTTTATGCAGACATGTACAATCCTGGCCAAAAGTCCTGCACCATTAGATCGAAAGTAAATTTTTGATATTTGAAGTCAACTTATACAGCGTAATAATAAAGTCAGGAATACATATTATACATCATTTTAAAGGATTATTTTATGCTGAAATAAAATATTTTTACAGAATGTTATTAGCAATAATAGAAATGAAGTTAAAAGCAAAAATGTGAAAGTGAGGAAACACAAATCCAGTTCTGAAAAAGCGTTCGCGCTTCTCTAATCCACTGTAGCTTTCTCCGACGTCCGATAGTGAGATATAAAAGAATGTCGAATCGTCTGCCGACTTAGAACGCAGCTGCTTATAGTCCGTTGACGAATGTTTATCCAGAATTCCTGGTGATATTTGTATTTCGGAATGTGAAAGACCCGAAAATTGGTCATGCCTCTTCAATTACTGTGCATGAACTTGGATTCAGTAGTCGTAAAATTGCTGGTGTGTGGCTGTGATAAAGTCTGGCTGTGATCATTCCACTGTCTTGCGCACCATTAAAAGAGTTGCAGAAACTGTATGTGTGGGAAACAGGAAAAGAACAGGTCGACCAAGGCTGTGTTCTGAACATGATGACCGCATGTTGATTCTTCGTTCCTTAAAATCAAGGTTTAAAACAGCCACTGATTTAAGAAATGAGTGGGAGAATGAAGTAGATATTATTGCATCTGCACGTACAGTAAGTCGTAGGCTACAAGAAAAGGAACTGACTGCACGAAAAGCTGATGAAAACCTTTCCTTACTGAACAACAACGGCTCAAACGAATTGCTTGAGCTAAGGCACAAAACAATTGGACTGTTGATGAATGGAAAAATGTTATTTTCAGTGATGAAACAACTGTTACTATTTCCGCTACTAATGAAAATAATTATGTAAGTCATCGGGCTGGTGAAAGATATAAGGCGTGCTGCACCCAGCCAACAATCAAGCACCCACATTCGGGGATGTTTTGGTCCTGTATTTCAGCCAGTGGGGTTGGCCATCTGCACATTGTGGATGGCAAATTGAATGAATCGCAATATGTAGATATTTTGGATTCCAAACTGCTACCATCTACACAAGACATGTGCTGACGGAATTTTATCTTTCAAGGCTATAACGCGCCATGCCATCGGTCAAAGTTAGTTGACGAGTGCTTTAATCCAAAAGTGCTAAGAAAATTTCAGTGGCTGGCACAGTCACCGGATCTTAATCCCATGAAGAATCTGTGGGTGATATTGAAGCAAAAGATCCGTCAACAAGGACCCACATATAAAACAGCATTAATTGAGTCAGCAAGGGCCGTATGGCACCGTGTTATCACCAATGGACAACTAGAGAAGTTCATTAGTTCCATGCCAAGAAGGTGCACTTTGTTACTAAGAAACCGTGGCTATCCAATTAAATATGAAAGCATTATTTGCTTGTTGGTAAGTTATTTCAAATGTCCTGCAAGTTTCAATAATGTACTGTACAGTAATTTTACGTTAAAGGCATTGTACACTAATTTCACAAAGTCCACTATTTTTTGCTTTTTATGACTAGACGCTGTACTTTTGCTTGTAACTTCACTTCTATTACTGGTAAAAACATTCTGTAAAAATATTTGAATTCAGCATAAAATTTCCCTTGACATGATGTATAATACGTATTCCTGACTTTAACATTACGCTGTATACAATGACCTCGAACATCAAAAATTTACTTCAGGCCCATTACAGCAGGACCTTTTGCCACGATTGTAAGTCTGCAACACATTCCATTGGTTTGCAACGCTTCCGAGAGCCTGGATACCATACCATACGCTATTCCAAATTACCTGGCAACATCCTTCACTCAGCGGCCTTCATCCAGCTTTCTATAATTGTTCCCTGCGTGAAATCATCTAGATCAGGGGTTGCCAAACAATCGATACCGAGCTCTCGTGCGGTCGATCGTTGTTTTATCACGCTGAAGTACGATGATACAAGGAATCAGTCAGACTCCCCTCCCAAACCCTAACCACTGCGCCAAAAAGGTATCAAACATTTCCTCTGCCTTCCTGTTCATAAAACATTTCCTCCACGTTCCCCTTCGATTCCTAAGATTTAGAATCAGAAATTGTGAAACTTTAATCCGACATAGTACTGAAGGCAAGAGCGTCAGATAACATACACTGGTGTTCAAAAATTAAGGACGAAGAGGAGAAATTAGCATAATAGGGGAACGAGCAGGCAGAACAGACCGAAAGACCACTCAGAAGATAGACTAGGGTCCGGTACGGTAGGGCATGCGCATATATGCAGCATGACGTGGGGGGGGTGTCGGAAGGGTATAAAGCACACGGGCGGTGTAAACTCAGCAATTCGGTGAAAGTTATTGCACGGTGTACATCGGTTTGAACGGCGTCGAGTTGCTGCCACCGTGTGATATGGCCAACAGGCAATCCAGTAGACGACATCTGGATTACTGTACCCGAGGTCGCGTCATTGGAAAGTTGGAAGAAGGTCGAAGTGTGACCACTGTGGCCGAGGAGTTTAGGATCGCTCAGAGCATCGTTTCACGAGCTTGGAGAGCATTTCAAACTACAGAAACAGCTGTAAGAGAGTTTAGCAGTGGTCGTCCACGAGCAACCATGGGGGCGGACGACCGGTATATTGTCCTACAGGTGAGAAGAGACAGACGGCAGACAGCGGGAGAAATCGCAAGGCACATGCAACAGACAACTGGACGTCCGTTATCGCGTTTTACCGCGGCCAGGAGGCTGCACAAAGGTAGTCTATTTGCACGACGACCAGAACGGTGTGTGCAATTAACGCATGCTCATCGGATACGGCGGTTTCTGTGGTGCCAGGAACACGAGATCTGGACACATCAGCAATGGGGTCGAGTTCTCTTTAAGAATGAGAGCCGATTTAGTCTGACGTGCGATTCTGGACGTATACACATCGGGATAGAGCAAGGAACACGCAATTACACCTCCAACATCATCGAAAGGGACTGGTTTGGAGGTGGCGGAGTTCTCGTTTGGGGCGGAATCATGCTTGGTAGCCGTATTGACCTCCAAATCTTCCAAGGAGGTTCAATCACTGGTGTACGCTATTGTACCGAGGTTCTCCTGCCTCACGTGAGTCTGTTTAGAGATGCTCTATGTTCTGACTTCATATTCATGGACGATAACGCTACACCTCATCATACAGTGGCTGTCGCAGAGCTGTTGGAGAGTGAAGATATTCAATGCATGGATTGGCCCGCAAGGTCCCTGGACCTAAATCCAATCGAACACGTGTAGGACTTTCTCGGGAGATGCTTTGTAGCACTTCACCAGCCGCCAGCAACGATACCGCAGCTGCAATTGGCGCTACAAGAGGAATGGGCCGCGATGCCTCAACAGCTCCTTGACAACCTCGTCCTCAGCATGGACAGACGTTGTAAATCCTGCAACGCAGTCAGGGGCGATCATATCACCTACTAAAGACTGGATTCTTCTTGGCAGCCGCCTGTCACATGGACATTTCTGTCTTCTGTCCATTTGTGCTCGAAGCTACCTTTTCAATAATGTGCCTTTGTATCCTTTGGATTTTTTGCTTGGATGGGTTTGCTCACTTGTCCCATATTCTTACATCTTGGGGATCTTATGGTATGATATGAGTCGATGTGGAGCACTTCTGCACGACGTTACATTCGAAAAACCGTCTGGTCCTTAATTTGTGCATGCCAGGATAGAAGCGTGTCTCCGACTGGCCATAGGATTGATATTGGTTAACCGTGTCTTCGAAATACAGAAGTTGCCTGACTGATGATCATTTAGACGCGTGTCTCCGACTGTGCCTCACTGAATATGTGCCTGATTATTCTAAACTTTATGAGGACATGAGATCTCATGCATCAACATCTAAGAATTAAATACTGTAAATAAATAATCTGAAAATCAAATTATGTAATTTGTTTGAAAAATAGTGTTTCAGAAATGAAAAATGATTTAAATATTTTTATCTGCATTTGTTTCCAAACTTATAAAACTACACATACTAACAAAACAATCCTGATATTATAGGCTCATTTCTATTTAAATATGCCTATATCACTGCAATAAGCCATGGTAGATTACAGTAGAGAATGATAGCTCAAGGTAGATCTTGGCTCCTCAAAGTTTGACCACCCCTGATCTAAATGATGTATTTGAGACTTAACGTAAATTACACGTTCGTACCTTTGTGCCTCTACGTCCATATTTTCCTTCAAACACATGTCGCATACTACGTCCTTTTCTCTTTTATCCATTTCAATGATACCACGTGACTCCTGTGCGCATCTTTTTCATAGGCACCGGCTTTCTACTTTTTCGTTTATGCAAATCGCCACAAGGTGTTGCGTCTGGTTTTGTGGTTGTAACCTTTCGAGATACTGTTCGTCCTTAGGTTTTTGACATCATTGGTTTTTGACATCAGTGTACATTAACCATAACTCTGACTTTATTGTTTAACATCTGGTCATAAATCGTTCTGATCAAATGAATGTCTTGGCTTTGGTTCTAAAAGTTCGGAAAATAAATAAATATATCACATTGATGCTTTTTGCAACAGTTGGCCTATCAGATAAAGCGGCGCAGGCGGTCGCTAAAGCCTAAAACGTTTAATCTCATACATCATACATATCATTAAGCTGTTGTCTGATATTCAGAGGTTAGCTCCTCAAAGAAAGACCATCTGACAAATAAACATTTAACAGATAATACAAGCCACCAAATTAATGTTAACTCTTTATTTACTTACTGTTGCCTTATTAAACTCCCCCATTTACAGTGATCTTGACACACAACACGGTCTTCAGTGACATCCATCACACGACGTACACAAGACATTTTATACTTCACATTCATAATCTTTTTCTCATTCAGGCACTCCTGAATCACAACCACTCATGATTTTATTAGCCTTCCTCTGCCTTTCTTTCCTGCCACTTGGGTCGAAACATTTTTCTTAGTAAGGATCTCATCACTCATTCCTTCAACATGGCCAAACCACCTACGAATATTAGTCTCCAACTTGCTAAAACTATTTTACTTCACATTACACAACTTCTGCACATCTTCATTCCTTACATAAACTGAACGTGTCTTCCCACAAACCTTCCGTAAGTAACGCATTTCTTCCGCATACAAATGACTCCCATGTCTCGGCTGAAGTACCCATGTTTCACTGCCATACGTCAGAGTAGGAACAATTACACTTTCAAACACAACCATTCGGGACTCCATTGGGAATCCATCATTCCTGTAAAAAGCTCCTAAAACAGCCATGGCTTTCAATGAAGAATTTACTCGCTTACTAATTTCGCCATCTAGTCTGTTCTCCCTGTTAAACAAGCTTCCCAAATACACAAACTCATTCACATGGTCAGCCACGGTGCCATCAATTTACTATATTGAATTTCATAAAAATGTTACTGAGAAACATGTGTCTACCTTTTCAGAAAAATAAGGGTAAAGCAAAATTTCAAAATGGAGGACTATTATCTTGAGAAAAATAAAGGAGAAGTGCGATACACACAAACTGGTGTTGGTAGCTCGTTGATATACCCAAGATGTGCAACAGATACCTTTCTGAATGTAAGGCATTAAAAGTCGAAAAATACGTAGAAAGTAGAGGCAGAAAAGAAAATTAGGCAATTCAAGTACAAATCGAAATATGGAAGAATGTCGTTCACATTGATATTCCATTGATATATAAAATGACATACACACACCCGCCACTGAATTAGAAAAAGTCATGCAGATGTTCATAAACGCCATTTATGCAGCGTTAAAATACGTGGTCACGTGAGTCACTACGTGATATAGCCAAATATTTAAGACCGCTGCTCATCAGTAATCGTTTGTGGTATTGATCACAATGGAAAAAACGAAGGACCTTTAAGAGTTCGATAATAGGCTTATTGTGGCAGCCTGGCCGGTTGCAGCGACAAGTTTAAAAACAGCTGAGCTAACTTCTTTCTCGAAAGATGAGATATTCCGGGTCTTTAATCAGTGGAAAAACAACCCACATTGATTACCTAAGAGGCGTAACCGTGGCGCGAAGACAATCTGTCAGGAACGAGATCGTCGTCATCTGAGAAGTCTTCTACGGAGAAATAGGACTTCCTCTGTGCAGCAATTGACCGAAGCATTCAATGAAGGCTGTTCTAGACATATATCTCGGTGAACCATAGGCAAGGAATTGAAGAGAATCGGTATTGGCAGACGCATGCCAATACGGAAACCAGTGATTTCTGTGAAGATTCGGAAAATTCGTTTACAGGGGTGTTAGAAACGCCGTGACTGGACACTAGAAGACTGGGAAAAGGTCATGAGATCCGACGAGTCAAGGTGCATCTTATTCTGTACCGATGGTAGGCAGAGAGTTTGAAGGGAACCTCATGAAGCGATAGAACCAGCTTTCCTTGTAAACGTAACTCAGTGTTCTGGAGGTGGTGTCATGGAGTGGGATACGTTCTGTTGGTGTGGAACTGGTTCCCTGATATTGCTGAAAGCTTGGGGGTCCTCCAATGATTACCCAAACATTGTTCCTGATCAAGTCCATCCCGCAATGTTGACTTTTTATCCAGCAGATAACGTCTGTTTCATGGGCGACAATGCTACCATCCTGCAGGCAAGATATGTTCAGCAGTTGCTCACCGAGCATGACTACTTCCATCATTTCCTAGGCCGTCACAAAGCCCGGATCTGAACTACATTAAGGTGCATGGGACTTGATAGTAAAATAGATCCGGGAGCAAGGTCAGCTTTCTTCAGATCTCAGATAGTTAAAGGACTGCCTGGTGATATACACTGCCGGAAAGTGAAAAAAGAACACCAAGAAGGAATTGGCGGACGATCATGAAATTTACATATATTAATGGGGTCAAGTTTACGTGGGTGTGATGTTAATTTCGGGACAAACCGGTGAGTGCTTACGCCACAGTACGGCATAATATGCAAATTATCGTCGGTGGTATTTAAGGAGTACGGCGAAGTGAATGTAATCAGTCGTCGGCGTACGGACACGTGCGAAGACCTCGAAGACGCTGCAATGCCTGGATATGGAAGACATGTATGATTTCAGCAGTTATCGGACTTTTGAGCGAGGTCGTCTAGTTGGACTCCGCGAGGCCGGGTGGTCGTATCATCGTATTGCGGAGCGAGTTGGACGGGAAGTATCGGTGGTGGTACGATGGTGGCGCAGATGGTCCGAGGAACATGCCCACACGATAAGACGTGGAACCGAATGTCACAGACGGACTGATGAGCGGACCGATCGACGCATAAGAAGAGCGGCGCTGTCAAGCAGAACATTCACTGCGACGCAAATCCGAGCTGCCGTTGCACCTGAGGTGACTGTGCGAACAATCCGCAACCGTCTACTGGATGCATGACTACGTGCACGTGTGCCTCTGGCATGTGTACCTCTGACTCCAGCCCACCGTCAGGAACGACTGCAGTGGTGTCGCCAACGTCTGCACTGGAGAACGCAATGGCGATCTGTCGTGTTCAGCGATTAAAGCAGATTCTGCTTGGGAGCCTCCGATGGCCGTATACGCGTTCGCAGACGCACAGGGCAGCGTCTCCACCCTTCTTGCATCCGCCAGCAAAACACAGGGTCTACCCCTGGTCTCCTTATGTGGGTAGCGATCAGCTATCACTCCCGTACACAACTAGTGTTTGTACCGATTACGTTAAACAGCACCTCCTACATCAACAACATCATTTAGCCCGTTGTTGTGCCATTTGTAACGTCGGTCCATCGTGGTGTTTTCCAGTAAGATAACACATGCCCACACACGGCACGTGCAACGCAACATGCACTTCAGGGTGTGAGACAAATTCCATGGCCTTCACGTTCACAGAACTTGTCCCCTATTGAGCATGTGTGGGATTTTATGGGACAACGACTTATCCGGTCTCCACGGCCAGCCACGACCATCCCCGATTTACGTGTCCAGGTTAAGGATGCTTGGAACTCAATACCCCAAACTTACATCCAACATCTGTACGACAGACTCCATGCCAGAATTGCACGGTGTGACGCAGTTCACGGCGGTTCAACCTCGTACTAACCATGTTACATGGAAATGTTATTTTTCAGTTTACCAGCACATACAGCTGTGTTTTCCCATAATGTTTTGATCACGTTATCCTCTGTATTCCGTTATTATGCTGTATAAATTTCGTTGGTATCAGACGTCTCCTTCTTGGTGTTCTTTTTTACTTTCCGCCAGTGTATATTCCAGTAGATGTAGCCGTAGATGCACCCCATCACCTTTTGGAATTTATGCCAAACCGCGTGCGTGTCTTAATTCGTGCAGATGGCTAAACAGGTCCAAACCGGTATTGATTAAAATTTTCCAATTCAGTGGCCGGCATGTTTAGATTGATCCCGATTGAAGTTATGCCAAAAGCTACAACAATGAGGTGCCAAAACATAAAAGCAATATGGTTCAAAAAGTTTCTTTAACTAGAAAATTAATTAAAAAGGAATGGGAATTAAACTATTGGGCTAATCTTGGCTCATCCAAAGCTGTGGGGAAAGTAGTGTGAGCACTGTCTTCTAACAGTTCGTCTCCGATAGTTCTGGGTTGAGGCATGAATGGCTTGTTTGTCCTATTGCTCAGGCTTCTCCCCTACCCAGAACCAGTGGCCCTAAATTAAGGACGGGTAACTGTTAATATATTCCTGATTATATTTGCCAGCACAGTTGTTAACTGTTTGTCGTTCAGTTGCTCACGGTGGTCGTTAAACCCCCAATAAAAATGCTTTCGTTGGTGTCACGCTTATAAAACCAGAAAGTTCACCAAAATATCTGCTTTTTATTTGGATGAACATATCCTTACTAACATATACAAAGAAAGAACCATAACGAAGTAAATGTCTCCGTCTTTTTTGGTCCACGCCGGTGATCGAATCCGAGTCCACTTATTTCGGAACAAGTCGCTCTACCAACTGAGATACGTAGACGTTCGACCTCGCTGATATCTGCCTTTATGCAGTGTGCGACCTGCGGGGCAGGCACGTCACATCTCCTCCCCCACCCCGAAAGATGGCCGGGGGCAAGGCCCACGGGTCAGCCGTGACCATGAATCGTTGCAGGCAGCCATCCGATGTAGAACGTGCACTTGAGAATTCCCAGTCAATCTGGTGTGTGGAATGCAACGTCCCACACATTTATTTTTCGAAGCCCTGGAGGAGGGATTCTCTTATTTTTCTTGTCTCGTGGTGTGAAAAGAACATCACACCATTGCTAGATCTTTAACGGCCGGGTCATCCGGTAAGTTCGGGTGCCATTATAACGAAGTAAATCCCTCCGTCATTTTCGGTCCACGCCGGGGATCGAACCCGTCTCCACTTATTCCGGAATAAGTCGCTCTACCAACTGAGCTACTCTGACGTTCGCTCTCGCTGCTATCATCCTTTATGTCGCGTGCGTCCTGCGGCGCAGGCACGTCACACATGCTTAAATAATCACCAAGAATATCGTCCAGCAAATATCAACTTGTAACGAAAAAGACGTCATGCTTTCTGTAACAAGGATATATAGACTCACAGAAATGACAAAACATGTGAAATTTGTGTACGGCAGAGTTAGAAAAAAGGAATTTAGTTCAAATTTGATCTGCATTCTGCTCTCTGTGTCTTTCCTACGAGTTTTTGGAGGGTGACATCAATTCATTGAATGTTAAATATCAAATTTCATTATTATAAATTATAAGTCTCCTGTGATGCATCCTCATCATCATTGTCAACCATTATTAATCCACTGCTGGATGAATGTCTCCTCTAGTTTCTTCCACAATTGTCTGTCTTGAGCCAATCTATTCCATGTCACTCCGGCATGCTTTCGCATTTCATCCATCCAATTCACATGGGGTCTTGTTCTGGGTCTTTTTCTGTCCGTTGGAATCCAGTCTAAAATTTCGGTTGTCGATCGGTGGTCCGTTCTTCTGCCAACATGTCCAGCACATTGCCATTTCAGGGATTTCACTCTAGTCATGATGTCGTCAATTCCTATCATTTTCCTTATCCACAAGTTCCTTTTCTTATTTTTCCTGATTACACCAATCATGCATTTCTCCATGCTTCTTTTAGACTTTGTCTGCAGTCTTTGTATGTTCTTTTGTTTTTAATTAAGGTCCATGTATCAGCTCCATGCGTAAGAACTGGAAGAATTCATTGATTAAAAAATTTTCTTTTAAGACATATTGGCATACTTCTCTCAAAAATTGTACTGTTCCTTACAAAAGCTCTTTATCCAAGTTTTATACGCCAATTAATTTCTTCATCAATGTGACCCTCACTTGTCACCTGCTGCCCAAGATAAATGTAGATATCGGTTGTCTCAAACTTTTCTCCATCAATCAATAAATCTTCGTTCCTTGTTAAAGCATTGCACATCACTTTTCTCTTCAGGAAGTTCATTTTGAATGTTGAACGCAAGTTCCTGGATTATACTCTGTAACTCTGAGGAAGTAGTTGCAAAAATGGCTACGTCATTAGCAAAACGAAGGTGAGTTAAATAATCTCCATTAATCTTTATAAAGCCGTGGCGCTGTTCTGTAATTGTTTCTTGTTTATATTTTGGGCTTCATTCGGTACGTTAGCCATGTAATGGGTTCGAGTACTTTTGTGTTTTTGTGTTTTTTGTGTTTTTGGGTTCAGGGCTCATCGCAAGTATGTGGTAATAGTTTGTTCCTTTTGTGGTATGTATTGTGTGTTTCGTTTTAGTGTTTGTGGGTTTCCCCTTGGTCTATTTATATATATATATATTGCCTTTATATATATATATATATAGGATGTAAGGTCAGGTGATGCGTAACATCACAGCCTCTCCTTGACAAATGTCAACCCCGCCTTCTCGTGGTGCATCCTGTTCCCACTAAAGGGGCTCTGACGACCGCCAATAGCGGTATAACTATACCATCGAGATCAGAGGAAATTCTATCCCACACTCACCAACCCGCTTGGCCAGCGTGGTGAGTTATGGCCAAACCCCTCCAAAATGACTCCACAACTTAAATCTTGGCCCTCAGTCTCCGGCAGCTGGAATGTACCTGGCCAAGGCAGCGGCCAGTGCGACATGAAGGCAGAGGGTGCTAAGAATCCCCGGAGGACCGGACTAGGCTGCCATCTGATGCTGACCTTGGCAACGTACAATGGACGCTCCCTATCTTCTGATTCAAGGCTTCTTGAATTGGAAGAGGAACTACAAAGGATCAAGTGGGACATCGTGGGGCTAAGTGAGGTAAGGAGAAAAGGAGAAGATCTCATCGAACTGAAAAGTGGACATCTCTTCTACTATCGTGGGACAGATACTGGCAGAACTAGTGGTGTTGGATTTATAATAAACAAGAAACTGAAGGATAAAGTTGTAGAAGTTGAAAGTTCCTCTGACAGAGCTGCACGACTCGTAATCCAACTATCGAGAAGATACCAGGCTCAGATTATTCAAACTTATGCACCCACCACAAGTCATCCTGAAGAAGAAATTGAAGAATTTTATGAGGAAATTTGTCATCTAAATAATAAAGGTAAGCAGCACTTGAAAATAATTATGGGAGATTTCAATGCAAAAATAGGGCAACGGCAACAGAATGAAACTTCAGTAGGTAAATTCGGTCACGGCAACAGAAACCAGCGTGGAAATACTCTCGTTGAGTTTGCAGAGGCAGAAGGGTTTTTCATCTTGAACTCCTTCTTCAAGAAAAAGCCACACAGGAAATGGACATGGAGACATCCAAATGGGACAACAAGTGAAATTGATTTTATTATGTGTAACAAAAAATTCGTCATAGAAGACTGCAGTGTGCTAAACAAGTTCAACACAGGTAGTGACCATAGATTGGTGAGATGTAAGATGCACCTCAACACTAAACTTGAACGTGGCAAGCTCATAAGACAAACAAAATCTATTGACATAACCAACCTTAAAAAACACCATAATACCTTCAAGTTGGAACTGAAGAACAGGTTCTCTGCTTTAGAAGGCCTAACATCGGAAGAAGTGGACATCTCTGAAGTTAACAGAAAAGTAACCAAAGCTCTTATGGAAACAGCAACAAAATTAGCTGGGTCTAAGAACAAGTTGCATGTAAATAAATTATCAGGAAAAACGAAAATGTTGATGCAAAAAAGAAGAGAGATGAGGACAACTAAAGAAGATGTGACTTCCAAAGTGGAATATATAGAGCTATGCAAGACAGTACGAAAAAGTATCACTGAAGACGTAAGAAAATTCAACTGTGAACTAGTGAGGAAAGCAATTGAAAACAACCAAAGCCTAAAGATAGCAAAGGGACATCTCAGTAAGGGAAGAAAACAGATTATGGCACTGAGAAAAGAAGATGGTTCTGTAACAAGAAATAGAGGCGAAATATTGACAAGAGTGAAAGATTTCTACTCCAAATTATATGAAAGGGATGATACATGCACTCCAGACATCATGAAAGATACCAGTACCAGAGTTCCTCCAGTCCTTCCAACAGAAGTTGCACATGCAATCAAGAACATGAAGCGGGGAAAAGCTCCAGGAGAAGATGGAATTACTGTAGACATCATACAAGAAGCAAGTGGAGAAATCGAAACAGTACTTGCCCAAATTTTCACTCGATGCCTTAATGAAGGAAAGATTCCTGAGGATTGGAACACCGCTACAATGATCCTGCTACATAAGAAAGGTGACATTGAGGATCTCGGAAACTACAGACCTATCAGCCTCCTATCAGTAGTTTATAAAATCTTCACTAAAGTTCTTTCACACCGCTTGAAGGTAACACTGGACATGGCTCAACCGAGAGAACAAGCTGGATTCAGGAGTGGCTACAGCACAATAGATCATATCCATGTGCTGAGAGAACTAATTGAAAGAGCGAGGGAATATGAACTTCCATTGTGCATGGCTTTTATCGATTATGAAAAAGCCTTTGATTCGGTGAAACCATCAGCAGTTACAATGGCTCTGAAAACCTGCGGTATTGAAGATGCATACATTAATATTATTAATAACATCTATGAAAATGCAAGTGCAAAGATTAGGCTGTTTGAAAATACAACACACATAAAAATTGGAAAGGGAGTGAGACAAGGTGACACCATATCTCCGAAGCTCTTTAATGCCACATTGGAGGGTGTTTTTCAGTCACTGAGCTGGGAAAACAAGGGGATAAAGATTAATGGAGATTATCTAACCCACCTTCGTTTTGCTGATGACGTAGTCATTTTTGCAACTAGCCCATCAGAGTTGCAGAGTATGATCCAGGAACTTGCTGATAAGAGTAAAGAAGTGGGATTAAAAATGAACTTTCAGAAGACAAAAGTGATGTTCAATGCTTTTACAAGAAAATGAAGATTTATCGATTGATGGAGAAAAGCTGGAGATAACAGATACGTACGTTTATCTTGGACAGCAGATATCAAGTGAGGGTCACATTGATGAAGAAATTAATCGGCGTACAAAACTTGCCTGGAGAGCTTTTGGAAGAAACAGCATAATTTTCAAGAGCAATATGCCATTATGTCTTAAAAAAAAGTGTTTGATCAATGCATCCTTCCAGTGCTTACGTATGGTGCAGAGACGTGGACCTTAACTAAAAGAGACATACAAAGGCTGCAGACAACTCAAAGCAGCATGGAGAGGTGCATACTTGGTGTAACCAGGAGAGATAAGAAGAGGAACTCGTGGATCCGAAAAATGACAAGAGTGGAAGACATCATGATCAGAGTTAAATCCCTGAAATGGCAATGGGCTGGACATACTGCCAGAAGGACAGATCATCGATGGACAGCCGAAATTTTAGATTGGATTCCAAGGGACAGGAAAAGACCCAGAAGAAGACCACATGGGAGATGGGTGGATGAAATTCGAAAGTATGCAGGGGTGACATGGAGGAGACTGGCACAAGACAGACCGTTGTGGAGGAAACTTGGGGAGACCTTCGTTCAGCAGTGGATTGATAATGGTTGACAATGATGATGATGATGATATATATATATAGCACTTCATTTGCATACTACGTATAATTAAATCGCTATTTTGTGCAGCTGCATTGCACGGACATATGGAGATTTTTTACTTTTGGATTATTTGATTATATTATCAAGTTGTTCTCTAAGGCTTTTGACAGCACACACACACATACATAAATGCGCGCGTGCGTTTTTTGTGTTTTTGGGTTCAGGGCTCATCGCAAGTATGTGGTAATAGTTTGTTCCTTTTGTGGTATGTATTGTGTGTTTCGTTTTAGTGTTTGTGGGTTTCCCCTTGGTCTATTTTAATTATTATTGCCCTTATATATATATATATAGCATTTCATTTGCAAACTACGTATAATTAAATCGCTATTTTGTGCAGCTGCATTGCACGGACATATGGAGATTTTTTACTTTTGGATTATTTGATTATATTATCAAGTTGTTCTCTAAGGCTTTTCACAGCACACACACACATACATAAATGCGCGCGTGCGTGTATATATATACACTGCCGGAAAACAAATCCCAACACCAAGAAGGGGTTGTGTTAGATAAACGACAGTTGGCAGGCGGTGAGAATACATCTGTGAGATGACGTCTATGCAAATTTCGCGCTCGGCGCATATGTGTGGCGCTAGTAGCGCTCCTCGGAACACGCAAAGCAGGTTTCCTGTAAATACTCGCTGTAACGTTCGCGAGCGTTAGTTATCATTGAGATCCGACGTAGTGAGTTGAGGTTAGTCAAGAATGCCTTTAAAAAGACGAAGAAGCCATTATCAACAGCTCACGGAGTTTGAACGAGGTCGTGTAATAGGGCTACGAGAAGGTGGATTTTCTTTCCGCAATTTTGCAGAACGACTTCGCAGGAATGTAGCCACTGTGCATGATTGTTGGCAGCGGTGGTCAAGGGAAGGTACTGTCTCAAGTAAACTGGGTTCCGGCCGGCCACGTGGCACTACTGAGAAGGAAGACCGCCGTGTACGGCGTATGGCTATGGCGCATCGTACCGCGTCTGCGGCAGCAATTCGAGCTGCAGTTGCCACCACAGTGACCCAACCAACTGTTACAAATCGGTTACTTGAAGGACAGCTCCGAGCCAGACACCCTGTAGCGTGCATTGCACTTACTCCAAGCCACTGCCGTTTGCGACGTCAGTGGTGTCAAGCTAGTGCTCATTGGAGGACGGAGTGGAGATCTGTTGTGTTTTCTGATTAAAGCCGGTTCTGCCTGGGTGCCAGTGATGGCCGTGTGTTGGTTAGAAGGAGGCCAGGTGAACGCCTGCAACCAACCTGCCTGCGGCCGAGACACACTGGACCTACACCTGGAGTTATGGTCTGGGGAGCAATTTCTTAAGACAGCAGGAGCACTCTCGTGGTTATCCCACGGAAACCGACGGCACAGTTGTACGTCGGTCTGGTGATTCAACCTGTTGGGCTGCCATTGATGAACAGCATTCCAATGGGTGTTTTCCAATATGATAACGCTCGCCCGCATACCGCTGGTGTAACCCAACATGCTCTACAGAGTGTCTACATGTTGTCGTGGCCTGCTAGATCACCAGATCTTTCACCAATCGAGCACGTATGGGACATCATTGGACGACAACTCCAGCGTCACCCCCAACCAGCATTAACCGTCCCTGTATTGACCGACCAAGTGCAACAGGCATGGAACTCCATCCCACAAAACTGACATCCAGCACCTCTACGACACAATGCATGAAGGTTTGCGTGCTTGCATTCAACATTCTGGCGGTTACACCGGTTATTAATGTACCAGCATTTCACATTTAAAATGGCTCTTCTCGCACTTACAATAAGCTGTGACCTTGAAACCTTAATCGATTAAATATGTTACCTATACAAATGTATTGCCGACATTTCATTCCTCTACAACTATTTTTTAGTGGTGTTGGGATTTTTTTACGTCAGTGTATATATAAACAGCTAACGATGTTGCAAACACAAAAAGTCTCAAGAATCACAACCATTTAAAAAAATTTGAGAATCGAAGCACTGGTCAAAATTACTTCAGAAAAAGATGAAATGATTGCAGAAAATTTTGATAGTTGCCACTTGTGGTATTTACACAATATTAGTTCCTTTTTGCTGGCTGAGGTATACAATTAGGGTTATGTAGCTAGCCAAACTATGCTGGGGAACATTGAAATTCCGAATCGGCCTCCACAAGAGGCAGCATATATATATATATATATATAGATTGGCGGAAAGTGAAAAAAAGAACACCAAGAAGGATACGTCTGATACCAAAGAAATTTATACAGCATAATAACAGAATACAGAGGATAACGTGATCAAAACATTATGGCAAAATACAGCTGTATTTTCTGGTAAACTGAAAATTAACATTTCCATGTAACATGGTTAGTACGAGGTTGAACCGCCGTGAACTGCGTCACACTGTGCAATTCTGGCATGGAGTCTGTCGTACAGATGTTGGATGTAAGTTTGGGGTATTGAGTTCCAAGCATCCTCAACCTGAACGCGTAAATCGGGGATGGTAGTGGCTGGCCGTGGAGACGGGATAAGTCGTTGTCCCATGAAATCCCACACGTGTTCAATGGGGGACAAATCTGGTGACCGTGTAGCCATGGAAGTTGTCTCATACCCTGAAGTGCATGTTGCGTTGCACGTGCCGTGTGTGGGCATGCGTTATCTTGCTGGAAAACACCACGATGGACCGACGTTACAAATGGCACAACAACGGGCTGAATTATGTTGTTGATGTAGGAGGTGCTGTTTAACGTACCCGGTACAAACACTAGTTGTGTACGGGAGTAATAGCTAATCGCTCCCCACATAAGGAGACCAGGTGTAGGCCCTGTGTGTTGCTGGAGGGTGCAAGAAGGGTGGAGACACTCCCCTGTGCGTCTGCGAACACGCATACGGCCATCGGAGGCTCCCAAGCAGAATCTGCTTACATCGCTGAACACGACAGATCGCCATTGCGTTCTCCGGTGCAGACGTTGGCGACACCACTGCAGCCGTTCCTGATGGTGGGCTGGAGTCAGAGGTACACATGCCAGAGGCACACGTGCACGTAGTCCTGCATCCAGTAGACGGTTGCGGATTGCTCGCACAGTCACCTCAGGTGCAACGGCAGCTCGGATTTGCGTCGCAGGGGATGTTCTGCTTGACAACGCCGCTCTTCTTATGCGTCGATCTTTCCGCTCATCAGTCCGTATGTGACTAACGGTTCCACGTCTTCTCGTGTGGGAATGTTCCTCGGACCATCTATGCCACCATCGTAGCACCACCGATACTTCCCGTCCAATTCGCTCTGCAATACGACGATACGACCACCCGGCCTCGCGGAGTCCGACTAGACGACCTTGCTCAAAGTCCGATAACTGCTGAAATCGTACACGTCTTCCATGTCCAGGCATTGCAGCTTCTTCAGGTTCTTCGCACGTGTCTGTACGCCGACGACTGATTACATTCACTTCGCTGTACTCCTTAAATACCACCGACGATAATTTGCATATTATGCCGTGCTGTGGCGTAAGCGCTCAACGGTTGGTCCCAAAATTAACATCACTACCACGTAAACTTGACCACATTAACATATTGAAATTTCATGATCGTCCGCCAATTTCTTCTTGGTGTTCTTTTTTCACTTTCCGCCAGTGTGTATATGTATATTACTCAGTGTTGATATAAATAAACTAGTTAAGAGAAAAGGGTTTTGTGTTTATTTTTTGTCCGAATTGATGGTTTATTCTTTACGTTCCTGCACATAATACTTTAAAAGTGGTACATTACTATATCTGTTATCGTCAAATGATATACCTTCCACTCAGCGTCAGGAAAAGAATTATGACAGGTACAAGAATTAACCTGAGCACATTTTGAAGAAATGGCGTTCTATTACGAGCGGAATACCAATATATTCGGTTGAAAAGAAAGTAATGTCTGCAAATTCTAGGCAATAAAAAAGTGTTAATTACCGTATATACATGTACAAATCAGTCCAAAATGTAGTCGCTGACATTTGCTACGACCTACTCCCGTCGTCTGGACAGCTGTTGGATACAGTCCCTGTAGAACTGTGGTGGCTTGGAAGCAAAGAAACGAGCAAGGGCACGTTCGAAATCGTCCCGGTTGGTGAACCGCTGTCTGTCCAGGAAATGCTGCAACGGCCGGAAAAAGTGGTAGTCTCTAGTGGCAATATCCGGGAAATCGGCTGGATTCGGCAGAAGCTACCAACCAAAGTCCTTGATCTTATGATATGTCACTCTGTGAGGTCATGCCCCATCCTGCTGTAGGAGCGCTTCTTGCGGTCCAGAAGTGCTGGACGTTTCGACGTGAGTGATGCGTGCACATCGTCGAGTTGACGGTATTACACATCGATGGTGATAGTGTTGTTGTCCAGCAGTAGCTCAAAAAACACGACACCCTGAATATCTCACCAAACAGACAGCAAGACCTTACGTGGGTATAAGTGGGCTTTAGGGGTCGGCGTGGGCTTCGTTTCGAGTCCAACCACTGTTTCCGAGAGATATCATTGATATACAAGACCCATTTTTCGTAATTTGTCACAATGCGGTTCAAGAAGGGTTCAACTTGGTCATGTGCAAGCTGGGAAACTCATGCACTCGTGCGATTTGCTTGTTGCTCAACTGTAACTTGATGGGGTACCCAAAATCTCTTCTTGTACACCTTTCTAGTTTGAAGCAGGCGCGTGATAATGCGCGTATGGGTAGTACCCAGCTTTTCGGACAACTCCTGAGTGGTTACACATGAGTCGGTCATCACTAAGGTCTTCAGCATATCCATATCCATTGTTGTGGGTCTTCCGGCTTTGGAACGGTTTGATAGGTCAAGATTTACTTCTCGAAACCGTTCGAACCAAGGACAGCACTGACGATGTGATGTAGCATTGGAGTATACACTGGTAATGTTTCCCACAGAACTTCCGGGGGTGAAGATAGTTCAGCAAAAAAAGGTTGTTATCAATGATTCTTTCGACTCCCTATTTTAATGGTTTGCAAAGATGACTGTGTATGTCACAATAGCATGCAAGTAATTCACTAATATATTTCTCTTCAACGTGAATGTTTTTCTTTCCTATGAATCCTTGTCCACTTTCATTATGGCTGGCGCTTACACTCTTCGCCTTCTGACAGCTAACTGCCACTAACTTAAGCCACCTACTTGCTGATGTCATACCCTTGTGCTGCGCAATCTCAGTGGCCTGGGCTTCGACATCGTGTATTTCGTCATTGGACCTTAACAACCCAATATATAAAACTCAAACTGTTCTAACTGCGTGTTCTGCCATTTTTTACTTCAAACACAGGGCATAGGTCTTTTACTAAGAAGCACTAAAACACACAATACACAGCTGAAATAAGCATGAAATTAAACATTACTGCTGTCATCGAGAAAAAATAGAATGTTGATAAGGGTAAACACAAGTATACCATTAATTGTAGTATTTATTGAAATATTAAAGAAGCAAAGGGCTAATCATTTTTCGGGACGAACAAATAAGCATTAGACATCAGAATTTCTGGAATGCAAATCAAAACGTCATTAAGCACCTAAAAAGCTTGTGACGTATATTCTAATATAACTTTCGTTTTCAATTTGAGTTTGTTCTCCTTTAAACTTGTGAGAGAGATATCTTCTCTCTCACAAGAATGAGGGTGGCAGCACATTTAATGTCAGAGAGAAAGTGACGTATGAATGTGATAAGAACGATAGATGGAAAGGACGATACGACAGTTGCTCAGTGGTGGATGTTTGTGGGCAGACGTTCGATTAGTAAGATAAATGTGAAATTGACATCTTGTAGTGCCACATTGAGGAGTTCAACTGAAATATTGCTGGACTAATAAATCATCATCGTAAGTTGACTTCTGTTTATGTTTCGCCTGGCAGTAAAAGCTTAGTTAGGAACTATTGCATCGTATTCTTATTTAGTTTAACATTCCTTAGTCATTGTTTAGACTTAGCGTAAAACCAATCTGGCTCACGAAAAAGACATTACGTTATATGCTACCCGGACGGACGAAATTTCAAAGCGCGACTTGAGAAAGAATGGCTTAACACAGCATGTCATTTATACGTAAGACGTACTAAATGGATGACGCACACGTCAAGTAGTAGTGATAAGCCCTTGCCAGTATAGCTTAATTAGGAAAGGATTCGGCCCCGGAGCGGAAGAAAGTGGGGTTTGATTACAAATTTGGGTTTCAGATTGTTGCTGAACGTAAAATTGATCTACTGTCCGTTCGGTTCTTCGAAACATATGTTATGTCTCTTCCAAACGTCGTCCAAAATTAATGAGAATTTCTACTTCGCTTCAAAAATGTGTGATGTGTTTTTCACACATCGTCTGGAATTATCAATAATAAGAATTCCTTTTTCTACAGGGAGCTACTTCAAGCATGGCGTGCGGCGGTCCCGAAACCTCGGATTTCCTGCCCATGTCTTTCACAAAGGAGGATACATGTGACGCACTACAGTAATGACGCACATATAAAGACAGCACGTCGAAGTGAAAAATCTTGGCCGGCGTAGCTTAAATGGCACAGCATTTAGCTTCGGAGCAAAAGGATTTCCGCTTCCGGTAAAACTGGATATAACATTAGCTCATAGAAATCACCTTCGTTTGCTGCAAGAGCTTCCAAACACGAGAATCGAAATCACAAAGTATGCAGACATCACTTGAATCAAGAACGAAGGCAGAGTGCAGCTGAAATTTCGATCTACCATTACATCGTTTGTGGTCGATGGTCATGAGAGAACTTATACAATGCCACTCAAAAGACACGTACATTTGTTGGTAAATTTGGAAAAGCTGAGTGCTGATATCTTCATGTTCGTGAACAAGATACTTCAGTAAAAGACAGGTATTGGGTTGGTGCAAATGAAATGTCCGGCGCGAACGAGCAGTGGAGACAGGCCCCCACCACAGCGGAATGGAACCACCCACAGGTGTTGCTGGTATTACGTCACAGAGTTGTTATAAATAGTTAGCATGTGTGTGAAGAACAAGGTGCAGTCGTCGTTTATTTGGACGTAACGTGGCTTCTTTCTGTATGATTTTAAACTGGGTTGTTCTGCAAGAATTGCCACTCGAAACGTTAACAAAGTGTTTGCGAAGAATACAGCCAACGGACGAACCATTCAGCGATGCTTTGTGAAGTTTCGAAGCTGAGATACGGACCTGCAAAACGAAGCACGTAGTAGTCACCGACCTGTTGCTGTTTCTGACAATATTCTGTTACGTTTGGTAGAAGCGGATTCCCCGAAAAACGTGTCCTGAGATAGAGGCAGAGGTTGGTAGGTGTCCCCCATACGACAGTTGTTCGACGCCTGGCTGCGTTGGGTACAATAAAAAAGCTGGGCACGTGGCTGCCGCAAGAGTTGACATCTGCCAACAAGACTAGGCGTTCGGAAGTCTGCACCTCGCTTCTTTCCAGGAATAAACAGGAACCTCTACTGCATCGAATAGTTGCCTGCGACATAAAGTGGGTCCTTTATGATATTCGGAAATGATCTGCACAATGGTTAAGCAAGGCATAGCCAGCTGGACGGCATCCTAGGACACCCCCACACACCAAGAAGATGATGCTCCTTGTCTGGTGGTCCACAGCCGGGATAAATCATCGGAGTTTCTTGACACGATGATACACAATCACTGCAGAACGTTACTGTGCTGAATTGCACCAGAAGCACAGGAAATTGCTGCACAAACAACCGGCTTTGGGCAACGGACATGGTGTTCTTCTGCACCAAGAAAACGACCTCCTTCATATCGCACAAGGAACATTACTGACACTAAGTGCATTGGGCTATGAAGCATTGCCTCATCCTGCCGATTACCCGGACTTGTCTCAGACAGACTATCATTTGTTTCGTCCGGGGAAACAGTTCACGACAGACAACGAGGTTTAACGTGCAGTTGAGGACTTCTTCGGGTCCCAGCCACAAGACTTTTTTCGTTCCGAGATCATGACTTTGACGGACAGATCACAACTATGTGTTGATGCCGAGGGGGGTTATTTTGGCTACGTAAGTTGTCCTACTTTTCCGTTCTCGCCGTCCACATATTCTGGTCCTTTGCCGGGCACGATAGTCATCAAAGATTCTTTCAACTCACCATTTTAATAGTTGCAAAAAGCACTGTGTATGTCAGAAATACATGTAAGTAATTCACTAATGTTTTTCTCTTCAACGAGAATGTTTTCGACAACGTGAGGCATGGTTCGCGAAGTTGAACAATTAAGGCAAGAGGCATCGCTTCCAGGAGATCTTCACTTCGGGTAATTAAGGATCGAAAGGTTTCTAGTGCACTAACAGCAGCGCTGTGAACGGCAGCCGAGGATCCGAGTACAAAAAGAAGTGGTTCTAAATTAAAAAACAACAAATTCACATCGACAGCAACATTTGGTGCATCCTTACGTCCCCTAAATATCAAGTTGAAGGTGCAACGAAATATTGATAAGGTGCTGTTGACGATGATTAAAGTTGCAACATTGCAGAATGTACCGTCGACAAAGGAAACGTTTTGAGTTATTTCAGTGTATTGCCTCCAAAGTTGAGAAAATTCTGGACGAGGAAAATCCTTCAGTGATTCCTCGAAATTTCTAAATGAGTGCTTTAACACTACACAAACGCAGGAGTAGTAATTTGCAACAATTCTTGGTATCACTGATAAGGAAACTACCCATGCTATGAGATGAAAGTAGGATACAATATGAATAGTTGACTCGGTTGGTTTTAGAAATAAAGCGAAACAACTGACTTCGAACTCTCTTCGCATGTAGGCTTTGTCTTTCCACAGAAACTCGATGTAACAAAAGGTGTAGATAAACTGCAGTGATATAGAAATGAAACATACTGCTTGGACAATTTTAATTTCACGATCAGCACTGTGAAAAGCGCTTTGAGCAGTCTCGTTCAATTTTTCTACAGGGCTGCTGAGCTTTTTCCACTGTAGAGATACCACAAGTCTAATGGCAAGACGCAAAACTTGGGAGATAAGTAAGGTCAATAAGGTTTGCATTTTGTATCTGTCGAACGTTGCGTAGAGTGCAAAATAAACGTAAGAAACGTATAATGACAAGATATTGCATAGTACAACGGCGAGTAAAGCAGCGTAGTGAATAAAAATGTGGAATGCCTTATATTTCCTTGTTTTCAACGTACGAATTCCGAATATTTGAAATGCTATTAATAGTGGGAAAAAGAAATTCCGCATATCTTGTTCTGTTGACGTCGAAAGAGCAGAAGCATTGCTATATTCCTCAATAGATGGGTCAACAGCTTTTTCTAAAGCTCCGACTCTTCTGATGCTTTTCTGAAATAAAAGCGTACGATTTTTCTTCTCGTGTACCCTTGAGAACATCATGCTAAAATTATTTATTTGTAAAAACGAAAATATGGCAATTAACTGCCGAAGCAATCGTATAAAGCACAAGTATTTTGTTTACTATATAATATATAAATACCCATGGTGCTACTTATTTAGTGCTATACAGTAGATTCTGTGGGAGTTTCAACGTTACAAAAATTTCTCGGATGGATTCAGGAAATCGTATTGTGTTACTTTTGTTTTGTTATAAACTTTTTCATGCTGTTCTTACTTCTTCTCACAGTTAATCATGCTTTCATTTTTGTTAATTTGGGACTTAAGATTTATACCCTTCAGTAAATTCTGTTATTCGGTTAATCACACGAAATGCAAACCTTTCCTTACTGTATTCCAGACATTGTAATCCTGGCTGAATAATGTGATATAGGTTTTCTTACATTTTTTGGATTTAAGATTTATACACTTCAGCAGATTGTGTTCTTCGCTTAATCACATGAAATGAAAATATTTCTTTACTGGATTCCAGACATTGTAATCCTGATTGAATCATGTGTTACAGTTTTCTTCAAACGTTTACACTTAAGGTTTATACTCTTCACTCGATTTTGTCGATTGCTTAACCACATGAAGTGCAAATCTCTCCTTTCTGAATTTCAGTCATTGCAGTGTTAACTGTGTCATATATCACAGTTTTCGTCAAATGTTGCAATTAAGCTTTATACGCTTCAGCCGATGGTGTTGCTCGCTGAATCACATGAAAAATGCAAACCTTTCCTTATGGTATTCCAGACATTGTGATCTTAACTGAATCATATGTCACAGTCTTCCTCAAAATTTTGAAAGGGACAACGCGAGCACAGATGCGTGTTGTATTCTCATATGATGTCGCTATTTATATGAAGTTCACACACGGCCACAGAAATTTTTCGAAACGCTTGAAACCTAACGTCCAATCAAACAAACGATTACTCGTATAGAAATCATGAACCATAAGGAACGTACTTTAGAAGTTAGAAATGTGCTATTAATGTTAGTCTGCAGTGTACTTTTATTTCGGGAAAGATCTGGATCAGTATACTTAAAATATTAGTAATCTCTCTTGAAAATTCTTTTCCGCTAAGTAAATGCTAATTTTCAGGGCTTTGGCTCATAAAAGAAATTTCTCGTTGTCATTTTATTTCACGACTGGTTCTTAGTTTCACTGTTTTGCAGGGTTTTTTTCAAATGTTATTAGGTACCGCACATACAGTGATCGTAAATGATCTGTGCTCAAGTTATGGAATCAGTTCTTACAAAACATGACATGTTCTTCAATTGCTTATACCAAAAATGTGCACGTTTAGCTACCACTATAGTTCTTCAAGTTACGAGTACAATCAAACATTACTGGTAATAATTTTATAAAACTAAAAAAAAATTACAAAAAGCGGGATTTCCCCTTTCATGCGCTAAACTAAGTGTGTTTCTAAAAAGTACGATATCTACGGATTTTCTTTTCAATTCCTTCTTCGTTAAATGTAATTTGTTACCTGAACAGAAACCTCAATAATAGTTACACTCACGAATTCCACAAAATATGAACAGTGCATTTGATGGCCGAAGCGATACGAACCTGAATTTTCTAACCCACCAGGTAAACAGTCCTTCTACGACAGCTGCTTTCTCCTAAATGCAGTGCGTTGTGGGAAATCCTATTTTCCCTCCTGACTTAATAAGGTACTTTAAACATCACCCTAAATGGCTCGCTTTCTTGGAACGAATCGATAACCATCAGTAAACATACTCTTAATGGAAACTGCTTTGTTTGATTTTTTTTTCTCTGAAATATACATAGGGGAAATGCACTTCTGAGCACATAGAGAGAGTAAACACGAAATTTAAATTGTACAGCGTCTTATCTTTTGAAGTGTGTTCAGTAAGAATATCTAAACAAACCATCTAAGCCGCTTTTGTGTAACATCAGGAAGCATTGGCCAAGTGGCGTACCTTTCTGACCAGTTGTCCGAGTTGATCCCGGGCTTGAGACTCGGATGGGGAATGAATGCACTGTCCCTCCTCAAAACCAATCGCACAAAATTAGGGACAGCATATTACCTACTACCAGGGTGATTAAAAAGTCATTACCGTTTTCTGGCAGTTGAGGAAAATGTGTATAATTGCATAAACGTACAAGGCAGTAAACCCATGCAATGCATTGATTATGACACGCTTTCAACATACTAGAAATCATTACTCAAGTTATGAAGATAATGTCTGTGGAATACATCTCGCCTCTGTGTCCTGATCTTTGACCCCATTTCGATGATATTCAACAGAATTGGTTTAGTATACCTCCGGAACGACATACTAAAGTTTTATCGCAACAGAAGCAGTTTAGTCAAGTTATGAGGATAATGGCTGTGGAATAAATCTCGCTCCTGTGTTATGACCTTTGACCTATTTTGATGGTATTCAACAAAACCAGTTCGGTATACCTCCGAAACAACATACTAAACTTTTGTCGCAATACAAGCATTTTTAATTAAGTTATGAGGATATTGGCTGTGGAATAAATTTCACTTCTGTGTCTTGACCTTTGTCCCCATTTCGATGATAATAAACAGAATTGGTTCAGAATACCTTTGGAATAACATACTAAAGTTTTGTCGCAATAGAAGCATTTTTGTCAAGTTATGAGGATAATGGCTGTGGAATAATTCTCGCTACTGTGTCCTTACCTCTAACCACATTTTAATGATATTGAAAAGAATCGGTTCAGTATATCTCCGGAACACCATGCTGACGTTTTGTCGCAATCGAAGGATTTTTACGTAAGTTATGACGCATAAGGGGAATGGAATGAATCTCGTTCCTGTGTCCTGATCTTTGACAAGATTTTTTCCAGGGTCCCCTACCACATACTATCATTTTATCGAAATCGAACCATTTTTACGCGCGTTATCTTAGGGACGGACGGACGGACAGACAGACAGACAAACAAAGCTGGAGCATATACGCTTCTTCAACCTACAGTTGGAAAGCGTAAAAACTTTTATTTTCAAAATGGGGAGTCCATCGTGCTCGATGGTCTTACACCTACGAGATACCATGTCTTGAATAGCCCCAGGAAAATAATTCCTCTGATTTCGAGGAGAAAGAAGTTTTGGACAGCAAGTTCTGGAAGAGTGTCCCACGTAGAAAATCTGCCACGGACCGAAATACGTGGCAGTCCGAAGGCGCAAGTTCCGGACTATAAACCGGGCGGGGTATTAGCTCAAAATCATCCGGTTCCTGTATTTTTCCGTTAGTTGAATGGACATAATCAGCAGTAGCATTATTCTGCTGGAGGATAACTCGTGTATGGTCACCAGAGAAGGGTTCTTTTGGCTTATAGTGGCATACATCCGCTCCAGCTGGGCACAGTGCATCTGCGCATTAATACATCGGCCACCTGGAACCAGTTCTCAATGAATGGGGCCCTCAACGTTCTACTATAGTAATAGCATAAATTTGTGCTCAAATCGCTCCCTTTTTTGAGACTGGTTCTGATATCCACTTTTCATCACATGTCACAATTCGCCTAAAAAAACGATCGTCCAGGGAGTTTTCCAGCAGTTGGCGATGCACACTATGACGAAGTAAATTTTTCCATCATTTTTATGCCAGCGGAGGGATTCGGAATCCCAACTCTCGGCTCCGCAGCTCCGAGTGCTATCCACTATACTATACTGGCATGTACTCTCACTGCTATCTGCCTTTATCTCATGTGCATCCTGCGTAACAGGCACGTCACATCTCGCCCCCCACCTCCCCCGAAATAGGGCTGGGGGTATGCTCCACAGGTCAGCCTGTATCATTTGTCGCTGTAGGCATTCATCAAATAAAGAACGTGCATTTGAGAAATAAGTTCGTGTGTGGAACGTAACATCACTGATTTATATTTTCGAAGCACTGTAGAAGGGATTCTCAATTTTCCTGTCTCGCCGTGTGGAAAGAACATCACACCATTGCGAGAAACTTAGCAGTCGGAACATTCTGGAAGTTCGGGCGCCAATATAACGTACAAGTTTGTCCGCGCCGGCATGTAATCTGGATCCCCTCACTCCGGAGTAAGTGGCTCTCGCAACTGAGCTACGTGGACATGTACTCTCACTGCTATCTGCCTTTATCTCATGTGCACCCTGCGGTGTAGGCACGTTACAACACGCACACGCCGATAAGCTTGAGCAGCAGTCAGTTAATCGGGTACTTGTCGACAGCTTCTGTGCGTCTTGCCCATTTTGTGAAATTCGCGAACAATTGAAAGCTAAGGTATTCCCAGCTCATGTGACAGCTGTATACTGCTTGTGCACTGATTTAATTACACGCTTTGACTTCCCTTTTTAGAATACACCGTAGTAGGTATTTCAGCACAGGCACGATTTTTAAACCGCTGAAACCAAAAACCTAATGTTCTTCCAGAGACTGCTCCTTCATCTTCCACAGCACAGATTTCCCTCGTTGCAGCTGCATACATCAACTTTAAATAAACAGGTTAGTAAAATCATGCAATGCATTGATTATGATATTCTTTCCAACATACCAGAAATCATTACTCAAGATATGAGGATAACTGCTGTGGAACAAATCTCATTCCTCTGTCCTGATGTTTGACCCCATTTCGATTATATTAAACAGAATTGGTTTATGATACCTCCAAAACTACATACTAAAGTTTTGTCGCAATAAAAGCATTATAATCAAGATATGAGGTTAATGGCTGTGGAATAAACCTCGCTCCTGTGTCCTGACTATTGACCATATTTTAATGATATTGGTACGATCTCGTGGATCGTTATCCCACTGTTGACCACTAATTGATACCGCCGCTGGCACCAAAATGTTACGACAGTGGGACATTATCCCACCGCGGTCAATCAATTTAACAACCGTAGCCGAGTAATTAGTATATTTCTTCACTAATCTCCTTCGAGCCGCCCTGGTGGCGCAGTGGTCTAAGGCGTTGGCCTCTGATCATTCGTCCGTAAGGGGTCCGGGTTCGAATCCCGGTGAGGCATGGATGTTGTGTTTGTCTTACGGCACTGGCTCTCTCCCTTCCCTGGAACCAGTGACCCTAAATTAGAGACGGGCGACTGCTTATAGCCCATTGAGTTGCTCACGGTGGTCGTTAAACCTCCAATCAAAAAAAAAAAAAAAAAAAAATCTCCTTCGACGTAGTTCTTGGCGTGAAAACTGTATTATATGGGCATACACTTAAACAATTTGAACCAATCACCTGCGTACACATAAATGATGTGTTCTATGACTGCGCTGATTGCCTAAACAAACATTTAATTGGCTATAAAAATATAACAATGGCACACATACGAATAAAATTTAGCTGGCTTCTGAACATAAGTATTGGGTCAACTTGGAACTAAATCAGTTTCCGCGAGATAGATTTAAGGAGCTTAAATTATACAGTTCCGTCTCACTATTTCTCAGTTCAGTTCTTGCAATATATTAGTTCAGTTCCTGCAATATATTAGTTCAGTTCCTCAACTTAATTGCGTAGCAGATGTAACAATAAAAACAAAATGTTTCTACTTACATGGATGCTGTCAAGAATATATCCAAACTTTGATTGCACCAGTAAAGTAATACACTACACACCTCCTTTTTTTACATGGAAGATTTCATTGCAGGAGCTGCGTCCCCTGGCGCTAAGTACTCATACACACACGCACACACATCCAGGCGTTTGTTGAGGGAGCATCGCTTCGCCTCATAAGATAAGCGCGACTCTTCACTTCCTCCAATAGCAGGGGATGAATGGGGATAACGATTCCACACTGCATTGGTTGGCATTCGAACCCGACTTCGCTTCTCATTGGAATGACCACTTCCCACTCGCAGACTTCTTAATTCCTCCGTAACTTTGCTTTCATTGGGCCAACCAGTCGTTAATTTCCATTAGGCTCCCAGCCTAGACATTGCTGCTTTATCCACGCGGATTTAGGCATTCCGCTGTCTTTATGGTAAACCGGCATCAGCTGCCTCGAGTTGTCTCCATTTCTTACCAAATTCAGGGAGTTTCGCTCTTCATTGCCCAATTCATATAGCAGATCCAAGGCATCCAGCCTAGCCTTTCACATCGGAGAGCGTACAGACAACTGAACTTTCTTCCTTATTTTCACGCTAAGTGCGAAATCTTATTTTTCTGCACGGACCACGCAGAGAGCAATTGTTCTCGAAATTTCCTCAAACAATCGACGAATTTACGATTACTCGCTACACCTTTTGTCTCCCATCTTCATTCATTTCTACTGAAGTGGACCCTCTTAAAAATGTAACTCCTTCCCTGTTTAGACTGGCCGTCAGCTTCAACCTTCGATTTATGACTTAACAGAGCTATTCTGAGACCACCCAGCCAGAGGGAGAATTTCTTTTCTTTTCAATCCCCAGATAAAGCTTTCTCTGCTGTTTACACTTTTAAACTCCAATTAAGCCTCAAACATAATTAATACTTAATTAATTTCATACATCCACCACGCACATTAATTACTAATTTAATGGCGGGGGTGGGTCATAACATCATTAAACAGAATTGGTTTAGTGTACCTCCGAAACGAAATACTAAAGTTTTGTCGCAATAGAAGCATTTTAGTCAAGATATGAGGATAATGGCTGTGGAATAAATCTCGCTCCTGTGTCCTGATCTTTGACCCCATTTCGATGATATTAAACAGAATTGGTTTAGTATACCTCCGGAACAACATACTAAAGTTTTGTCGCAATAGAATCGTTTTAGTCAAGATATGAGGATAATGGCTGTGGGATAAATCTCGCTCCTGTGCCCTGACCTTTGACCCCATTTCTATGATATTAAATAGAATTGGTATAGTATACCTCGGGAAGGACATACTAAAGTTTTGTCGCAATAGAAGCATTTTTAGTCAAGTTATGAGGATAATGGCTGTGGAATAAATCTCGCTCCTGTGTCCTGACCTTTGACCCCATTTCAATGATATTAACCTCCGCAACGACATACTAAAGTTTTGTCGCAATAGAATCGTTTTAGTCAAGATATGAGGATAATGGCTGTGGAATAAATCTCGCTCCTGTGTCCTGACCTTTGACCCCATTTCGATGATATTAAACAGAATTGGTTTAGTATTCTGTTAAACGGTTAAAAAGTTGATCATGAAAGTCGTTAATTCTTGGAACAATGAATGAAAAGTTGCAGTAAGACGCTACAACGCAGGTTATTGGTTTTAATCAAATTATTTTATTCTGTTCATTTTATCAAAGCAATATATACTGATGTTTGTAAAAAAAGTGATCGATTTTTACAAGAGATTATAGAAATCGATTTTTAATGTGTAGCAAAATTAGTGATATACAGTTAGAGGACAGAAAGTATGGAATACCTCATTATGCAGCAACGCGACGCTGTAACCCTTCTAACCAGCGGGCGAACCCACCGCTTGGAAGGTATATACACTATAGTGACAAAATTCACCAGACACCTAGAAGAGAAACACAACATAGCATTTATTCACATACATTTGTTCGGTGTCGGCCAACCTTTGGCCTTAATGCATGTACTGACCCTTCCAGACATGCTTTCGACAAGGTTTTGGAACACAGCTATAGGTATGCTCTTCCATTCATTACATAATGCGGCCGGTAACTGTTGCTTAGTAGTAGGCCTTGGTGCCAAACTTCTTATGTGGCGCTCTAGATCACTCTAATTCATCCCATAGGTGCTCTATGGGATTAAGATCAGGGCTCTGTGCTGGCCAGTTCACACACGATACGGAATTATCGTCAAACCAGGCCGTAACAGTTCTTGCTTTCTTGCTCGGTGCGCTATCTTTCTGGTACCAACAAGGCTCGGTTCCATAGTATTACCGCAGAGTTTGTAGGGCATAATTGTCCAGAATATCGAAGTAGGCGTGCTGGTTAACAGGTTTGTGCACGATAACAAATGGACCGGGACCATACCACGAAACAAAACCCCCCACACGAGTACATTGCCAGCCACAAACTTTACCGTAGGAACAGTACACTGTGGTAAACAGTGTTCCTTCGGCTGCCTCCATACCCACACACTGCCATCAGACTGACGGATCGTGTATCTGGATTCATCAGTTTATAGGACCCGTTTCCATTGATCTACGGTCCACGATAAATCTTCTTTATACCATGCTAAACAACCAGTAGCATTCCGAGTGGAGATGAAAGGTTTATGAGCAGCCGCACGACCACGGTAACCGATGGAATGAGGTTCTCTGCAAATGGTACGTGTACATACCAAGATTCCCGCATTTTACCCACCTGTACACTGAGGGCTTGGGCAGTACTCCGTCGATTAGCTGTAACGATTCTACTGAGGATTCGACGTCCTCTGTCACTAAGTTTCTTTGGTCTGCCGGTAGGTTTTGCTGCTTCAGGCACGCCATGTGTCTTCTACTTATTCAATACATCCAAATCAGTTGACTTGGTTATGTTTAAACGCCTTTCGGTTTCTCTTTTGGACAACCCACTAATACTATACCGTGCAAATTAATTGGGACAAGCTATTTTATTCTTAGAATTGTAATGTGATCGCCTGTTGATGTCGGAAACCCATGTAAATCTGTTTTATCAGCTGTGAGGTGGTGTGATTGTTAGAACTTGATAGTAAGAATGTGGTTTGACTGGTTTTAAACAGGAAATAGGCACTTCAGCTACAGTTGTGAGCTTTCGTGTGTGACAGGCGGATGTTAGTTTTTGCTTTCTGTGAGTACGTGGTGCTTTCGTGTATTTAAAAATTCAGATTTCCCCAAGGAAGCGTGCAAAAATAATTGTTCTGAAGGATCACACTTCTATGACAGTGAGATATATCGCTTCTGCAGTTCGTGTAGGCAAATCAAGTGTATCAAGACTGCTTACGCGATACCATGCATCTGGATCATCGTCTCCAAAAAGGAGAGGTAAATGTGGTAGAAAACGAAAAACAACTCCACGAACCGATAAATATCTAATCAGAAATAGTAAAATGAATCCAAAAAAACCAAGCACCGACCTTCAAACAGATTTATTGGCTAGTGGTTGTGATGTTAGTGATTCAACTGTACGCCGTAGGCTTCTGGAAGTTGGACGGAAGGCAAGAAGACCAACAAAAAAACGATATTTGAATGCGAAAATGAAGATAAAACGTTCAGCGTGGACCAAAACAATATAAATCATGGACAGCTGACGACTGGAAAAAAGTAATTTTCAGTGATGAAACTCATTTATTTGTGCAGGGTTACCAAGCAAATGTCGTTAGACCAAACTACTGTGAACCCCTAAGACCTGAGGATGTCAAGCAACTGTAAAACACCCTCTGAAACAGATGTTGTTGCTGTTTTTTTCACATCAAATGGCACTGGAAGCTTAGTCCCTGTTCAAGGTATGATGCATTGAGTCAAGTACGTAGAAATATTACAACGTAGGATTGTTCCATTCTTGCAAACTTTTGACGGGACATTTCAACATGATTTGGCCACATGTCACAATTCGAAATGGGTCAAGAATTTCATGCTGGAAAATCAAATTAATTTGCTTGATTGGCCTGGAAATTCACCAGACTTAAATCCCATAGAAAACTTGTGGAATATTTTGAAGAAACGTTTAGGTAAAATGGACTGTACAACCAAAGAACGCATGATAACGAATGCTATAGATGTGTGGTTCCACGATTATGAAATCAAAAATATGTGCACTCAATTAGTGGAGTCAATGCCAAAACGAATTCAAGAGGTCATTTCTGCTAAAGGAGGACATACTTCATACTAATACAGGTATTTATCAGTGTATATCAAGTCCAAGGGACAGGAAAAGACCCAGAAGAAGACCACATGGGAGATGGGTGGATGAAATTCGAAAGTATGCGGGAGTGACATGGAGGAGACTGGCACAAGACAGACCGTTGTGGAGGAAACTTGGGGAGACCTTCGTCCAGCAGTGGATTGATAATGGTTGACGATGATGATAATGCTGCCGCCCCGGTGGCGCAGTGGTCTAAGGCAATGGCCTCTGATCATTCGTCCGAAAGGGGTCCGGGTTCGAATCCCGGTGAGGCATGGATATTGTGTTTGTCTTACGGCACTGGCTCTCTCCCTTCCCTGGAACCAGTGACCCTAAATTAGGGACGGGCGACTGCTTATAGCCCATTGAGTTGCTCACGGTGGTCGTTAAACCTCCAATAAAAAAAAAAAAAAAAAAAAAAAAAAAAAAGATGATAATGCTGATCAAGGCATAGAATGATATAAAGGCATAGTATTGGAAAAAAAAGTGATTTTTTACTTTGTCCTTATTAACTTGCACAGTATAGTATAACACATAACAATCATTCCTTTCTCAAACTCAGTTGTCTCCCGCCGCGACGTTTTCACTCAACCTCACAGTTAAATATGATCGCGGTCAGCTGCAGGTTTGTTTTTATACCGTTTGTAGCTGTACTGCGCATCTTAAGAACGCAGCGGAACCGTTCAATTGCTTTTGAAGGGTGTCCGGTGACTTTTGGCAATTTAGTGTAGATAGGAAGAAGGACATCGCTGCATGCACGCGGATAAGAATTCGATGTAAGTATAGATAAAAGTCGGGATTTCACTTGGGATGATAGTCGGGCAGCCGAGTTAGGGATGACAGTGGATGCCTGACGCATAGGCCACTGGTTGTGAAGAAATTGCAGTATTTCCCTGGGACAGTATCAAGACTGCACCTGGAGTACTCCATTTTCGGAATAACGAGACATCTCACAGAAACGTGGTTAATAAACATGGCTGTAGACATCTATCTCGCATATCTGCAACCAACTAAAGAGCGACAGAGATACAAATCATCGCCGACTTCAGCGATGGTGATGCCAGAAAGGTATCCACCTAAGACCATCAGGCGATCATTAGCAGCAATAGGTTATCTGAGCCGTCTGTACATTAGAGTCCCATTGCTAACTCTACATCACCACACTATACTTCTCAACTAGAAAAACGTACATAGGCACTGAACCTTGGATGATTGGAGACGGGTCTTCTGGCTTGATGAGCCAGTTTTCGAGTTATTTCGCGGTGACAGAAGGGTGCGGAGCTGTATAAATCCGGCATTTCGACAAAAAGTGTCCAGACTGAAGCAGGCTCGGTTACGGTCATGGACTTGCTCAAATATCGCATGTTGGGACCTCTGGTACGTCGATTCGCATTTCGAACAGTTCATGCTACGTGTTCATTCTTTCCAACCATTTGCGTCCATTCAAGGTCATCACGCACCCATAGAGCAATTAATTCTCCCAGAAGGACAATACTCTTTTCCGCAGAGAGTCCTGGTCACAGAACGTGGTCAGAGGAGAATTCCAAAAACGTTACTTGCAATTCTCATTCCGTTTACCGGACATGAACCAATGGGAAACTCTTTGGGACGCTGTGAAAAGGTCCGTTCAAGTTCTGTACCTAACACCCAGATATGCAACGGAACTATGGACCCATAAACAAGGGGGTAAACCAGTGGCGTACATTCCAGCCCAACCAGTGGCGCACATTCCAGGCAAGCCAGTGGCGTATATTCGAGGCTAATAGTTGCGAAGCTCAAAGAATGCACAAATAAAAGTCAATTATCAACGGTATTAAGATACGTCGATACTTTCGCTGCGAAAAAAAGTTTTGCGGTTTCGCTTCTTTCGACTAAGAAAATCATTCTGGCGAGCGAAGACCAACGGGGCTCCTAGAGGAGTGATGACGTCATCGTGACGCAACCAGCTCTACCAGCCTTCGCTGTTCTAATTCGAAGACCTTCGAAACGATCGCCAGCTAGCGTTTCCATGGCAACATGAATGAGCTGGTGTAGGGTGAATGGGCCATTGGTTTGGGTAACGGCTCGCTCAGAAAAGAGAAAACTTAGGACTACATTAGTCACTTGCATGCTCCAGCTTTACGAACACATGCTTACGAAAGCTGTGTTCGTAAGTCACGTGCTTTACGAAAGCTGCTTCAGTTTGTGTGAAGTGTCGATGAACGAAAATCAGTGCTATTATATCTTAAATTAGTGGCTTTGTTGGATTCGAACTGTTTTGATAAGTTTTGTGAAAGTTTTTCTGAACATCTAACGCCAGAACTTAAAGAAATCTATGCTACAAATTCTGATACAGCTCCACTAAAAAATGAACTAAAGGTGTTTTATACCCTTGATGAATTCAAAACGAAATCAGTAAGAGAAGTACTTGTACGAACTGGACATTGTGTTTGGTGAGGTGTACAAATTAGCATGCCTAATAGTAAAGTTTCCATCAACATCTGCAACTGCCGAAAGACGTTCTTCTGTATTAAAAAATCAAGATATACCTTAGAGTTGTGACGTACCTGCCAGCAGGACGCACACGACATAAAGGCACATAGCAATCAGAACAAATGTCTGCGTAGCTCAGTTGGTAGAGCGACTTGTTCCGGAATAAGCGGCCTCGGGTTCGAATCCCGGCGTAGACCAAAAATGACGGAGAAATTTACTTCGTTATAATGGCGCCCGAACTATCCGGATGACCCGGCCGTTCAAAATCTCGCATTGGTGTGATGTTATTTCCACACCGCGAGACAGGAAAAATCAGAGAATTCCTTCTCCAGCGCTTCGAAAAATTAAAATGTGTGATGTTGCATTCCACACAGCAGATTGACTGGGAGTTCTCAAGTGCACGTTCTACAGTGGATGGCTGCCTGCAACGATTCATGGTCACGGCTGACCCGTGGGCCATACCCCCGGCCCTCTTTCGGGGGGGGAGAGATGTGACGTACCTGCCAGGAGGACGCACACGACATAAAGGCACATAGCAATCAGAACAAATGTCTGCGTAGCTCAGTTGGTAGAGCGACTTGTTCCGGAATAAGCGGCTCGGGTTCGAATCCCGGCGTAGACCAAAAATGACGGAGAAATTTACTTCGTTATAGAGTCAGAAAAGGACATGTACATTTCAGCAACTTGGCTGGCTTTGTCAATAGAGAAAAATTTTCTTTGTAAATATGAAAAAGTACTCGGAAGAAACTTTCTATGAAAATGTTATACTCAAGTTCACACAAGGAAAGAACAATGGAGTTCATGAACAAATAAAGTGTTCAAATCCCAATGCTCATAATTATTTCGTATCACGTTAGCAATAGCATGTACCTAAAATTTAGAAAAAATAGTTACTTCTATTGCTTAACAACTGAAAAATAAACTTCGCTATTTAAAAAAACTGTACTGGGAGAGGGGGTGAGATAGCCCAAGTCTCGAACTCAAGATACACCTTTGGGATAAATAACTGCAGTAAAAATACGTGACGTAGTAGACTCAGAGCTTTGTCGTGTAACTGTCGTTATCTGGGCGAAAGTTGGACCTATCCGTTACTAGTTAGGTATCCCATAATTTCTGTCCACTCAATGCGTGTTAAACGTCTACAGTTTTATGCAGACATGTACAATCCTGGCCAAAAGTCCTGCACCATTAGATCGAAAGTAAATTTTTGATATTTGAAGTCAACTTATACAGCGTAATAATAAAGTCAGGAATACATATTATACATCATTTTAAAGGATTATTTTATGCTGAAATAAAATATTTTTACAGAATGTTATTAGCAATAATAGAAATGAAGTTAAAAGCAAAAATGTGAAAGTGAGGAAACACAAATCCAGTTCTGAAAAAGCGTTCGCGCTTATCTAATCCACTGTAGCTTTCTCCGAAGTCCGATAGTGAGATATAAAAGAATGTCGAATCGTCTGCCGACTTAGAACGCAGCTGCTTATAGTCCGTTGACGAATGTTTATCCAGAATTCCTGGTGATATTTGAATTTCGGAATGTGAAAGACCCGAAAATTGGTCATGCCTCTTCAATTACTGTGCATGAACTTGGATTCAGTAGTCGTAAAATTGCTGGTGTGTCGCTGTGATAAAGTCTGGCTGTGATCATTCCACTGTCTTGCGCACCATTAAAAGAGTTGCAGAAACTGTATGTGTGGGAAACAGGAAAAGAACAGGTCGACCAAGGCTGTGTTCTGAACATGATGACCGCATGTTGATTCTTCGTTCCTTAAAATCAAGGTTTAAAACAGCCACTGATTTAAGAAATGAGTGGGAGAATGAAGTAGATATTATTGCATCTGCACGTACAGTAAGTCGTAGGCTACAAGAAAAGGAACTGACTGCACGAAAAGCTGATGAAAACCTTTCCTTACTGAACAACAACGGCTCAAACGAATTGCTTGAGCTAAGGCACAAAACAATTGGACTGTTGATGAATGGAAAAATGTTATTTTCAGTGATGAAACAACTGTTACTATTTCTGCTACTAATGAAAATAATTATGTAAGTCATCGGGCTGGTGAAAGATATAAGGCGTGCTGCACCCAGCCAACAATCAAGCACCCACATTCGGGGATGTTTTGGTCCTGTATTTCAGCCAGTGGGGTTGGCCATCTGCACATTGTGGATGGCAAATTGAATGAATCGCAATATGTAGATATTTTGGATTCCAAACTGCTACCATCTACACAAGACATGTGCTGACGGAATTTTATCTTTCAAGGCTATAACGCGCCATGCCATCGGTCAAAGTTAGTTGACGAGTGCTTTAATCCAAAAGTGCTAAGAAAATTTCAGTGGCTGGCACAGTCACCGGATCTTAATCCCATGAAGAATCTGTGGGTGATATTGAAGCAAAAGATCCATCAACAAGGACCCACATATAAAACAGCATTAATTGAGTCGGCAAGGGCCGTATGGCACCGTGTTATCACCAATGGACAACTAGAGAAGTTCATTAGTTCCATGCCAAGAAGGTGCACTTTGTTACTAAGAAACCGTGGCTATCCAATTAAATATGAAAGCATTATTTGCTTGTTGGTAAGTTATTTCAAATGTCCTGCAAGTTTCAATAATGTACTGTACAGTAATTTTACGTTAAAGGCATTGTACACTAATTTCACAAAGTCCACTATTTTTTGCTTTTTATGACTAGACGCTGTGCTTTTGCTTGTAACTTCACTTCTATTACTGGTAAAAACATTCTGTAAAAATATTTGAATTCAGCATAAAATTTCCCTTGACATGATGTATAATACGTATTCCTGACTTTAACATTACGCTGTATACAATGACCTCGAACATCAAAAATTTACTTCAGGCCCATTACAGCAGGACCTTTTGCCACGATTGTAAGTCTGCAACACATTCCATTGGTTTGCAACGCTTCCGAGAGCCTGGATACCATACCATACGCTATTCCAAATTACCTGGCAACATCCTTCACTCAGCGGCCTTCATCCAGCTTTCTATAATTGTTCCCTGCGTGAAATCATCTAGATCAGGGGTTGCCAAACAATCGATACCGAGCTCTCGTGCGATCGATCGTTGTTTTATCACGCTGAAGTACGATGATACAAGGAATCAGTCAGACTCCCCTCCCAAACCCTAACCACTGCGCCAAAAAGGTATCAAACATTTCCTCTGCCTTCCTGTTCATAAAACATTTCCTCCACGTTCCCCTTCGATTCCTAAGATTTAGAATCAGAAATTGTGAAACTTTAATCCGACATAGTACTGAAGGCAAGAGCGTCAGATAACATACACTGGTGTTCAAAAATTAAGGACGAAGAGGAGAAATTAGCATAATAGGGGAACGAGCAGGCAGAACAGACCGAAAGACCTCTCAGAAGATAGACTAGGGTCCGGTACGGTAAGGCATGCGCATATATGCAGCATGACGTGGGGGGGGGTGTCGGAAGGGTATAAAGCACACGGGCGGTGTAAACTCAGCAATTCGGTGAAAGTTATTGCACGGTGTACATCGGTTTGAACGGCGTCGAGTTGCTGCCACCGTGTGATATGGCCAACAGGCAATCCAGTAGACGACATCTGGATTACTGTACCCGAGGTCGCGTCATTGGAAAGTTGGAAGAAGATCGAAGTGTGACCACTGTGGCCGAGGAGTTTAGGATCGCTCAGAGCATCGTTTCACGAGCTTGGAGAGCATTTCAAACTACAGAAACAGCTGTAAGAGAGTTTAGCAGTGGTCGTCCACGAGCAACCATGGGGGCGGACGACCGGTATATTGTCCTACAGGTGAGAAGAGACAGACGGCAGACAGCGGGAGAAATCGCAAGGCACATGCAACAGACAACTGGACGTCCGTTATCGCGTTTTACCGCGGCCAGGAGGCTGCACAAAGGTAGTCTATTTGCACGACGACCAGAACGGTGTGTGCAATTAACACATGCTCATCGGATACGGCGGTTTCTGTGGTGCCAGGAACACGAGATCTGGACACATCAGCAATGGGGTCGAGTTCTCTTTAAGAATGAGAGCCGATTTAGTCTGACGTGCGATTCTGGACGTATACACATCGGGATAGAGCAAGGAACACGCAATTACACCTCCAACATCATCGAAAGGGACTGGTTTGGAGGTGGCGGAGTTCTCGTTTGGGGCGGAATCATGCTTGGTAGCCGTATTGACCTCCACATCTTCCAAGGAGGTTCAATCACTGGTGTACGCTATTGTACCGAGGTTCTCCTGCCTCACGTGAGTCTGTTTAGAGATGCTCTATGTTCTGACTTCATATTCATGGACGATAACGCTACACCTCATCGTACAGTGGCTGTCGCAGAGCTGTTGGAGAGTGAAGATATTCAATGCATGGATTGGCCCGCAAGGTCCCTGGACCTAAATCCAATCGAACACGTGTAGGACTTTCTCGGGAGATGCTTTGTAGCACTTCACCAGCCGCCAGCAACGATACCGCAGCTGCAATTGGCGCTACAAGAGGAATGGGCCGCGATGCCTCAACAGCTCCTTGACAACCTCGTCCTCAGCATGGACAGACGTTGTAAATCCTGCAACGCAGTCAGGGGCGATCATATCACCTACTAAAGACTGGATTGTTCTTGGCAGCCGCCTGTCACATGGACATTTCTGTCTTCTGTCCATTTGTGCTCGAAGCTACCTTTTCAATAATGTGCCTTTGTATCCTTTGGATTTTTTTGCTTGGATGGGTTTGCTCACTTGTCCCATATTCTTACATCTTGGGGATCTTATGGTATGATATGAGTCGATGTGGAGCACTTCTGCACGACGTTACATTCGAAAAACCGTCTGGTCCTTAATTTGTGCATGCCAGGATAGAAGCGTGTCTCCGACTGGCCATAGGATTGATATTGGTTAACCGTGTCTTCGAAATACAGAAGTTGCCTGACTGATGATCATTTAGACGCGTGTCTCCGACTGTGCCTCACTGAATATGTGCCTGATAATTCTAAACTTTATGAGGACATGAGATCTCATGCATCAACATCTAAGAATTAAATACTGTAAATAAATAATCTGAAAATCAAATTATGTAATTTGTTTGAAAAATAGTGTTTCAGAAATGAAAAATGATTTAAATATTTTTATCTGCATTTGTTTCCAAACTTATAAAACTACACATACTAACAAAACAATCCTGATATTATAGGCTCATTTCTATTTAAATATGCCTATATCACTGCAATAAGCCATGGTAGATTACAGTAGAGAATGATAGCTCAAGGTAGATCTTGGCTCCTCAAAGTTTGACCACCCCTGATCTAAATGATGTATTTGAGACTTAACGTAAATTACACGTTCGTACCTTTGTGCCTCTACGTCCAGATTTTCCTTCAAACACATGTCGCATACTACGTCCTTTTCTCTTTTATCCATTTCAATGATACCACGTGACTCCTGTGCGCATCTTTTTCATAGGCACCGGCTTTCTACTTTTTCGTTTATGCAAATCGCCACAAGGTGTTGCGTCTGATTTTGTGGTTGTAACCTTTCGAGATACTGTTCGTCCTTAGGTTTTTGACATCATTGGTTTTTGACATCAGTGTACATTAACCATAACTCTGACTTTATTGTTTAACATCTGGTCATAAATCGTTCTGATCAAATGAATGTCTTGGCTTTGGTTCTAAAAGTTCGGAAAATAAATAAATATATCACATTGATGCTTTTTGCAACAGTTGGCCTATCAGATAAAGTGGCGCAGGCGGTCGCTAAAGCCTAAAACGTTTAATCTCATACATCATACATATCATTAAGCTGTTGTCTGATATTCAGAGGTTAGCTCCTCAAAGAAAGACCATCTGACAAATAAACATTTAACAGATAATACAAGCCACCAAATTAATGTTAACTCTTTATTTACTTACTGTTGCCTTATTAAACTCCCCCATTTACAGTGATCTTGACACACAACACGGTCTTCAGTGACATCCATCACACGACGTACACAAGACATTTTATACTTCACATTCATAATCTTTTTCTCATTCAGGCACTCCTGAATCACAACCACTCATGATTTTATTAGCCTTCTTCTGCCTTTCTTTCCTGCCACTTGGGTCGAAACATTTTTCTTAGTAAGGATCTCATCACTCATTCCTTCAACATGGCCAAACCACCTACGAATATTAGTCTCCAACTTGCTAAAACTATTTTACTTCACATTACACAACTTCTGCACATCTTCATTCCTTACATAAACTGAACGTGTCTTCCCACAAACCTTCCGTAAGTAACGCATTTCTTCCGCATACAAATGACTCCCATGTCTCGGCTGAAGTACCCATGTTTCACTGCCATACGTTAGAGTAGGAACAATTACACTTTCAAACACAACCATTCGGGACTCCATTGGGAATCCATCATTCCTGTAAAAAGCTCCTAAAACAGCCATGGCTTTCAATGAAGAATTTACTCGCTTACTAATTTCGCCATCTAGTCTGTTCTCCCTGTTAAACAAGCTTCCCAAATACACAAACTCATTCACATGGTCAGCCACGGTGCCATCAATTTACTATATTTAATTTCATAAAAATGTTACTGAGAAACATGTGTCTACCTTTTCAGAAAAATAAGGGTAAAGCAAAATTTCAAAATGGAGGACTATTATCTTGAGAAAAATAAAGGAGAAGTGCGATACACACAAACTGGTGTTGGTAGCTCGTTGATATACCCAAGATGTGCAACAGATACCTTTCTGAATGTAAGGCATTAAAAGTCGAAAAATACGTAGAAAGTAGAGGCAGAAAAGAAAATTAGGCAATTCAAGTACAAATCGAAATATGGAAGAATGTCGTTCACATTGATATTCCATTGATATATAAAATGACATACACACACCCGCCACTGAATTAGAAAAAGTCATGCAGATGTTCATAAACGCCATTTATGCAGCGTTAAAATACGTGGTCACGTGAGTCACTACGTGATATAGCCAAATATTTAAGACCGCTGCTCATCAGTAATCGTTTGTGGTATTGATCACAATGGAAAAAACGAAGGACCTTTAAGAGTTCGATAATAGGCTTATTGTGGCAGCCTGGCCGGTTGCAGCGACAAGTTTAAAAACAGCTGAGCTAACTTCTTTCTCGAAAGATGAGATATTCCGGGTCTTTAATCAGTGGAAAAACAACCCACATTGATTACCTAAGAGGCGTAACCGTAGCGCGAAGTCAATCTGTCAGGAACGAGATCGTCGTCATCTGAGAAGTCTTCTACGGAGAAATAGGACTTCCTCTGTGCAGCAATTGACCGAAGCATTCAATGAAGGCTGTTCTAGACATATATCTCGGTGAACCATAGGCAAGGAATTGAAGAGAATCGGTATTGGCAGACGCATGCCAATACGGAAACCAGTGATTTCTGTGAAGATTCGGAAAATTCGTTTACAGGGGTGTTAGAAACGCCGTGACTGGACACTAGAAGACTGGGAAAAGGTCATGAGATCCGACGAGTCAAGGTGCATCTTATTCTGTACCGATGGTAGGCAGAGAGTTTGAAGGGAACCTCATGAAGCGATAGAACCAGCTTTCCTTGTAAACGTAACTCAGTGTTCTGGAGGTGGTGTCATGGAGTGGGATACGTTCTGTTGGTGCGGAACTGGTTCCCTGATATTGCTGAATGCTTGGGCGTCCTCCAATAGTATCCAAACATTGTTCCTGATCAAGTCCATTTCGCAATGTTGAATTTTTATCCAGCAGATAACGTCTGTTTTATGGGCGACAATGCTACCATCCTGCAGGCAAGATATGTTCAGCAGTTGCTCACCGAGCATGACTACTTCCATCATTTCCTAGGCCGTCACAAAGCCCGGATCTGAACTATATTAAGGTGCATGGCACTTGATAGTAAAATAGATTCGGGAGCAAAGTCAGCTTTGTTCAGATTTCAGATAGTTAAAGGATTGCCTGGTGATATACACTGCCGAAAAGTGAAAAAAGAACGCCAGGAAGATATTCGCGGACGTACATGAAATTTATATATGTTAATGGGGTCTAGTTTACGTAGGTGTGATGTTAATTTCGGGACAAACCGGTGAGCGCTTACGCCACAGTGCGGCATAATATGCAAATTATCGTCGGTGGTATTTAAGGAGTACGGCGAAGTGAATGTAATCAGTCGTCGGCGTACGGACAAGTGCGAAGACCCCGAAGACGCTGCAATGCCTGAACATGGAAGACATGTACGATTTCAGCAGTTATCGGACTTTGAGCGAGGTCGTCTAGTCGGACTCCGCGAGGCCGGGTGATCGTATCATCGTATTGCGGAGCGAATTGGACGGGAAGTATCGGTGGTGGTACGATGGTGGCGTAGATGGTCCGAGGAACATTCCCACACAAGAAGACGTGGAACCGGGAGTCACATACGGACTGATGAGCGGACCGATCGACGCATAAGAAGAGCGGCGTTGTCAAGCAGAACATTCACTGCGACGCAAATCCGAGCTGCCGTTGCTCCTGAGGTGACTGTGCCAACAATCCGCAACCGTCTACTGGATGCAGGACTACGTGCACGTGTGTCTCTGGCATGTGTAACTCTGACTCCAGCCCACCGTCAGGAACGACTGCAGTCGTGTCGCCAACGTCTGCACTGGAGAACGCAATGGCGATCTGTCGTGTTCAGTGATGAAAGCAGATTCTGCTTGGGAGCCTCCGATGGCCGTATACGCGTTCGCAGACGCACAGGGGAGCGTCTCCACCCTTCTTGCATCCGCCAGCGAAACACAGGGTCTACACCTGGTCTCCTGGTGTGGGGAGCGATCAGCTATCACTCCCGTACACAACTAATGTTTGTACAGGGTACGTTAAGCAGCACCTCCTACATCAACAACATCATTCAGCCCGTTGTTGTGACATTTGTAAGGTCGGTCCATCGTGGTGTTTTCCAGCAAGATAACGCACACCCATACACGGCACGTGCAACGCAACATGCACTTCAGGGTGTGAGATAACGTCCATGGCCTGCACGTTCACAGAATTTGTACCCCATTGTGCACGTGTGGGATTTTATGGGACAACGACTTATCCGGTCTCCCCGGCCAACCACGACCATCCCCGATTTACGCGTCCAGGTTGAGGATGCTTGGAACTCAATACCCCAAACTTACATCCAACATCTGTACAACAGACTCCATGCCAGAATTGCACAATGTGACGCAGTTCATGGCGGTTCAACCTCGTCCTAACCATGTTACATGGAAATGTTATTTTTCAGTTTACCAGCAGATACAGCTGTATTTTGCCATAATGTTTTGAGCACGTTATCCTCTGTATTCCGTTATTATGCTGTATAAATTTCGTTGGTATCAGACGTTTCCTTCGTGGTGTTCTTTTTTCACTTTCCGCCAGTGTATATTCCAGTAGATGTAGCCGTAGATGTACCCCATTACCTTTTGGAATTTATGCCAAACCGCGTGCGTGCCTTAATTCGGGCAGATGGCTAAAAAGGTCGAAACCGGTATTGATTAAAATTTTCCAATTCAGTGGCCGGCATGTTTAGATTGATCCCGATTGAAGTTATGCCAAAAGCTACAACAATGAGGTGCCAAAACATAAAAGCAATATGGTTCAAAAAGTTTCTTTAACTAGAAAATTATTTAAAAAGAAATGGGAATTAAACTATTGGGCTAATCTTGGCTCATCCAAACCTGTGGAGAAAGTAGTATGAGCACTGTCTTCTAACAGTTCGTCTCCCAAAGTTCTGGGTTGCGGCATGAATGGCTTGTTTGTCCTATTGCTCAGGCTTCTCCCCTACATAGAACGAGTGGCCCTAAATTAAGGACGGGTAACTGGTAATATATTCCTGATTACATTTGCCAGAACAGTTGTTAACTGCTTGCCGTTCAGTTGTTCACGGTGGTCGTTAAACCCCCAATAAAAATGCTTTCGTTGGTGTCACGCTTATAAAACCAGAAAGTTCACCAAAATATCTGATTTTGATTTGGATGAAGATATCCTTACTAACATATACAGAGAAAGAACCAAAACATGTATAACGAAGAAAATGTCTCCGTCTTTTTTGGTCCACGCCGGTGATCGAATCCGAGTCCACTTATTTCGGAAGATGTTGCTCTACCAACTGAGAAGGGTAGACGTTCGTTCTCGCTGATATCTGCCTTTATGCCGTGTGCGTCCTGCGGGGGGCACGTCACATCTCCCCCCCCGAAAGAGGGCCGGGGGCATGGCCCACGGGTCAGCCGTGATCATGAATCGTTGCAGGCAGCCATCCGCTGTAGAACGTGCACTTGAGAATTCCCAGTCAATCTGGTGTGTGGAATGCAACGTCACACACATTTATTTTTCGAAGCGCTGGAGGAGGGATTCTCTTATTTTTCTTGTCTCGTGGTGTGAAAAGAATAACACACCATTGCTAATTCTTTAACTGCCGGGTCATCCGGTAAGTTCGGGTGCCATTATAACGAAGTAAATCCCTCCGTCATTTTCGGTCCACGCCGGGGATCGAACCCGTCTCCACTTATTCCGGAATAAGTCGCTCTACCAACTGAGCTACTCTGACGTTCGCTCTCGCTGCTATCATCCTTTATGTCGCGTGCGTCCTGCGGCGCAGGCACGTCACACATGTTTAAATAATCACCAAGAATATCGTCCAGCAAATATCAACTTGTAACGAAAAAGACGTCATGCTTTCTGTAACAAGGATATATAGACTCACAGAAATGACAAAACATGTGAAATTTGTGTACGGCAGAGTTAGAAAAAAGGAATTTAGTTCAAATTTGAAAAATGTTAAATATCAAATTTCGTTATTATAAATTATAAGTCTCCTGTGATGCATCCTCATCATCATTGTTAACCATTATTAATCCACTGCTGGATGAATGTCTCCTCAAGTTTCTTCCACAATTGTCTGTCTTGAGCCTGTCTACTCCATGTCACTCCGGCATGCTTTCGAATTTCATCCATCCAATTCACATAGGGGCTTGTTCTGGGTCTTTTTCTGTCCCTCGGAATCCAGTCTAAAATTTCGGTTGTCGATCGGTGGTCCGTTCTTCTGCCAACATGTCCAGCTCATTGCCATTTCAGTGATTTCACTCTAGTCATGATGTCGTCAATTCCTATCATTTTCCTTATCCACAAGTTCCTTTTCTCATTTTTCCTGATTACACCAATCATGCATTTCTCCATGCTTCTTTTAGACTTTGTCTGCAGTCTTTGTATGTTCTTTTGTTTTACTTAAGGTCCATGTATCAGCTCCATGCTAAAGAACTGGGAGAATTCATTGATTAAACACTTTCCTTTGAAGACATAATGGCATACTTCTCTCAAAAATTGTACTGTTCCTTACAAAAGCTCTTCATCCAAGTTTTATACGCCAATTAATTTCTTCATCAATGTGACCCTCACTAGATACCTGCTGCCCAAGATAAATGTAGGAATCGGTTGTCTCAAGCTTTTCTCCATCAATCGATAAATCATCGTTCCTTGTTAAAGCATTGCACATCACTTTTGTCTTCTGGTAGTTCATTTTGAATGTTGAAAGCAAGTTCCTGGATCCTACTCTGTAACTCGGAGGAAGTAGTTGCAAAAATGGCTACGTCATTAGCAAAACGAAGGTGAGTTAAATAATCCCCATTAATCTTTATAAAGCTGTGGCGCTGTTCTGCAATTGTTTCTTGCTTATATTTTGGGCTCCATTCAGTACGTTAGCCATGTAATGGGTTCGAATACTTTTGTGTTTTTGTGTTTTTTGTGTTTTTGGGTTCAGGGCTTATGGAAAAGATGTGGGAATTGTTTGTTCCTGTGGTGGTATGTATTGTGTGTTTCGATTTAGTGTTTGTGGGTTTCCCCTTGGTTTATATATATATATATATATATATATATATATATATATATATATATATATATATATATATATATCACTTCATTTGCATACTACGTTTAATTAAATCGCTATTCTGTCCAGCTGCATTGCACGGACATATGGAGATTTTTTATTTTTTGATTATTTGATTATATTATCAAGTTGTTCTCTAAGGCTTTTGACAGCACACACACACACACATAAATACGCGCACGCGTGTATATATATATACACTGACGGAAAAAATCCCAACACCAAGAAGGGGTTGTGTTCGATAAACGACAGTTGGTAGGCGGTGAGAGTACATCTGTAAGATGACGTCTATGCAAATTTCGCGCTCGGCGCATATGTGTGGCGCTAGTAGCGCTCCTCGTAACACGCAAAGCAGGTTTGCTGTAAATACGCGATGTAACGTTCGTGAGCGTTAGTTATCGTTGAGATTCAACGTAGTGTGTTGATGTTAGTCAAGAATGTCTTTAAGAAGACGAAGAAGCCATTATCAACAGCTCACGGAGTTTGAACGAGGGCGTGTAATAGGGCTACGAGAAGGTGGATTTTCTTTCCGCAATATTGCAGAACGACTTGGCAGGAATGTAGCCACTGTACATGATTGTTGGCAGCGGTGGTCAAAAGAAGGTTCTGCCTCAAGAAAACCGGGTTCCGGCCGGCCACTTGGCACTACTGAGAGGGAAGACCGCCGTGTACGGCGTATGGCCGTGGCGAATCGTACTGCGTCTGCGGCAGCAATTCGAACTGCAGTTGCCACCACAGTGACTCAACGAACTGTTACAAATCGGTTACTCGAAGGACAGCTCCGAGCCAGACGCCCTGTAGCGTGCATTCCACTTACTCCAAACCACTGCCGTTTGCGATGTCAGTGGTATCAATCTAGAGCTCATTGGAGGACGGAGTGCAGATGTGTTGTGTATTCTGATGAAAGCCGGTTCTGCCTGGGTGCCAGTGATGGCCGTGTGTTGGTTAGAAGGAGGCCAGGTGAGCGCCTGCAACCAACCTGTCTGCGGCTGAGACACACTGGACCTACACCTGGAGTTATGGTCTGGGGAGCAATTTCCTATGACAGCAGGAGCACTCTCGTTGTTATCCCACGCACCCTGACGGCACAGTTGTACGTCGGTCTGGTGATTCAACCTGTTGTGCTGCCATTCATGAACAGCATTCCAGGGGTGTTTTCCAACAGGATAACGCTCGCCCGCATACCGATGTTGTAACCCAACATGCACTACAGAGTGTCGACATGTTGCCGTGGCCTGCTAGATCACCAGATCTTTCACCAATCGCGCACGTATGGGACATCATTGGACGACAACTCCAGCGTCACCCCCAACCAGCATTAACCGTTCTTGTATTGACCGACCAAGTGCAACAGGCATGAAACTCCATCCACAAACTGACATCCAGCACCTGTACGACACAATGCATGAACGTTTGCGTGCTTGCATTCAACATTCTGGCGGTTACACCGGTTATTAATGTACCAGCATTTCACATTTTTAAAATGGCTCTTCTCGCGCTTACATTCAGATGTGCTCTTGAAACCTTAATCGATTAAATATGTTACCTATACGAATGTATTGCCGCCATTTCATTCCTCTGCAACTATTTTTTCGTGGTGTTGGAATTTTTTTTCCGTCATTGTATATACATTGGCGGAAAGTGAAAAAAACACCAAGAAGGAGACGTCTGATGCCAACGAAATTTATACAGCATAATAAAGGAATACAAAGGATAACGTGATCAAAACATTATGGCAAAATACAGCTGTATTTGCTGGTAAACTGAAAAATAACATTTCCATGTAACATGGTTAGTACGAAGTTGAACCGCCATGAACTGCGTCACACTGCGCAATTCTCGCATGGAGTCTGTCGTACAGATGTTGGATGTAAGTTTGGGGTATTGAGTTCCAAGCATCCTCAACTTGGACGCGTAAATCGCGGATGGTCGTTGCTGGCCGTACAGACGGGATAAGTCGTTGTCCCAAAAATCCCACACGTGTTCAATGGGGGACAAATCCGGTGAACGTGCAGCCATGGAAGTTGTCTCACTCCCTGAAGTGCATGTTGCGTGGCACGTGTCGTGTGCGGGCGTGCGTTATCTTGCTGGAAAACACCACGATGGACCGACCTTACAAATGGCACAACAACGGGCTGAATGATGTTGTTGATGTAGGAGGTGCTGCTTAACGTACCCGGTACAAACACTAGTTGTGTACGGGAGTCATAGCTGATCGCTCCCCACACCAGGAGACCAGGTGTAGGCCCTGTGTGTCGCTGGAGGATGCAAGAAGCGTGGAGACGCTCCCCTGTGCGTCTGCAAACACGCATACGGCCATCGGAGGCTCCCAAGCAGAATCTGCTTTCATCGCTGCACACGACAGATCGCCAATGCGTTCTCCAGTGCAGACGTTGGCGACACCACTGCAGCCGTTCCTGACGGTAGGCTGGAGTCAGAGGTACACATGCCAGAGGCACACGTGCACGTAGTCCTGCATCCAGTACACGGTTGCGGATTGTTCGCACAGTCACCTCAGGTGCAACGGCAGCTCGGATTTGCGTCGCAGTGCATGTTCTGCTTGACAACGCCGCTCTTCTTATGCGTCGATCGGTCCGCTCATCAGTCCGTATGTGACTAACGGTTCCACGTCTTCTCGTGTGGGAATGTTCCTCGGACCATCTATGCCACCATCGTACCACCACCGATACTTCCCGTCCAATTCCCTCCGCAGTACGACGATACGACCACCCGGCCTCGTAGAGTCCGACTAGACGACCTCGCTCAAAGTCCGGTAACTGCTGAAATCGTACACGTCTTCCATGTCCAGGCATTGCAGCTTCTTCAGGGTCTTCGCACGTGTCCGTACGCCGACGACTGATTATATTCATATCATCATCATCATCATTGTCAACCATTATCAATCCACTGCTGGACGAAGGTCTCCCCAAGTTTCCTCCACAACGGTCTGTCTTGTGCCAGTCTCCTCCATGTCACTCCCGCATATTTACGAATTTCATCCACCCATCTCCCATGTGGTCTTTTTCTGGGTCTTTTCCTGTCCCTTGGAATCCAATCTAAAATTTCGGCTGTCCATCTACGGTCTGTCCTTCTGGCAGTATGTCCAGCCCATTGCCATTTCAGAGATTTAACTCTGATCATGATGTCTTCCACTCTCGTCATTTTTCGGATCCACGAGTTCCTCTTCTTATCTCTCCTGGTTATACCAAGCATGCACCTCTCCATGCTTCTTTGAGTTGTCTGCAGCCTTTGTATGTCTCTTTTAGTTAAGGTCCACGTCTCTGCACCATACGTAAGCACTGGAAGGATGCATTGATCAAACACTTTTCTTTTAAGACATAATGGCATATTGCTCTTGAAAATTATGCTGTTTCTTCCAAAAGCTCTCCAGGCAAGTTTTGTACGCCGATTAATTTCTTCATCAATGTGACCCTCATTTGATATCTGCTGTCCAAGATAAACATACGTATCTGTTATCTCCACTTTTTCTCCATCAATCGATAAATCTTCATTTCTTGTAAAAGCATTGAACATCACTTTTGTCTTCTGAAAGTTCATTTTTAATCCCACTTCTTTACTCTTGTCAGCAAGTTCCTGGATCATACTTTGCAGCTCTGATGGGGTAGTTGCAAAAATGACTACGTCATCAGCAAAACGAAGGTGGGTTAGATAATCTCCATTAATCTTTATCCCTTTGTTTTCCCAGTTCAGTGATTGAAAGACATTTTCCAATGTGGCATTAAAGAGCTTCGGAGATATGGTGTCACCTTGTCTCACTCCCTTTCCAATTTTTATGTGCGTTGTATTTTCAAACAGCCGAATCTTTGCACTTGCATTTTCATAGATGTTATTAATAATATTAATGTATGCATCTTCAATACCGCAGGATTTCAGAGCCGTGGTAACTGCTGATGGTTTCACCGAATCAAAGGCTTTTTCATAATCGATAAAAGCCATGCACAATGGAAGTTCATATTCCCTCGCTCTTTCAATTAGTTCTCTCAGTACGTGGATATGATCTATTGTGCTGTAGCCACTCCTGAATCCAGCTTGTTCTCTCGGTTGAGCCATGTCCAGTGTTACCTTCAAGCGGTGTGAAAGAACTTTAGTGAAGATTTTATAAACCACTGATAGGAGGCTGATAGGTCTGTAGTTCCTGAGATCCTCGATGTCACCTTTTTTATGTAGCAGGATCATTGTAGCATTGTTCCAATCCTCAGGAATCTTCCCTTCATTAAGGCATCGAGTGAAAATTTGGGCGAGTACTGTTTCAATTTCTCCACTTGCTTCTTGTATGATGTCTATAGTAATTCCATCTTCTCCTGGAGCTTTCCCCCGCTTCATGTTCTTGATTGCATGAGCAACTTCTGCTGGGAGGACTGGAAGAACTGTGGTACCTTTCATGATGTCTGGAGTACATGTATCATCCATTTCATATAATTTGGAGTAGAAATCTTTCACTCTTGTCAAAATTTCGCCTCTATTTCTTGTTATAGAACCATCTTCTTTTCTCAGAGCCATAATCTGTTTTCTTCCCTTACTGAGATGTCCCTTTGCTATCTTTAGGCTTTGGTTGTTTTCAATTGCTTTCCTCACTAGCTCACAGTTGAATTTCCTTACGTCTTCAGTGATACTTTTTCGTGTTGTCTTGCATAGCTCTATATATTCCACTTTGGAAGTCACATCTTCTTTAGTTGTCCTCATCTCTCTTCTTTTTTGCATCAACATTTTGGTTTTTCCTGATAATTTGTTCACATGCAACTTGTTCTTAGACCCAGCTAATTTTGTTGCTGTTTCCATTAGAGCTTTGGTTACTTTTCTGTTAACTTCCGAAATATCCACTTCTTCCGATGTTAGGCCTTCTAAAGCAGAGAATCTGTTCTTCAGTTCCAACTTGAAAGTATTATGGTGTTTTTAAGGTTGGTTATGTCAATACATTTTGTTTGTCTTATGAGCTTGCCACGTTCCAGTTTAGTGTTGAGGTGCATCTTACATCTCACCAATCTATGGTCACTACCTGTGTTGAACTTGTTCAGCACACTGCAGTCTTCGATGACGAATTTTTTGTTACACATAATAAAATCAATTTCACTTGTCGTCCCAATTGGATGTCTCCATGTCCATTTCCTGTGTGGCTTTTTCTTGAAAAAGGAGTTCAAGATGAAAAATCCTTCTGCCTCTGCAAACTCAACGAGAGTATTTCCACGCTGGTTTCTGTTGCCGTGACCGAATTTACCTACTGAAGTTTCATTCTGTTGCCGTTGCCCTATTTTTGCATTGAAATCTCCCATAATTATCTTCAAGTGCTGCTTACCTTTATTATTTAGATGACGAATTTCCTCATAAAATTCTTCAATTTCTTCTTCAGGATGACTTGTGGTGGGTGCATAAGTTTGAATAATCTGAGCCTGGTATCTTCTCGATAGTTGGATAACGAGTCGTGCAGCTCTGTCAGAGGAACTTTCAACTTCTACCACTTTATCCTTCAGTTTCTTGTTTATTATAAATCCAACACCACTAGTTCTGCCAGTATCTGTCCCACGATAATAGAAGAGATGTCCACTTTTCAGTTCAATGAGATCTTCTCCTTTTCTCCTTACCTCACTTAGCCCGACGATGTCCCACTTGATCCTTTGTAGTTCCTCTTCCAATTCAAGAAGCCTTGAATCAGAAGATAGGGAGCGTCCGTTATAGGTAGCCAAGGTCAGCATCAAATGGCAGCCTAGTCCGGTCCTCCGGGGATTCTTAGCACCCTCTGCCTTCATGTCGCACTGGCCGCTGCCTTGGCCAGGTACATTCCAGCTGCCGGAGACTGAGGGCCAAGATTTAAGTTGTAGAGTCATTTTGGAGGTGTTTGGCCATAACTCACCACGCTGGCCAAGCGGGTTGGTGAGTGTGGGATAGCATTTCCTCTGATCCCGTACAAGAATTAACCTGAGCACATTGTGAAGAAATGGCGTTCTATTACGAGCGGAATACCAATATATTTGGTTCAAAAGAAAGTAATGTCTGCAAATGCTAGGCAGTAGAAAAGTGTTAATTACGGTATATACATGTACAAATCAGTCCAAAATGTAGTCGTCGACATTTGCTACGACCTACTCCCGTCGTCTGGACAGCTGTTGGATACAGTCCCTGTAGAACTGTGGTGGCTTGGAAGCAAAGAAACGAGCAAGGGCACGTTCGAAATCGTCCCGGTTGGTGAACAGCTGTCTGTCCAGGAAATGCTGCAACGACCGGAAAAAGTGGTAGTCTCTAGTGGCAATATCCGGGAAATCGGCTGGGTGCGGCAGAAGCTACCAACCAAAGTCCTTGATCTTATGATATGTCACTCTGTGAGGTCATTACCCATCCTGCTGTAGGAGCGCTTCTTGCGGTCCAGAAGTGCTGGTCATTTCGACGTGAGTGATGCGTGCACATCGTCGAGTTGACGGTATTACACATCGATGGTGATAGTGCTGTTGTCCAGCAGTAGCTCAAAACACACGACACCCTCAATATCTCACCAAACAGACAGCAAGACCTTACGTGGGTATAAGTGGGATTTGGCGGTCGGCGTGGGCTTCTTTTCGAGTCTGACCACTGTTTTTGGGAGATAACATTGTCATACAAGGCCCATTTTTCGTAACTAGTCACAATGCGTTTCAAGAAGGGTTCAACTTGATCATGTGCAAGCTGGGAAACTCATGCACTCGTGCGATTTGCTTGTTGCTCAAATGTAACTTGATGGGGTACACAAAATCTCCTCTTGTACACCTTTCTAGTTTGACGCAGGCGCGTGATAATATGCGTATGGGTGGTACCCAGCTTTTCGGTCAACTCCTGAGTGGTTACACATGAGTCGGTCATCACTGTGGTCTTCAACATATCCATATCCATTGTTGGGGGTCTTCCGGCTTCGGAACGGTTTGATAGGTCAAGATTTACCTCTCAAAACCGTTCGAACCAACGACAGCACTGACGATGTGATGTAGCATTGGAGTATACACTGGTAATGTTTCTTACAGAACTTTCGGGGTGAAGATAGTTCAGCAAAAGAAAGGTTGTTATCAATGATTCTTTCAACTCACTACTTTAATGGTTTGCAAAGATGACTGTGTATGTCACAAACGCATGCAAGTAATTCACTAATATATTTCTCTTCAACGTGAATGTTTTTCTTTCTTATTAATCCTTGTCCACTTTCATTATGGCTGGCGCTTACACTCTTCGCCTTCTGACAGCTAACTGCCACTAACTTAAGCCACCTACTTGCTGATGTCATACCCTTGTGCTGCGCAATCTCAGTGGCCTGGGCTTCGACATCGTGTATTTCGTCATTGGACCTTAACAACCCAATATATGAAACTTAAACTTTTCTAACTTCATGTTCTGCCATTTTTTACTTCAAACACAGGGCATAGGTCTTTTACTAAGAAGCACTAAAACACACAATACACAGCTGAAAGATGCATGAAAATAAACATTACTGCTGTCATCGGGAAAAAATAGAATGTTGATAAGGGTAAACACAAGTATACCATATATTGTAGTATTTATTGAAATATTAAAGAGGCAAAGGGCTAATCATTTTTCGGGACGAACAGATAAGCACTAGACATCAGAATTTCTGGAATGCAAATCAAAACACCATTAAGCACCTAAAAAGCTTGTGACGTATATTTTATAATAACTTTCGTCTTCAATTTGAGTTTGTTCTCCTTTAAACTTGTGAGAGAGATATCTCTCTCACAAGAATGAGGGTGGTAGCACATTTAATGTCAGAGAGAAAGTGACGTATGAATGTGATAAGAACGATAGATGGAAAGGACGATACGACAGTTGCTCAGTGGTGGATGTTTGTGGGCAGACGTTCGATTAGTAAGATAAATGTGAAATTGACATCTTGTAGTGCCACAGTGCGGAGTTCTACTGAAATATTGCTGGGTCAATAAATGATCATCGTAAGTTGACTTCTGTTTATGTTTCGCCTGGCAGTAAAAGCTTAGTTAGGAACTATTGCATCGTATTCTTATTTAGTTTAACATTCCTTAGTCATTGTTTAGACTTAGCGTAAAACCAATCTGGCTCACGAAAAAGACATTACGTTATATGCTACCCGGACGGACGAAATTTCAAAGCGCGACTTGAGAGAGAATGGCTTAACACAGGATGTCATTTATACCTGTGACGTACTAAATGGATGACGCACACGTCAAGTAGTAGTTAAGCTATACTAGCCCTTGTAAGTATAGCTTAATTAGGAAAGGATTCGGCCCCGGAGCGGAAGAATGTGGGGTTTGATTACAAATTTGGGTTTCAGATTGTTGCTGAACGTAAAATTGATCTACTGTCCGTTCGATTCTTCGAAACATATGTTATGTCCCTTCCAAATGTGGTCCAAAATTAATGAGAATTTCTACTTCGCTTCAAAAATGTGTGATGTGTTTTTCACACATCGTCTGGAATTATCAATAATAAGAATTCCTTTTTCTACAGGGAGCTACTTCAAGCATGGCGTGCGGCGGTCCCGAAACCTCGGATTTCCTGCCCATGTCTTTCACAAAGGAGGATACATGTGACGCACTACAGTAATGACGCACATATAAAGACAGCACGTCGAAGTGAAAAATCTTGGCCGGCGTAGCTTAAATGGCACAGCATTTAGCTTCGGAGCAAAAGGATTTCCGCTTCCAGTAAAATTGGATATAACATTAGCTCATAGAAATCACTTTCGTTTGCTGGAAGAGCTTTCAAACACAATAATCGAAATCACAAAGTATGCAGACATCACTTGAATACAAGACCGAAGGCAGAGTGCAGCTGAAATTTCGATCTACCATTACATCGTTTGTGGTCGATGGTCATGAGAGAACTTATACAATGCCACTCAAAAGACACGTACATTTGTGGTAAATTTGGAAAAGCTGACTGCTGATATCTTCATGTTCGTGAACAAGATACTTCAGTAAAAGACAGGTATTGGGTTGGTGCAAATGAAATGTCCGGCGCGAACGAGCAGTGGAGACAGGCCCCTACCACAGCGGAATGGAACCACCCACAGGTGTTGCTGGTATTACGTCACAGAGTTATTATAAATAGCTAGCATGTGTGTGAAGAACAAGGTGCAGTCGTCGTTTATTTGGACGTAACGTGGCTTCTTCCTGTATGATTTTAAACTGGGTTGTTCTGCAAGAATTGCCGCTCGAAACGTTAACAAAGTGTTTGCAAAGAATACAGCCAACGGACGAACTATTCGGCGATGCTTTGTGAAATTTCGAAGCTGAGATACGGACCTGCAAAACGAAGCACGTAGTCACCAACCTGTTGCTGTTTCTGAAAATATTCTGTTACGTTTGGTGGAACCGGATGCTCCGAAAAACGTGTCCTGAGATAGCCGCAGAGGTAGGTAGGTGTCCCCCATACGACAGTTGTTCGACGCCTGGCTGCGTTGGGTACAATAAAAAAGCTGGACATGTGACTGCCGCGTGAGTTGGCAACTACCAACAAGACTAGGCGTTCGGAAGTCTGCACATCGCTGCTTTCCAGGAATAAACAGGAACCTCTACTGCATCGAATCGTCGCCTGCGACATGAAGTGGGTCCTTTATGATATTCGGAAATGATCTGCACAATGGTTAAGAAAGGCATAGCCAGCTGGACGGCATCCTAGGACACCCCTACACAACAAGAAGATGATGCTCCTTGTCTGGTGGTCCACAGCCGGGATAATTCATCGGAGTTTCTTGACACGATGATACACAATCACTGCAGAACGTTACTGTGCTGAATTGCACCAGAAGCACAGGAAATTGCTGCACAAAGAACCGGCTTTGGGCAACAGACATGGTGTTCTTCTGCTCCAAGAAAACGACCTCCCTCATATCGCTCAAGGAACGATGCTGACACTAAGTGCATTGAGCTATAAAGCACTGCCTCATCTTGCCGATTACCCGGACTTGTCTCCGACAGACTATCAGTTGTTTCGTCCGGGGAAACAGTTCACGACAGACAACGAGGTTCAACGTGCAGTTGAGGACTTCTTCAGGTCCCAGAATCAAGACTTTTTTCGTTCCGGGATCATGGCTTTACTGGACAGATGACAACTATGTGTCGATGCCGAGGGGGGTTATTTTGGCTACGTAAGTTGTCCTACTTTACCGTTCTCGCCGTCCACATATTCTGGTCCTTTGCCGGACACGATAGTCATCAAAGATTCTTTCAACTCACCAAGTTAATAGTTGCAAAGAGCACTGTGTATGTCACAAATACATGTAAGTAATTCACTAATGTTTTTCTCTTCAACGAGAATGTTTTCGACAAAGTGAGACATGGTTGACGACGTTGAACATTTAAGGCAAGAGGCATCGCTTCCAGGAAATTTTCACTTCGGGTAATTAAGGATCGAAAGGTTTCTAGTGCACGAACAGCAGCGCTGTGAACAGCAGCCGAGGATCCCAGTACCAAAAGAAGTGGTTCTAAATTAAAAAACAACAAATTCACATCGACAGCATAATTTGGTGCATCCTTACGTCCCCTAAATATCAAGTTGAAGGTGCAACGAAATATTGATAAGGTGCTGTTGACGATGATTAAAGTTGCAACATTGCAGAATGAATCGTCGACAAAGGAAACGTTTTGAGTTATTTCAGTGTACTGCCTCCAAAGTTGAGAAAATTCCGGACGAGGAAAAACCTTCAGTGATTCCTCGAAATTTCGAAATGAGTGCTTTAACACTACACAAACGCAAGAGTAGTAATTTGCAACAATTCTTGGTATCACTGATAAGGAAACTACCCATGCTATGAGATGAAAGTAGGATACAATATGAATAGTTGACTCGGTTGGTTTTAGAAATAAGGCGAAACAACTGACTTCGAACTCTCTTCGCATGTAGGCTTTGTCTTTCCACAGAAACTCGATGTAGCAAAAGGTGAATATAAACTGCAGTGATATAGAAATGAAACATACTGCTTGGACAATTTTAATTTCACGATCGGCACTGCAAAGAGCGCTTTGAGCAGTCTCGTTCAATTTCTCTACAGGGCTGCTGAGCTTTTTCCACTGCAGAGATACCACAAGCCTAATGGCAAGACAAAATACTTGGGAGATAAGTAAGGACAATGTGTTTTGTATTTTGTATCTGTCGAACGTTGCGTATAGTGCAAAATAAACGTAAGATACGTATAATGACAAGATGTTGCGTAATACAACGGCGAATAAAGCAGCGTAGTGAAATAAAATATAGAATGCCTTATCTTTCCTTGTTTTCAACGTACGAATTCCAAATATTTGAAATGCTATTATTAGTGAGAAAAAGAAATTCCGCATATCTTGTTCTGTTGACGTCGAAAGAGCAGAAGCATTGCTATATTCCTCAATAGATGGATCAACAGCTTTTTCTAAAGCTCCGACTCTTCTGATGCTTTTCTGAAATAAAAGCGTACGATTTTTCTTCTCGTGTACCCTTGAGAACATCATGCTAAAATTATTTATTTGTAAAAACGAAAATATGGCAATTAACTCTCGAAGAAATCGTGTGAAGCACCGGCATTTTGTTTACTATATAATATATAAATACCCGTGGTGCTGTTTATTTAGTGCTATACAGTAGATTCTGTGGGAGCTTCAACGATACAAAAATTTCCCGAATGGATTCAGGACATCGTACTTTGTTACTTTTGTTTCGTTATAAACTTTTACATGCTGCTGTTATTTCTTCCCACAGCTAATCATGCTTTCATTTTTGTTAATTTGGGACTTAAGATTTATACTTTTCAGTAAATTCTGTTCTTCGCTTAATCAAACGAAATGCAAACCGTTACTTACTGGATTTCAGGCATTGTAATCCTGGCTGAATAATGTGTCATAGTTTTTCTTACATTTTTGCATTTAAGATTTATACACGTCAGCAGATTGTGTTCTCCGATTAATCACACGTAATGCAAACATTTCCTTACTGGATCCCAGACATTGTAGTCCTGATTGAATCGTGTGTCATAGTTTTCTCAAAATTTTGCACTTAAGGTTTATACTCTTCATTCGATTTTGTCGATTGCTTAATCACATAAAGTGGAAATCCTTCCTTTCTGAATTTCAGTCATTGCAGTGTTGATTGTGTCATATATCACAGTTTTCGTCAATTGCTGCTAATTAAGCTTTATACACTTCAGCGAATGATGTTCCTTGCTGAATCACATGAAAAATGCAAACCTTTCCTTATTGGATTCCAGACATTTTGGACTTAACTGAATTATATGTCACAGTCTTTCCCAAAATTTTGAATGGGACAACGCGAGCACAGATGCGTGTTGTATTCTCATATGATGTCGCTATTTATATGAAGTTCAGACATGGCCACAGAAATGTTTCGAAACGCTTGAAACCTAACGTCCAATCAAACAAACGATTACTCGTATAGAAATCATGAACCATAAGGAAAGTACTTTATAAGTTAGAAATGTGCTATTAATGTAAGTCTCCAGTGTACTTTTATTTAGGGAAAGATCTGGAGCAGTATATTTAAAATATTAGTAATCTCTCTTGAAAATTCTTTTCCGCTAAGTAAATGCTAATTTTCAGGGCTTTGGCTCATAAAAGAAATTTCTCGTTGTCATTTGTTTCAGGACTGGTTCTTCGTTTCACTGTTTTGCAGTTTTTTTTTCAAATGTTATTAGGTACCGCACATACATAATCGTAAATGATCTGTGCTCAAGTTATGAAACCAGTTCTTGCAAAACATGGCATTTTCTTCTATTGCTTATACCAAAAAATGTGCACGTTTAACTGCCACTATAGTTCTTCAAGTTACGAGTACAATCAAACATTACTGGTAATAATTTTCGAAAACTAAAAAAAAAATTACAAAAAGCGGGATTTTCCCCCTTTCGTGCGCAAAACTAAGTGTGTTTTTTAAAAGTACGTTATCTACGGATTTTCATTTCAATTCCTTCTTCGTTAAATGTAATTTGTTACCTGAACAGAAACTTCAATAATAATAAAAATTCACAAAATATGAACACTGCATTTGATGGCCGAAGCGATACGAACCTGAATTTTCTAAACCACCAGGTAAACAGTCCTTTTACGACAACTGCTTTCTCTTAAATGCAGTGCGTTGTGGGAAATCCTATTATCCTTCCTGACTTAATAAGGTACTTTAAACATCACTCTAAGTGGATGGCTTTCTGGGAACCAATCGATAACCATTAGTAAACATACTTTTAACGGAAACTGCTTTGACTAATGTTTTCGAACCTTTTTTTTTCTGTGAAATAAACATAGGGCAAATGCACTTCTGAACACATAAAGAGAGCAAACACGAAATTTAAATTGTACAGCGTCTTATCTTTTGAAGTGTGTTCACAAAGAATCTCATAACAAACCATTTAAGTCATTTTTGTGTAATATCAGGAAGTAGTGGTCAAGTTGTCTGAGACATGCCTTTCTGATCAGTTGTCCTAGCTGATCCCTAGTTCGAGGCTCGGATGAGGAATGCCTGGATTGCCCCTCCTCAAAACCAATGGCACAAAATTAGGGACAGCCGATTATTACCTACTACCAGGGTGATTCAGAAGTCATTACCGTTTTCTGGCAGTTGATGAAAATGTGTAAAATTACATAAACGTACAAGTCAGTAAAATCATGCAATGCATTGATTATGACACGCTAAAAACATACCAGAAATCATTACTCAAGTTATGAAGATAATGGCTGTGGAATAAATCTTTGACCCCATTTGGATTATGTTCAACAGGACCGGTTCAGTATACCTCCGAAATAACATACTAAACTTTTGTCGCAATACAAACATTTTTAATCAAGTTATGAGGATATTGGCTGTGGGATACATTTCGCTTCTGTGTCTTGACCTTTGACTCCATTTCGATGATATTAAACACAATTGGTTCAGTACACCTTTGGAACAACATACTAAGGTTTTGTCACAATCGAAGCATTTTTTGTCAAGTTATGAGGATAATGGCTGTGAAATAAATCTCACTACTGTGTCCTGACCTTTCATTCCATTTCGATTATATTCAACAGAATCGGTTCCGTATATCTCCGGTACAACATGTTGAAGTTTTGTCGCAATCGAAGGATTTTTACGTACGTTATGACGCATAAGGGCAATGGAATGAATCTCGCTCCTAAGTTCTGACCTTTGACTCGTTTTTTCCATTTTCAATAGGGTTCGTCTCCAAGTGGTCCCCTACCACATACTAACATTTTATCGAAATCGAACCATTTTTGCGCGAGTTATCTTGGTGACGGACGGACAGACAGATAGACGGCCAAAGCTGGAGCATATACGTTTCTTCAACCTACGGTTGGAAAGCGTAAAAAACTTTTATTTTCAAAATGGGGAGTCCATCGTACTCGATGGTCTTACATCTACGTGATACCTTGTCTTGAATAGCCCCAAGAAAAAATTCCTCTCGTTTCAAGGAGAAAGAAGTTTTGGACAGCAAGTTCTGGAAAAGTGTCCCACGTAGAAAATCTGCCACGGACCGGAATATGTGGCAGTCCGAAGGCGCAAGTTCCGGACTATAAACAGAGCGGGGTATTAGCTCAAAATCCTCCTGTTCTTGTATTTTTTCGTTAGTTGACTTGACATAATTAGCAGTAGCATTATTCTGTTGGAGAATAACTCGTTTATGGTCACCAGAGAAGGGTACTTTCGGCTTATAGTGGCATATATCCGCTCCAGCTGGGCACAGTGCAGCTGCGCATTAATGCCTCGGCCACCTGGAACCCGTTCTCAATAAATTAGGGCCCTCAAAGTTCCACTTTATTCATAGCATAACTTTGTGCTCAAATCACTCCCCTTTTTGAGACTGGTTCTGGTGGATTTTGGGTATCTAACCACAGTTTTCTCATGTCAGAATTCCGGAGAAATATCCACTTTTCATCACATGTCACAATTCGCCTAAAGAAACAATCGTCCTGGGGTTTTCCCGCAGTTGGCGATGCATACTATGACGAAGTAAATCTCTCCATCATTTTTATGCCAGCGGAGGGATTCGAACTCCCAACTCTCGGCTCCTCAGCTCCGAGTGCTATCCACTATACTACACTGGTATGTACTCTCACTGCTATCTGCCTTTATCTCATGTGCGTCCTGCGGAGCAGGTACGTCACATCTCACCCCCTCCCCTGAAAGAGGGCCGGGGGCCATGGCTCACGGGTCAGTTGGGACCATGTGTCGCTGTAGGCATTCATCATATGAAGAACGAGCATTTGAGAAATCCCAGACAATTTGGTGTGTGGAACGTAACATCACACTGATTTATATTTTCGAAGCACTGAAGAAGGGATTCTCATTTTTCCTGTCTCGCCGTGTGGAAAAGAACATCACACCATTACGAGAAACTTAACAGTCGGAACATTCTGGAAGTTCGGGCGCCAATATAACGTACAAGTTTGTCCGCGCCGGCATGTAATCTGGGTCCCCTCACTCCGGAGTAAGTGGCTCTCCTAACTGAGCTACGCGGACATGTGCTCTCAGTGCTATCTGCCTTTATCTCATGTGCGCCCTGCGGTGTAGGCACGTTAAAACACGCATACGTCGCTGAGCTAGAGCAGCAGTCAGTTCATTGGGTACTTGTCGACGGCTTCTACGCGTCTTGAGCAGCTTGTGAAACTCGCGAACAATTGTAAGCTAAGGTATTCCCAGCTCATTTGACAGCTGTGTAGTGCGTGTGCACTGATTTAATTCTACGCTTTGGCATACATTTTAAGAATACGCCGTAGTAGGTCTTACAGCACAGTCACGATTTTCAAACCGCTGAAACCAAAACCTAATGTTCTTTCAGACACTACTCCTTCACCTTCCATAGCACAGATTTCCCTCGTTGCAGCTGCAGACATCAACTTTAAATAAACAGGTTAGTAAAATCATGCAATGCATTGATTATGATATTCTTTCCAACATACCAGAGTTATCACTCATGCATTGATTATGATATTCTTTCCATCATTACCCAAGTTATCACTCAATTATGAGGATAATGGCTGTGGAATAAATCTCGCTCCTGTGTCCTGACTTTTGACCCCAGATGATGATATCAAACATAATTGGTTTAGTATGCCTCCGGAACTATATACTAAAGTTTTGTCGCAATAGAAGCATTTTTAGTCAGGTTATGAGGATAATTGCTGTGGAATATATCTCGCTCCTCTGTCCTGACCTTTATTCCCATATCGATGATATTCAACTGAAAAAGTTCAGTATACCTCCGAAACAACGTGATAAAGTTTTGTCGCAATCGAAGCATTTTTACGTAAGTTATGAAGCATAAGGGCAATGGAATAGATTCCGCTTCTATGTCCTTAACTTTGACCTTTTTTCGCCCGTTTTCAATAGGGTTTGTCCCCAGGTGGTTCCCTATCACATTCTTAAATTTCATCGCAATCGAACCATTTTTACGCGTGTTATCGTGCGGACAGACAGACGGACGGACAAAGCTGGAGCATATACGCTTCTTCAACCTGCGGTTGGAAAGCGTAAGAAACCGTAACCGCACTCGGACCGTGTAATTCTCGTCCATAGCTTTTGACAGCAGAACATTTTCTAATGAATCTCGGCAGCGTATGCTCCTATTTATACCAATTAGAAGGTACCGGTTTTCCGGTTATGCGTTGCTCTTATCTGCGTAGCGCATGCGCAACGAGTAATTGCCTGACAGAGGACGACTCTACAAAACGGCAATAACTTTTGAAACACCTTACTAATAGCTGTTAACCGTTTGAGCAGCCGATGCCGTTTAGCCAAGTGGTTCCAAAACTTTTCTATGCTCCCCAAAATAGAAATTTTCAAATAGAGACCAGATTTTCCTTTCCCCTTCATCTCAGCAGTATCGACCATAACCTCCTATTGGTGATAAGAACTTTATTCTCTGCTGAATAACCCAAGGCAGGATGGCGAAAGGCCAGTCCCCCTGACACTGGCAACATGCCGCTGGGTTAAACGCTTTACTCTAACATCTTTCTTGTCTCTCTTTCTTAGGTTCATCGCGATTGTTTTATCCCTTTTGCTAGGTCTTCAGGGAGAAAGGATTAATGCCAATACTCCCCTTAACTAACCACTATGAACAACAAAGCCAAGGGGAAAGCTACGATTTTCGATATGCAGGTTCACTCTTTTCAACAGAGATCGCCAAATGCAGAACAAATGTATTCGTTCCAGCTGATTTCGTTTGCTAAATCCAACTTAATTCCTCCCATTCTGTTAAAAGGTTTACAAATTGATCACGAAAGTCGTTAATCCTTGGAACAATAAATGAAAAGTTGTAGTAAGACGTCGCACCGCAGATGATTGATTTTAATGAAATTATTTTATTCTGTTCATTTTATCAAATCAATATATACTGATGTTTGTAAAAAAGTGATCGATTTTTACAAGAGATTATAGAAATCGATTTTTAATGTCTAGCAAAATTAGGGATATACAGTTAGAGGACAAAAAGTATGGGATACCTCATTATGCAGCAACGCGACGCTGTAACCCTTCTAACCAGTGGACGAACCCACCGCTTGGAAGGAATATACACTATAGTGAAAAAAGTCACCGGACACATATAGAAGAGAAACACAACATAGCATTTATTGACATACATTAGTACGGTGTCGGACCACCTTTGGCCTTAATGCATGTACTGACCCTTCCAGATATGCTTTCGACAAGGTTTTGGAACACAGCGATAGGTATGCGCTTCCATTCAGTACATAATGCGGCCGGTAACTGTTGCTTAGTAGTAGGCCTTGGTGCCAAACTTCTTATGTGGCGCTCTAGATCATTCTATTTCATACCATAGGTGCTCTATGGGATTAAGATCATGGCTCTGTGCTGGCCCGTCCACACACGATACGGAATTATCGTCAAACCAGGCCGTAACAGTTCTTGCTTTCTTGCTCGGTGCACTATCTTCCTGGTACCAACAAGGCTTGGTTCCATAGTATTGCCACAGAGTTGGTAGGGCAGAATTGTCCAGAATATCGAAGTAGACATGCTGGTTAACAGGTTTGTCCACGATAACGAATGGACGGGGACCATACCATGAAACAAAAACCCCCACACGAGAACACTACCAACTCCAAATTAGACCGTAGGAACAGCATACTATGGTAAACAGTGTTCCCGCGGCTGCCTTCATACCACACACTGCCATCAGACTGACGGATCGTGTATCTGGATTCATCAGTCCATAGGACCCATTTCCATTGATCCACGGTTCACGATAAACGTTCTTTACACCATGCTAAAGGACGAGTAGCATTCCGAGTGGAGATGAAAGGGTTATGAGCAGCCGCACGACCACGGTAACCCATGGAATGAGGTTCTCTGCGAATGGTACGTGTTCATACCAAGATTCCAGCATTTTTACCCACCTGTACAATGAGGTCTTGTGCAGTACTCCGTCAATTAGCTGTAAGGATTCTCCTGAGGCTTTGACGTCCTCTGTCACTGATTTTCTTTGGTCTCACGGTACGTTTTACTGCTTCAGGCACACCATGCGTCTTCCACTTATTCAGTACATCCAAAACAGTTTACTTGGTTATGTTTAAACGCCTCTCAGTTTTTCTTTTGGACAACTCACTAACATAACACCTAACAATCATTGCTTTCTCAAAATCAGTTCTCTCCCGCCGCGACTTTTTCACTCAACCTCCCAGTGCAATATGATCGTGGTTAGCTGAAGGCTTGTTTTTTACCGTTTGCAGCTGTACCGCGCAGAGGATCCGTTCATTTGCTTCTGAAGGGTGTCAGGTGACTTTTGTCAATATAGTGTAGATAGAAAAGGCATCGCTGCATGCACGCGGATAAGAATTCTATGTCAGTATAGATAAAAGTCGGGATTCCCCTTGGGATGATAGTCGGCCAGCCGAGTTAGGGATGACAGTGGTTGCCCGACGCATAGGCCACCCTATCGCGAAGGTTGTGCAGTAATTGCAGTATTTCCCTGGGACAGTATCAAGACTGCACCTGGAGTACTCCATTTTCGAAATAACGATACATCTCACAGAAACGTGGTTAATAAACATGGCTTTTGACATGTATCTCGCATATCTGCAACCAACTAAAGAGCGACAGAGGCACAAATCATCGCCGACTTCACCGATGGTGGTGCCAGAAAGGTCTCCACCTAAGACGATCAGGCGATCATTAGCAGCAATAGGTTATCTGAGCCGTCTGCACATTAGAGTCCCAATGCTAACTCTACATCACCACGCTATACTTCTCAACTTGAAAAAAGTGCATAGGCACCGAACCTTGGATGATTGGAGACGGGTATTCTGGCTTGATGAGCCAGGTTTCGAGTTATTTTGCTGTGACAGAAAAGTGCGGAGCTGCATAAATCTGGCATTTCGACAAAAAGTGTCTAGACTGATACAGGCTCTGTTACGTCATGGGCTTGCTCAAATATCACACGTTGGGACGTCTGGTACGTCTATTCGCATTTTGAACAGTTCATGCTACGTGTCCATTCTTTCCAACCATTTGCGTCCATTCAAGGTCATCACGCACCCATAGGGTAATTTTCCTGACGAGAATTTTCATTTTCGTAAATCTTAGGGAAACTGATCACTTCGCTGAGATTTACGAAAAAAAAATAAATGAATAAATAAAAATAAATAAATAGAATGAAAATTCTCTACAGTCCATGTTTCAAAATTTTGTTTGGAGAAGGCGGTGAAGTGAGGGAATAATGGCCATGTTCGTTCATTTCTCAGCCCTGACTAGACAAGCAAAATTTCTTGAAAAAAAGAAAAAAAGGGAATAATAGGAATTAAACTTCTTTGTTGTTGTTGTTTTTTTTTTGATTAATTTACTTTTTACTCTTGTAAATTAGATAGAAAAGGCGAGCAAGAAGTTACCATCAACCCTTTCAGAAAACAAAATTATTCGCTGTTAATCACGGAATGAAGTGAAAGCGTTTTTGTAAATGTGTGCAAAAGCCAAAATCTTTCTTTCAGCGTCCGCCATGTTAGGCAAGGTTTTAGATGTCACTATACGTGTCGCCAAAAGTTCTCTTAAGCAAGCGTCAGGCTATTTTTAGATCACCATGAAGGCAGGAGGGTATAGCGGTTCCCCTGCGTGTAGGTCAGAGGTCGCCCTGGGTGGCGTGGTGTGATTCGTGTAGTATGCGGGACTGCTGTTGCTATGGAAAAATTAGCCAATGAGGGGTCAGCGGTTTTTCAAGCACCCCAGTTTTTTTTTTTTTTTTTTTGGAGAAAGTGTCACTTTTGTCTTCTCTTTTGACAGGCCAGCATGTAACGAGAACAACGAAAAGGCTCCGTTGGAGGAGGGGAGCAGCCAGCTCTTCTTAAGCTTGGCGTGCTGGGCGAAATTAAAATTACTTCTGTTGTTCGGATTTACTGAAAGAAAAAGGCGTGAGTGGACCCTGTGTCCCACGCCTGGCTAAATATTTTGAATAAAAAAAAAAGGCGAACAACTAAAGCAAATTGAAAATTCTTCTCGCTCTCAGTTTGCTGGCTATCTGCCAGCGATGACCAGCAATGTTTCTTGCCTGTAAGGTGCCTGGACCATACTATGAAATCCAAGATGGAGGGAAGCTGATTCCACTAGACCCAGGAAGCAGTGCGTAGGAGCCCTACGGAAGCTTTTTGTTAGTTCGCCCGGCTTCCAACCATCTGAAAGAAAAGCCCTTCCTGAAACCGGAAGAAAAGTTCCTGCAAGTGGCCTTTCATCTGGGAGCCGATATTTAGTTTTCCCGTCCATAAAGACAAGCAGAGGAACCATGCTCGTATGTATTATTGCGACTGCAACCTTTCATCCCCAGAGGAGGAGAAAAAGAAAAAAAAAGACGACTTCCGCTAGAGGACTTTTTTTTTTTTTTTTTTTTTTTTTGTCTTTCAAATGAAGTCAGCAAAAGGTAATGTTCTAATTTATGCTTTGTAGGTCAGGTCGATGTTGCCTCTGGTTATGTATGACCTGAGCTCAAAATTCAGGAAGAAAAACAGAGGGGAAAAGGCTTAGTTTCTTTTTTTTTTTGTTGTTTATCTTGTTCGGCAGTTAGGTGAATTTCTGTGTACTAGAGCGTGTTGCATTCAGCTCTTAAATTAAAATTGTTATTGTTTTGGGTCATTTTTTTTAAAAGTGGTGCTGAAATTCTAAATTATTAGGCATTTGCATAACAGTAGTCCAACTGCGGACATAACAGGGTTATGCGGTAATGACTTAAAATAACCGGTCTGCTAAAAACCATTTTGCAAAAACAAAATTTTGATAATCATGATAAAGCTTGGTTCAAATAATTACTTTATGTTTTTTTGCCAAGTGGCACGCTTGTTTTCTGCTGAGTCTCCCCTGTAGTATGCTCAGTGTGTGTTAAAATTCAGGATGAGAGTACTGTAAATAATTTGTGCAAGTCATGTTTTTTGCTGTTGTAAGAGTTAAATTTGATAATCTTGTAGAGGCAACAGACAGGGAAATGTAATTTTTCATGTACTTGGGCATTAGTATATAGTATCATAATTGTGTTATAAACTATTTTGAAGAACAACCTCTCAAACCAGTAATTTTTTTTATTTAGGAAATTTAACTTTTTTTGTGTTTGGTAGTTTTTAATAATATATAAATTGCATTTGTATTTATACACATACAGGACCATGTACTTAAAATTTGTGTCTTGGAGGCAGGTTATGGTGATTTCCGAGTTTGGCAAGTAATGGTTGTAAAATTGTCTGTACCATTTTGTAGTAGGGTGGACTAGTTTCCAATATCAGTCAATAGATCTGGAAAATGAATTTTCATGAGTGGGAGACTTTAAAAAAAGACATGCATGCAGACAAGGCTAATAAAGTGTTGGCCTGTATATTACCCTTGTATGTATAATGTTTGAATTCTTCAGGAGGTGATGATTTCTGGAAATAGATAGTTCTTCGATAGGTGTAATTTTCTGGAAATAAATGGTTCTGCGATGTAGTGTGTTGTCCTGGGGAAAAGGTGATTAAATGGTTTTTCTGGGAAATGCGTAGAATAATGTATTTTTCTGGAAAGTAGTGTTAATTCTCCTGGAAGCCGTGTGCCTAGGGAATGAAAAGAAATGGTATTTCTAGAAATAATGTGAGTCTTCGTATGGTGTTTTTCTGGAAGCTGTGTGTACCAGAAAAAAATAATTTACGGGGCAAGAAAGTTCTTGCAGGGTGCTTTCCTTATGTGTAAAATGCTTCGCGTCTGAAAGGGTATAGATGGAAACAATTGGGGGATTGTTCTTCCACCCCCGGTAAGCCGAAGACCCGTAGGAAGCTATCCCGAGCAAGGCGAGTGCACGAGTGTTGTCCCATAACAGTAAGTGAGGAAAACAGGACAGGGTGATTATGTCACACGTACACTTCCATTTCAGTGCATAGGCCTGATTGGATTCACGACCCAATCTCATCTTCAGCCTAAATAATACTTCCTCACAGTGAGAATTTTGTTTTCAGTGAAATTGAGTGATTTGAAGGAGATGTTTGTCTAGCTAGTGCCTGAATTTACTAAATGGATCGGTTAAATTGGTGAAAAACTTAGTGTACCTTTGCAAATGTAGTTTAAGCTGATTTAGGAGTTGCTTGTCAGAAATAGGTGTTTATTTTAAAATTTTGGTGAGCAGTAAGAGTACATATAAAAATAAGTATGAAATTGGGTCCAGGAGTGTTGAGAGTTAGTGTTTGCCTTTTATTTACATATTGGGATATTGAGTACTCAGAGCAAGTTTGTATAGTGAAGTATTTTGAATTTTTCCAGATGATAGGGTGAATTTTAAGTATATTTGTCAGCATTATTGTGTAATGATAACTTTTGAGGTAATTGAGTAAGGTATTTAGTGCAGTATGTTTAGTAGAGTGTTGAGAGTGATTTTGTATCAGGTAAAGCTAGAATGTTGAGTATATTCAATTTTAATGCAAATTTTCCTGGTAGTGTAGGATTGTTTACTAAAGTAACTTTTGGTCATTTATAAATTTTTGCTCAGTTATTGTAATTTTAAAATAAATGCAGGCCAAGTGGCCTTTCAAAAACCCAAACCTTGTGCAGTGAAGAATTAAGTGACACAGTTGAAGTTCATAGCAGGGTCACATGCTGATCCACCTTAGCTTGCCTAAGGCCAGAAACGATTCTGGAAATTTGTTTATTTAATTCATGCATTTTGTCCTAACCACTAAATTGATCATCACAGCCTCCAAAAGTTATTACACGTGTACATTGCATACCATCTAATTTTTAGTGTTTACAAATTTAGTACACATGTAAACCATAATTACGTATTTTACACTTGCAGATGCCTCAACTCATCATATATTCAAACAACGCAAACCTTTAGTAATAACTTTTGAGAATTTTCAAACATCAGTGTTGCATTTTATTTATATTTTCATTTATCATGGTCTTAAGATAATTGAATTTACCTTTTGTTTCGAAATGCATCCACCCATCTCCCAAATTTTAATTTTCACCTAGATTCAACTTTTACTTGAATTTTATTAGTTGCATAAATTTTAAATAATAATTACCCAGTTAAACTTTTGTCGTGATTCTCCCCATAACACAATTAATTCTCCCAGAAGGACAATACTCTTTCCCGCAGAGCCCTGGTCACAGAACATGGTCAGAGGAGAATTCCAAAAATGTTACTTGCAATTCCCATTCCGTTTAGCGGACATGAACCAATGGGGAAATCTTTGGGACGCTGTGAAAAGGTCCGTTCAAGTTCTGTACCTTACACCCAGATATGCAACGGAACTACCGACCTATTAAACAAGGGGTAAATCAGTGGCGTATATTCGAAGCTAATAGCTGCGAAGCTTAAAGAATGCACAAATAAAAGTCAATTATTAACGGTATTAAGATACGTCGATACTTTCGCTGCGAAAAAAAAAGATTTACGGATTCGCTTCTTTCGACTAAGAAAATCATTCTGGCGAGCGAAGACCAACGGAGCTCCTAGAGGAGTGAAGACGTCATCGTAACGCAACCAGCTCTACCAGTCTTTGCTGTTCTGATTCGAAGACCTTCGATACAATCGCCAGCTAGCGTTTCCATGGCAACATGAATGAGCGGGTGAAGGGTGAATGGGTCATTGCTTTGGGTAATGCCTCGCTCAGAAAAGAGAAGACTTAGGACTACATTAGTCACTCGCATGCTCCCGCCCGTAACATCACGTGTTTTACGAAAGCTGTTCCAGTTTGTGTGAAGTGTCAATGAATTAAAATCAGTGCTATTATATCTTAAATTCGTGGCTCAGTTCGATTCGAACTGTTTTGATAAATTTTGTGAAAGCTTTCCTGAACATCTAATGTCAGAACTTAAAGAACTCTATACTTCAAATTCTGATACAGCTCCACTAAAAAATGAACTGAAGGTGCTTTATACCCTTGATGAATTCAAAACGAAATCAATAAGAGAATTTCTTGTAAGAACTGGACATTGTGTTTGGTGAGGTGTACAAATTAGCATGCCTAATATTAAAGTTTCCATCAACAACTGCAACTTCCGAAAGACGTTTTTCTGCATTAAAAAATCAAGATATACCTTAGAGTCAGACAAGGACATGTACATTTCAGCAACTTGGCTGGCTTTGTCAATAGAGAAAAATTTTCTTTGTAAATATGAAAAAGTACTCGGAAGAAACTTTTTATGAAAACGTTATACTCAAATTCACACACAAGGAAAGAACAATGGAGTTCATGAACAAATAAAGTGTTCAAATCCTAATGCTCATAATTATTTCGTATCACGTTAGAAATAGCATGTACCTAAAATTTAGAAAAAAAGTTACTTCCATTGCTTAACAACTGAAAAATAAACCTCGCTATTTAAAAAAACAGTGCGGGCGGGGGTGGGGGGGGTGAGATAGCCCACGTCTCGGACACATGATACGACTTTGGGATAAATAACTGCAGAAAAAATACGTGCCGTAGTGGATTCAATGCCTCGTCGTGTAACTCCCGTTATCTGGGCGAAAGTTGAACCTATCAGTTACTACTTAGGTATCCCATAATTTCTGTCCAGTCACTGCGTGTGAAACTTCTACAGTTTCATGTAGAAATGTACAATCGTGGCCAAAAGTCTTGCACTATTAGACCGAAAGTCAATTTTTGATATTTGAAGTCAACTTATACAGCGTAATAGTAAAGTCCGGAATACATATTATAAATAATTTTAAAGGATTACTTTATGCTGAATTAAAATATTTTTATGGAATGTTATTACCAGTAATAGAAAGAAAGTTAAAAGCAAAAATGTGCAAATGAGGAAACACAAATCCAGTTCTGAAAAAGGGTTCGCGCTTCTCTAATCCACTGTAGCTTTCTCCGACGTCCGATAGTGAGATATAAAATGATGTCGAATCGTCTGCCGACTTAGAACGCGGCTACTTGTAGTCAGTTGACGGAAGTTTATATTGAATTCCTGGTGATATTTGAATTTCGGAATGTGAAAGAGCCGAACATTGCTCATTCCTCTTCAAACCGGGGCAAAATTTATTACTGTGTATGAACTTGGATTCAGTAGTCGTAAAATCGCTGTTAAGTGTTCCTGTGATCATTCCACTATCTTGCGCACCATTAAAAGAGTTGCAAAAACTGGATGTGTGGGAAACAGGAAAAGAACAGGTCGACCAAGGCTGTGTTCTGAACATGATGACCGCATGTTAATTCTTCGTTCCTTAAAATCAAGGTTTAAAACAGTCACTGATTTAAGAAATGAGTGGGAGAATGAAGTAGGTATTATTGCATCTGCACGTACAGTAAGTCGTAGGCTACAAGAAAAGGGACTGACTGCACGAAAAGCTGCACGAAAACCTTTCCTTACTGAGCAACAACGGCTCAAAAGAATTGAATGGGCCAAGGCACACAAGAATTGGACTGTTGATGAATGAAAAAATGTTATTTTAAGTGATGAAACAACTGTTACTATTTCCGCTAGTAATGAAAATAATTATGTACGTCATCGGGCTGGTGAAAGATATAAGGCATGCTGCAACCAGCCAACAATCAAGCACCCACATTCGATGATGTTTTGGTCCTGTATTTCAGCCAGTAGTGTTGGCCTTCTGCACATTGTTCATGGCACATTGAATGGATAGAAATATGTGGATATTTAGGAGTCCAAACTGCTACCATCTGCACAAGACATGGGTTTGTGGAACTTTGTCTTTCAGGACGATTACGCGGCATGCCATCGGTCAAAGTTGGTTGAAGAGTGGTTTAATCGGAAAGTTATAAGAAAATTTCAGTGGCTGGCACAGTCACCGGATTCTAATCCCATAATCTGTAGGTTAGATTGAAGCAAAAGATTCGTCAACAAGGACCTACATCTAAGACAGCATTAATTGAGTCTGAAAGGGCCGTATGGGACCGTGTTATCACCAATGGACAACTAGAGAAGTTCATTAGTTCCATGCCAAGAAGGTGCACTTTGTTACTAAGATACCGTGGTTGTCCAATTAAATATGAAAGCATTATTGGCTTGTTGGTAAGTTATTTCAAGTGTCCTGCAAGTTTCAACAATGTACTGTACAGTAATATTACATTAAATGCATTGTACATAAATTTCACAAATTCCACTGTTTTTTGCTTTTAATGACTAAATGCTGTACTTTTGCTTGTAACGCCCCTTCTATTACTGGTAAAAACATTCTGTAAAAATATTTGAATTCAGCATAAAATTTCTTTTAACATGATTTATAATATGTATTCCTGACTTTATCATTACACTGTATGAGTTGACTTCAAACATCCAAAACTGACTTTCGGCCTACTATTGCAGAACGTTTGGCCACGATTGTAAGTCTGGAACACATTCCATTGGTTTGAAACGCTTTCGAGAGCATGGATACCATACAATGCGCGATTTCAAATTCCCTGGCAACATCCTTCACACATCGGTCTTCATCCAGCTTTCTATAATTGTTCCCTGCGTGAAATCATCTAGATCAGGGGTTGCCAAACTGTCGATACCAAGCTCTGTGCAGTCGATCGTTTGATTTATCACGCTGGTGTATGATGTTCCTTACGAGCTGCCTGAGACCAGATGATACAAGGAATCAGTCAGACTCCCCTCCCAAACCCTAACCACTGCGCCAAAAACGTACCAAACATTTCCTCTACTTTCCCCTTAGATTCCTCAGATTTAGAATTACAAATTGTGAAACCTTAATCCGACATAGTACTGAAGGCAAGAGCGTCAGATAACATATTTTGTACTCAATTCTCAGAAGAAACATATCCCTGCTTGAGATCTGTTGCTTTGCGGTTGACTGCTTCCTTTGGATACACATATCACTGTGAAGCAGCTTTTTCAGAAATGAAAATTATGAAGTCGAAATACAGGAGTTGCTTGACTGATGCTCATTTAGAAGCGTGTCTCCGACTGGCCATTGGATTGATATTGGTTAACCGTGTCTTCAAAATACAGTTGCCTGACTGATGATCATTTAGACGCGTGTCTCCGACTGTGCCTCACTGAATATGTGCCTGATTATTCTAAACTTTATGAGGACATGAGGTCTCATGCATCAACATCTAAGAATTAAATACTGTAAATAAATAATCTGCAAATAAAATTATGTAATTTGTTTGAAAAATAGTGTTTCAGAAATGAAAAATGATTTAAATATTTTTATCTGCATTTGTTTCCAAACTTACAAAACTACACATACTAACAAAACAATCCTGATATTATAGGCTCATTCCTATTTAAATATGCCTATATCACTGCAATAATCCATGGTAGATTACAGTAAGGAATGATAGCTTAAGGTAGATCTTGGCTCCTCAAAGTTTGACCACCCCTGACCTAAATGATGTATTTGAGACATAACGTAAATTACACGTTCGTACCTTTGTGCCTCTACGTCCAGATTTACCTTCAAACACATGTCGCATACTGCGGCCTTTTCTCTTTTATCCCTTTAAGTGATACCACGTGACTCCTGTGCGCACGATTCGACATTTTTCATAGGCTCCGGCTTTCTACTGAAACGTCCCCAGTTATGCAAATTGCCACGAGCTGTTGCGTCTGGTTTTGTGGTTGCAATCTTTCGAGATAATGTTCGTTCTTAGGTTCTTGATATCATTGGTTTTTTACATCAGTGGTTTTTGACATCAGTGTACATTAACCATAACTCTGATTTATTGTATAACATCTGGTCATAAATCGTTCTCATCGAATGAATGTCTTAGCTTTGGTTCTAAAAGTTCGGAAAATAAATTAATAAATCACATTGATGCTTTTTGCAACAGCTGGCCTATCAGATAAAGCAGCTCAGGCTGTCGCTAAAGCCTACAACATTTAATCTCATACATCATACATACCATTAAGCTGTTGTCTGATTTTCAGAGGTTAGCTCCTCAAAGAAAGACCATCTGACAAATAAACATTTAACAGATATTACAAACCACCAGATAAATTTTTAACTGATTACTTACTTACTGTTGCCGTATCAAACTTCTCCATTTACAGCGATCTTGACACACAACACGGGCTTCAGCGACATCCATCACACGACGTACACAAAACCTTCTATATTTCATACTCATAATCTTTTTCTCATTCAGGCACTGTTGAATCTCATCCTCTCATGACTTCCTTGGCCTTCCTCTGCCTTTCTTTCCTGCCACTTGGGTCGAAACACTTTTCTTAGTAAGCATCTCATAACTCATTATTTCAACATGGCCAAGCCACCTAAGAATATAAGTCTCCACCTTGCTAACAATATTTTGCTTCACATTACACAACTGCAACACATCTTCATTCCTGACATGATCTGAACGTGTCTTCCCAGAAACTAAGTAACGCATTTATTCGGCATACAAATGACTCCTATGTCTCTGCTGTAGTACCCAGGTTTCACTGCCATACATCAGAGTAGGAACAATTACACTTTCAAACACAGCCATTCGGAACTCCTTTGAGAATCCATCATTCCTGCGAAAAGCTCCTAAAGCGGCCATGGCTTTCAATGAAGAATTTAGTTGCCTGCTAACTTCGCCCTCTAGTCTGTTCTCTCTGTCAACCAAGCTTCCCAAATATACAAACTCATTCACCTGGTCAATCACGGTGACATCAATTTCCTATATTTAATTTCATAAAAATTTTACCGAGAAACATGTGTCTACCTTTTGAGAAAAATGAGAGTAAAGCAAAATTTCAAAATAGAGGACTATTATCTCATGGTAAATAAAGGAGGAATGCGAAAGACATAAACTGGTATTAGTAGTTCGTTGAAATACCCAAGATGTGTAACAGATACCTTTCTAAATTTAAGGCATTAAAAGAAGAAAAATACGTAGAAAGTAAAGGCAGAGAAGAAAATTAGGCAATTCAAGGACAAATCGAAATACGGAAGAATGTCGCTCACATTGATCTTCCATTCATATATCAAATGACTTACACACACCGGCCACTGAATTAGAAATCTTTATGCAGATGTTCATGAACGCCATTTATGCAGCGTAAAAATACGTGGTCACGTGATATAACCAAATATTTAAGATCGCTGCTCATCAGTAATCGTTTGTGGTATTGATCACAATGGAAAAAACAAAGGACCTTTCGGAGTTCGATAATATGTTTATTATTGTGGCTGCCTGACCGGTTGCAGCGACAAGTTTAAAAACAGCTGAGCTAACTTCTTTCTCGAAAGATGAGATATCCCGGGTCTTTAATTAGTGGAAAAACAACCCACATTGATTATCTAAGAGGCGTAACCGTGGCGCGAAGACAATCTGTCAGGAACGAGATCGTCGTCATCTGAGAAGTCTTCTACGGAGAAACAGGACTTCCCGTGTGCAGCAATTGACCGAAGCATTCAATGAAGGCTGTTCTCGACATATATCTCAGTGAACCATAGGCAAGGAATTGAAGAGAATCGGTATTGGCAGACGCATGCCAATACGGAAACCACATAATTCTGTGAAGATTCGGAAAATTCGTTTACAGTAGTGTTAGAAACGCCGTGACTGGACACTAGAAGACTGGGAAAAAGTCATGAGATCCGACGAGTCAAGGTTCATCTTATTCTGTACCGATGGTAGGCAGAGAGTTTGGAGGGAACCTCATGAAGCAATAGAACCAGGTTTCCTTGTAAACGTAACTCAGTGTTCTGGAGGTGGTGTCATGGTGTGGGATACGTTCTTTTGGGGCAGAACTGGTTCCCTGATATTGCTGAATGCTTGGGCGTCCTCCAATAGTATCCAAACATTGTTCCTGATCAAGTCCATCCTGCAATGCTGAATTTTTCGTTCAGCAGATAACGTCTGTTTCATGGACGAAAATGCTACCATCCAGCAGGCAAGATATGTTCAGCAGTTTCTCACCGAGCATGACTACTTCCACCATTTCCTTGGCCGTCACAAAGCCCGGATCTGAACTACATTAATGTGCATGGGACTTGGTAGTATAATAGATCCGGTAGCAAAGTCCGCTTTCTTCAGATCTCAGATAGTTAAAGGACTGCCTTGTGATATATATTCCAGTAGATGTAGACGTAGATGTAGCCCATCACCTTTTGGAATTTATGCCAAACCGCGTGCGTGCCTTAATACGGGCAGATGGCTAAAAGGTCCAAACCGGTATTGATTAAAACTTTCCAATTCAGTGGCCGGCATGTTTAGATTGATCCCGATTGAAGATATGCCAAAAGCTACAACAATGACGTGCCAAAACATCAGAGCAATATGGTTCAAAAAGGTTCTTTAACTAGAAAATTAATTAAAAAGGAATGGGAATTAAACTATTCGGCTAATCTTGGCTCATCCAAACCTGTGGGGAAAGTAGTATGAGCACTGTCTTCTAACAATTCGTCTCAGATGGCTCTGGGTTCGAATCTAGCTTGAGGCATGAATGGCTTGTTTGTCCTAGTGCTCAGGCTTCTCCCCTACCCAGACCCAGTGGCCCTAAATTAAGGACGGGTAACTGTTTATATCATCATCATCATCATTGTCAACCATTATCAATCCACTGCTGGACGAAGGTCTCCCCAAGTTTCCTCCACAACGGTCTGTCTTGTGCCAGTCTCCTCCATGTCACTCCCGCATATTTACGAATTTCATCCACCCATCTCCCATGTGGTCTTTTTCTGGGTCTTTTCCTGTCCCTTGGAATCCAATCTAAAATTTCGGCTGTCCATCTATGGTCTGTCCTTCTGGCAGTATGTCCAGCCCATTGCCATTTCAGGGATTTAACTCTGATCATGATGTCTTCCACTCTCGTCATTTTTCGGATCCACGAGTTCCTCTTCTTATCTCTCCTGGTTATACCAAGCATGCACCTCTCCATGCTTCTTTGAGTTGTCTGCAGCCTTTGTATGTCTCTTTTAGTTAAGGTCCACGTCTCTGCACCATACGTAAGCACTGGAAGGATGCATTGATCAAACACTTTTCTTTAAGACATAATGGCATATTGCTCTTGAAAATTATGCTGTTTCTTCCAAAAGCTCTCCAGGCAAGTTTTGTACGCCGATTAATTTCTTCATCAATGTGACCCTCACTTGATATCTGCTGTCCAAGATAAACATATGTATCTGTTATCTCCAGTTTTTCTCCATCAATCGATACATCTTCATTTCTTGTAAAAGCATTGAACATCACTTTTGTCTTCTGAAAGTTCATTTTTAATCCCACTTCTTTACTCTTGTCAGCAAGTTCCTGGATCATACTCTGCAGCTCTGATGGGCTAGTTGCAAAAATGACTACATCATCAGCAAAACGAAGGTGGGTTAGATAATCTCCATTAATCTTTATCCCTTTGTTTTCCCAGTTCAGTGATTGAAAGACATTTTCCAATGTGGCATTAAAGAGCTTCGGAGATATGGTGTCACCTTGTCTCACTCCCTTTCCAATTTTTATGTGTGTTGTATTTTCAAACAGCCGAATCTTTGCACTTGCATTTTCATAGATGTTATTAATAATATTAATGTATGCATCTTCAATACCGCAGGATTTCAGAGCCGTGGTAACTGCTGATGGTTTCACCGAATCAAAGGCTTTTTCATAATCGATAAAAGCCATGCACAATGGAAGTTCATATTCCCTCGCTCTTTCAATTAGTTCTCTCAGTACGTGGATATGATCTATTGTGCTGTAGCCACTCCTGAATCCAGCTTGTTCTCTCGGTTGATCCATGTCCAGTGTTACCTTCAAGCGGTGTGAAAGAACTTTAGTGAAGATTTTATAAACCACTGATAGGAGGCTGATAGGTCTGTAGTTCCTGAGATCCTCAATGTCACCTTTTTTATGTAGCAGGATCATTGTAGCGTTGTTCCAATCCTCAGGAATCTTCCCTTCATTAAGGCATCGAGTGAAAATTTGGGCGAGTACTGTTTCAATTTCTCCACTTGCTTCTTGTATGATGTCTATAGTAATTCCATCTTCTCCTGGAGCTTTCCCCCGCTTCATGTTCTTGATTGCATGAGCAACTTCTGCTGGGAGGACTGGAAGAACTCTGGTACCTTTCATGATGTCTGGAGTACATGTATCATCCCTTTCATATAATTTGGAGTAGAAATCTTTCACTCTTGTCAAAATTTCGCCTCTATTTCTTGTTATAGAACCATCTTCTTTTCTCAGAGCCATAATCTGTTTTCTTCCCTTACTGAGATGTCCCTTTGCTATCTTAAGGCTTTGGTTGTTTTCAATTGCTTTCCTCACTAGCTCACAGTTGAATTTCCTTACGTCTTCAGTGATACTTTTTCGTGTTGTCTTGCATAGCTCTATATATTCCACTTTGGAAGTCACATCTTCTTTAGTTGTCCTCATCTCTCTTCTTTTTTGCATCAACATTTTGGTTTTTTCCTGATAATTTGTTCACATGCAACTTGTTCTTAGACCCAGCTAATTTTGTTGCTGTTTCCATTAGAGCTTTGGTTACTTTTCTGTTAACTTCCGAAATATCCACTTCTTCCGATGTTAGGCCTTCTAAAGCAGAGAATCTGTTCTTCAGTTCCAACTTGAAAGTATTATGGTGTTTTGTAAGGTTGGTTATGTCAATACATTTTGTTTGTCTTATGAGCTTGCCACGTTCAAGTTTAGTGTTGAGATGCACCTTACATCTCACCAATCTATGGTCACTACCTGTGTTGAACTTGTTCAGCACACTGCAGTCTTCGATGACGAATTTTTTGTTACACATAATAAAATCAATTTCACTTGTCGTCCCAATTGGATGTCTCCATGTCCATTTCCTGTGTGGCTTTTTCTTGAAAAAGGAGTTCAAGATGAAAAATCCTTCTGCCTCTGCAAACTCAACGAGAGTATTTCCACGCTGGTTTCTGTTGCCGTGACCGAATTTACCTACTGAAGTTTCATTCTGTTGCCGTTGCCCTATTTTTGCATTGAAATCTCCCATAATTATCTTCAAGTGCTGCTTACCTTTATTATTTAGATGACGAATTTCCTCATAAAATTCTTCAATTTCTTCTTCAGGATGACTTGTGGTGGGTGCATAAGTTTGAATAATCTGAGCCTGGTATCTTCTCGATAGTTGGATAACGAGTCGTGCAGCTCTGTCAGAGGAACTTTCAACTTCTACCACTTTATCCTTCAGTTTCTTGTTTATTATAAATCCAACACCACTAGTTCTGCCAGTATCTGCCCCACGATAATAGAAGAGATGTCCACTTTTCAGTTCAATGAGATCTTCCTTTCTCCTTACCTCACTTAGCCCCACGATGTCCCACTTGATCCTTTGTAGTTCCTCTTCCAATTCAAGAAGCCTTGAATCAGAAGATAGGGAGCGTCCGTTATAGGTAGCCAAGGTCAGCATCAAATGGCAGCCTAGTCCGGTCCTCCGGGGATTCTTAGCACCCTCTGCCTTCATGTCGCACTGGCCGCTGCCTTGGCCAGGTACATTCCAGCTGCCGGAGACTGAGGGCCAAGATTTAAGTTGTAGAGTCATTTTGGAGGGGTTTGGCCATAACTCACCACGCTGGCCAAGCGGGTTGGTGAGTGTGGGATAGCATTTCCTCTGATCCCGATGGTATAGTTATACCGCTATTGGCGGTCGTCAGAGCCCTTTAGTGGGAACAGGATGCACCACGAGAAGGCGGGGTTGACAATTGTCAAGGAGAGGCTGTGATGTTACGCATCACCTGACCATACATATATTCCTGATTATATTTGCCAGTTTAGTTGTTAACTGTTTGCCGTTCATTTGTTCACGGTGGTCGTTAAACCCCCAATAAAAATGCTTTTGTTGGTGTTACGTTTATAAAACCAGGAAATTCGCCAAAATATCTGATTTTGATTTGGATGAAGATATCCTTACTAACATATACAGAAAAAGAACCAAATTATGTATAACGAAGTAAATGCCTCTGTCTTTTTTGGTCCACGCCGGGGATCGAACCTGAGTCCACTTATTCCGGAACAAGTCGCTCTACAAACTGAGATACGCAGACGTTCGTTCTCGCTGCTATCTGCCTTTATGCCGTGTGCGTCCTGCGGGGCCGGCACGTCACATCTCCCCCTCCCGAAAGAGGGCCGGGGGCATGGCCCACGGGTCAGCCGTGACCATGAATCGTTGCAGGCAGCCGTCCGCTGTAGAACGTGCACTTGAGAACTCCTAGTCAATTTGGTGTGTGGAATGCAACGTCACACAAATTTATTTTTCGAAGCGCTGGAGGAGGGATTCTCTTATTTTTCTTGTCTCGCGGTGTGGAAAGAACATTGCGAGATTTTTTACGGCCGGGTCATCCGGGAAGATCGGGTGCCATTATAACGAAGTAAATCCCTCCGACATTTTTGCTCCACGCCGGGGATTGAACCCGAGACCACTTATTCCGGAACAAGTCGCTCTACCAACTGAGCTACTCAGACGTTCGCTCTCGCTGATATATTCCTTTATGTCGTGTGCGTCCTGCTGCGCAGGTACGTCACACATGCTTAAATAATTACCAAGAATATCGTCTACCAAATATCAACTTGTAACGAAAAAGACGTCATGCTCTCTGTAACAAGGATATAGAGACTCACAGAAATGACAAAACATGTGAAATTTGTGTACGGCAGAGTTAGAAAAATAGAATTTGGTTCAAATTTGATCTGCGTTCTGCTCTCTGTGTCTCTCCTACGAATTTTTCGAGAGTGACATCAATTTATTGAATGTTAAAAATCAAATTTCGTTATTATAAATTATAAGTCTCCTGTGATGCATCCTCATCATCATTGTCAACCATTATTAATCCACTGCTGGATGAATGTCTCCTCAAGTTTCTTCCACAATTGTCTGTCTTGAGCCTGTCTACTCCATGTCACTCCGGCATGCTTTCGAATTTCATCCATCCAATTCACATAGGGTCTTGTTCTGGGTCTTTTTCTGTCCCTCGGAATCCAGTCTAAAATTTCGGTTGTCGATCGGTGGTCCGTTCTTCTGCCAACATGCCCAGCTCATTGCCATTTCAGTGATTTCACTCTAGTCATAATGTCGTCAATTCCTATCATTTTCCTTATCCACAAGTTCCTTTTCTTATCTTTCCTGATTACACCAATCATGCATCTCTCCATGCTACTTTCAGACTTTGTCTGCAGTATTTGTATGTTCTTTTGTTTTTAGTTAAGGTCCATGTCTCAGCTCCATACTTAAGCACTGGAAGAATGCATTGATTAAACACTTTTCTTTTAAGACATAATGACATACTGCTCTTAAAAATTGTACTGTTTCTTACAAAAGCTCTTCATCCAAGTTTTATACGCCAATTAATTTCTTCATCAATGTGACCCTCACTTGATACCTACTGCCCAAGATAAATGTAGATATCGGTTGTCTCAAGCTTTTCTCCATCAATCGATAAATCTTAGTTTCGTGTTAAAGCATTGCACACCACTTTTGTCTTCTGGAAGTTCATTTTTAATCCCACTTCTTTAATGTTGAAAGCAAGTTCCTGGATCATACTCGTAACTCTGAGGAAGTAGTTGCAAAAATGGCTACGTCATTAGCAAAACGAAGGTGAGTTAAATAATCTCCATTAATCTTTATAAAACTGTGGCGCTGTTCTGTAATTGTTTCTTGTTTATATTTTGGGCTCCATTCGGTACGTTAGCCGTGTAATGGGTTTGAGTGCTTTTGTGTATTTGGGTTCAGGGCTTATCGCAAGTACGTGGGAATTGTTTGTTCCTGTGGTGGTATGTATTGCGTGTTTCGTTTTGGTGTTTGTGGGTTTCCTTGGTCTGTTTTAATTTTTATTGCCTATATATATATATATATATAGAGAGAGAGAGAGAGAGAGAGAGAGATAGATAGCACTTCATTTGCATACTACGCATAATTAAATCGCTATTTTGTCCAGCTGCATTGCACGGACATATGAAGATTTTTCATTTTTTGATTCTTTGATTATATTATCAAGTTGTTCTCTAAGGCTTTTGACAGCACACACACACAAACGCGCGCGCGCATGTGTCTCTATATATATGCGCATGAAACCGCAAAATAGAATTTTTCAAGAGAAACAGCTAACGATGTTGCAAACACAAAAAGTCTCAAGAATCACAACCATTAAAAAAATTTTGGGAATCGAAGTATGCTAGTCAAAATTACTAGAGAAAAAGATGGAATGATTGCAGAAAATTTTGATAGTTGCCACTTGTGGTATTTATACAAGCGAAAATTTTGGTAGTTGCCGCTTGTGGTATTTACATAATACTGTATTAGTTCCTTTTTGCTGGCTGAGGTATATAATTTCGGTTAGGTAGGTAGTCCAACCATGCGGGGGAACATTGAAATTCCTAATCGGCCTCCAAAAGAGGCAGCTATCCAAGTTTCCTACAATCCTTCAATATTTTTCTGAAGCAATTTTGACTTGTTCCTTGATTTCCTGAAAATTTTAAAACGGTTTTGGTTTACAAGAGTTTTTGTGTTTGGATTTTTTAGCTATATACAGTATTTATATATATATATATATATATACACTGAAGAGCAATTGAATTAGAGATACCTGTCTAGTAACGTGTAGCACCACCTTTCGCTCGGATGACGACGGCGATTCGTCTCGATATGAACTCGACAAGACACCGGAAGCGTTGGAAAGCCATACGGATCCACGACCCCTGAACAAGCTCCCACAGTTCACGAAGAGTTGATGGAGGGGGTCAGAGCCTCGAACATCTCTCTGGATGGCATCCCAGATGTGCTCGATGGGATTGAGGTCAGGTGACCTAGCTGGCCAAGGAAGCGAGGTCACGTCGGTGGAGTGTTCATCCAACCATTCCGATACAATTCGGGAGCGGTGGCACGGTGCATTGTCTTGTTCCAAGATGACGTCCCCAGTGGGATTTGGAAGACGCACAAACGGGAGCAAATGGTCGTCCAGGATATCCCGGTAACGTTGACCTGTAAGGGACGATGTCACGCGTACCAGGGGTCCCATTTCAGTTCACGTAAACAGTCACCAGACGAGAATGCCACCCCCACCAGCTTGAAGAGTACCCTGCCGGCAAGAAGGGTCCATCGCTTCATATGGTTTGCGCCGTACTCGTATCCTGCCATCCGCATGTACCAACGTGAATCTCGAATCATCAGTCCAGGCAACATTTTTCCACATGGCTAGGGTCCAGTGGCGATGTTCCCGCGCCCATGCTAATCTTTGCACCCTGTGATGTGCGGTCAGCAGCGGTACCATCTTGGGACGATGGCTTCTGTACCCCATAGCGAGGAGATGGTTCTGGATGGTGTGGCTGCTTACACGTTTTTGTGCAACAGCGTTATACTGCTGAGTGATTCCTTGCACTGTGGCCCGTCTATACGCTGTTATAATGCGAGCTAGCCGGCGATGACCAAGCTCATCAATACGCTGTTGTCCACGGAAGTTGGCCCTTGCAGGGATGGTTTTACCGGATTCAATGTACTCACGGTGAACCTGTGACACAGCGGCTCGTCGTGAAGATCCCAGTGCCTGCACGACTTTGGAGATGGAGTGACCCATTCGTCGGTCCCCGACAATTTGCCCGCGATCAAATGCTCTTAGATCCTTCGTCTTACCCATACTGCGTCCGACTCTTACTGATTCCCGTCGCATCACTCCTTATATTGTCGGATCGCTGCATACGTCATGTCGTTTCCGTTCACAGGGCTGCCCACAGCGCCACATTTGCATAACGCCAGCTGTCTCTGATTTAATTGCTCTTCAGTGTATATACACTATCTACCAACAAGTAATTGGACACCCCTGCAATCGACGATATCTGCGATCCTGATACACGTCACGGCCACCGCCGTTAAATATCGTGTGGAAAACAACAACGCAACCAGTCGCATTCAAGATGCCACGCAGTTCGGAGCTCTCTGATTTCGATAAAAGGTGTAATCGTCGGGTATCACAGAAATACGTGACATATCCAGCGAGTTGAAGCACCCAAAATCGACAGTGGCCTACGTGATTGGGAAGTGGAAGATCAGAAGTGACTGTCGGAATGTGCTCCCACAAAAACTGGGAGTTAGGGACCGACAGGTGCTGGCCAGAGGAATTCGGAAGAACCGCACCAAATCGATGGGCCCCATCCACGAGGAGTTTCAACAGTCATCCGGGAGTGTTCTTTCGATGAATACCATCCGTAAAAAGCCCATCTGCTCGGTTATCATGGACACGCTGCCGCCCACAAGCCTTTGATCACCATGTCCAATAGCGCAACTCGGCTAACGTGGTGAAAAGACCGTCGACAGTGGACCGTTGAACAGTAGACAGTGGTTCTCTGGAGCGACGAATCAAGTTTCACCCTCTACCGTTCGGATGGAAGGGTCTGGATTTGGCGTCTGCCGGGAGAACACCTCCTGCCGGAATGTATTGTGCCAACTGTGAAGTTCGGCGGCGGTGGAATTATGGTATGGGGGTGTTTCTCCTGGTATGGCACGACACCCTTGGTCGCAATTCCTGGTAGACTCAACGCCAAGACCTACTGCACCATTTTGAATTACCATGTGCTTCCTACGTTGTGGCAGTTTTACGGGGTGGACCCATGTTACTTTCAGGATGCCACCTGTCATGTTGTTAGGTCCACCATGGCTTGGTATGGTGACAGTGGGGTTAATCGGATGGGCTGGCCTGCGCAGAGCCCGGACCTTAACCCTATCGCGCACCTCTGGAACGAGTTGGAGCGTCGACTTAAGGGGTTCCCCCACCGTCCGAAATCAGTGAAGGAACTGACCTGCTTTCTCGAAGCCGAGTCGAAGAAAATACCGCTAGCCGTCGTACAACGCCTGGTTGAGAACATGCGCCGGAGGGTCGCAGCTCTAATCGCCGCTTGTGGTGGCTCCACCAACTATTGAAGGTGAATAAACCTCGTTTTGCTTTGCTATCACAGGTGTCCAATTACTTGTTGGTAGATAGTGTATATATATAGTATGTTACTCAGTGTTAATACAAATTAACTAATTAAGAGAAAGAGGTTTTGTGTTTATTTTATGTCCAAATTGATGGTTTAATCTTTACATTCCAGCACATAATACTTTAAAAGTAGTAAATTACCATATCTGTTATCGTTAAATGATACACCTTCCATTCAAGGTCAGGAAAGGATTTAAAACTGGTACAAGGCTTAACCGGAGCACATTTCGAAGAAATGGCGTTCTATTAAGAGCGGAATACCAATATATTAGGCTGAAAAGAAAGTAATGTCTGCAAATGCTAGGCAACATAAAAGTGTTAATTACCGTATATACATGTACAAGTCAGTCCAACATGTAATCGCCGACATTTGCTACGACCTGCTCCTATCGTCTGGACAGCTGTTGGATACAGTCCCTGTAGAACTGTGGTGGCTTGGAGGCAAAGAAGTAAGCAAGTGCACGTTGGAAATCGTCCCGGTTGGTGAACCGCTGTCTGTCCAGAAAATGCTACAACGACCGAAAAAGGTGGTTGTCTCTAGGGAAAATATCCGGGAAATCGGCTGGGTGCGGCAGCAGCTACCAACCCCAGTACTTGATCTTATGACATGTCACTATGTGAGGTTCTGCCCCATCCTGCTGTAGGAGGGCCTCTTGCGGTCCAGAAGTGCTGATTGTTTCGACGTGAGTGATGCGTGCACATCGTCGAGTTGACGGTATTACACATCAGTGTTGATAGTGCTGTTGTCCAGCAGTAGCTCAAAAAACGCGACACCCTGAATATCTCACCAAACACACAGCAAGACCTTACGTGGGTACAAGTGGGCTTCTGTTTTGAGTCCAACCACTGTTTCCGGGCGTTAACATTGTCATACAAGACCCATTTTTCCTCACTTGTCACAATGCGGTTCAAGAAGGGTTCAACTTGGTCACGTTTAAGCAGGGAAACGCATGCACTCGTGCGATTTGCTTGCTGCTCAACTGTAAGTTGATGGGGTACCTAAAATCTCCTCTTGTGCACCTTTCTAGGTTGACGCAGGTGCGTGCTAATGCGCGTATGGGTAGTACCCAGCTTTTCGGACAACTCCTGAGTGGTTACATATGAGTCGGTCACCACTAAGGTCTTCAGCATATCCATATCCACTTTTGCGGTCTTCTGGCTTCGGAACGGTTTGACAGGCCAAGATTTCCCTCTCGAAACCATTCGAACTAACGACAGCACTGACGATGTGACATAGCATTGGAATATACACTGGTAATGTTTCTTACATAACTTCCGGGGGTGAAGACAGTTCAGCAAAAGAAAAGTTGTTATCAATGATTCTTTCAACTCACTATTTCAATGGTTTGCAAAGATTTCTGTGGATGTCACAAACGCATGTAAGTATTTCACTAATACATTCCTCTTCAACGTGAATGCTTTTCTCTTCTATGAACCCTTGTCCACGTCCATGTTCGCTGGCGGTTACACTCTTCGCCTTCTGACAGCTAACTTCCTCTAACGTAAGCAATCTACTTGTTGATGTCGTACCCTTGTGCTGCGCAATCTCAGTGGCCAATGTGCACCGTGGCCTGGGCTTCGACATCTTGTACCTCGTCATTGGACATTCTTAACAACCCAAAATATGAAACTCAAAATATTCTAACTGCGTGTTCTGCCATTTTTTACTTCAAACCTAGGGCTTAGATCTTTTACTAAGAAGCACATAAACACACAATAAACAGCTGATAGAAGCATGAAATGAAACATTACTGCCGTCATCAGGAAAAAATAGGATGACGATAAGGGTAAACACAAGTATACGATATATTGTAGTGTTTATTGAAATATTAAAGAGGCAAAGGGCTTATCATTTTCTACGATGAACAAATAAGCACTGGATAACAGAAATTCTGGAATGCAAATCAAACCGTCATTAAGCACTTAAAGAGCTTTTGACGTATATTCTAATATAACTTTCATTTTTATTTCCTTTTCCTATGTAAATTTGAGTTTGTTCTCCTTTATACTTCCAAACTTAACGTGATATCTTCTCTCTCACAAGAATGAAGATGGCAACACATTTGAGGTCAGAGAGAAAGTAACGTATGACTGCGATAAGAACGATAGATTAAAAGGATAATACGACACTTGGTCAGTGGTGGATGTGTGTGTGTAGACGCTCTATTGTTTAGATAAATGTGAAATTCACAACTTGTAGTGCCATATTGTGGAGTTCTACTGAAATATTGCTGGACTAATGAATGGTTATCGTAAGTTGACTTCTGTTTATGCTTCGTCTGGTTGTAAAAGCTTAATTATTAACTATTGCATCGTATTCTTATTTAGTTCAACATTCCTTAGTCATGGTTTAGACTTAGCGTAAAACCAATCTTGCTCACAAAACAGCCATTACGTTATATGCTACCAGGACGGACGAAATTTCAAAGCGAGACTTGAGGGAGAATGGCTCAGCACAGGGCGTCATTGATACCTGTGACGTGCTGAATGAATGACGCACACGTCAAGTAGTAGTGATAAGCCCTTGCCAGCATAGCTTAATTAGGAAAGCATTCGGCACCGGAGCAGAAGAATGTGAGGTTTGATTTCCGATTTGGGTTTCAGATCGGTACCGAACGTAAAAATGGATCTACTGTCCGTTAGGTTCTTTGAAACATATGTTATGTCACTTCCAAACGTCGTCCAAAATTAATGACAATTTCTACTTCACTTAACAAATGTGTAATGTGTCTTTCACACATCATCTAGATTTATCATTAATAAGAATTCCCTTTTCTACAGAGAGCTACTTCAAGCATGGTTTCCAGCTGCCCCGAAACCTGTGATTCCTTTCCCCCGCCTTTCTCAAAGGAGGATACATGTGACGTACTACAATAGTGACGCACATATCAAGACGGCACGTCGAAGTGAAAAATCTTGACGTGCGTAGTTTAAACAGTACAGCATTTAGCTTCGGAAGAAAAGGATGGCGGTTCGGTTTCCACTACCGGCACAATTGGGTTTCACATTAGCTCAAAGGTATTACGTTCGTTTGCTAGAAGAGCTACCACAAACGTGAAACGAAATCACTAAAGTATACAGAGATGACTTGAATACAAGTACGAAGACAGAGTACAGCAGACATTTTCATCTACCATTACATCATTTGTGGTCGATGGCCATGAGGGAACTTATACACTGTCTCTTCAAAAGGCACGTACATTTTCTGGTAAATTTGGAAAAACTGAGTTCTGATATCTTCAAGTTCGTGAACAGGACATTTCGGTAAAAGACAGATATCGAGTTGGTGCGAATGAAATGTCCGGCGCGAACGAGCAGTGGAGACAGGCCCCCACCACAGCGGAATGGAACCACCCACAGGTGTTGCGCGTATGACGTCACAGAGTTACTATAAATAGCATGTGTCGTGTTTCAGTTGTCGTTTGTTTGAACGTAACGTGGCTTCTTCCTGTATGACTTAAAACTGGTATATTCTGCAGAAATTGACGCTAGAAACGCTAACAAAGCGTTTGGGGAGAATACAGCCAACGAACGAACCCTTCGGCGATGCTTTGTGAAGTTTCGAAGCGGAGGTACAGACCTGCAAAACAAAGCACGTGGTTACCAACCTGTTGCTGTTTCTGACGATGTTCTGTTACGTGTGGTTGAAGCGCACCCCGAAAAACGTGTCGTGAGATAACGGCAGAGGTAGGTGTCCACCACAAGGCAGTTGCACGGCGTCTGGCTGCTTTAGGTACGGTCGGAAAGCTGGGCATGTGGCTGCCGCATGAGTTGACAACACAAAGCAAGACTAGGAGTTTGGAAGTCTGCACATCACTGCTTGCTAGTAATAAACAGGCACCTCTACTGAATCAAATCGTCACAATCGACGAGAAATGGATCCTTTATGATAATCAAACACGATCTGCACAATGGTTAAGCAAGGAACAGCGAGATGGACGGCATCCTAGGCCAATCCTACACACCAAGAAGATGATGCTTCTTATCTTGTGGTCCACAGCAGTAATAATTCATCGGAGTTTCTTGAAAAGAGGATAAACCACCGCTGCAGAACGTTCTTGTGCTGAATTACACCAGATGCACAGTACATTGCTGCAGAAACAACCGGCTTCGGTCAACAGACATTGTGTTCTTTTGCTCCACGAAAACGCCCGCCCTCATGTCGCACAACGAACGATGCTGACACTAAGTGCTTTTGCGATATGAAACACTGCCTCATCCTGCCAAATCCCCGGACTTGTCCCCGATAGACTATCATCTGTTTCGTCGCCTGGGTCACTTCCTGGGCGAGATACAGTTCACGACAGAAAACGAGCGAGGTTTAATGTGCAGTTGATGACTTCTTCGGATCCCAGCCTCAAGACTTTTTTTCGTTCCGGGGATCATGACCTTGCCGGACAGATGACAACTAAGTATCGATGCCGAGGGGGATTATTTCGTTTAGGTAAGTTGTCCTACCTTTCTGTTTTTCCCGTCCACACAGGCTGGTCCTTTGACGGACACGATAGTCATCAAAGATTCATTCAACTCACCATTTTAATAGTTGCAAAAAGCACTGTGTATGTCACAAATACATGTAAGTAATTTACTAATGTTGTTCTCTTCAACGAGAATGTTTTCGACAAGGTGAGGCATGGTTCACGAAGTTCAACATTTAAGGCAAGAGGCATCGCTTCCAGGAAATCTTCACTTCGGGTAATTAAGGATCGAAAGGTTTCTAGTGCACGAACAGCAGCGCTGTGAACAGCAGTCGAGGATCCCAGTACAAAAAGAAGCGGTTCTAAATTAAAAATCAACATATTCACATCGATAACAGTATTTGGTGCATCCTTACGTCCGCTAAATATCAAGTTGAAGGTGCAACGAAATATTGATAAGGTGCTGTTGACGATGATTAAAGTTGCAACATTGCAGAATGTATCGTCAGCAACGGCTACGTTTTGAGCTATTTCAGTGTACTGCATCCAAAGTTGAGAAAATTCTGGACGAGGAAAATCTTTCAGTGATTCCTCGAAATTTCGAAATGAGTGCTTTAACACTACACAAACGCAAGAGTAGTAATTTGCAACAATTCTTGGTATCACTGATAAGGAAACTACCCATGCTATGAGATGAAAGTAGGATACAATATGAATAGTTGACTCGGTTGGTTTTAGAAATAAAGCGAAGCAACTGACTTCGAACTCTCTTCGCATATAAGCTTTGTCTTTCCTCAGAAACTCGATGTAACAAAATGTGAATATAAGCTGCTGTAATATAGAAATGAAACATACTGCTTGGACAATTTTAATTTCGCGATCGGCACTGCGAAGAGCGTTTTGAGAAGTCTCGTTCAATTTCTCTACAGGGCTGCTAAGCTTTTTCCACTGTAGAGATACCACAAGTCTAATGGCAAGACGCAAAACTTGGGAGAAAACGAAGGTCAATGAGGTTTGCATTTTGTATCCGTCGAACGTTGCGTAGAGTGCCAAAATAAACGTAAGAAACGTATAATGACAAGATATTGCATAGTACAACGGCGAATAAAGCAGCGTAGTAAATTAAAATATAGAATGCCTTATCTTTCCTTGTTTTCAACGTACGAATTCCAAATATTTGAAATGTTATTAATAGTGGGAAAAAGAAATTCCGCATACTTTGTGCTCTTGATATCGGAAGAGCAGAAACATTGCTATATTCCGCAGTAAATTGATCAACAGCTTTTTATACAGCTCCAACTCTTGTGATGCTTTTCTGAAATAAAAGCGCACGGAGTTTCTTATCGTGTTCCTCTGAGATCATCATACTAAAATTATTTATTTCTAAAAAAGAAAATAATATGGCAATTAACTCCCGAAGAAATCGTGTAAAGCACCCGTATTTTGTTTACTATATAATATATAAATACCCGTGATGCTGTTTAATTAGTGCTGTACAGTAGATTCTGTGGGAGTTTCAACGTTACAAAAACTTCCCGGATGGATACAGGAAATGGTATTGCATTTGTCAAATAAAAGAAATGAAGACTGTAGGATGATTTTCAGTGGGAACAAATGGAAACGTTTTGGTATTACTTCAACAATGTAATTTTACTTTTGTTTCGTTATAAACGTTGACATGCTGCTTTTACTTCTTCCCACGGCTAATCATGCTTTCATTTTTGTTAATTTTGGAATGAAGATTCATACTCTCCAGTAAATCTGTTCTATGCTTAATCACATGAAATGGAAACCTTTTTTCCTTAGTGGATTACAGATATTGTAGTCCTGGCTGAATCATATGTCACAGTTTTTCTTAAATTTTTGGAATTAAGATTTATGCACTTCAGCAGATTGTGTTCTTCGTTTGGTGACATGAAATGCAATCCTTTTACTGGATTCCCGACATTGTAGTCCTGACTGAATCATATCTCACAGTTATCGTCAAACCTTTGCGCTTAAAGTTTATGCTCTTCACCCAATTTCGTTCATTGTTTAATCACATGAAATGCGAGCTTTTCCTTACTGCATTTCAGACATTGCAGTGTTGACTGAGTCATATTTTACAGTTTTCGTCAAAATGTACGAATTAAAATTTTCACTCTTCAGCCGATGGTGTTCTTCGCTGAATCGCATGAAAAATGCAAACTTTCTTTTATTTGAATCTAGACATTGCGGTCTTAACTGAATCATATGTCACAGTTTTTGTTAAAATTTTAAAGGAAACAACGCGAGCACAGACACGTGTTGTATTCTCATATGAAGTCGCTATTTATATGAAGTTCAGACACGGCCACAGAAATGTTTCGCAACGCTGTGAAACCTAACGTCCAATCAAACAAACTATCACTTGTATAGAAACCATGAACCATAAGGAAAGTACTTTATAAGTTAGAAATGTGCTATTAATGTAAGTCTGCAGTGTACTTTTATTTCGGGAAAGATCTCGATCAGTATATTTAAAATATTAGTAATCTCTCTTGAAAATTCTTTTCCGCTAAGTAAATGCTAATTTTCAGGGCTTTGGCTCATAAATGAAATTTCTCGTTGTATTTTCTTCAGGACTGGTTCTTAGTTTTACTCTTTCATAGCTTCTTTTTTAAATGTTATTATGTACGGCACATATATAACCGTAAATGATATGTGCTCAAATTTTCGAATCAGTTCTTATAAAACATGACATTTTCTTTAATTGCTTATACCAAAAAATATGCACGTTTAACTACCACTATTGTTCTTCAAGTGACGAGTACAATCAAAGGTTACTGGTAATAATTTTCGAAAACTAAAAATAAATGACGAAAAGCGAGATTTTTCTTCTTTCGTGTGCTAAATTAAGTGTGTTCTTAAAAGGTACGATATCTACGGATTTTCTTTTCAATTCCTTTTTCGTTAAATGTAATTTGTTACCTGAACAGAAATCTGAACAATTAATACACTCACGAATTCCAAAAAATATGAACAGCGCATTTGATGGCCGAAGCGATACGAACCTCGATTTTCTGAATCACCAGGCAAGCAGTCCTCCTGCAGCAGCTGCTTTCTCCTAAATGTATTGCGTCGGGAGAAATCCTATTATCCTGCATGACTTAATAGGGTACTTCGAACATCAACCCAAATGGCTCGCTTTCTTGGAACCAATCGATAACCATAAGGAAACATACTCTTAATGGAAGCTGCTTTGTTTGATGTTTTCGAAACTTTTTCTCTCTGAAATAAACATTGGGCAAATGCACATCTGAACACATAGAGGGAGAAAACACGGAATTTAAATTGCACAGCGTCTTATCTTTTCAAGTGTGTTCAGTAAGAATATCTTAATAAACAATCTAAGCCATTTTTGTGTAACATCAGGAAGCAGGGGCCAAGTGGGTTACCTTTCTGATCAGTTGTCCGAGCTGATTCCAGGTTCGAAGCCCGGATGGGGAATGACTGGACTGTCCCTCTCCGAAACCAATAGCACAAAATTAGGGATAGCCGATTACCTACTACCAGGGTGATTCAAAAGTCATTATCGTCATCTGAAAGTTGATGAAAACGTGTATAATTGCAAAAACATACAAGTTAGTAAAATCATGCAATGCATTGATTATGATAATACGCTTTCCAACATACCAGAAATCCTTACACAAGTTATTACTCAAGTTATGAGGATAATGGCTGTGGAATAAATTTCGTTTCTGTGCCCTGATCTTTGACCCCATTTCGATTATATTAAACAGAATTGGTTTCATGTACCGCCGGAACAACATACTAAAGTTTTGTCGCAATGGAGACATTTTTAGTCGAGTTACGAGGACAATAGCTGTGGAACAGATCTCGCTCCTGTGACTTGACCTTTGACCCCCATTTTGGTGATATTCAACAGAATTGGTTCAGTATACCTCTGGAACATCATACTGACGTTTTGTCGCAATATAAGCATTTTTAGTCAAATTATGAGGATATTTCTGTGGAACAAATCTCGCTCCTGTGTCCTGCACCTTTGATCCCATTTGGCTGATATTAAACAGAATTGGTTCAGTATAACTTCAGAACAACATGCTAAAGTTTTGTCGCAATAGAAGCATTTTTAGTCAGGTTATGAGGATAATAGCTGTGGATATTCAACAGAAACATGTTCAGTGTATCTCCGGAACCACATGTTAAAATTTTGTCGCAATAGAAGCATTTTTATACAAGTTATGACGCATAAGGGCAATGGAATTGATCCCACTCCTATGTCCTGACCTATGACACCATTTCATCTATTTTCAATAGGGTTCGTCACTAGCTGGTCCCCTACCACGTACTAAATTTTTATCGAAATCGAACCATTTTTACTCGAGTCGTCGTGCGGACGGTCGGACGGACAGACAGACAGGCAGACGGACAAAGCTGGAGCATATACGCTTCTTCAACCTATGGTTGGAAAGCGTAAAAAAGTTTTATTTTCAAAATGGAGTCCATCGTACTCGATATTCCTACACCTACGTGATGCCATGTCTTGAATCGCTCCAGGGGAAAAAATCCTGTGGTTTCGAGGGGAAAAAAAGTCTGGGACCGTAAATTCTGAAAGAGTGTCCCACGTAGAAAATCTGTCACAGACCGGAATAAGTGGTCGTAAGTTCCGGACTATAAACGGGCGGGGTATTAGCTCAAAATCATTCGGTTCCTGTATTTTTTCTTTATTTGACTGGGCATAATTAGCAGGAGCATTATTCTGTTGGAGGATAATTCATTGATGATTGCCAGAGTAGGGTACTTTCTGCTTATAGTGGCATACATCCGCTCCATTTGAGCACCAACTGCGCAGTAATGCCTCCGCCACCTGGAACCATTTCTCAATAAATTGGGCCCTCAAAGTTTCACTATATGCATAGTATAACTTTGTGCTCAAATCGCTCCCTTTTTTAGCACGTCTTTTGTAAAAAAAGATCGTGCTTATGATACCGGTTTGGCCGTCCGCCTGTACCCACGATATCTCTGCAACTATTAGCCCGATTTGAAAAATCCTTTTTGCATTGGCAAGCTTGGAATATGCGAATAATGATCCTTTATTTCGTCTTTTTTTACGATGTACAATTTCGCCGATAGGGGGCGTAAATGCAGATGGATGATGCCGAATTCAAAAATATGTTTTATTCCACATATTTGCTTCTAAACATCTGATTGAAAAAATTCTTTTATCTTTCGATTCCATTTATGTCGAAGAGTATTTTAGATATAGTTACTTTTTCAAAATACGCATAGATTTTCCGCTAGGGGGCGTAAGCGTTAATTTCGGCTTCTGACGTTTTTGCCATACAATCTGAGCTTCTAAAATATCGATTGAAAATTTTTTTTCATGGACTGATGCAAGTCACATCGATAAACATTTTCGGAATATTTTCTTTTTAAAATATTCCACAGTTTCTCCGCCAGGGGGCGTATATGTATATCTTATTTTTGTGCATATCTCTACTTCTAGGAGTCTGATTTCAAAAATTCCTTTTTTTTTTTTTTTTTTTTTTGGATAGTGTTTCCAATGTGACTTGTTTTTCATATAATTTGAAAATTTTCAAGTAATTCATAGACTTTTCGCTTGGGGACGTAGAGCTAGATTGCGTTTCCCCCTATATCTCTGCTTCTAAATCTCAGATTTGAAAAATTCTTTCTGCACCGGATACAGCTCCTGATGGGAAATCTTTCGCACGTAATTTCTAATTTTTGTAAAAAAAAATGGTATAGCCACCAGGGGGCGTAATTCTTAATTTCCGCTTCTGATGTATTTGCAGCAAAATATGAGCTTCTAAATTATCGGCTGAAAAAATTCGTCGTTTGTAGACCGATAGTACTCATGCCCACAAACCTTTTAGAAACATTTTCTTCTTGAAATAATGCATGATTTCTACGCCAGAGGGTGTAGATGTATATCTTATTTTTGTCAATACTCTACTTCTAGGAGTCCGATTTGAAAAATTCCTTCTTTGTTGGATAGCGTTTCCGATGCGAAATGTTTTTCCTGTAAAATCAAAATTTTCAAGTAAATCATATACTTTCCGCTAGGGGGCACAAAGGTAAATTGCGTTTTATGCGCTATTTCTGCTTCTAAAACTCCGATTTGAAAAATTCTTCTTGTATCGCATACAAGACCTGATGGAAAGTATTTTTCACATAATTTCTAATGTTTGGTAAAGAATGGTTTGGCCACCATGGGGCTTAAGTGTTAATTTCTGCTCTGATGTATTTGTAGCCAAATCTGGGCTCCTGAAAACTCGATTAAATTTGTCTTTCTTGGACAGACAGTGCTCATATGGAAAAACCTTTTGAGAATACTTTATTCCTAAAATAATGCATGGTTTTCCCACTAGGGGACGTAAAGTCACAGCTTAATTTTGTCGATATCTCTGTTTCTAAGAGTCCGATTTGAAAAATTATTTCTATGTTGGAGAGCGTTTCCGGAGCAAAATGTTTCTCATATAAATTCATGTTTTGCTTAACGCACAAGTCTGCAACCAAAGGGCGTAAGCTCACAATTCCGTTTACAGCAATATCTGAGAGATTAAAAACCCGACTGAAAAACTTCTTTCTTCCGTCAGGATACTATTGTTTTCCATACCGGTTCTATTGAATTTGAATAGCTTTGATAAATTTAATTTGCGTCAGAACGGATTCAAAAGACGTGCTTATTACACCCAAAACTTCGGTGTCAGCTTTCTTGTTTGAGACTGGTTGAGGTGGCTTTTTGGGATCTAACAGCTTTTTTCTCATGTCAGCATTCCGTAGAAATATCCACTTTTCATCACATGTCACAATTCGCCTAAAGAAACGATCGTGGAGGGCTTTTCCAACAGTTGATGATTGACTCCACGCCTTAGAGTACAGCTTCAGAATTCACCGTCGTAGGTTTTCCAGCACAGTCACGATTTTTAAACCGCTGATACCGGAATCTTACTGTTCTTTCAGACACTGCTCCTTCATCATCCACAGCTCAGATTTCCTTCGTTGCAGTTGCAGAGATCAACTTTAAATAAAAAAACCGTAACTGCACTCGGACCGTGTATATTTCGTCCATAGCTTTTGACAACAGAAAATGTTCTAATAAATCACGGCAGCTTATGCTCCTATTTATACCAACTAGACGGTACTGGTTTTCCGGTCATGCGTTGCTCTTATCTGCATACTGCATGCGCACCGAGTAATTGCCTGATAGAGGACGACTCTTCAAGAATGGAATGACTTTTGAAACACCTTAATAATGACTCTTAACCAGAGTAGCCGATGCCGTTTAACCAAGTGGTGCCGAAACTTTTGTACGCTCCCCAAAGAGAAAATTCTCACATAGATACCAGATTTTCCTTTCCCCTTCATCTGAGCAGTATCGACCATAAACCTCACATTCGTGATAAGGACTTTCTTCTCTGCTGAATGACCCAAGGCAGGATGGCGAAGGGCTAGTCCCCGTGGCCCTGGCTACACAGGCCAGACCCCCTGACACTGGCAACACGGGCTAGTCCATCTGACATTAGTAACACGGGCTAGTTAGTCCCCTAACACTGGCAACACGGGCTAGTCCCCCTGACACTGGCAACACAAGCTAGTCCCCCTGACACTGGCAACACGGGCTAGTCCACCTGACACTGGTAACACGGGCTAGTCCCCTGACACTGGCAACGGGCTAATCCACCTGACACTAGTAACACGGGCAAGTCCCCTTACACTGGCAACACGGGCTAGTCCACCTGACACTAGTAACACGGGCTACTCCCCTGACACTGGCAACACGGGCTAGTTAGTCCCCTGACACTGGCAACACGGGCTAGTCCCCCTGACACTGGCAACACGGGCTAGTCCTCCTGACACTGGCAACACGGCTAGTCCACCTGAAACTGGCAACACGGCTAGTCCACCTGACACTGGCAACACGGGCTAGTCCACCTGACACTAGTAACACGGGCTACTCCCCTGACACTGGCAACATGGGCTAGTCCCCCTGACACTGGCAACATGGGCTAGTCCATCTGACATTAGTAACACGGGCTAGTTAGTCCCCTGACTCTGGCAACACGGCTAGTCCACCTGACACTGGCAATACGGGCTAGTCCACCTGACACTAGTAACACGGGCTAATCCACTGACACTGGCAACACGGGCTAGTCCACCTGACACTAGTTACACGGGATAGTCCCCTGACACTGGCAACGGGCTAATCCACCTGACACTAGTAACACGGGCTAGTCCCCTTACACTGGCAACACGGGCTAGTCCACCTGACACTAGTAACACGGGCAAGTCCCCTTACACTGGCAACACGGGCTAGTCCACCTGACACTAGTAACACGGGCTACTCCCCTGACACTGGCAACATGGGCTAGTCCCCCTGACACTGGCAACATGGGCTAGTCCATCTGACATTAGTAACACGGGCTAGTTAGTCCCCTGACACTGGCAACACGGCTAGTCCACCTGACACTGGCAACACGGGCTAGTCCACCTGACACTAGTAACACGGGCTAGTCCCCTGACACTGGCAACACGGGCTAGTCCACCTGACACTAGTAACACGGGCTAGTCCCCTGACACTGGTAACACGGGCTAGTCCACCTGACACTAGTAACACGGGCTAGTCCCCTGACACTGGCAACACGGGCTAGTCCACCTGACACTAGTAACACGGGCTAGTCCCCTTACACTGGCAACACGGGCTAGTCCACCTGACACTACTAACACGGGCTACTCCCCTGACACTGGCAACATGGGCTAGTCTCCCCTGACACTGGCAACACGGGCTAGTCCATCTGACATTAGTAACAATGGCTAGTTAGTCCTCTGACACTGGCAACACGGCTAGTCCACCTGACACTGGCAACACGGGCTAGTCCCCTTGACACTAGGAACACAGGCTAGTCTACCTGACACTGGCAACTCGGGCTAGTCCACTTGACACTGGCAACACGGACTAGTCTACCGGACACTAGTAACACGGGCTAGTCCCCTGACACTGGCAACACGGGCTAGTCCCCTGACACTGGCAACACGGGCTAGTCCCCCTGACACTGGCAGTATGGGCTAGTCTCCCTGACACTGGCAACACGGGCTAGTCCACCGGACACTAGTAACACGGGCTAGTCCCCTGACACTGGCAACACGGGCTAGTCCACCTGACACTAGTAACACGTGCTAGTCCCCTGACACTGGCAACAGGGGCTAGTCCACCTGACACTAGTAACACGGGCTAGTCCCCTGACACTGGCAACACGGGCTAGTCCATCTGACACTAGTAACACGGGCTAGTTCCCTGACACTGGCAACACGGGCTAGTAGTGCACCTGACACTGGCAAGGTAAAACGCGTTACTGAAACATCTTGTCTTTCTTTCTTAGGTCCGTCGCGATTGTTTTATCCCTTTTGCTAGGTCATCAGTGAGAAAGGATTAATGCCAATCCTCCCATTAGCGGGTAGAAGAGCGAGATAATCTAGTAGCTGTGGAACCGACTACAGTGCAGGAGCGGAGACTTGTCGCACGGCGCCCATTGCTCAGATTACTATTAAAGTTACACCTTCGGCGAGTGCGGCGGCGGTGGGCCGTTGAAACACCACGATGGTCGGATCCACGTCTGGCGGCACCGCGGCGAGAGACTGTATGACGCCTGCATTATGCATCGCCATACCGATCCGTCGCCTGGCGTTATGGTTTGGGGCGCAATTGGATATGACACCTGCACCCCTCTGGTACGCATCGCCGGTACACTCAACAGCCACCGCTACATGGAGCCTGTAGTCCTCCTTTACTTACAGGACCTGCCAGCTGCCACGTTTCAACAGGACAATGCGCGCCCGCACGTGGCACGCATCGTGCAACAATTCTTCACGGCCCACCAGGTGTCACTGCTGCCGTGGCCCGCCTGTTATCTTGATACGTAGCCCATCGAACACGTCTGGTCGCTGATCGGCAACCGAGTGGCCCGGCAAGCACCACCCGCGGCTACGCCTGATGAATTGTGGCAACGTGTGGAAGCAGCCTGGACCGACATACCCCAAGCCCACATCCAAAGCCTCTTTCGTTCGATGCCGCGGCGTGTAGCGGCCGTTATTGCTAGCCATGGGGGTACACGAACTATTGATGCCTGCGTGTTCCGCAAGTCGCACGGCCCTGTAAGCTCAATCGTTTCATCTTTGTACATGTTGTTATGTGTCCAGTAAATCAGGCTTTGCTATCTCGTGTCCTTCTTGGTGTTGCATTTTGGGTGGCCAGCGATGTATATATATGTGCATGGTGGCCAGCGATGTATATATATGTGCATGAAACAGCTAGCAAAGTTGCAAACACAAAAACTCCCAAGAATCACAACCATTTAAAAAATATTGAGCGTCAAAGGACTAGTCAAAATTACTTCAGAAAAAGATGGAATGATTGCAGATAATTTTCAATAGTTACGACTTGTAGTATTTAGATAACATTAGTTCCTTTTTGCTCAATTTGGGTTAGGCAGCTAGCTCAACCGGGCGGGAGAAGATTGAAATTCTGAATCAGCTTCCACAAGAGGCGGCTATCCAAGTTTCCTGCAATAATTCAATCCTTTTCTGAAGCAATTTTGACTTGGTCCCAGATCTCCTGAGATTTTTAAAATGGCTTTGGTTTACCAGAGTTTTTGCGTTTGAATTATTTATCTCTCTCTCTCTCTCTCTATATATATATATATATATCACACAGTGCCAATATAAATTTACTAATTAAGAGAAAAGGGTTTTGTGTTCAATTTATGTCCAAATTGATGGTTTTAATCTTTACCTTCAGGTGCATAATACTTTAAAAGTGGAAAATTACCATATCTGTTATCGTTAAATGATATACCTTCCATTCAGCGTCAGAAAAGGAATCAGGACAGGTACAAGACTTGACCAAGGTACATTTCGAAGAAATGGCGTTCTATTAAGAGCGGACTAGCAACATATTCGGTTCAAAAGAAAGTAATGTCTTCAAATGCTAGGCAACAGAAAAGCGTTAATTACCGTATATACATATACAAATCAGTCCAAAATATAGTCGCCCACATTTTCTACGATTTGCACCCACCGTCTGGACAGCAGTTGGATACAGTCCCTTTAGACGTATGGTGGCTTGGACGCAAAGAAGTGAGCAAGTGCACGTTGGAAATCGTCCCCGTTGGCGAACCGCTGTCCGTCCAGGAAATGCTGCAAAAACCGAAAAAGGTGGTAGGTAGTCTTTAGGGGAAATGTCCGGGAAATAGGCTGGGTTCGGCAGCAGCTGCCAACCCAAGTCCTTGATCTTATGACATGTCACTCTGTGAGGTCCTGCCCCATCCTGCTGTAGGAGGGCCTCTTGTGGACCAGAAGTGCTGGTCGTTTCGACGTGAGTGATGCGTGCAGATCGTCGAGTTGACGGCAGTACACATCGGTGGTGATAGTGCTGTTGTCCAGCAGTATCTCAAAAAACACCACACCCTGAATATCTTACCAAACAGACAGCAAGACCTTACGTGGGTATAAGTGGGCTGTGGGGGTAGGCATGGGCTTCTGTTTTTATTCTAACCACTGTTTACGAGAGATAACATTGTATACAAGACCCATTCCTCGACATCTGTCACAATGCTGTTCAAGAACGGTTCAATTTGGTCAGGCGTAAGCATGGAAATGCATACATTCATACGATTTGCTTTGTGTTCAACTGTGAGTTGATGATATACACAAAATCTCCTCTTGTGCACCTTTCCAATTTGACGCTGGAGCGTAATAATGCTCCTGTGGGTATTACCCAGCTTTTCGGATAACTCCTGAGTGGTTACACATGAGTCAGTCTCCACTAAGGTCTTCAGCATATCCATATCCACTTTTGCGGTCTTCCGGCTTCGGAACGGTTTGACAGGCCAAGATTTCCCTCTCGAAACCAATCGAACCAACGACAGCACTGACGGTGTGACATAGCATTAGAATATACACTGGTAATATTTCTTACAGAACTTCCGGGGGTGAAGATAGTTCAGCAAAAGAAAGGTTGTTATCAATGATTCTTTCAACTCACTATTTTAATGGTTTACAAGGATGACTGTGTATGTCGCAAACGCATGTAAGTAATTATCTAATATATTTCTCTTCAACCTGAATGCTTTCCTCTTCTATGAACCCTTGTCAACTTCCATGTTCGTTGGCGCTTACACTCTTCGCCTTCTGACTGCTAACTGTCAGTAACTTAAGCAACCTACTTGCTGATGTCGTACCCTCGTGCTGCGCAATCTCAGTGGCCATTGTGCTCCGTGGCCTGGGCTTCAACATCGTGTACCTCGTCATTGGACATTCTTAATAACCCAATACATGAAACTCAAAATATTCTAACTGCGTGTTCTGCCATTTACTTCAAACCCAGGGCTTAGATCTTTTACTAAGAAGCACATAAACACACAATAAACAGCTGATAGAAGCATGAAATGAAACTTTACTGCCGTCATCAGGAAAAAATAGGATGACGATAAGGGTAAACACAAGTATACGATATATTGTAGTGTTTATTGAAGTATTAAAGAGGCAAAGGGCTTATCATTTTCCAGTATGAACAAATAAGAACTGGATAACAGAAATTCTGGAATGCAAATAAAACTGTCATTAAGCACTTAAAGAGCTTTTGACGTATATTCTAATATAACTTTCATTTTTATTTCCTTTTCCTATGTAAATTTGAGTTTGTTCTCCTTTATACTTCCAAACTTAACGTGATATCTTCTCTCTCACAAGAATGAAGATGGCAACGCATTTGAGGTCAGAGAGAAAGTGACGTATGAATGCGATAAGAACGATAGATTAAAAAGATGATACGACACTTGATCAGTGGTGGATGTATGTGTGTAGACGCTCTATTGTTTAGATAAATGTGAAATTCACAACTTGTAGTGCCATATTGTGGAGTTCTACTGAAATATTGCTGGACTAATAAATGGCTATCGTAAGTTTACTTCTGTTTATGCTTCGTTTGGCCGTAGAAGCTTAATTAGGAACTATTCCATCGTATTCTTATTTAGTTCAACATTCCTTAGTCATGGTTTAGACATAGCGTGAAACCAATCTTGCTCACGAAAAAGACATTACGTTATATGCTACCAGGACAGACGAAATTTCAAAGCGCGACTTGAGAGAGAATGGCTCAGCACAGGGTGCCATTGATACCTGTGACGTACTAAATAGATGACGCACACGTCAAGTAGTAGTGATAAGCCCTTGCCAGCATAGCTTAATTTGAAAAATGTGAGGTTTAATTTCAGATTTGGGTTTCAGATCGGTACCGAACGTAAAAATGGATCTATTGTCCGTTAGGTTCTTCGAAACACGTGTGATGTTCCTTCCAAACGTCGTCCAAAATTAATGAGAATTTCTACTTCGCTTCAAAGCTGTTTGATGTGTCTTTCACACATCGTCTGGAATTATCAATAATAAGAATTCCTTTTTCTACCTCAAGCATAGAGTGCGACTGCCTCGAAACCTGTGATTTCCTGCCCTCGCCTTTCTCAAAAAGGGGATACACGTGACGTACTACAGTAGTGACGCACATATCAAGACGACACGTCAGAGTGAAAAATCTTGACCGGCGTAGTTTAAACGGCACAGCATTTAGCTTCGGAAGAAAAGGATGGAGGATCGATTTCCACCACCGGCACAATTGGGTTTCTTTTTTTTTTTTTTTTTTTTTTTTTTTTTTTTGATTGGAGGTATAACGACCACCGTGAGCAACTCAATGGGCTATAAGCAGTCGCCCGTCCCTAATTTAGGGTCACTGGTTCCAGGGAAGGGAGAGAGCCAGTGCCGGAAGACAAACACAACATCCATGCCTCACCGGGATTCGAACCCGGACCCCTTACAGACGAATGATCAGAGTCCAACGCCTTAGACCACTGCGCCACCGGGGCGGCCACTTGGGTTTCACATTAGCTCAAATTTATCACCTTCGTTTGCTGGAAGAGCTTCCACACACGAGAATCGAAATCACAAAGAATATAGACATCACTTGAATACAAGTACGAAGACAGAGTGCAGCAGACATTTTCATCTATCATTAAATCGTTTGTAGTTGATGGTCATGAGAGAACTTATACACTGTCACTTCAAAAGGCACGTACATTTTCTGGTAATTTTGGAAAAGCTGAGTGCTGATATCTTCAAATTCGTGAACAGGACATTTCGGTGCAAGACAGGTCATGAGTTGGTACGAATGAAAAGTCCGGCGCTAACGAGCAGTAGAGACAGGCCCCCACCACAGCGGAATGGAAACACCCTGAGGTGTTGCGCGTATCACGTCATAGAGTTACTATAAATAGCTAGCATGTGTGTGAAGAACAAGGTTCATTCGTCGTTTGTTTGAACGTAACGTAGCTTCTTCCTGTATGACTTAAAACTGGGCCATTCTGCAGATATTGACGCTAGAAACGCGCCCAAAGCGTTTGGGAGAATACAGCCAACGAACGAACCGTTCGGCGATGGTTTGTGAAGTTTCGAAGCGGAGATACAGACCTGCAAAACAAAGCACGTGGTCACCAACCTGTTGCTGTTTCTGACGATGTTCTGTTACGTGTGGTTTAAGCGCACCCCCGAAAAACGTGTCGTGAGATAGCGGCAGAGATAGGTGTCCACCACAAGGCAATTGTACGGCGTCTGGCTGCGTTAGGTGCGGTCGGAAAGCTGGGCATGTGGCTGCCGCATGAGTTGACAACGCCCAGCAAGACTAGGAGTTTGAAAGTCTGCACGTCACTGCCTACCAGGAATAAACAGGCACCTTCACTGAATCGAATCGTCACAATCGACGAGAAGTGGGTTCTTTATGATAATCGGAAACGATTTGCACAATGGTTAAGCACGGCACAGTGGAGGGCATCCTAGGCAACTCCTACACACCAAGAAGATAATGCTTCTTGTCTGGTGGTCCAAAGCCGGGATAATTCTTTGGAGTTTCTTGAAAAGAGGATAAATCACCGCTGCAGAACGTTCTTGTGCTGAATTACACCAGATGCACAGGACATTGCTGCAGAAACAACCGGCTTTGGTCAACAGACATTGTGTTCTTTTGCTCCACGAAAACGCCCGCCCTCATGTCGCACAGCGAACGATGCTGACACTAAGCGCCTTTTGCGATATGAAGCACTGTCTCATCCTGCCAAATCTACGTACTTGTCTCCGACAGACTATCATCTGTTTCGTCGCCTGGATCACTTCCTGGGCTGGAGACAGTTCACGACAGACAACGAGCGAGGTTTAACGTGCAGTTGATGACTTCTTCGGGTCCCAGCCTCAAGACTTTTTCGTTCCGGTAATCATGACCCTGCCGGACAGAGGACAACTAAGTATCGATGCTGAGGGGGATTATTTCGGCTAGGTAAGTTGTCCTACCTTTCTGTTCATCCCGTCCACACAGGCTGGTCCTTTGACGGACACGATGGTCATCAAAGATTCATTCAACTCACCATTTTAATAGTTGCAAAGAGCACTGTGTATGTCACAAATACATGTAAGTAATTCACTAGTGTTGTTCTCTTCAACGAGAATGTTTTCGACAAGGTGAGACATGGTTGATGAAGTTGAACATTTAAGGCAAGAGGCATCGCTTCCAGGAAATCTTCACTTCGGGTAATTAAGGATCGAAAGGTTTCTAGTGCACGAACAGCTGCGCTGTGAACAGCAGCCGAGGATCCCAGTACAAAAAGAAGTGGTTCTAAATTAAAAAACAACAAATTCACATCGACAGAAACATTTGGTGCATCCTTACGTCCGCTAAATATCAAGTTGAAGGTGCAACGAAATATTGATAAGGTGCTGTTGACGATGATTAAAGTTGCAACATTGCAGAATGTATCGTCGACAAAGGAAACGTTTTGAGTTATTTCAGTGTACTGCCTCCAAAGTTGAGAAAATTCTGGACGAGGAAAAACCTTCAGTGATTCCTCGAAATTTCTGAATGAGTGCTTTAACACTACACAAACGCAGGAGTAGTAATTAGCAACAATTCGTGGTATCACTGACAAGGAAACTACCCAGGCTATGAGATGAAAGTAGGATACAATATGAATAGTTGATTCGGTTGGTTTTAGAAATAAAGCGAAACAACTGACTTCGAACTCTCTTCGCATATAAGCTTTGTCTTTCCTCAGAAACTGGATGTAACAAAAGGTGAATATAAACTGCAGTGATATAGAAATGAAACATACTGCTTGGACAATTTTAATTTCACGATCGGCACTGTGAAAAGCGCTTTGAGCAGTCCCGTTCAATTTCTCTACAGGGCTGCTAAGATTTTTCCACTGTAGAGATGCCACCAGCCTTATAGCAAGACCCAAAACTTGGGAAATAAGTAAGGACAATAAGGTTTGCATTTTGTATCCGTCGAACGTTGCGTAGAGTGCAAAATAAACGTAAGAAACGTATAATGACAAGATATTGCATAGTACAACGGCGAATAAAGCAGCGTAGTAAATTAAAATATGGAATGCCTTATCTTCCCTCGTTTTCAACGTACGAATTCCAAATATTTGAAATATTATTAATAGTGGGAAAACGAAATTCCGCATATCTTGTTCTGTTGACGTCGAAAGAGCAGAAGCATTGCTATATTCTGCAGTAAATTGATCAACAGCTTTTTCTGAAGCTCCAGCTCTTGCGATGCTTTTCTGAAATAAAAGCGCACGGAGTTTCTTATCGTGTTCCTCAGAGATCATCATACTAAAATTATTTATTTCTAAAAAAAGAAAATAATATGGCAATTAACTCCCGAAGAAATCGTGTAAAGCACCCGTATTTTGTTTACTATATAATATATAAATACCCGTGATGCTGTTTAATTAGTGGTGTACAGTAGATTCTGTGGGAGTTTCAACGTTACAAAAACTTCCCGGATGGGCACAGGAAATGGTATTGCATTTGTCAAATAAAAGGAATGAAGACTGTAGGATGATTTTCAGTGGGAACAAATGGAAACGTTTTGGTATTACTTCAACAATGTAATTTTACTTTTGTTTCGTTATAAACGTTTACATGCTGCTTTTACTTCTTCCCACAGCTAATCAGGCTTTCATTTTTGTTAATTTCGGAATGAAGATTCATACTCTCCAGTAAATCTGTTCTATGCTTAATTACATTAAATGGAAACCTTTTTTCCTTAGTGGATTACAGACATTGCAGTCCTGACTGAATCATATGTCAGAGTTTTTCTTAAATTTTTGGATTTGAGATTTATACACTTCAACAGATTGTGTTCTTTGCTTAATCACATCAAATGAAAACCTTTCCTAACTGGATTCCTGACATTGTAGTTCTGACTGAATCATATGTTACAGTTTTTTTTTATTTTTGGAGTTAAGATCTATACACTTCAGCAGATAGTTCTTCGCTTAATCACATTAAATGCAAACCTTTCCTTACTGGATTCCTGACATTGTAGTCCTGACTGAATCATATGTCACAGTTTTTCTTAAATTTTTGGAATTAAGATTTACGCACTTCAGCAGATTGTGTTCTTCTCTTAATGACATGAAATGCAAGCCTTTTACTGGATTCCAGACATTGTAGTCCTGACTGAATCATATCTCACAGTTATCGTCAAACCTTTGCGCTTAAAGTTTATGCTCTTCACCCGATTTTGTTTATTGTTTAATCACATGAAATGTAAACCTTTCCTTACTGAATTTCCCACATTGCAGTGTTGACTGAGTCATATTTTACAGTTTTCGTCAAAATGTAGGAATTAAAATTTTCACTCTGCTGCCGATGGTGTTCTTCGCTGAATCGCATGAAAAATGCAAACTTTCCCTAATTGGAATCCAGACATTGCGGTCTTAACTGAATCATATGTCACAGTCTTTGTCAAAATTTTGAAGGTAACAACGCGAGCACAGACGCGTGTTGCATTCTCATATGAAGCCGCTATGTATATGAAGTTCAAACACGGCCACAGAAATGTTTCGCAACGCTGTGAAACCTAACGTCCAATCAAACAAACTATCACTTGTATAGAAACCATGAACCATAAGGAAAGTACTTTATAAGTTAGAAATTTGCTATTATTGTAAGTCTGCAGTGTACTTTTTTTCGGAAAAGATCTCGATCAGTATATTTAAAATATTAGTTATCTCTCTTGAAAATTCTTTTCCGCAAAGTAAATTCTAATTTTCAGAAATTTGGCTCATAAACGAAATTTCTCTTTGTCATTTTCTTCAGGACTGGTTCTTAGTTTTACTCTTTCATAGCTTCTTTTTTCAAATGTTATTATGTACGGCACATATATAACCGTAAATTGTCTGTGCTCAAATTATGTAATCAGTTCTGATAAAACATGACATTTTCTTTAATTGTTTATACCAAAAAATGTGCTCGTTTAACTTCCACTTTAGTTTTTTTAGTGACGAGTACAATAAAAGGTTACTGGTAATAATTTTCGAAAACTAAAAATAAATGACAAAAAAATTAAGTGTGTTCTTAAAAGGTACGATATCTACGGATTTTCTTTTCAATTCCTTTTTCGTTAAATGTAATTTGTTACCTGAACAGAAATCTCAACAATTAATACGCTCACGAATTCCACAAAATATGAACAGCGCATTTGATGGCCGAAGCGATACGAACCTAGATTTTCTAAATCACCAGGTGAACAGTCCTTCTGCAGCAGCTGCTTTCTCCTAAATGTAATGCGTTGGGAGAAATCCTATTATCCTGCATGACTTCATACGATACTTCGAACATCACCATGAATGGCTCGCTTTCTTGGAACCAATCGATAACCATAAGTAAACATACTCTTAATGAAAGCTGCTTTGTTTGATGTTTTCGAACCTTTTTTCTCTCTGAAATAAACAAAGGACAAATGCACTTCTGAACACATAGAGAGAGCAAACACGGAATTTAAATTGTACAGCGTCTTATCTTTTGAAGTGTGTTCAGTAAGAATATCTTAACAAAACATCTAAGCCATTTTTGTGTAATACCAGGAAGCAGGGGCCAAGTGGGTTACCTTTCTAAACAGTTGTCTGAGCTAATCCCAGGTTCGAAGCTCCGATGGGGAATGACTGAATTATACCTCCTCGAAACCAAAGGCACAAAATTAGGGACAGCCTATTAGCTACTACCAGGGCGATTCAAACGTCATTATCGTCGTCTGACAATTGATGAAAACGTGTATAATTGAAAAAACATACAAGTTAGTAAAATCATGCAATGCATTGATTATGATAATACGCTTTCCAACATACCAGAAATCATTACACAAGTTATTACTCAAGTTATGAGGATAATGGCTGTGGAATAAATCTCGTTCCTGTGCCCTGACATATGACCCATTTCGATTGTATTAAACAGAATTGGTTCAGTATACCTCCGGAACAACATACTAAAGTTTTTTAGCAACAGAAGCATTTTTAGTTATGAGGATAATGCCTGTGGAATACATATCGCTCCTGTGGCTTGACCTTTGACACACATTTCAATGATGTTCAACAGAATTGGTTCAGTATACTTCCGGAACAACATACTAACGTTTTGCCGCAATAGAAGCATTTTTAGTCAAGTTATGAGGATAATGGCTGTGGATATTCAACAGAAACAGTTCAGTGTATTTCGGGAACGACATGTTGAAATTTGGTAGCAATCGAAGCATTTTATAAAAGTTATGACGCATGAGGGCAATGGAATGTCTCACACTCATATGGCCTGACCTTTGACACCATTTCGTCCATTTTCAATAGCGTTCGTCTCTAGGTGGTCCCCTACCATGTGCTAAATTTTCATCGAAATTGAACCATTTTTACTCGAGTAATCGTTCGGACGGTCGGACAGACAGGCAGACGGACAAAGCTGGAGCATATACGCTTCTTCAACCTACGGTTGGAAAGCGTAAAAAGTTTTATTTTCAAAATGGAATCCATCGTACTCGATATTCCTACACCTACGTGATTCCATGTCTTGAATCGCTCCAGGGAAAAAAATTCCTGTGGTTTCGAGAAGAAAAAAAGTTTTGAACCGTAAGTTCTGGAAGAGTGTCCCACGTAGAAAATCTGCCACAGACCGGAATAAGTGGTCGCAATTTCCAGACTATAAACAGGGCGGGGTATTAGCTCAAAATCATTCGGTTCCTGTATTTTTCTTTAGTGGACTGGACATACACATGTAATTAGCAGGAGCATTAATCTGTTGGAGGATATTTCATTGATGATCGCCGGAGAAGGGTACTTTCTGCTTATAGTGGCATACATCCGCTCCATTTGAGCATCAGCTGCGCAGTAATGCCTCGGCCACCTGGAACCGTTTCTCAATAAATGGGGCCCTCAAAGTTCCACTATATGCATAGCAAAACTTTGTGCTCAAATCGCTCCCTTTTTTAGCACGTCTTTTGTAAAAAAAGATCGTGCGAATGTTACCGGCTTGTCCGTCCGTCCGTCCGCCTGTACAGACCCACGATATCTCTGCAACTATTAGTAAAATTTTAAAAATTCTTTTTGCTTTGAGAAGCTTGGAATATTTGAATGGTGATCCTTTATTTCGTTTTTTTTTTTACGATGTACAATTTCGCCTATAGGGGACGTAAATGCAGATGATGTCGAATTCAAAAATACGTTTTATTCCACATATTTGCTTCTAAACATCCGATTGAAAAAATTATTTTATATTTCGATTCCATTTATGTCGAAGAGTATTTTAGATACAGTTACTTTTAGAAATTACGCATAGATTTTCCGCTAGGGGGCGTAAAACTAAATTACATTTTTCCAGATAACTCTCTTCTTCTAAAACAACGATTTGAAATTTTTATCTTCAGCGGATACACCTCCTGATGGAAACTCTTTTGCATATAATTTCAAATTTTTGCAGAAGAATACTTTAGCCACCAGGGTACGCAAGTTTTAATTTTTGCTTCTGAAATTTTTGCCATAAAATCTGAGCTTCTAAAATATCGATTGAAAAAATTCTTTCGTGGACTTATGCCACTCCCATCGATAAACATTTTCGGAATATTTTCTTCTTAAAATATTTAACAGTTTCTCCGCCAGGGGGCGTATATGTATATCTTATTTATGTCAATATCTCTACTTCTATGAGTCCGATTTGAAAAATTCCTTCTTTGTTGGATAGTGTTTCCACTGTGACATGTTTTTCATATAAATTCAAAAATTTCTAAGTAATTCATAGACTTTCCACTAGGGGGCGTAAAGGTAAATTGCTTTCCCCCTATATCTCTGCTTCTAAATTTTCGATTTGAATTTTTTTTTCTGCACCGGATACAGCTCCTGATGGGAAATCCTTTGCACATAATTTCTAATTTTTGTAAAAAATGGTTTGGCCACCAGGTGGCGTAAGTTTTAATTTCCGCTTCTGATGTATTTGCAGCAAAATATGAGCTTCTAAAATCTCGACTGAAAAAAAGTGGTTTGTTGACCGAAACTGCTCATGTCGACAAACCTTTTAGGAACATTTTTTCTTGAAAGAATGCATGATTTATGTATGCATTATTTAAAGATGAAAATGTTCCTAATGCATGTATATCTTATTTTTGTCAATATCTCTATTTCTAGGAGTCCGATTTGAAAAATTCTTTCTTCGTTGGATAGTGTTTCCGATGCGAGATGCTTTTCTTATAAATTCAAAATTTTCAAGTAAATCATAGATTTTCCGCTAGGGGGCACAAAGGTAAATTGCGTTTTCTGCGTTATTTCTGCTTCTAAAACTCCGATTTAAAAAAACCTTCTTGTATCGCATATACAAGACCTGATGGAAAATATTTTTCACATAATTTCTAATGTTTGGCAAAGAATGGTTTAGTCACCAGAGGCCTTAAGTATTAATTTCTGCTTCTGATGTATTTGTAGCAAAATCTGGGATCCTGAAAGCTCGTTCCCTGGTGGAAAACCATGCATTATTTTCCTAAAATAATGCATAGTTTTCCCACCAGGGGACGTAAAGTCACATCTTAATTTTGTCGATATCTCTGTTTCTAAGAGTCGGATTTGAAATTTTTTTCTATGTTGGAGAGCGTGTCCGGAGCAAAATGTCTCTCATATACATTCATGTTTTTCTTAACGCACAAGTCTGCAACCAAAGGGCGTAAGATCACGATTCCGTTACAGCAATATCTGAGAGATTAAAAACCCGACTGAAAATCTTCTTTCTTCCGTCAGATACTATTGTTTTCCATACCGGTTCCTTTGACTTTGAATAGCTTTGATAAATTTAATTTGCGTCAGAACGGATTCAAAAGACGTGCTTATTACACCCGAAACTTCGGTGTCATCTTTCTTGTTTGACACTGGTTCTGGGGGCTTTTTGGGATCTAACCGCTGTTTTTTCATGTCAGCATTCCGTAGAAATATCCACTTTTCATCACATGTCACAATTCGCCTAAAGAAACGATCGTGGTGGGGATTTTCCAGCAGTTTGCATTTGACTCCACGCCTTGGCGTACAGCTTCAGAATTCACCGTCGTAGGCTTTCCAGCACAGTCACGATTTATAAACCGCTGATAATAAAGTCCTACTGTTCTTTCAGACACTGCTCCTTCATATTCCACAGCACTGATTTCCTTCGTTGCAGATGCAGAGATCAACTTTAAATAAAACAAGTTAGTAAAATCATGCAATGCATTTGATATGCTTTCCAACATACTAGAAATCATTACTCAAGTTACTCCTCAAGTTATGAGGCAAATGGCTGTGGAAGTAAATTTCACCCCTGTGTCCCGACCTTTGATCTTATTTCGATGATATTCAACAGAACTGGTTCAGTATACCTGCGAAATAACATGATACAGTTTTGTCGCAATCGAAGGAATTTTACGTACGTTACGATGCATAAGGGCTATGGAATAGATCCCGCTCCTATGTCGTAATCTTTGATCCTATTTCGCCCATTTTCAATAGGATTCGTCCCCAGGCAGGTCCCTACAACATACATTTCATCCAAATCGAAACATTTTTACGTAAGTTATAACGCATAATGGCGATGGAAGTGATTCCGCTCCTATGTCTTGACCTTTGACCCCATTTCGTCCATTTTCAATAGGGTTCGTCCCCAGTGGTCCCCTACCACATAGTAAACTTTCATCGAAATCGAGCCATTTTTACGCCAGTAATCATGCGGACGGTCAAAGCTGGAGCATATAGGCCTACGCTTCTTCAACCTACGGTTGGAAAGCGTAAAAAACCGTAACAGCACTTGGCCCGTGTATTTTTCGTACACAGCTTTTGACAGCAGAAAGTTTTCTAATGAATCACGGCAGCGTATGCTCCTATTTATACCAACTAGATGGTACCAGTTTTCCGGTCATGCGTTGCTCTTATCTGCATAGCGCATGCGCACCGAGTAATTGCCTGACAGAGGACGACTCTTCAAAACGGCAATGACTTTTGAAACACCTTAATAATGACTCTTAAACATCTGAGTGGCCGATGCCGTTTAACAAAGTGGTGCCGAAACTTTTCTACGCTCCTCAAACAGAAATGTTCACATAGATACCAGATTTTCCTTGCTCCTTCATCTGAGCAGTATCGACCATAAACCTCGCATTCGTGATAAGGACTTTCTTCTCTGCTGAATGACCCAAGGCAGGATGGCGAAGGGCTAGTCCTCCTGTCATTAGAAAACGGGCTAGTTCCCCTGACACTATCAACACGGTCTAGTCCCCCTGACACTGCCACCACGGGCTAGTCCACCTGAAACTAGTAACACGGGCTAGTCCCCTGACACTGGCAAAAGAGGCTAGTCCCCTGACATTGGCAACACAGGCTAGTCCCCCAGACACTGGCACCACAGACTAGTCTCCAAGACACTGGCAACACGGGCTACACCCCCAGACACTAGTAACAGGGGCTAGTCCCATGACACTGGCAACACGGGCTAGTCCCCCTGACACTGACAATACGGGATAGTCCACCTGACACTAGTAACACGGGCTAGTCACCTGATATTGGCAACATGGGCTAGTCCCCTGACACTGGCAACACGAGCTAGTCCACCTGACACTAGTAACACGGGCTAGTCACCTGATATTGGCAACATGGGCTAGTCCCCTGACACTGGCAACAAGAGCTAGTCCACCTGACACTAGTAACACGGACTAGAACCCTGACACTGACAACACGGGCTAGTCCACCTTACACTAGAAACACGGGCTAGTCCACCTTACACTAGAAACACGGGCTAGTCCACCTGACACTACTAACACTGGCTAGTCCCCTGACACTGACAACACGGGCCAGTCCACCTGACACTGGAAACACGGGCTAGTCGCCTGACACTAATAACACGGGCTAGACACCTGACACTGGCAACACGGGCTAGTCCCCTGACACTAGTAACACGATTTAGTCCCCTGACACTGGCAACACGGGCTAGTCCACCTAACACTGCCAACACGGGCTAGTCCACTTGACACTAGTAACACGGGCTAGTCCCCTGACGCTGGCAACACGGGCTAGTCCACCTGACACTGACAACACGGGCCAGTCCTCTGACACTAGTAACATGGGCTGGTGGTCCCCTGGCACTAGTAACACGGGCTAGTCCCCTGACACTGGCACTACGGGCTAGTCCACCTGACACTGGCAACACGGGCTAATCTACTTGACACTAGAAACAGGGGCTAGTCCCCTGACACGAGTAACACGGGCTAGTCCCCTTAACACTGGCAACACGGGCTAGTCCACCTGACACTGGCAGCACGGGCTAGTCCACCTGACACTGGCAACACGGGCTAGTCCATCTGAAACTATTAACACGGGCTAGTTCCCTGACACTGGCAACACGGCCTGGTCCCCCTGACACTAGTAACACGGTCAAGTCCATCTGACGCTAGTAACACGGGCTAGTTCCCCTGACACCGGCAACACGGGCTGGTCCCCTGACAACATGGCCTAGTCCTCCTGACACTGACAACACGGGCTAGTCCACCTGGCACTAGTAACAAGGACTAGTCCCCCTGATACTGGCAACACGGGCTAGTCCCTCTGACACTGGCAACACGGGCTAGTCCACCTGCTACTGGCTAGTCACCTGACACTGGTAACACGGGCCAGTCCACCTGACACTAGTAACACGGGTTAATCCCCTGACATTGGCAACACGGGCTCGTCCGCCTGACACTGGCCACACGGGCTAGTCCCCTGACACTGGCCACACGGGCTAGTCCCCTGACACTGGCAACATGGACTAGTCCACCTGCCACTGGTGAGGTAAAACGCGTTGCTGAAACATCTTGTCTCTCTTAGGTTCGTTGCGATTGTTTTATCCCTTTTGCTACGTCATCAGTGAGAAAGAATTAATGCAAAAATTGGGTCTAAATTAATTACTATTAAGAAAGGGGGACGGACTTAATAGGCGTGGCTAAATTATGTTGATAATTAAATTAAATATTTGGTCTATTGTAAATTAAATTGGGAAATTAACTTATTTTTAATTGGGGGAGTTATTTTAATTAGGGAAGTCTTGTAATTCTCTTTGTCTGGGTGGAAACAAAGGAATTAGTGGATCATCTCTGGGAGTCCGTGAGCAGCGAGGGACCACACCAGACGGCAATTGAGAAGCACTCAGACTCCCATAAAGACGGTTTCAAGTGTGCCATTAGTACCAAATATCTGTTGGGAACGCGGAAAAATTATGATTACGAGGAGCGAGGGTCAGAAACGGCACAATTCTCGCAAGAACAACGACGCTCTGTGCGAAAGGCATCAGAGAAATCTCAAGTGTCTGGTGATGAGAAACAGATGAGGCTCACGGGACGGAATATGGCCAAAAAGTAGGAAAAGGAAGACAGTTAGAGATCTCAGTACGCTGGCAGGAGGACATACGGAAAAACTCGCCGGGAGCATTTCGGAACGCAGTTGTAAGCCAAGTCGAGAGATTGCCATGAGAGAAAAAGCTCGCAAGGAGGGACTACGCAGCGGTCAGCCGTAGTGAGCCCGCTAGGTACAAAACCTGAAGTCCGACTCACACCGATGACAGCACGATACTTTTAAGCGCAGTGTAAGCCGCAAAAGTACGATGGAAAAGAGAGGGCTTAGTTAATACTTGGTGGCTGGAGGTAAGCCCGTCAGGTATGGTAAAATTCGTGAACTTAAGAGGAAGGTTCAACTACCGCAGAAAAGAGCTGCGATATTTGTGTATAAAGGGCCGTACTCTGATGACAGACCGACCAGGACGTCGCGAGAGTTTCTCTTGCTAGAGATACAATTCCAGCTGATCTTCGCCCGACTGGGAAATAAGCATTGGTAAAGCCACGAAGAGCGAACCCGCCTGCCTAAGACGCGTCTCCTTCCACAGTGGGAGGTCACCGACATTTCCGGAGCATTGCTTAACGTTGTTTCTTTCCTGCAGAAAAACTTCTTGACGGATTTCGAGGGAGAAATTACCCTGCCGCCTTCGCCAGAGTCCCCTCCGCCGAGTTCGGCGGCGGAATTCGCATGGACTGAGCTCTAGTAACGAGGAGTCAATCAATCCTTGGTGTTTCTCTACGACGCGGAAAGAAAGAGGGGAAAACCAACTCATTACTGATGACACTCTGTTACACACAGGTGAAAACACCACTGTTTCGGCTGTCAAGAAAGGAAGTAAAAAGGATCCTCCGGGCGCTTAAATCATACAGGTAGAAAGGATCCTCCAACAAAAATAAAGTGTGTGAGTGAGAGTGCTACTGAAAAATAGTGCTTCGAAAAACCCCTGGATTATAGCACAACAGTCAACCATACGTGAGTACTTTTATTTGTCTGTGTTATCCTATCACTGAGCGGAGGAACTGTAATCTTTAATAGATACCGGACTCTAAATTTAGAACTGTTAAACGCCCCTTTTTGAGGCGAAAAATCTGATCTCGGAATCCCGAGAAGAATTTATTTTGGCTCATAATAGAGAACATTACCTGTATTTATATCTCCGTGGGCCAGGCCCCGGGATAGAGTCTCCTCATAAAATAAAGAAATTCAATGGTTAATCTTACTCTGTTCATTCTATAGGCTCTGGTGTATTACTTGCCTGTATTTCAGCAAGCATAACGTTCTCGCCCATTTATGCCAGCTTCCGAATTAAAAAGAACCTTCAAGTCTCATTTTTATTGATTGGTGACGAGTGCTACTAAATTATACCGCTCGGCACGTTCTTATCATTGGTGACAGCGGTGGGATATGTAACGGGTTTAGGGTTCGATCAGTTCATGCGATGGAACGTGAAGAGGGTCCGTCGGAAGAAACGTTTCAAACGAAGAAACTAATGACAGATAAAGTGTTTCTTTATCATTCGGAACTGATGCGGACCGGGAAAAAGGATTACGATTTTGAAATTATAAAGTGCATTTTTTGAGTTGGTATAAAAATGTGTTGCATGTGTTGTGTAGGCAAAATTTTACGTCTGTCATGGAGCGTAGGTAAAAAGAATAAATTTCGGAAAAGATCGCGCAGGGGCTGGGATTATAATTTCTGAGTGTATAATCCGAATGTACTGAATAGCAGTGGTCAGTCTATTCGAGCAAAAGTACTGAGTAGCAGTGGTCAGTCTATTCGAGCAAAAGTACTGAGTAGCAGTGGTCAGTCTATTCGAGCAAAAGTACTGAGTAGCAGTGGTCAGTCTATTCGAGTAAAAGTACTGAGTAGCAGTGACCAGTCTATTCGAGCAAATGTACTGAATAGCGGTGGTAAGCCTATTCGAGAAAATGTGTGTGAGTTATGTTGAAAGAGAAAAGTTCTTCGTCTTGGCAGACGTCAGTCTGAGAGAGAACGTAGTTCCCAAACTGAATAGCAGTGATAAGCCTATTCGAGGAAAAACGAGAATCTGTATAGTTGCTAAACGCAGTTGTTAGTCGTTCGACTTACCAGTTATGGACTGAAAGAATTTGTTGTGAAATGTATGAGGTCATTGCAGTTATGCGGTGAAAATTTGTTTCGGTATCGACACGTAACGAACAGTTATGCGCCCCGTGCCATAGTCACTGTACGAGAGAAATTTTCTTGCATTGGAAATTCGTGTCCCGTACGCAAAGATTGCTGATTCGTTGCCCTGCTAATGCAAATGTGCTTGAGATTTTTCTTTTCGTTGGAATGTCTGGACGCCAATACCTGTAGCTACGAAAGTCCGGTCGGTGTGGAAAGGAGATGGAAGCGAGGGCACTCGATTCGCAGTGGTCAGACGGACGAGGTGCTACAAATTTTCTCCCTGAACGTCCGACGGTCAGCTAAGGTGGAGATGAGCACGCATCTCCGGAGTTTCGGTTTCAGCATTCCGACGCAGGGTGAAATTAAAAGAACATAGGCGGCGCATCCGAGCGTACCACTAAATTTTCCTTCTCGCCTCAGAACTCAGTGTCTGAATCATTCCTCAGCAAAAAGTTTTCTTTCTGGCGTGCGCGTGCAAGGGATGCACGGAGGGCAACGTCGCCCTGTAATGAAATTTCAGATGATAAAATATCCGAGTATCAGGGCCGGATTGATTCCCTGCAGTTTTTGGAACATTGGCTGAGTGGAAGTAAAAAGTGTTTGTGTATCTTTTCCTGGTGACCGTGTAACCAATGAGGTTAAGGTTACGAGAAAAGGAATATGGGTGGCGCACCTAACGATCCCCAAATTTTTCTGTTTAGTCGAAATGCGTTGTCTCGGAATCCAATTCAGTGATGTGTTTTTGTTCGAGTGAAATTGCATGAGTTTGGAATTTATGAAAATGTGGGAAATTATAAAATTTCTGGAATTTTGAGAAATTGAATGTTTGAATTGTTTTTGGCTGACTACGTGGTTACTGTGATGTTAATAAGGCTGCCAGGCCGGCAATGGTAATGAAGGCTCGGAAAATGTGAGAAATTTAAGAAAGTTTATAGGCTGAGAAAAATACGGATTTCAGGAGGCCCACCTGGAATAGAAGGAGCCTATGAAATTTGGTGAGCCACGGGAGGTGAGCTCTGATTAGTGTGCCCTGTGGAAGTCTAGTTGATATAAATTTCTGTGAGTTTGAAATTCAGATTCCGATGTAGGCTGATGATTGGTATATTTTGCTAGTGTGAGGGCGTGAATTAAAAGGAATCATGAGATTTGATTGGTCTGATTTTTCTTATTGTATACATTGCCAGATTGTTGATGTAGTCATCATGGAATGTGGAATGTTCGTGGAAATCGCGGAATGTAGATTAATTTTTATAGGTTTAATGCAGTACTTGTGTAGAATGTGTGCATTATTCGGTTAGTATTTGGGTAGTACTAGTAGTAAGGGTTTGTACAGTGTTGGTGTAGTATTTGTGGAATGTGTATAGTAAATAATGGTTTAGTGAAAGACTTTTTTGGTATCGTGTACAAGTAGTAAAATTAGTCAAAATAATCCCTTGGTAGAATCGTGTAGTGTTAGTGGAATTCTGTGTAGTGAGAATTTAATTTACAGTGTAGTGTATGTATCAAACAGTGTTGTATAAGGGATGGCTCCGGAACAGCGGTGAGCAAGTAATTTATGCAAATATGCCAGGTATGCGGGGATAGCATGGGATATCTCAATGAAGTCAGTAAGGCGGCCCCAATAACTTTGGGAGGGCCAATAAGAGGTTTCTTGGATGTTAGACATAGATCAGGATTGGTCAGAAGTCCCAAGCAAATAAAAGGCGAACGCTCGGGACGAGGTTTTTGGTAAGGAGGGGGCAATGATGCGAAAATTGGGTCTAAATTAATTACTATTAAAAAGGAGGGACGTACTTAATAGGCGTGGCTAAATTATGTTGATAATTAAATTAAATATTTGGCCTATTGTAAATTAAATTGGAAAATTAACTTATTTTTAATTGGGGGAGTTATTTTAATTAGGGAAGTCTTGTAATTCTCTTTTTCTGGGTGGAAACAAAGGAATTAGTGGATCATCTCTGGGAGTCCGTGAGCAGCGAGGGACCACACCAGAAGGCAATTGAGAAGCACTCAGACTCCCATAAAGACGGTTTCAAGTGTGCCATTAGTGCCAAATATCTGTTGGGAACGCGGAAAAGTTATGATTACGAGGAGCGAGGGCCAAAAACGGCACCATTCTCGCAAGAGCAACGACGCTCCGTGCGAAAGGCATGAGACAAATCTCAAGTGTCTGGTGAAGAGAAGCAGATGAGGCCCACGTGACGGGGAATGGCCAAAAAGTAGAATACGGAAGACAGTTAGTGATCTCGGTACGCTGGCAGGAGGACAAACGGAAAAACTCGCCAGGAATCATCTCGGAACGCAGTTGTAAGCCGAGCCGAGAGATTGCCATGAGAGAAAAAGCTCGCAAGGAGGGACTACGCAGGGGTCAGCCGTAGTGAGCCCGCTAGGTACGAAACCTGAAGTCCGACTCACACCGATGATAGCACGGTACATTTAAGCGCAGTGTAGGCCGCAAAAGTACGATGGAAAAGAGAGGGCTTAGTTAATACTTGGTGGCTGGAGGTAAGCCCGCCAGGTATGGTAAAATTCGTGAACTTAAGAGGAAGGTTCAACTACCGCAGAAAAGAGCTGCGATATTTGCGTATAAAGGGCCGTACTCTGATGACAGACCGACCAGGACGTCGCGAGAGTTTCTCTTGCTAGAGATACAATTCCAGCTGATCTTCGCCCGACTGGGAAATAAGCATTGGTAAAGCCACGAAGAGCGAACCCGCCTGCCTAAGACGCGTCTCCTTCCACAGTGGGAGGTCACCGACATTTCCGGAGCATTGCTTAACGTTGTTTCTTTCCTGCAGAAGACATTTCTTTACGGATTTCGAGGGAGAAATTCCCCTGCCGCCTTCGCCAGAGTCCCCTCCACCGAGTTCGGGGGCGGAATCCACATGGACTGAGCTCTGGTGACGAGGAGTCAATCAGTCCTTGGTGTTTCTCTACGACGCGGGAAAGAAAGAGGGGAAAACCAACACATTACTGATGATACTCTGTTACACACAGGTGAAAACACCACTGTTTCGGCTGTCAAGGAAGGAAGTAAAAAGGATCCTCCGGGCGCTTAAATCATACAGGTAAAAGGATCCTCCAACAAAAATAAAGTATGTGAGTGAGAGTGCTACTGAAAAATAGTGCTTCGAAAAACACCTGGATTATAGCACAACAGTCAACCATACGTTAGTACTTTTATTTGTCTGTGTTATCCTATCACTGAGCGGAGGAACTGTAATCTTTAATAGATACCGGACTCTAAATTTAGAACTGTTAAACGCCCCTTTTTAAGGCGAAAAATCTGATCTCGGAATCCCGAGTAGAAATTATTTTGGCTCATAATAGAGAACATTACCTGTATTTATATCTCCGTGGGCCAGGCCCCAGGGTAGAGTCTCCTCATAAAATAAAGAAATTCAATGGTTAATCTTACTCTGTTCATTCTATAGGCTCTGGTGTATTACTTGCCTGTATTTCAGCAAGCATAACGTTCTCGCCCATTTATGCCAGCCAGCTCCCGAAATAAAAAGAACCTTCAAGTCTCATTTTTATTGATTGGTGACGAGTGCTACTAAATTATACCGCTCGGCACGTTCTTATCAGTATTAATGCCTATCCTCCCATTAACTAACCACTACGAATAAGAAAGTTAAGGGGAAAGCCACACTTTCCAATACGCAGGTTCACTCTTTTCAGCAGCATTCGCCAACATGTCAGAGAACAAATGCATTCGTTCCAGCTGATTAGATTTGCTAAATCCAACTTAATTAGCTCCATTCTGTTAAAGGGTTGAAAAAGTGATCATGAAAGTCTTTAACCCTTGGAACAATGAATGAAAAGTTGTAGTAAGACGTCACAACGCAGATGATTGGTTTTAATCAAATTATTTTATTCTGTTCATTTTATCAAAGCAGTGTATGCTGATTTTTGTGAAAAAAAGTGATGGATTTTTACAAGAGATTATTGAAATCGATTTGTAATGTGTAGCAAAATTAGGGATATACAGTTAGAGGACAGAAAGTATGGGATACCTCATTCTGCAGCAACACGTGAGGCTGTAACCGTTCTAACAAGCAGGCGAACCCACCGCTTGGAAGGTATATACACTATATTGACAAAAATCACCGGACCGCTAGAAGAGAAATACAACATAGCATTTATTGACATATATTAGTACGGTGTCGTCCCATATCTGGCCTTAATGCAAGCACTGACCCTTCGGGAATCAGTAAGAGTCGGACGCAGTATGGGTAAGACGAAGGATCTAAGCGCATTTGATCGTGGGCAAATTGTAGGGGTCCGACGAATGGGTCACTCTATCTCGGAAGTCGTGCAGGCACTGGGATTTTCACGAGCCACTGTATCACGGGTGCACCGTGAGTTCATCGAATCCGGTGAAACCATCCCTGCAAGGGCCGACTGCCGTGGGCAACAGCATGTGGATGAGCGGGGTCATCGTCGGCTAGCTCGCATTGTAACAGCGGATAGACGGGCCACAATGCAAGAAATCACTCGGCAATTTAACGCTGGTGAACAAAAACGTGTAAGCAGCCACACGACCAAAACCATCTAATCGCTATGGGGTACAGAAGCCATCGTCCCAGGAGGGTACCGCTGCTGACCGCACATCACAGGGTGCAAAGGTTAGCATGGGCGCGGGAACATTGCCACTGGACCCTAGACATGTGGAAAATTGTTGCCTGGACTGATGAGTCGAGATTCACGTTGGTACATGCGAATGGCAGGATACGAGTACGGCGCAAACCACATGAAGCGATGGATCCTTCTTGCCAGCAGCGTACTGTTCAAGCTGGTGTGGGGGGGGCATTCTCGTCTGGGGACTGTTTACGTGGACTGAAATGTGACACCTGGTACGTGTGACATCGTTTCTCACAGGTCAACGTTACCGGGATATTCTGGACGATCATTTTCTCCCGTTTGTGCGTCTTCAACATCCCACTGGGGACCTCATTCTGCAACAAGACAATGCACCGTGCCATCGCTCCCGAGTTGTATCCGAATGGTTGGATGAACACTCCAGCGACGTGACCTCGCTTCCTTGACCAACTAGGTCATCTGACCTCAATCCCATCGAGCACATCTGGGATGCCATTGAGAGAGATGTTCGAGGCTCTGACCCACCTCCATAAAATCTTCGTGAACCGTGGAATCTTGTTCAGGGGTCGTGGATCCGTATGGCTTCCCAACGCTTTCGGTGTCTTGTCGAGTCCATGCCGAGACGAATCGTCGCCGTCATCAGGCCGAAAGGTGGTGCTACACGTTACTAGACAGGTATCTCTAATTCAATTGCTCTTCAGTGTAGATGGGAAAGTGAATTTTTGAAGCCTGCAGAATTCTCTTGAGGAAGAAGAGCCCCAAAAATATGGTAATTCATTGTGCTTTTAATTGCCACTCAAAAATCACCATATGCAAAAATCCGGTTTTCAGGGATGTTATTAAAAGTTTAATACAGATATTTCAAATTTCAGGATGATAATCTGCGTACAATGTGAGAAATACTGTTGTGTGATATATTTTTCACCCAACTCTTGACAAGAGAAATTCTTAATTTGATAACATTTAATAAAATATGCGAGAAAACGATATCATAAGGGATGGGAAAGTGAATTTTTGAATCCTGTAGAGCTTACGTGAGAGGGAAAAGCTTAAGAAAAATTTACGTTCATCGTGCGTTTAATTATCATTCAAAAATCACTACGCGCTCTTTCCTGTGTTCTTTGAAGTCACTAACATTTTAAGGAAGATATTTTCAGTTTCGTGAAGATCATCTGGCCACAATATGAGAAATAGTGTTATGAAATATTTTTTTACCTCACAAACTGTATGGTTGAAAAGAGAGCTGTGTATGTGATCCCCAAATTAAAGTAATTCAGCAGAGTACTTCTCTTTAAAAAGACTGTTTTGGACAGGGTGAGACATGGCTCAATCATGTTGAATCTTTAACGCAAACGGCATTGCTTGCAAGACGTGTGGACTTCGAGTTACCAGAGCTAGAAAAGCCTCACGTGATCGACAAGCAGCGTTATGAACAGCAGCCGCATATACCAGTATAAGCGAGAGTTCTACTGTGCTAAAAAGCAGCAGAAATATGTCTCCTGTTAAGTACCCTACATTTTTCCTTCCTCGAAATATCAGGTTGAAGGTGCTACGAAATACTGATAAGGTGCTATTGATGGTGATCAGCGATGCGACATTGCACAACGCATCGTCAACAAAGAAGACATTTTCACTTATGTTGCTGTACTGTTTCCAAAGTTGAAAACATTCTTTGAAGAATATGCGTCACTGATTTCTCGAAATGTCTGAAGGAGTTTTTTAAGAGTGTGCAAACACAAGAATAGTAGCTGGCAAAAATTCGCTGGAACCACCAAGCATGTGTACCACGCAATGTGGTGAACGTAACACACAACCGCAATGTTAAACTCGGTAGCCTTCAGAACAAAACTGAAAATACTGAATTAAAATAGCTTACGAATGAGCGCTTTATTTTTCATTTGCTGTTCACTCATGAGAAGCACGAAGCAGAACTGTAGAAACAAAAGGATGAAACATACCCCTTGCATGATTCTAATTTCACGGTTTCTCTTGGTTTTCTGCCATTTTCCAAGAGGGCTACTAAGACTGGTTCATCGTAGAAATACCGATATCCGAATAACCAAATGCAAAACTTCCCAAATCACATGCGCCAGTGAGGTTTGCACTTTATGATCTTCAGACTCTGTGAAGAAGGCAAAACTCAGATAGATCAAGTATAGAGACAGAGTATATGTTGTACAGTGCAATGGTGAAGCACGTCGCGTAGTGAATTAAAATATGGGATGCCTTATGTTTCTTTGTTTTCAACGTACGAATTCCAAATACACTGCTGGACAATTGCTAAGGACGGATCATAAACGGCTATATAGCGCATAAAAAAGTAAGTGTGGCTGGATGCCAAGTGAAATAAAATAATGTCAGAATGCCAGGACATTACAAGAAAGTCAATTTATTGTGCTCTGAAATCCAGAAGGCTTTGGAACTTGTTCAAGGGACAAACAGGCCATTTTGTGCAGAATACGTAAACGTGAAAAAAATTCAATTACTGTCCGCAGGCGTTCCTGCGAAAGATGTCAATACGGGATATGGCCACCATGGAGGGCGATGCAAGATTTCACACGTCGTGTCATACTTTGCACAACATTATCAAGCAGCTGTTGGGGTAATTTATCCCATTCCTCTGTCAGTGCACGGATGAGGGTGTCCTTGTTTATTGGAGGGCATTGGCGACCAGCAAGACTCCTCCCCAAAGCATCCCACACATTTTTTAATGGGATTCAGATATGGAGAACGTGCTGGCCATACGAGGCGTTGAATATCCTCGCTCTCAAGACACTCCTGGACAGCGACTGTTCGATGACATGTTGCGTTGTCGTCCATTAAAATGAATCGATTACCGACAGCACCACGGAACATGCGAACATGAGGTAGCAGAACATCATTAATGTATCAGTGAGGTGTTCATAGTCCCAGTTGGAAGCACATAGAGGGACGTACGGCCATTGATCATGATGCCAGCCCATACCATGACACTACATGTCGGATATCGGTCCCTTTCCTGTATGTTTGATGGAAAATATGCAGTACCACTATCACGCCAGATCAGTTGTCGTCGACAATCAGACGATAGACTGTATCTACTCTCATCTGAGAAGAGGACAGCAGACCAGTCGTTATCAGTCCAATTGCGATGTTAATGGCACCATTGCAAACGGGCGGTACGGTGACGTCTGGACAATGGGATGCACACAACAGGACTGCCGGCGTGTAGTCCTCCTTCATGCAAACGTCTGGCGACAGTTTTTCGGGAGATCCGCTTGCCAGTAGCAGCCATAAACTGATTTGCTACCTCACTAGCTGTGCTGCGCCGGTGTCTTTTTGTTGATAGCACTATGTACCGATCTTCTGCAGGTGTCGTAGTGCGAACACGACCTCCCCCGTGACGTTTGCTACACTTTCCATGTGTTTGAAATGATTTCCAAAGCCTTGAAACAACACTGTGGCTGACGTCGAACTCCCTGGCAACATCTGTTATTTTTCGCCCTTCTTCAATCTTGCCAATAATACGGCTACGCGTAAAATCATCTAGGTGATGTCGGGAAGACATACTGAAAATTGCAAGTTCGTCATTTGAATCTTTCCCTTTCAACTTTGTGTTTGAAAAACAACGGTCAATACGCGTCAAATCCTTTATATCTCTTATCAGCGCTATGACGTCACGAACAAGTTCGGAAATCCAAAATTTGCATACGCACAACACGTCTTACTGTGTCCCGCACTTATGCTAATTTCCACATTTTCCTGCCTTCCATTTTATGGTTGCTGTCGTTGCTATTGTCATCCGTCCTTAGCAATTGTCCGGCAGTGTATCTGTAGTATTACCAACAGGAGGATAAAGACATTCCATGTGGGTTGATATGTAGACATCCAATTCGCAAAAACATTACTATTACTCTGATTATCTGGATCCCCAGCAGTTTTTAAATTTTTTATTCTTTTCTTCAGCTTTTTAACAAATGACGGCGAACGATTTTGATTAACGAAATCCTCTAGATTGCCCTACTTAAATTTTTATGTTTGACACAAACAATTAATTGTCGAAAAAAATTGCGTATAGCATGCAATATATGAATAAACATAGGACGGGTAGTCATTGGTGGTGACTTCCCGTTATTGCTAAACAAGAAAGCTAGTAGGTGTTCGAATGTTATAAAACTTTCCAGAGTCATTTCAAGGGTTCTTGCTACATTTCGTTTATAAAAAAAAGACATAGGAGATTTTAGGAAATTTTTCAAAGGCCGTAATTCTATAAGGTCTGTCACGAACGCACTCACCACTACAATACAATTTTACCTCTGTTTCATTATATACGTGCACATGCTGCGTTTCACTCTGCTAATCAAGCTTCCCGCTTTGATAATGAGGCACTCTGGACGTTGATAATGAGGTACTCTGCACTTTGATAATGAGATACTCTGAACTTTGATAATGTGGTACTCTGAACTTTGATAATGATGTATTCTGAACTTTGATAATGAGGTACTCTGGAGTTTGGTAATGAAGTACTCTAGACTTTAATAATGAGGTACTCTGGACTTTGATAATAAGGTACTCTGGACTTTGATAATGAGATACTCTGGACTTTGGTAATGAAGTACTCTGGACTTTGATAATGAGGTACTCTGGACTTTGATAATGAGATACTCTGGACTTTGATAATGAGATGCTCTGGACTTTGGTAATGAAGTACTCAAGACTTTAATAATGAGATACTCTGGACTTTGATAATGAGATGCTCTGGACTTTGGTAATGAAGTACTCAAGACTTTAATAATGAGGTACTCTGAACTTTGATAATGAGGTACTCTGGACTTTGATAAAGAGGTAATCTGGACAGCTCAGAAGATTATGTTCGCTTAATCTTGTGAAACACAAACGCTCCGTATGATTCCGAACATTATAATGCTGAATGAATATAATGTGACAATTTTATCAAAATTTAAATTTTTGGAGAGGACGACACGAACTAGCATGCTCTAGTGTTCCATCTGACGTCGCTGTTAAAACAGTGTTGATGCACGGAAATCTTTCAAGATACTGTGAAATCGTAAAGAAGGTACTTTATACGTTATAAATGAGCTATTAATATTAATCATCGCAGTGTACTCATAATTATTCAGAAATTTTAAATTCATTAGGATTTTGAAATCTTTCCCGAAATGTTTCTCATAAATAATTGATGATTTTCGTGATTTGGCTCATAAAGGAAATAGCTCATAAGCATTGTTATACCACCGCTTCTTAGCTTCTTTATTTTGGTGAATTCTTTAGTTTCCCTCTATTGACGATGCGTTGTATACAAACACACACGTATATTTATGCTTAAATGGTTGGAATGCAGTTAATAGAACGTGCCGTTATAAAGCATAATGCTTTATTCAATCGCTCACATCGATCATTCTGATTCTTGAATTTATAATCTAAGATGTACCGTCTGTAGGGATGTGCTTATAATAAATAAATAAATAAATAAATAAATAAATAAATAAGTGAAGCCATAGAATAAGCCGTCTCATTCACGATTTTTCAGGTAAAACCACTCTTTAATATTTAAATATGATGTTAAAAACACATTAAAAAATTTGAAAGGGACGAGATCTTTCCGTGACCGCGTCGGTCCCTTCATCAGGCCATACACACTGAGCAATAGAAATGAAAAGCTGGGTGACTTAAATACAGAATGAAGATGTCATAATACAAGTACGCCACGCATGTCAAAGAATCAGATTTTCATAAAGTGGATATACCAATTAAAATTCTGAACAACTTGAATTTATGGTTCCGGTTTTAAAAGAAATTTCCAAGAGAGAGGTATCTGAACAGATGTGTCGTCATTGCAACACTTTGGTCCATACTTGTAAATAAATAAGCTTTCAGGAAATAGAGTAGCAAAGCGTGTTATAACCTATATGAACTTATATCTAGATTTCCATAAATAAGCTTTCAGGAAATAAAGTAGCAAAGCGTGTGATAACCTATATGAACTTACATCTAGATTTCCAAAAATAAGCTTTCAGGAAATAGAGTAGCAAAGCGTGTTATAACCTATATGAACTTATATTGCAACGAATTTGAAGTGGACTTACCTCATTCCGTGCGAAATGTGATGACACCACAACATGTGCTGGAAGTGGCCACCATTTCCGTCCAGACAGCATTGAACCCGGCGCACCATATTGTGGAAAGTCCTTGCCAGTACGTCCGCCGTCACCTCCTGAATTTCTTCGGTGATGTTTGCTTCCAAAGCATCTATGGTTCGCGGTTTCTTTTGGTAAACTCTCCCTTTTAGATATCCCCATAAAAAGTAATCAGGACGCGTCAGATCGGGCGAGCGCGGTGGTCATAGACCCTTCGAAATGACGCGGTTGCCGAAAAAGGACTGAATTTCGGCCATACTGGTGTGTGATGTGCTCCATCATGCTGATAATATCTAAAGGAGAGTTCGTCGTCGTCCAATTGATTTACAAATGTGCTGAAGATTTCCATATATGGAGCTGTTGTGATGGTTGTGTCGAAGAAGATGGGGCCAGTTATGAGTCGCCGGGTTGTCCCACACCAAACACCAATTTTCTGTGAATGAAGCGGTTCTCCATGTATCGCGTTGGGATTTTCGCCGGCCCAAATACGGGAATTTTGAGAATTGACATATCCAGACAGATGAAACCGCACCTCGTCCGATGAAGAAATGTCTAAAACCATCGACAGTATGTCACTCGTTTCACGAGGTCAAGCTCTTTCAGTTCGTGGGCCACGGAAATACGGTACGCATGAAGCTTCCCTTTTTTCACAGCACGTTGAGAAGTGCTTTTGGACAACCCTGTTTCTTGTGACAGTCGGCGAAGTGACTTCCTGGGTGACGCAAGTAGTCGGCCCTTTACATTATGGATCTTTTTCTCTGACAGTTGTGTACGACCTCCTGCATGGTCGTCTAATAAAGTCCCCTTGGTTTCCAATTTCTTCGACAATGCCCAAATGGTGGACTTGCTCGGCGGATGTCTGGCAGCAAACCTCTCCAGGAATTGCTGTTGACAAGACTTTATCGATTCTGTTTTCCAATAAGCGTCAACAATAAACAATCGCTCCTCCGATACATTTTCACGCGTACGTGAACAGCCACGAGCACGAATACTCACTATCATCAATAGTATTATGTAGACACGCTCAGTGAAATAGCATAACAAAGCAGCACAGAGGCGCGTCCGGCTGGCTGACTGGCTGGCCAACACAGCGCCGGGTTTAATGCTCTCTGGACGCAAATGGTGGCCAGTTTGAGCATATGTTGTAATGTCATCACATTTCGTACGAAATGAGGTAAGTCCACTTCTAATTTCGTTGCAATATCTTCATTGGTGTTCATATTATTAAAGAAATACCGGGTTGGGTAGCAAGTCAGACATTTGCCCGATTGGTTTCTTTTCATTCATTGCCCGATTGGTTTCTACATCCTTATGATTTTTAAGTAAATCATTACCAGGGGTTCTAATTTTATAACAGTGGTTTTCATTAGTCATAGAAATTTACCTGGCGACATCATCTGTGAAGCCAGACAGGTGCAATACGCCTCATAAAATATAATTACATTAAGTGCTGGTATCCATATATTTCGGCCATAAATGCCTACCTAAGATGTGCACTCATGCAACAAATCATAGGCATACTTGAAAACAACTAACATTCCCAATGAATGACCTAGCCCTTGAGGATTGGTTTGACCTCGTTTCTGACTACTCTGCGCAGGCCTCCTCAATGCTAATGGGGTTTGGTAAGGCCACTGGTTGCAGGGAAAGGAGAGAGCTAGTGCAGAGTGACCAGATTTTTGAGAACGATTTTGAGGACAAACTGATACGTTATCCTCAATTTCAATACAAAGTTGAGAACAATTTCGTTTCAAAATTAGGACATAATTGAGATCAGCATCTGACATACACGGGCGTGCAAAAATTTTGGACGAGACGGTTTTTCGAATGTAATACCGTGCAGAAGTGCTCCACATCGACTCAAATCATACCATAAGATCCCCAAGATGTAAGAATATGGGACAAGTGAACAAAATCGTCCAAACAAGGAATCCAAAGGATACGAAGGCACTTTATTGAAAAGGTAGCTTCGAGCACAACTGGACAGAAGACCGAAACGTCCATGTGACAGGCGACTGCCAAGAAAAATCCAGTCTTTAGGGGACATGATCACCCCTGACGGCGTTGCAGGATTTACAACGTCTGTCCATTCTAAGGACGAGGTTGTCAAGGAGCTGTTGAGGCATCGCGGCCCATTCCTCTGTAGCACCAATCGCAGCTGCGGAATCGTTGCTGGCGGCTGGTGACGTACTGCCAAGCGTCTCCCGAGAAGGTCCCACTCGTGTTCGATTGGATTTAAGTCCGGAGACCTTGCGGGCCAATCCATGCGTTGAATATCTTCACTCTCCAACAGCTCTGCGACAGCCACTGTACGATGAGGTGTAGCGTTGTCGTCCATGAAGAGGAACTCAGGACCGCGGTACAATAGCGGACACCAGTGACTGAACCTCCTTGGAAGATGTGGAGGTCAGTACGGCTACCAAGCATGATACCGCCCCAAACGAAAACTCCGCCACCTCCAAACCGGTCCTGTTCGATGATGTTGGAGGTGTGATTGCGTGTTCCCTGCTCTCTCCAGATGTGTATACGTCCAGAATCGCTCGTCAGACTAAATCGGCTCTCATCCGTGAAGAGAACTCGACCCCATTGCTGATGTGTCCAGTTCTTATGTTCCTGGCACCAGAGAAACCGCCGTCTCCGATGAGCAGGAGTTAATGGCACACACCGTACGGGTCGTCGTGCAAATAGACCACCTTTGTGCAGGCTCCTGGCCACGGTAAAACGCGATAACGGACGTCCAGTTGTCTGTTGCATGTGCCTTGCGATTTCTCCCGCTGTCTGCCGTCTGTCTCTTCCCGCCTGTAGGACAATATACCGGTCGTCCGCCGCCGTGGTTGCTCGTGGACGACCACTGCTAAACTCTCGGACAGTCGTTCCTGTCGTTTGAAATGCTCTCCAAGCTCGCGAAACGATGCTGTGAGCGATCCCGAACTCCTCGGCCACACTAGTCACACTTCGACCTTCTTCCAACTTCCCAATGACGCGACCTCGAATAAAGTAATCCAGATGTCGTCTTCTGGATTGTCTGTTGGCTATATCACACGGTGGCAGCAACTCGACGTCGTTCCAACCGATGTACACCGTGCAATAGCTTTCACCGAATTGCTGAGCGTACACCGCCCGTGTGCTTTATACCCTTCCGATATCTCCCGTATGTCATGCTGCATATATGCGCATGCCCTACCATACCGGATCTAGTCTATCTCCTGAGTGGTCTTTTGGTCGTTCTGCCAGCTCGTTCCGCTGTTATGCTAATTTCCCCTCTTCGTCTTTAATTTTTGCATACCAGTGTATTATGGTATAGCCGATGATTAGCAAAGTATGTTATGAACTGTACCATAATTGCCCAATTTCATGGGAAAACATATCAGTGGAAAAACACTGGGGCCCCGCAAAAATTTCTTCGACATCCATTTGCGAAAATAGCACTGAATTAGTTAATTTTTTTAATTCCATATTATTAACTGGGTTTTATAGGCATTTTAAAAATTTAAATTCTTTGGAACCTATAATTATTTTTTGTGAAACCAAAATTATTGTACTTTACTGCATGCGTGTAACACAAATGTTCACGTTGTAATTGAAATAATTGACCTAGTTTTATGCCAGTAGAGAGTATTACAAAACAGTTACGCCAAAGTTGAACATATCAAGCAAATTTTATTCCTTTGGAGAACTTCGGCCAGCTTCTTGGAAACTCCTCACGATCACACATACAAAACACGTAGCTTCTGTGAGAGTGTCTGATGACCTTTTACAATTTATATGAAATTGCAGGACATAAGTAAGCAAATACATGTAAATCAGTAGCGATACAAATTTGGAAGTTGTAAATCCGTTTATTGGTGTAAATATCACTTAGATGGCAAGTGAGATAATATCTGTAAAATTGAAAATTGTGTTGTCCTGGAGCGGGAATCGAATCCGCATCTCCCGGATAGTGCCCGTTCTGAGTGGTGTAGTGGTGGTGTACGTGTTTTCGGGGAGACGCGGGCTCGATTTTCGCTCCAGGACAACGAAATTTTCAAGTTTTCGGCTATTATCTGACTTACCAACTACGTCATATTTACATCAATAAACGGATTCACATCTTCCAAATTTGTATTGTACAATGGTGTGATCCCGTATTTCATTCATTGATATTCTGTGCCTCCGCGATATCACGGGAATGAATTCTAATCCTCCAGATTCACTATATCAATGCCGGTTGCTTTGAATAGCGAATCCTGTGATGGTTATATTCAAATTAATCGGAAACTTGAAACTTGGTCGTATTGGGTGGTGTAGTAGTTAGCATACCCGGGCGCTATCCGGGAGACGCCGGTTCGATTACTTCTCCAGGACAACGACGTTTTCGGATATTATCTGACTTACCATCCATGTCATATTTATACCAGTAAACGGATTCACAACTTCCAAATTTGTATTTTGCAATGGTGTAATCCCGTATTTCATTCATTAAATAAGTAACAAATAAAAATCATGGTACAAAAAAAAAAGCGAAACTATTGGGTTGATGCATTAGCTCATGCCGTTTTTTCCACACTGCACTACAGGAAAGTATTACATCAGAAGGGAAAACAGAATCAATCAACTATGTACCCCCCCCTTCCCGCCATTGTTTACGATGGTCTCCCAACGTCTTGATAGGTCTGCAGTGCCATTCTTTAAAAAACGTGCAGGTTTTGCTTCTACGAAATCAAGGAAATTTTGTAGATCAACATCATTGTGGAATGTTCTGCCACAGAGTGCATTCGACAGAGATTGGAACAGGTGATAGTCTGAAGGGGCGACATCTGAGTGATAAGCCTGATGTGGAAAGATCTGCCATTTCATGTCCTGAATAGCCATTTTGGCCATGTTTGCACTGTGAGGGCGTGCGTTATCATGTTGGAGAAGGACACCATGTGCACTGATGTGGCCGTTTCTTCTGAATTGTCCCCTCTAAACGGCGTTGTTCACAATAGAGCGCAACGTTGATCGTCCGAATCTTCGGCAGCATTTCCCAGTGAATAATGCCGTCCATGTCCCACCAGACACACAACATGATCTTTGCAGGATGAAGGTCATGTTTTGGACGTAGTGTGGGCGTCTTGTTCGGGCTTAACCATTCCATCCGATGCCTGAAATTCACGTACAGGCACCACTTTTCATCTCCAGTAACAATACATGACAGAAAGGGTTTGTATTGCTGAGAACATTCGCGGTAACGGGTGAGCAGAAAACCACGTATGGCAATACGCTGACTCTTGTTACCCTCGGTGAGAGTGTGAAGCACCCAAGACACCAATTTCTGGACCTTTCCCATAGGTCCCAGATGTTGCACCACTGTCGCCTAATCGCAGTCCATCGCAGTGGCACATTCGCGTGTGGTTTGACGCGGATCCAAGTGGATGAGATGGTTCAAACGATCTTCATCAAAGTGAGATGGACGACCTGAGCGTGGAGAGTCGTTGAGGTCAAAATGGCCCCCTCGGAATCGCTCAAACTATTTGTGGGCTATTCTCGGAGCAATAGCACCCTCCCCATACACAGCACATAATTGTCGAGAAGCCTCTGCGGCTGTGGATCTCTTTTTAAACTCGTAGAACAGCAAATGTCGGAAATGTTCCTTCCTCTCTACTTGAGACTCCATACTTCAGCACCTGAAAACGAAAAAACCATTAGCCATAATTACACAATTCAAGATGCACGATATTACTGGCTACATTTTGATATACAATTGGTCATCTGCACCGTCATTACTGACCTGGGAAACACTCGTGAAATAAAACGTCATGAACTTAGGCATTAACCCAATATTTAAATTACACTGCTGGCCACCAAAATGCAACACCAAGAAGGAAGCACCCGATTGGCCTGAAATTCGCAGCATGCGTCGCCCGCGAGAGGACATGCAAACGATTAGTATTGCACGGCATATGCAAATCATGTGCGACCGGCACGCTACTAAGAAGCACTATAAGAAGCGTGCACAGAAGGCGGGGTGTAAGTAGTGGAAGTGTGTTGTGCTGCAGGATCTGTGCGTGGGAAGCTTCCTGATGCCTCGTCGCAGAATACGGCAGTCATTCCGGCACGTTTCGGAGTTCGACAGAGGGCGAATAGTGGCTTATCTCGACAGCGGTTTATCGCACCAAGACATCGGCGCCCGTGTGGGACGCCATGCAACCACAGGGAGGCGAGTATGGATTCGGTGGGTGCAAGAGTGACGGACGGACGGACGTGCGCGATTGCCGCAGCCGCGGCACACCACCGAACGAAAGGACCGGCATTTTGTGCGGTGGGCATTGACGGCTCGCACCGCCACATCACGAACGTTAGCGCAGGAATTAGGGTGTGGTGCGCAACAACCTGTGTCAGCACGTACCGTTCGACGTCGTTTGCAGGAGCGGGGACTTGTCGCATGGCTCCCATTGCTCCGATTACCATTGACGTTACACCACCGGCGAGTGCGGCGGCAGTGGGCCGTTGAACGCCGCACCTGGACTACGCAATGGCACGACATTGTCTTCTCCGACGAATCCCGCTTCTGCCTGCAACACCACGGTGATCGGATCCGCGTGAGGCGGCACCACGGCGAGAGACTGTATGACGCCGGCATTATGCATTGCCATACCGGTCCGTTGCTTGGCGTTATGGTTTGGGGCGCAATTGGATATGACACCCGCACCCCTCTGATACGCATGCCGGTACACTCAACATCCACAGCTACATCTCCGACGTTTTGGAGCCTGTAGTCCTCCCTTACTTGCAGGACCTGCCAGCGGCCACGTTTCAACACGACCATGCGCGCCCGCACGTGGCACGCATCGTACAACAATTCTTCACGGCCCACCAGGTGTCACTGCTGCCGTGGCCCGCCTGTTCTCCCGATATGTTGCCCATCTAACATGTCTGGTCGCTGATCGGCAATTGAGTGGCCCGGCAAGCACCATCCGCGGCTACGCCTGATGAACTGTGGCAACGTGTGGAAGCAGCCTGGACTGACATACCCCGAGCTCACATCCAAAGCCTCTTTCGTTCGATGCCGCGGCGTGTAGCGTCCGTTATTGTCAGCCACAGGGGCCAGACGAACGATTGATGTCTACGTGTTCCGCAAGTCGCACGGGCCTGTAATCTCAATCGTTTCATCTTTGTATCTGTTGTTATGTGTCCAGTAAATCTGGCTTTGCTATCTCGTGTCCTTCTTGGTGTTTCATTTTGGGTGGCCAGCGGTGTATTTACTTCTGAATATAAAAAACGCATTTAATGTAATGCCACAATGTTTAGCCCATAGTAATTTTTTTTTTCTCTTTACTCTGCTATAAAAAAAACGACATACGTTTCTGCTTCTCCCCGCGAAGAACACCTTTCAGTTCATTATACTCAAGCATGCGTGCAAACAATTGTAATACATAACACCTTATCCTCATTGGTAAAACGTTTTCATTCATTGAACTGATATTTCTTTCACATTCTTTTGTTAATTTACATGTATAGGAACCATAGGCGCAGACTTAAAAAATTACTGGGGGTTCCGAAAATTTTCAATCGAGTTACCTATGCAATTTTCAAAGCGTTTAAGTCTAATTTAAATTTTATTCAATCAGATTATCTGGCACAATAAGACGCCTGAAATGCTAAAATGAAGCAAACTATAGTTAATTACAGAATTTTTTTCTCTCTAGATAATTATTTATTTCATTTATTTTGCTTTCATAGGCGAGACATTATTATATACAATACTGTGTGAATTTCCAACTCAATTGTCTTATAAAAGTAAGAAAAACATGTAAAATTTATTTTAAGGCTTTTTTACCAATTATAAAAAATGCCAATAATGTTTTTCTTCAAATGATTTCTGAGTTAAAATAGGAGGTTAGAAGGAAGAGAGCATGGCATCAGCCGTACGCCCTGCGCTTTCCGTGGGCTCCACTTCGTATCAGCTGTGTATGCCCAACTTGGGCTGCTTCTGTACTTTTCTATGGGAAAATCGTTGACTTTGAAGAGGTTTTAGAGGCACTTGTGCAGCATGTACAGTCAGGAAAAAATTAGACCGAAATATACTTGCACACAACTAAAAATCTGCAAATAGGTTACAGAAATACTGTTTAGTATTTTCTAAAAAAATTAAACAAAATTATGCTTCGTCGAGCGGAAGTGCATTTTGAGTATTAACCAATCAAGGCCTTGCTAAAGCTGTGTGAGCCTTGTTGACCTTCAGGTAATGCTACAGACGGCCGCTTCAGACGGCCGCTGTCAACCTGTGCTCCTGCACAGGTCTCCAGTTTGTGACGTCAGTCACTGAACCCTCACAACCCGGAGGGCACAAGAAACCAGACGACCAGATTTGGCTTCACTAGCGCCTGCTAATGCCATCTCTCTCTTCTAACTTCCTTGGTCCCTGACTGTACGAAGATAATGTGGGTCAACTGACTCTACAACATACTTCCGCCTTTATCACTATGACCTCGAATAGGTTCTCGTCTCCAAATGCAGAGCTAGACTTTTGTACTTTGTGTAAACCCAGACAAACCGAATAATTTTCTTTTCATAAAGGAGACAGTTTTAAATGCTCTTAAACAACGGTACTCGAGGTTATTGTCTGTCGCGTCAAATTTGAGGAACGCGAACAAACACTAATTCTTTTTTGAGGCGCAATAAACAGTCTGAGGGGCAAATTTCTATACACACTTTCTATATATAGTAAACGGGGAATGACAATAAAGGAACTGATAACGAAAAACAAAATGTATGCATATATGCGTACGTGTATTTTCCCCACGAAAAACACGCAAAAATATTAGGGGTTTGAGGAACCCAAAACAAAATCATTGGGGGTTCAAAAAGTGTCTCGAACCCACGAAGTCGGCGCCTATGATAGGAACTATTGCCATGGATCTAAAAAAGGAGCTCCAGGCACTCTGAAATAACAGATTTCCCGTCATCCAGTTTTTATAAATTTAAACTTCCGAAAAAACAACAACCAAAAATTACTTTTCTTTTTAATACTCCTTTCAAAACTACCGTAAAAAATTCCTGGTTATTTTTTATTCATATAAATTCTGTAAAATGTTTTTGCTCCTGCCAGAGTCCTTCTTATCCGTGAGCACCCCTTCACAATGGGGCGGAGGGAGCTATTAGTACACCCCTCAAACATAGGATGAATTTGAAGGATGATTTTCATGTGAAATAAGTCTAAATAGCAATAAATTCAATACTATCATAGAGAATAATCTGAAAAGTTTTAAATGTTACTCATAGGTGGCAGCACATGCAATTAAAGTTACATTTTGATTTGTACTGATATTTTATTTTTATTCAGTACAAGAAAAATAGCTGAAGCCAGAAAATTACTATTCACTGAGCAAAGAGAAATCACGGGATACTTGTGTGTTATTCCTGTGAGAAGAAATATCCCAAGTCCAATAAACTCAATTGAAAAAACAGTTTAATAAAAAAATGTACTGAACCATAGTTGTAGAACTATCAATGGAATCTATCAAAGTTAACCAAATCTAGCATCAGTTACTTCTTTAATTGCAATGAAGTGGATGCTGAAAAAGATGAGGTTTATTATCCATCCTATAAATATTTTTGTTAAATCCTATTAAAACAGAAGCGTAAATTACCACGATTATCAAGATGACTATCTTCAATACTTCGGCATGTCTCCAGTGAATATTGCGTGATTTCTAACTTAATTCAAGAAAAAACTCATTTGCTTCAGAAAATAACTTCATACCTATATTTTGTTACAATTAATTAAGGAATTGACGCTAAATTTCGTTGTATTTGGTAGATTCAATTGAGTTCTACAGTTTTTCCTTTGCACATTTTTCATTAAATTGTTTCTTCAAAAGTTATTCGCTATGCTATATCCCTTCTCATAGATAGCACATACAGGCATCCATGATGTGTGTGGTAATATTCTGCATGTGTGTTTATATATAATTTCTTTACATGTTTTTAATCAAAAATTATATTAGTAACTAAACTCAAGGCCTACATGTAGAACAATGAACAACTTTTAGTTTTGGAATTAGAAGTTCAGCGCTATATGTTACCCCCACTTTACTTCAAGTAGGCCTACTAACTTATGAAGCATGGAATCTTTACGTCTTACGTTTACGCTTGGACTACGTGTTATGACGCTGATCTTGATGATGTTCCAGCTTCTGAAAGCATCCCAAAACTTTTAATTTTTTTTATTGTGACCACTTCAATTTTGTGGGAAATTGAGGACAAAAAATAAGAAATTGAGGACATTTGATGTCCGCAGTTAGTTTCTATGGAGTTGAGGGACTGTCCTCAGAAAATGGGGACGTGGTAATACTGGATGTGACGTGGTAATACTGGATGTGTCCCTAGAAATGAGATGGTCACCTTTAGCTAGCTAGGGTCGTAAGACAAAGTCACCTACCATGCTCATTCGGGAACTCCATTTCGCCAGCCCTCCCACCTCGGAATTTTGAATTTTCAAATATGGTATTCGTTTGTACTCCGTTTTTATCGGATTGTGCAGCAAAAATGTTCGTTTGTACCACTTCCGGTAGATAGTTATTCCAATTTCAAAGTTATTCCAATTTTATCGCTCTCTAATCGCCCTTGGGGATTTCCCATAGAGGTCAGTCACCTAGGATTACGTACACGACAAGTGCCGACGTTTATTCACTGCAGCCGCGGATCTGCCATGTACAAGAGCGTGATTTCTATTTATTTTAGTTTTATACAAAATAATTAAATGTATTGCTTAAAAAGTTAAAACTACAGAGCTCTAGGTACCACCATTACTTTTCCAGACACTATTCCTGATTTCCTGACCCCTGCCCCCCCCCCCCCCCCCGCGGAAAACGCATCCTCCCTCCTGCTTGAAATCCTGGGAAAATTACTGCGCTTATGGGCGCTGAAGAAATCTTGCGGGGGTGGTGGGATGGGTGGGGGTGGGGGGATCACGTTGTGCTAGTTACGCCACTGCTTCCCCCCGCACCTCGGAATTTCTGTGATTGATACATGACATTCGTTTGTACTCCATTTGTACCGCAACAGTTTTCGTTTGTACCACTTCCGGTAACGACTAATTCGCAATTTCTAAAACGGAAGCAGCTTTCGCCAACCCGTTCCCCGAACTCGGAAATTCGGCGGTTCATCCATGCCGTTCGTTTGCACTCCCTTTGTAATGGATTGTACCGGAAAATGTTTCGTTTGTACCTATTCCGGTAAAGCTTTTTTACGCCTTTTTGTAGCACGGAATCATCATTTCGCCTGCCCTCCCACGTCGGAAATTCGGCGATTCAGCCATTCCATTCGTTTGCAGTACGTTTGCACCGGATTGTACCACAAACATTTTCGTTTGTACCACTTCCGCTAACGACTTATTTACAATTTCTAAGACTGAAACACCACTTCTTCGCCAGCCCCCCCTTAGAAATTCGACGATTCCGTCATGGCATTTGTTTGCATTACGGTAGTACAGGATGTTACCGCAAACATTTTCGCTTGTACTACTTCCGGTAACGAGTTATTCGCCATCATGCAGTGCGAAGCACCATTTTGTCGGCCCCCGAATCCGGAAGTTTGATGATTCAACCATGCCATTCGTTTTTACTATACTTTGTACTACATTGTACCGTAAACGCAATGTTACCGAGTACCATTGTACCGAGTTGTTCGCAATTGTAAGGTGGGAAGCCCCATTTTACCAGTCCCCCACCTCGGAAATTCGGCGATTTGCACGGGATTGTACAGCAAAACTTTTTTGTTTGTACCAATGTTGTAACAAATTTTACGAAATATAAAAATAGAGAGCGCCATTCCTTCAGCCCTTCGCCACCTCCCACCTTGAAAAGTTTGTAATTCATGTATGTTATTTGTTTTTACCACATCTGTACCGCAGAAATTTTGTTTGCACCACAATCGTTTTTAATTTATCCGGTTGGAGTTTGAAATCCGTGAATGGTTTTTGTGTTCATTGAGTTTGAGGAGAGTCCCTGTTCTTTGTACGAATGAACTAGTGTAGAGCATTCGCTATCTGCAAAGTATTGTAGTAGTAGATATAGGCGACGTAGATCTGTGTTTCGCATAATTTTATACTTATTACGTAATATTACGGTCCCTCTCTCCTTTGTATCCTATACGTACATGACACGCATACTTGTGCACTGATGGAGTATAGGTTCAGTAATCCCGATACAACACGACGAAATTGTCAAGTTTTCGGATATTATCCTTGTCATATTTACACCAAAATAAACGGATTGTTATCTTCAAAATTTGTGCATTGTAATATTTTTTAAATTCAATTATAATTGTCGTTTGTTTTACTGGAAACGTTTTCTCCATTCAATTCCCCTCACAGCGCCAAGAAACGGCATTTTTTGTACCGCCCCTAAAGATTTGTGCCAAAATGTCCGGATGCCCAAATTTCCTAAACTCGTATTGTCCACCTAACAGCCATAAGTTTTCCATCAAACAGCCGGCATTAATCAATCGCCCTGTGCCGATAGTTCTACACGATAACGCTACACCGCATGTTGCACGTCAGGCGATACAGAAACTGCACCACCTCTGTTGCAAAACCTTACCTGATCCGTCTTTCATTTGATCTGTCCTCTACGGATTGCCACTTCTTCAAGTACCTGATCTCATTTTCCACACAGTCAATCGTTCCGCGAACATCAATTAAACTAGCATTTCTTTGGTCTGTCGCATCCCATAGCTTGAGATCTTCTACGACGGCTACGAAATCTTGTTTCTCGATGGTAAAACACTTGCTGCTAGACGTGATTATTTAGATCGATGAAGCTTATTTTACACCAGATTTTGGGGTTTCAAGTTCCCATCAATATTCCGCTATTCCATCTGCAACAACCTAATAGTTATACTTTGTATGCGCTGTAAATTGCAAGCTGTCTCACATTTTACTGGTATGATAGGAAATTTTTCATTTTCTTTGCTTCTTAAAGAGTGTGCATTATTTTAAACATTATTTGAGAAGGTGAATTGAAATTCGTTATTCAACTTTTACTGTACGGAAATGATTCCGTAGTCGTGGATACATTTTTTGAAATAAAGTTAGACAGGATCGTGGTTTTTTTTTTTTTTTTAGGTGTTTCTTTTTCTTTATCGGCAATTTAGGAAAGGCTTGGGATCATACCAGGGGCGGCGGAAAGTGAAGTTCGTTGACCGGGCGCGAAATTTCGGATCGTTGTGCACCCTCTCCCTTCCCGGAACAAACAGAAGAAAAACAATACCTAAGGAGCTTTTGGGGGGATTAAGACCACCTGACCGAGAAACATCGGAGAACTTAGAGGAACTTTGTAAAGTACATTACAATGGCTCAAATTATTGACCGGGCCCAAGCCCTGGTGGCCCTGGGCGGTTCCGCCGCCACTGGATCATACCGACCCCTCCCTTCCTTTAATGCAGCGTTTGTTTTGCCGAAGACGTTGAGTGGTGCTTGCCCCATTGGCAAGTAAAGAAGTGTCAAGACCCAGTTAATGTACTTTCCGCAGCTTTATGTTCTTTTCCGCTCCTACATTGCCGCCTGTTGAGATAACGATTGACAAATTCAATGCATTTCCAAATCATGTCATAATGGTGTAAAAATTGGGCCCCTGCTTAATTAATTAGCTTAGAGGGAGAAACAAAGATAATTCAGGAAAAAAAGTTTGAATAAATTACGAAAATTGTCTAGGTTAAGAGAAAAACAATTAAGATTTAGTGAGTGGAAATACAAAGAGGAAAAAGAAGAGATAAGGTTAGAAGGGATCAGAAGTCGTTCATCCCCTTCCCTTGTTCTCAAACGCTCCATGTGTACCACAGAGGTCCCGAGCGAAGGTTGACGACGATGGAAGGCCAGACGAACAACATGGAATTCCTGGCAAGAGATAAACAACCCCATAATTTGTTGTATACCATGAGACCTAGGCTTCAGAATCTGACTTTTAGAACGACAACTTACGATAATGGGGGGGGGGGGGGGCTGAAGAGGTCACCCGAGAAAAACAGTTTCAGCGTCGAATCTGTACTGAATGAGAACCCATTCAGCTAGTTGACATAAACCAGACGCGAAGAAGGTTCTGAGAAATGCGAATGAAGTCCACACAAAGCAAGAGTTCTAGTCGCATTCAAATTTCCGAGCTATGAGGTATAACTGGAGATCCCCCCGAATCTATTAATTTGAGGATAAGTCGCATTTTAATCCCGAAAAGGTGAAGATCTCTAGAAGGTGATAATCTAACTTATTTTGAGAGGATTTGACAATTTTTGCGAGGCCGCCGCCCGCACGGAAAGGAAGGGTCTGAGAATTAGCTAGATCGATGCTCGTAATCCGAGGAAAGTTCTGCCAGAGGGAAAACGTACCGAATGAAGTGGTTATCAAGAGCCTGTTAACTTCTATTAGTTAAATCTAGTATGTAACGCATGATAAGCCTACAGTAGTAAACAGTAATTCCTAACTCCGAGAAACGAAGATTCGGGACGGAAAGATATCGGAGAAATGACCAGGACTCACCCAAAAGATTTGGACAATGTTCGTTGGTGTGTGTGGAAGACTTCCCCCGGAATGTCGCAAAGGAGCAGTGCCGGTAATTCATCCCAACCTGGTCAACGAACTTCAAAATCGGCACGGAGAGAGTGAATCACCTCGGACATCCCCCATCCGGTCAGCCCATTTGCGGGCTATATCGAAGTACGAGCGGGCTTTCCTTACCGCCCCGGTAAGGAAAGCCCGCTCTGTCATAAAGTGATTATCATTTCAGCAAACAATTAGTGTGGATAAAATAAGTCGTGTACTACCGTGTTTGTTAAACGTGTAGTCCAGTGTTTCAACTGAAATAGTGAAAACTTTCAGGATATCGAATTACACACCCAGGCGGTTAGTAAACCTTCCTTTTTTACGCTTTTCAACCGTAGGTTGAAGAAACGTATATGCTCCAGCTTTGCCCGTCCGTCCGTCTGTCTGTTTGTCGGCACGATAACTCGCGTAAAAATGGTTCGATTTCGATGAAATTTTAGTATGTGGTAGGGGACCACCTGGGAAGGAACCCTATTGAACGTGAACGAAATGGGGTCAAAGGTTAGCACATAGGAGCGGAATCCATTCCACTGCTCTTGTGCGTCATAACTCACGTAAAAAAGGTTCGATTTCGATTAAATTTTAGTATCTGGTAGGGGACCACCTGGGGACAAACCCTATTGAAAATGGGCGAAATGGGGTCAAAGGTCAGGACATAGGAACGGAATCACTTCCATCGCCATTATGCGTCATAGCTTACGTAAAAATTCTTCGATCTGGATGAAATGTTAGTATGTTGTAGGGGGCCTGCCTATTAAATGGGCGAAATGGGGTCAACGAATCATATTGAAAATGGGCGAAATGGGGTCAAAGGTTAGGACACAGGAGCGGAATCTATTGCACAGCACTTATGCATCATAATTTACGTAACAATGCTTCCATTCCGACAAAACTTTATCACGTTATTTCGGAGGTAAACTGAACCGGTTCTGTAGAATATCATCGAAATGGGATCAAAGTTCAGGGCACAAGACCGAAATTTATTCCACAGCCATTATCCTGATAACTTGAGTAATGATTTCTGGTATGTTGGAAAGCGTGTCATAATCAATGCATTGCATGATTTTACTAACTTGTTTATTCCTATCGTGTCGCGGCATCCAACTAAAACTTATTTAAACTCAAGTCGATCTTAGAAGCTGAGCTGCAATTTTGCTAAACACAGTATACACACCGTGAATGGCATTCAATGCTGTTTTCCTGCTCATAAGCGTAAAGCTTCGAGATAAGTAGTTGCCAATCATTTCTTTAAGCATTTCCGTTATTTATTCCTTATTGTTTTGAATATGTATGTATGTATGTATGTGTATGCTACAACGGAAAATCTTTTCTGCCTGGCTCTGTATTAGTTCATTAATGTTATTCATTGCTAACGCATATAACTGTATAACATTAATTATCTAGCAATTCTACTATTAACTAGCGTAGTTGAGCTTTCCGTTACAGTCTGACGCCTCCCATTTATTAAGTACATCAGCTAGGGTATGCAACAATAATTTTACGGATCTTCCCTTTTTTCAACAGCAACACGCTCTGTGTGAACTGCACGGAAACTCTAACGGTTGTTTATAAATACTTCCCAGTTCGTAAGAAAATTTGTAAATCCAATCCACAACCTGTCCAACTTGTATAACGGTTTTCATTCAGTAGTAAACGGAAGTATTCAATTCTGGAGAAATCTTCCGAAAGTGGCCCAAAAGTAGTTTCTAAAGTGACGACAGATGGCGACACGTTATCGCTAAATCGTGAAGCGTAGCGCAACGTTGCGAAATGGGCAAAGGAAGTGAATAATATGGATTTTAGGTGGCCCTTAAAAGGGCCTTTATGAATGAATGTACATTCTTGCATATGTGTAAAATATTTATTACGACGGAAGAGTAAGTTTTCCTCATGAATCTGAAACTGTCTACCTAGCAGAATAAAAGCCAGAAAAGCTTTATCTGCCAGGGAAGAACTGCCTGATCGCACGAATCAGGACGTCAAAGCAATGTTCTGAGGAAATTCGGCAATTCCGTCGAAACAAATATTCCATAATATGGTCTGCCAAGTACATTTTGTGGTTGCCCTGTGTTAACTTATGCTTAAGGGGACGCCAATTGCTCTCTACTCCTTCTGTATGCACCCCCTGTGAGGAGCAATGAAGTTGAGGGAGTGGTTGACTGTGAAATGTGCGTAGCCAGAGAGCGCCATCTATCGGAGCAGGCCACTTTCGGAAGGTTAGCCGAAATCTCTACCCACGAAACACCACGAACGGAGAAATGAAAGAATTCCTTAGCTGAAGTCAGAATCTTAAGTAGCTTCTTTATTATTGCATATGTGATGAGTAAATGTTGTTATTTTTATAAACAAATCGCATCAAAAGTAGATAACAGTGGTCCTGAATTAAATGACTTTTATAAAATATTTTTTTTTCTTTTATGTATTTTAAATTTCGTTAGAGAGATAACTCAATTGTGCTTATAGTTTCGGTTCTCACGAGCTATTTTTTTTTTTTCTTTTTCACAGAGCTGTCGTCAGAAGATATGGATTGAACAATTATAAAACAGCAAATTGAAAAATAGCATTTGTTTTAATCACTTAGATTTCAGTACTTAAACTTAACTTTGATATCAGAGGACGCCACATTGCATGAACTTAGTCACTCAAAAAAGAACAAACCTTCAAGATCTTTTTGGCATTTAGATAGATCGGTTGAGTCGCAGATAATTTTTTGTGTTCGTTTTCATGAATACGTATTAGATAGTTAGGGGGTATAGTGATGATAACAAAGTGGAATAAAAAAGCCCCAAAATGCCTAAAAGACCTGCTGTGGATAGACAGTATTTGATCGATATGATAGTCAGGGCTAAGGAAGATATTGTGTTACCTAATGGAAATATTAAACCCCCATCGTCAGATAATTAGCTTCGGATAAGCGAAAGCCTGGAATTTAAGTACTCAAGTAAGTACTTGTATGTACTTGTGAAACTCAATCGGTATAATCTTTGGAATTTATTGGGTATAACTAATAGTGAAAAGGAAACATTACCAGAGGCTAAACGATCAAATGAGACCTCAAGTGATGATTATTGCTCGGATAATGCACCATCATCCCGGTGTGTAACATTTATGATAACTCTGTCCCCTGCAGAATGAATAAATGTGAGACCGCAAAGAGCTCCATGCAAATGCTTGGAGAAGGGTAAGCCTGGAAGATTATCACGTGACTACCAGTTCTTCCGAGTACATTTTCATATTTAAAAAGGATGTTTTTCTCTATTGACAAAACAGCCAAGTAGCTTGAATATGCATGTCCTTGTGCGACTCTAAGATATATCTTGATTCTTTTTGATGCACAGAAAAACTTCTTTCGGCAGTTGCAGTTCTTGATGGAAACTTTAATATTAGGTCTGCTAATTTTTACGCCTCACTAAACACTATGTCCAATTTATTCAACTTTATGTAACAGGTTATGTCTTTTACCTGATTTCTTTTTGTATTCATCAAGGGAATAAAACACCTTCAGATCATTTTTTAGTCGAGTTGTATCAAAATTTTAAGCATAGAGTTCTTTAAGTTCGGATAGTAGCTGTTCAGGAAAGCTTTCACAACATTTATCAAAACAGTTCGAATCCAACAAAGCTACCAATTTAAGATATAATATCACCGATGTTAATTCATTGACACTTCACACAAACTGAAACAACTCTGGCGAAACACGCGCTGTTTTCGGCCGGAACATGCAAGTGACTTAGGTAGTCTTAGTTCTTCTAATTTCTGAGCGAACCGTTGCCCAAAATAATGCCCCATTCCCCTTTAGCCGTTCATTGGTGTTGTCACGGAAGCGCTAGCAGGCAATCTCTTGGACGGTCTTCGAATCAGAACAGCGAAGCTCTCATAGAGCTGGTAGCGTTACGATGACGTCATCCCTTCACTAGGAGCCCCGTTGGTCTTCGCCAGACTGATTCTCTTAGACAAAAGAAGCAAATCCGCACGTGTTTTTTGTTTTTTGTTGGCAGCGAAAGCATCGACATATCTTAATGCAGTTGACAATTTTCTTTTATTTGTGAATATTTAATTGACTTTTATTTCTGCATTCTCCAGGTTTTGCAGCTAGCCTCGAACATACGCCACTGCCTATCGTCAATTACCGCCGTTGATGGTTATAACGAAGTAAATTTCTACGTCATTTTTGTCCCCGCCGGGGCTCGAACCCGGGTCCCCTCATTCCGGAATAAGTCACTCTACCAATTGAGCTACACGGACGTTCATTGCTGCTGCTATGTGCCTTTATGTCGTGTGCGTCCTGCTGGGCAGGCACGTCACATCTCCCCCCACAAAGAGGGCCGGGGGCATGGTCCACGGGTCAGCCGTGACCATGAATCGTTGTAGGCAGCCATCCGCTACAGAACGTGCACTTGAGAACTCCCAGTCAATCTAGTGTGTGGAATGCAACGTCACACACATTTATTTTTCGAAGCGCTGAAGAAGGGATTGTCTTAATTTTCCTATCTCGCGGTGTGGAAAGAACGTCACACCATTGCAAGATCTCGAACGGCCGGCTCATCCGGAAAGTTCGTGCGCCATTATGACGAAGTAAATTTCTCCGTCATTTTTGTCCCCGCCAGGGCTCGAACCCGGGTCCCCTCATTCCGGAATAAGTCACTCTACCAATTGAGCTACGCGGACGTTCATTGTTGCTGCTATGTGCCTTTATGTCGTGTGCGTCCTGCTGGGCAGGCACGTCACATGGTCTTCTACGACGAGATTCACCTTCGATGGAAGAAGAGCCATCTTTAAACTTGGAAAACCACTTATCCCTTTAACCGGCAGAAAGGAATTCACTCGGGGTTAGAAAAATTGGCTGCAAACAGCTCAAACAACTACAAGAGGCATCCTGAAAGAAATGCCTCCTCCTTAATAACTTTAGAAATTTTGAAGTGATTTTAATGAAACGCTGACATGTAATATATATGATATGTTACCAATGTGGGAACTATTTTTTTCCAGAATCGGAAATAAAAATCATGAATGATGGAGAAAATCAGCGAGCCGTAATTGAATTCCTGGAAAAAGAGGGATGTCAGGATCCAGAAATCCACAGAACTCTCATGGCGGTGTATGGAGCTGCCACAGTCGATATCAGTAGTCTCCGAAGATGGATGAAGTGGTTCCGAGAGGGAGAAAGTTCAGGGTCGGAAAAACAACACAGTGGAAGACCCGCAACTTCAGTGACGGATGCCAACAGGCAAAGAGTGAAAAACTTAATCACAGCTAATCGGAGTGTCACCATCCAGGAGTTGTGTGATGCAATTCATTGTGGTCATAGTGCTATGGAAACAATTAGGGATCTGGGTTACAGAAAAACTTGTTCAAAGTGGATCCCAAGAAACCTAACCCGTGAACAATGTGAGCAAAGGGTGGACGTGGAAACGGAACCTCTTGGACCGTTATGAGAGGGAGTGTGAGGTGTTTTTCTCTAATTTTGTGATGCCGGATGAAACCTGGGTGTTCTTTCATGAACCAGAAACTAAACATGCTTCAATGGAATGGCACCGCACATCTTTACCTCGTCAGAAAAAGGTGAAAAGGACTCGTTCCGCAGGGAAAGTGATGGTGACAATTTTGTGAGACAAACGTGATTCCATTTTGACTAATTTCCTTGAACGGGGTGCAACAATAAACAGTTCTCACTATGTGCAGACATAGAAGAAGCTAAAGGAAGCTATCAGAAGGAAAAGACGCGATATGCCACTTTTTCATAGGGTTGTTTTACAACATGATAACGAACGTCCCCACACCTCAATAGAGACTTCACAGGTTATTCTCTAAATGGGGTGGACGGTGATGCCCCAACCCCCAACAGTGCTGATTCGGCATACCTCAGACATTTTCTTGTTTGCCCATTGAAAAAACACCCTTCGTGGGGAACGTTTCGACGATGTGACAGACGTTAAACTGGCTGTGAACTCATGAGTGAAACGACAGCTTCAGAAATGTTTCAGAAACGGATTTTACCAATGGGATCAAAGATGACGGAAATGTATAGAATGTGATCGACAATACTTTGAATAGGCTAGCTTTATTAACATTGTGTTCAAGTATTTTGCCACCGAGTTTCCCATTTTTGCTGCTAGAAATAAAAAATCTTATGCGGCACGAGGCATTATTTTCAGGATGCCCTTTCTACACTGCTGGCCACCCAAAATGCAACATCAAGAAGGAAGCATCCGATTGGCCTAAAATTCGCAGCATGCTTCGCCCGCGAGAGGACATGCAAACGAGTAGCATTGCAGGGCAAATGCAAATCATATGCGCCCGGCACGCCACCGAGAAGCACTATAAGAAGGGTGCACAGAAGGCGGTGTGTAAGTAGTGGAAGTGTGTGGTGCTGCCGGTCCTGTGCGTGGGAAGCTTCCTGATGCCTCGTCGCAGAATACGGCAGTCATTCTAGCACGTATCGGAGTTCGACAGAGGACGAATAGTGGCTTATCGCGACAGCGGTTTATCGTACCGAGATATCGGCGCCAGTGTGGGACGACATCCAGCCACAGTGAGCCAAGTATGGATTCGGTTGATGCAGGAGGGACGGACGTACCGACGTGAGTGATTGCCGCACCCGTGGCACACCACCCAACGGGAGGACTCGCATGTTGTGCTGAGGGCATTGACGGCTCGCACCGCTACTTCACGAACGTTTGCGCAGGAATTAAGGGTGTTTTCCGCAACAACCTGTGTCAACACGTACCGTTCGACGTCGTCTGCAGAAGCGGGGACTTGTCGCACGGCACCCATTGCTCCGATTACCATTGACGTTACACTACCGGCGAGTGCGGCGGCAGTGGGCCGTTGAACGCCGCACCTGGACTACGGAATGGCCCGACATTGTCTTCTCCGACGAATCCCGCTTCTGCCTGCAACACCACGATGGTGGGATCCGCGTGTGGCGGCACCGCAGCGAGGGATAGTATGACGCCTGCATTATGCATCGCCACACCGGTCCGTCGCCTGGCGTTATGGTTTGGGGCGCAATCGGATATGACACCCGCTTCCCTCTGGTACGCATTGCCGGTACACTCAAGAGCCACCGCTACATCTCTGACGTTTTGGAGCCTGTAGTCCTCCCTTACCTGCAGAACCTGCCAGCGGCCACGTTTCAACAGGACAATGCGCGCCCACACGTGTCACGCATCGTGCAACATTTTTTCACGGCCCACTAGGTGTCACTGCTGCCGTGACCTGCCTGTTCTCCCGATTTGTCGCCCATCGAACACGTCTGGTCGCCGATCGGCAACCGAGTGGCCCGGCAAGCACCACCCGCGACTACACCTGATATGCTGTAGCAACGTGTGGAAGCAGCCTGGACCGACATACCCCAAGCCCACATCCAAAGCCTCTTTCGTTCGATGCCGCGTCGTGTAGCGGCTGTTATTGCCAGCCATGGGGGCCACACGAACTATTGATGCCTGCGTGTTCCGCAAGTCGCACGGGCCTGTAAGCTCAATCGTTTCATCTTTGTATCTGTTGTTATATGTCCAGTAAATCTGGCTTTGCTATGTCGTGTCCTTCTTGGTGTTGCATTTTGGGTGGCCAGCAGTGTACATTCGCCGAATAAAAAGCGCGTCTGGAATGAATGAACTTGCTCATCAGAGTGCGATGCTTTCTCCTTAGCTTCTCAGAGTGATCATTTAGGGGGATGAGCGACACTAATCCTTTCTAACCGAGTATCTGCTAAAAGGGCTATAACAATATGGACTATAACCTAAGAAAAGAAAGAGAGATGTTTGAGACGCTGGTTTCTATCTGTAGAACGTTGTTGTTGTTGTCAGTGGATCAAACCCTTCCGCATCCAAGTCTAAGGTCATGGAGCAGACTATAGAAGCGAGATCTTATCAGGAGTGACAAGTTTATGTTTGGTCTGGTTCATTTGCCCGACGTTTACTTCACCGAAGGGTCACTTGACCGAAAATCACTTCACCGAAAGATCACTTGATCGAAAAGTTCATGTCACCGAAGGGTCACTTGATCGAAAGGTACATTTCACCAAAGGGTCACTTGATCGAAAAGTTCATTTCACCGAAAGGTCTCTTTACGTAAAAGTTCATTTCATCGAAAGGTCATTTAACCGAAGGGTCAGTTTATAGAAAATTTTGTATTTCATTACAGGATCTGTTGAAGTATAGTGCAAGTTCGACAGACAGACCACCGAAAGGTTAGGGGATCATACTGGAATTGCACTTTTGATTTCTCCGTGTCACAGAGAAAGCAAAGATTTAGTTTTAAGACGAATCTTTTTTTTTTTCAAGACAATAGGCCTCGGCTTAGGCCTTTTTAGCAAATTTTAATCATGCTCATAAGGTTTACATAAAAAGTAAAATTAATAATGTTGCACATTTTTTCAGGCAAAAAGAATCAATTTTAGGTCCCTAGGCCTTGGCTTAGGCTTTTTTACCCAATTTTAATTGTGCGAACTCATGTTCATAAGGTTTACATAAAAAAAGTCAACAGACCATTCGGTGAAATGATCTTTCGATATAACGACCTTTTAGGTAAGTTAATCCTTCGATGAAATGAACTTTTAGGTGAAGTGACCTTTCAGTGAAATGTACTTTTCAGTCAATTGGCCCTCCGGTGAAATGTACCTTTCGATCAAATGATTTTTGGTCAAGTGACCTTTCGATCAAGTGAACGATACCCGTTTATGTTCCGTACTGCTGACGTGAGTGGGGTAAAGGTATTGATTTCTCGTAGCTTTCGTAGAATGCAGTCTCTATGTGAACAATTTTTGTTTGAGAAGCTTAGAAAAGTTTGGGCACCACTTGATTCAGAAACATTGACCGCTTAAAGGGTTCAACACTGTCTTTTGGGTCACAGCACTTTCAGCTAAACAGTTGCCAGTTTTTTCATGCGTTTCTCTCACCCAATTCCAAGGTGGAAACAGAATCTCATGTTTGCGCGTTGCTAGAACTTCAACATCCCGATAGCGTTGAACTAACGAGAAACACGCATCTACGATCTTTACTGTCTGGAGGACCACTGCTATTTGCAACAAAACCGGTTTCTGGCCAGGCGACTGGTGCGAGAGTTGAGAGTTAATGACCGCTTAGGTCAGACTGCTTTACTTCAGTTGCAATGGCGGCTCCATTCACCTTTTGAATCACCCCTCGTATACCTCATATCGCGAGTGACGTCATCACTGGGATTTAAATACGACGCATTACATGTACTCCATAAAGAATGAAGCATATGGTGCAAATTTGCGGTAAAACATGTGACATTTGTGTTCACCTAATTCTGGGAAAAGGAAATTTGTACAAATTTGCTCTGCTCTCCGTTCGTTTTCCACATATTTTAAAGGACTGAACATACTTTGAATGTTAAAAATCAAATTTCGTGAGCAAAGAGCCTTTTTTGGCCGTCCCAGTGGCGCAGTGGTCTAAGCGATGGCTTATGATCATTCGTCTGAGATGAGCACGGTTTCGGTTCCCGATGAGGCATAAATGTTGTGTTTGTCTTACGGCACTGGCTCTCTCAATATCCTGGTGTCAGTGACCCTAAATTATGGATGGGCGATTGCTTACAGCCTACGGAGTTGCGAGATCGTTAAACCCGCATTCAACCCCCCCCCCCCAAAAAAAAAAAAAAAAAACAGAGACTTTTTAACGAGGCACAATACATCATTTTACTGCTACTAGTGTTAATTCAAGTGTTACCATGCGTACGTATTTTTGTGACGTTTCATATTCAGATTATCTTGGTAATCTTTGCCTTCCATTATATCATCATCATCATCATCATCATTGTCAACCATTATCAATCCACTGCTGGACGAAGGTCTCCCCAAGTTTCCTCCACAACGGTCTGTCTTGTGCCAGTCTCCTCCATGTCACCCCTGCATACTTTCGAATTTCATCCACCCATCTCCCATGTGGTCTTCTTCTGGGTCTTTTCCTGTCCCTTGGAATCCAATCTAAAATTTCGGCTGTCCATCGATGATCTGTCCTTTTGGCAGTATGTCCAGCCCATTGCCATTTCAGGGATTTAACTCTGATCATGATGTCTTCCACTCTTGTCATTTTTCGGATCCACGAGTTCCTCTTCTTATCTCTCCTGGTTACACCAAGTATGCACCTCTCCATGCTTCTTTGAGTTGTCTGTAGCTTTGTATGTCTCTTTTAGTTAAGGTCCACGTCTCTGCACCATACGTAAGCACTGGAAGGATGCATTGATCAAACACTTTTCTTTTAAGACATAATGGCATATTGCTCTTGAAAATTATGCTGTTTCTTCCAAAAGCTCTCCAGGCAAGTTTTGTACGCCGATTAATTTCTTCATCAATGTGACCCTCACTTGATATCTGCTGTCCAAGATAAACGTACGTGTCTGTTATCTCCAGCTTTTCTCCATCAATCGATAAATCTTCATTTCTTGTAAAAGCATTGAACATCACTTTTGTCTTCTGAAAGTTCATTTTTAATCCCACTTCTTTACTCTTGTCAGCAAGTTCCTGGATCATACTCTGTAGCTCTGATGGGCTAGTTGCAAAAATGACTACGTCATCAGCAAAACGAAGGTGGGTTACATAATCTCCATTAATCTTTATCCCCTTGTTTTCCCAGCTCAGTGACTGAAAAACACCCTCCAATGTAACATTAAAGAGCTTCGGAGATATGGTGTCACCTTGTCTCACTCCCTTTCCAATTTTTATGTGTGTTGTATTTTCAAACAGCCTAATCTTTGCACTTGCATTTTCATAGATGTTATTAATAATATTAATGTATGCATCTTCAATACCGCAGGTTTTCAGAGCCATTGTAACTGCTGATGGTTTCACCGAATCAAAGGCTTTTTCATAATCGATAAAAGCCATGCACAATGGAAGTTCATATTCCCTCGCTCTTTCAATTAGTTCTCTCAGCACATGGATATGATCTATTGTGCTGTAGCCACTCCTGAATCCAGCTTGTTCTCTCGGTTGAGCCATGTCCAGTGTTATCTTCAAGCGGTGTGAAAGAACTTTAGTGAAGATTTTATAAACTACTGATAGGAGGCTGATAGGTCTGTAGTTTCCGAGATCCTCAATGTCACCTTTCTTATGTAGCAGGATCATTGTAGCGGTGTTCCAATCCTCAGGAATCTTTCCTTCATTAAGGCATCGAGTGAAAATTTGGGCGAGTACTGTTTCGATTTCTTCACTTGCTTCTTGTATGATGTCTACAGTAATTCCATCTTCTCCTGGAGCTTTTCCCCGCTTCATGTTCTTGATTGCATGTGCAACTTCTGCTGGAAGGACTGGAGGAACTCTGGTACTGGTATCTTTCATGATGTCTGGAGTGCATGTATCATCCCTTTCATATAATTTGGAGTAGAAATCTTTCACTCTTGTCAAAATTTCGCCTCTATTTCTTGTTACAGAACCATCTTCTTTTCTCAGTGCCATAATCTGTTTTCTTCCCTTACTGAGATGTCCCTTTGCTATCTTTAGGATTTGGTTGTTTTCAATTGCTTTCCTCACTAGTTCACAGTTGAATTTTCTTACGTCTTCAGTGATACTTTTTCGTACTGTCTTGCATAGCTCTATATATTCCACTTTGGAAGTCACATCTTCTTTAGTTGTCCTCATCTCTCTTCTTTTTTGCGTCAACATTTTCGTTTTTCCTGATAATTTATTTACATGCAACTTGTTCTTAGACCCAGCTAATTTTGTTGCTGTTTCCATAAGAGCTTTGGTTACTTTTCTGTTAACTTCAGAGATGTCCACTTCTTCCGATGTTAGGCCTTCTAAAGCAGAGAACCTGTTCTTCAGTTCCAACTTGAAGGTATTAAGGTGTTTTTTAAGGTTGGTTATGTCAATAGATTTTGTTTGTCTTATGAGCTTGCCACGTTCAAGTTTAGTGTTGAGGTGCATCTTACATCTCATCAATCTATGGTCACTACCTGTGTTGAACTTGTTTAGCACACTGCAGTCTTCTATGACAAATTTTTTGTTACACATAACCGTATGTTTCGTCATATAATCTTCAAATCATCTTTAAAAAAAAAAAAAAGGTATAGCGGTATTTCGATTTAAAAAAAAACATTGCGTTGGAATTGTGATGTGAGGATGAATCTTTGGAAAATTACAAGAAACATTTTAATACAGGAGGAAAGCGCAACGCACTAAGATGGTGGCCCACAAACAGTTGCAAAGAAACTTTTTTTTTAACTTATGAGCAGCTTGATAGAAAATATGGTGCAACGAAGGCGATATAATTTGCTCCCAAAGACCATTACTTGATGTTATAACTTCAGGGTCACACACGCTTGCGGACAGGGCTTGATTTACGAAAAAATAAATGTGTAGCAACATTTGCTATACAAATTAAGTTTTAGCAATGAGGAACTTTATGGCATTAAGACATTACGCTATGATAAGCAGTCCAGTACCTACTCGTAAACAAACTAGAAATAAATTTTAGATGCATTATTTATTTATTACCCTTTTTCAACGCTGTTCCTCTTCAAAGTCACAAATTTGTCTTTTGCCATATGGCTGTGTATTGGGTCTACGTGGTTTGGAAAAATCTTTTCACAGCCTAATCAGATGAAAATTTGTCAATAGATGGTCCTTCAACAGATATGCTAATTAAATTTTCAAACGAAGATTCACTTAGACTGGTGCGATAGTCACTCTTTATGCGACTCATGTAGGAAAAATCTCTCTCTACAATATCATTAGACATTGGGAAAACTAGAAGTCCTTCAAAAAGATGAGAAATATTAGAGTGAGTATTTCTTTTGGATTTTAAAATGAAGAACCACAAGTCTTCTCTTGATGAAGTTGCCATATTTTTGAGTCAGAATTCTTTAAGCTCTTCCCATTCTTGGTATGCAGCAATAAGGCAAAATGTTTAATCATGTGCCTAATTTCATCCTGACCAAATATTTTAAGGGAATCACGATCTTTTGGCCATACTGCCGCATCTCAAACCTTCAGACACTGTATCACTTGTCATGTCTGGAAATCTATATGACTGATTCTCACCTTCGGGTCTTTGAGGTTTACCTATTAACAGCAATTAACCTTGAACTTACTTCTGTCCGCCGAAACACCTTAAAACAAAGAGGAAATCATCTTCGCGAAAAAAATTAATATTGGCATAAGGGACACAACAACCACCATAAAAGTTCGCTGAAGGTCAGCGTAACGGGAGTTCAGAATGACATGTATCGCAATGTATGCGAAGAAAAGTCATATCTGCGGAGCGATTCAAGTCAATTTGATTCGCAGTTTGCGATGCGATACCACTTAAATCAAGCCCTGCTTGTAGGTGCTGCACGCCTAACTACAGATCTGCCCACCCACGGAACTTAACTACGGAAATTTCAGGTCTAATTACGAAACTGCTGTAATGCTGAAAATCTCATAACTTTTGCTCTTTATTTACTCGAAAGTAGCAGAAAAGCATTTGAAAATTACATTTATTTGTTTTAATAAGAAAATCCTGTGAATCGCGATGTTCTTCACGAAATCACGATTCGGACTCAACATCGCAGGTACGCGTTATGCAGTACGCGGATTATACGTAGGAAAATACTGTACTTTACATGACAGCAGGCGAATTAATCGAAAATGAATTCGTTGAACACGAATTCATCGAAAACAAATCTATCGGACGAACGATTATTTATCGAAAGATTATTTTTTTTCCAAAAAAGTGAAATGAATTCATCGAAAACGAATTCGTCGAAAACAAATCTATCGGACGAACGATTATTTATCGAAAGATGATTTTTTCCAAAAAAGTGAAACGAATTCATCGAAAACGAATTCGTCGAATGTGGATTCGTCGAAAACGAATTCGTCGAAAACAAATTCGTCGAATGTGAATTCGTCGAAAACAAATTAATCGAACGAGCAGTTTACCAAACGACGACTCTTTCGAAAAAATTGAAACGAATTTATCGAAATCGAGTTTAAGAGGAGTGGCCACAGGACAACTGACCACTAAACAGCTGGCCAAACGGACAAGTGCCGACACCCACTTTGGAGGCTGTATAAATATTGCAGTTTTTTGGTGTCAGACTGCGCAAAGGCCTATGGAATAATATTTAATGACTAAGTAAAAGCGCAATAATACTAACTTGACTTGGTGTCTAAAACTTATGAATATGAGCACGACGGATTAAAAACTGTTTAAAAGCCTAGCCCTATGTATTGATATTTAATGCCTAAGTAAAAGCAAAATAATACTAACTTGACTTGGTGTCTAAACCTTATGAATATGAGCACGATGGAATAAAAACTGTGAAAAAGGCCTACGTTTAGGCCTAGGCATTTTAATTTATTTTTAGTGCCAAAGAAAAAACATAATATTAACCTGTCTGGGTGTCCAGACCTTATGAATAAGAGAGAGCGCAACGGAATAAAAGCTGTTACAAAGGCCTAGACTGTGGGCCTACTTTTAAATATTTGGTGATTAAGTAAAAGCGCAACTTTATTAACTTGACTTGGTGACCAAACAATATAAACATGATCACGGCGGAATAAAAATTGTTGAAAAAGCCTAAGCCTAGGCCGTATTAATATTTTTTTGTGCTTGAGTAAGCGCGCAATATTACTAACTTGACATGTTCTGCAAACCTCATGAATATGAGCAGGGCGCAGGGAAGTTTAAAAATTAAAAAAAAGTCCCAAACCTAGAACCCTAAAAACTATTATTTAGCGCCTTAGTAAAAGTGTGGCATTATTACTTTCATTTTTTATGTTAACTTTACAACCTGTGGGTTCAAAGTTGCTAAAATGGCCTATCCCGATGCCCTTATTATGATTTTATGCCTTGGTAGAAATGCAACATTACGATATTTTATTTCAATACAAATAATTGATTTTCCCATTCAATCAATGCCGAAGAGCACGATGAGGTGACAGCAATAAAATTGTAATCTTTAGAGGCGATCTACGGGGAAAGTAGACACGATGAAATCAAAAGTCTGATACTTGTAGAATTCCCTAAAGGTTTTGTGGTCATCCTACATGGAAGTGTACATAAAGAAATAAAAATGCATTATTTACACGTTCCCCAAAATGTTTTTGTTACCACTTGGCCATATTCCACTTATAGTCAAAGTTTACGAGAAGAGCTTACCCTACGATATTGCATCCTTCGGTAATCTTGCTTTCGATGAATTTACCTGAAGCCAAAATTTTCAAAGATTTTGCCTTTCGATGAATTCTTCGCTCGATGAATCCGTTTTCGATTAATTAGTTTTCAACGAATTCGCATTCAACGAATTTGTCTTTCAATGAATTCTTCGTTCGATGAATCCGTTTTCGATTAATTCGTTTTCAACGAATTCGCTTTCGATGAATTCATTGTCGATTAATTCATCTGGAGGGCTTTCTATCTTGTATAAGGAAAGGCATTAAGAGAGGTATAAATTTGGTTTCTGTGCAATTGGCATAAATCACGTGACATGGAGATATAAACTACCAATATACATTGGCGGAAAGTGAAAAAAGAACACCAAGAAGGAGACGTCTGATACCAACGAAATTTATACAGCATAATAACGGAATACAGAGGATAACGTGATCAAAAAATTATGGCAAAATACAGCTGTATTTGCTGGTAAACTGAAAAATAACATTACCATGCAACATGGTTAGTACGAGGTTGAACCGCCATGAACTGCGTCACACTGTGCAATTCTGGCATGGAGTCTGTCGTACAGATGTTGGACGTAAGTTTGGGGTATTGAGTTCGAAGCATCCTCAACCTGGACGCGTAAATCGGGGATGGACGTGGCTGGCCATAGAGACCGGATAAGTCGTTGTCTCATAAAATCCCACACGTGCTCAATGGGGGACAAATCCGGTTAACGTGCAGGCCATGGAAGTTGTCTCACACCCTGAAGTGCATGTTGCGTTGCACGTGCCGTGTGTGGGCGTGCGTTATCTTGCTGGAAAACACCACGATGGACTGACCTTACAAATGGCACAACAACGGGCTGAATGATGTTATTGATGTAGGAGGGGCTGTTTACCGTACCCGGTACAAACACTAGTTGTGTACGGGAGTGGTAGCTAATCGCTCCCCCCACGAGGAGACCAAGTGTAGGCCCTGTGTGTCGCTGGCGGATGCAAGAAGGGTGGAGACGCTCCCCTGTGCGTCTGCGAACACGCATGCGGCCATCGAAGGCTCCCAAGCAGAATCTGCTTTCATCACTGAACACGACAGATCGCCATTGCGTTCTCCAGTGCAGACGTTGGTGACACCACTGCAGCCGTTCCTAACGGTGGGCTGGAGTCAGAGGTACACATGCCAGAGGCACACGTGCACGTAGTCCTGCATCCAGTAGACGGTTGCGGATTATTCGCACAGTCACCTCAGGTGCAACGGCAGCTCGGATTTGCGTCGCAGTGGATGTTCTGCTTGACAACGCCGCTCTTCTTATGCGTCGATCGGTCCGCTCATCAGTCCGTCTGTGACTCCCGGTTCCACGTCTTCTCGTGTGGGAATGTTCCTCGGACCATCTACGCCACCATCGTACCACCACCGATACTTCCCGTCCAATTCGCTCCGCAATACGCCGATACGACCACCCGGCCTTGCGGAGTCCGACTATACGACCTCGCTCAAAGTCAGGTAACTGATGAATTCGTACACGTCTTCCATATCCAGGCATTGCAGCTTCTTCAGGGTCTTCGCATGTGTCCGTACGCCGACGGCTGATTAAATTCACTTCGCCGTACTCCTTAAATACCACCGACGATAATTTGCATATTATGACGTGCTGTGGCGTAAGAGCTAACCGGTTGGTCCCGAATTAACATCACACCTACGTACACTCGACCCCATTAACATATGTAAATTTAATGATCGTCCGCCAATTCCTTCTTGGTGTTCTTTTTCACTTTCCGCCAGTGTATATGAAAATTATAGAACGGCGTGTTCTGATATTTTTTACCGCAGAATCAGAGGCTGGGTCTCTGACAAAGAAACATATGCACAAACTACACTATCTACCAACAAGTAATTGAACACCCCTGCAATCGGCGATATCTGGGGTCCTGATACACGTCCCGAACGCCGCCGTTAAATATCGTGTGGGAAACAACAACGCAACCAGTCGCATGCAAGATGCCACGCAGTTCGGAGCTCTCTGATTTCGATAAAAGGTGTAATTGTCGGGTATCACAGAAATGGCCGATCCATACGTGACATATCCAGCGAGTTGAAGTACCCAAAATCGACAGTGGCCTACGTGATTGGGAAGTGGAAGATGAGAGGTGACTGTCGGAATGTGCTGCGACCCGGCAGACCCACAAAACTGGGAGTTAGAGACCGACGGGTGCTGGCCAGAGAAATTCGGAAGAACCGCACCAAATCGATGGGCTATATCCGCGAGGAGTTTCAACAGGCATCCGGGAGTGTTCTTTCGATGAATACCATCCGTAAGGAAGCCCATCTGCTCCGTTATCATGGACATGCTGCCGCCCACAAGCTTTTGATCACCAAGTACAATAGCGCTGCTCGGCTAACGTGGTGTAAAGAACGTCGACAGTGGACCGTTGAACAATGGAAACAGGTTCTCTGGAGCGACGAATCAAGGTTCACCCTCCACCGTTCGGATGGCAGGGTCTGGGATTGGCGTCTGCTTGGAGAACGCCTCCTGACGGAATGTATTGTGCCAACTGCGAAGATCGGCGGCGGTGGTGGAATTATGCTATGGGGGTGTTTCTCCTGGTATGGCACGGAACCCTTGGCCGCAATTACTGGTAGACTCAACGCCGAGACCTACTGCACCATTTTGGATGACCATGCGCTTCCTACGTTGTGGCAGTTTTACGGGGTGGATCCATGTTACTTTCAGGATGACAATGCCACCTGTCATGTTGCAAGGTCCACCATGGCTTCGTATGGTGACAATATGGTTAATGGAATGGACTGGCCTGCGCAGAGCCCGGACCATAACCCTATCGAGCACATCTGCAACGAGTTGGAGAGTCGACTTAAGGGGTGCCCCCACCGTCCGAAATCGGTGAAGGAACTGACCTGTCTTCTCCAAGCCGAGTGAAAGAAAATACCGCTAGCCGTCGTACAACGCCTGATTGAGAGTATGCCCCGGAAGGTCGCAGCTGTAATCGCCGCTCGTGGAGGCTCTACCAACTATTGAAGGTGAAAAAACTTCGTTTTACTTTGCTATCACATGTGTCCAATTACTTGTTGGTAGATAGTGTATATACAACTGAAAGAAACATGAAGAAGTATTTTACTGATGCCATCAGAAAAAAACATTCGAATACGGATTAGGGACAGCCTAGCAAAGATGCATGAAATATCGTTACACAGATAAATATATTCAAGAAGAAATGAGCCAGACATTTTGCAGGATGACACAATCAGCCCTGAGAAACAGAAATTCTTAACTAAAAAGCAAGAGATCATTAAGAACACAAACAATTAACACATACGAGGACAGGAGAAATTTAAAAGAGTGGCTTCAGGGAGACGTGCTCTGGACAATGCGTTTTTGATATCTTCATTTAGTATTGGATTGAATGTGATTGATACAACTTTTATGAATTATCACACATAAATCTCGTCTACTTTCTGGAAAAAACTGACACACACGAGAAGAATCTAAAAAATTACAAGGAATACAGGAAGGACTTGAAGACAAGTGCTGCAGAAACTTTCATTTACCACTACACCGTTCGTGCTTGATGATGACAGGTCTCTTATAAATCATCGCTGTGAAAACGTATTCCTTTCTTGGTAAAGTTCGGAAAGTTACATCTGTAATTACGAAAACTTAATAGCTAAAAAACTTATTTTCAAGTTCGTGGTCAGAAACGTAAGTCCAGTACATGAAAATGTCGTTCTGAACGATTATTTTAACTTACCATTTTAATCGTTGCAAAGAGAACAGTGTATGTTATTAGCGCATTTAAATAATTCACCAATGTGCTTCTCTTTAAGGAGAATATTTTCGACAAGGTGAGGCACGGTTCACAAAGTTGAACATTTAATGCCAGAGGCATCGCTTCCAGGAAGTGGTCACTTCGGGTTATTAAGGATTGAAAGTTTTCACGAGCTCGAAGTGCAGCGCTGTGAACAGCAGCTGACGAACCTAGCACAAACAAGAGTGATTCTGAATTACAAAGCAACATTATTATATCGACAGCAGCATTTTGTACATCCTTTCTTCCCTGAAATATCAAATTCAAGATGCAGCGAAATATTGATAAGGTGTTGTTGAGGGTGATTAAGAATGCAACGTTACACAATGCATCGTCGGCAAAAGAGACCTTTTCAGTTATTTCACTATAACGCTTCCAAAGTTGAGGAACATTCGGATGAGTAATATTCTTTAGTGATTCATCGAAATTTCGGAATGAGTACCTCAACATTACGCAAATGCAGGAATAGTATTTTGCGATAATACTGGGTATCACTGACAATGATATATTCCATGCTATGATATGAATGTAGGATATTATCAGAACGTTTGACTCGGTTGGATTCAGAAATAAGGTGAAACAACTCATTTCAAATTCTTTTCGAATATAATCCTTATTTTTCACCCGCCAAGAGTTGTAATAGATGATGAAGATAAATTGCAGGAATAAAGAAAAGAAGCAGACTGCTTGGATAACTTTAATTTCACGATCTGGACGGCGAAGATCCCTTCTGGTAGTCTTCCTGAAATTATCCAGAGAGCTACTAAGCTTTGGCCATTGTAGAAACACTACGAATCGAATGACCAGACGAAGAACTTGAGAGATAACAAGCGTCAGTGAGATTTGTATTTTATATCTGTCGTGCATTGTGTAGATTGCTATATTCAGATAGGTAAGATATAGTGACGTGATATTGCATAAAACAACGGCACAAGACGTCACGTAGTGCATTATAGAATGTAGTGCCGTATCTTGCTTTGCTTTCAACGTACGAATTCCAGATATCTGTAGCGCTGTTAACAGCGGGAAAAACAATTTCCTTATATTTTGATGCGTAAACGTCGAACGAGCAGAAAGATTGCTGTTTTCCTGAGCAGTTGGAGCATCAGTGTCTTTCAAAGTCTCAACGCTTGTCTCTGTCTTTTTAAAAAACAAAGGCGGACGAATTTTTTTAAATATGTTCTCTGATAATGTCATGTTAAAATTTTTGTTTTGCTGAAACACAGTAGTTTCAGAAGAAATAATTTTTAGCAAAAAATATGCGATATTACATATAATATGCCATAACCAAGAATAATTTGAGATTTGCGGTGTATATGAAAATCAGTGAGTGGTGCAAATTTGTGAAGGTTTCTAGAATTGCTTCAAGATTTCTTATTATATTTCGAAAAGAAGAAAACGGTGTGCAGGATAATTTGTTAGTCTCAATAAATTAGAAAACATCTGTTATTTCTGTTTCGCTATTTGTTCGGACAACACCAGCTTAGCTTTGCTGTTTAGGTTCACCGGTATGATGAAGAGGTAGGCAGGGTTATTTAGTTCAGCAGATTGTGTTCTTTCTATAATGCCATGGAACGTACACCTTGCCGGACAAGATTCCTAGTGTGAAGTATTATTTAAAAAATATTGTGAGACGTTATCTCTAATTCGTGCACTGATGCATTACAGAATTCAATCTGAAGTCGCCTTTTTAGTAGTTGTAACACAAGAGGAATCTTCACAAACTCTGCGAAATCGTACATCCAACTAAACAAATTCCTGTGTTGATGTCAGCCACAAGAAGACTTTTCTCGAAGAAAAGAGCAATTACCAGTGTCCTGCGAATTTGGACCATCAGTGTTTTCACAAAACAGCAACTTTTTTCATTGTCTGTTTTCGAAACTGCGATGAATTTTCTTAAAATACTTCTTCCGAAATCACATTAAAGATTTTGCTTTCGCAAGGCTCGAAACAATTAAGCGTTGACGAAATATGTTATGATATACAATACGGGAATAGCAGTGGCAATTTACAGCTTTATCCACTACTTTATAAACCTTTTGTAGAGTTGCTTCGGGATTTTTTGTTACATTTCGCGTGAGTTTCTCCTGAAATTTGAAACAGTTGTTTTTCTTTCACGAAAAGTAGTTAGAGCGACTGTCGTGATATGTTAATATCACTGGCATGAGATGTAAATATTTTGTGGATTTGAGCCACAGAATGTCTACCACCCGAGTATATAAGAATAAATTTGCCGGTGAAAACGAAAGCAAGACTGTGTGAAGTATATTGCCTTTATAACCTTCCGAAATAGCTGACTTTTGACTAATGTAAATTTTATTTGCTTTCCACCGTACATATTATATTGAACGTACCGTTTGAATGTCAATGAGCTTTCTTCCTTTGACTTTGCTTTAACAGAACTGGAAACAATTAAGTGTTACCGATATATGTTGTGATATAGTGTTGTCTTCAGTGACTACCAGTTAGTGAAGACATGATCAATACAGTGGCACCGCTGAACTTTAGTTGTCTCTCTGATTAGGAACTTCACTCACACTTGTGGTTAATCCATCTATGAGAGTGTACTTAATTTGTATATCGGGGATTTAACTTCTTCGTAACTATTAGTTTGTTGTATGTGTACATGAGATGTAAATATTTGTGAATTTAAGCCACATTATACACTACATCGGTGATTGAATTTCTGCTTTACTATGAGTTTGAAGTATGTGTGCTGCTGTATGCTACTGTGATTGAACTTCTACGTTATTAAGAATTTGTAGCCTGTGCGTTACAATATGATGGATCTGTTGGATTGAACTTCTACGTTACAACGAGTTTGTAGTGTGTGTGTGTGTGTGTATTATGTTATCACAGATCTGTGATTTAAATTGTGCGTTACTACGAGTTTAAAGTATGTGTACTATCGCATGCTAGATCGCTGATTGAACTTCTACGTTACTACCAATTTGTAGTACGAGCGCTATTATATGCTGGATCTGTGTATTTGAACTTCTACGTTACTACGAGTTTGTAGTGTGTGTATTATGATACAGCATATCTGTCATTGAACTTCTACGTTATTAAGAGTGTGTGGTGTGTGTACTGCCATATGCTACGTTGAACTGCTGCCTTGTTACAAGTTTGTAGTGTGTGTACTAATTTATGTCACTGACTCCGAAGACTTTCCCAAATGTCATCTAACTGATTGTGTTTCCCTTTAGTGTACTTTCGAACCCATACTCAGCATATATGTCATGTTCAAATCAGACCTTCGTTATTGACTTGTGAGCATTGCGATTTACTTTGGGTTATCAGTCTTTCCAGTACAAAGATTCGTACACACAGGAATCATGTAGTTCAAGTTATGGCGTTCTTATCTTTTTGAATTCACATCTTTCTGGGATGTATTAGAGACATTGGTTGCTATGTAAAAATGAGATTATTTTGCTCCATACCTCGAGGGAACATTAGTGTCAATACAAAAAAAAAAATAACTTACAGAATCTCACTTAAAGGTGGTCAGGTCTGTTTTCGTTTCAGGTACAGCAACAGAACTCCAGTACCTGCGTGAAATTCGGTAATTTCGAAAAACCATTAACTGAAAAACTGCACTTCAAAAGTTATAAATAATTCATTAATGCACCTCTGCAGCGTATTTTCATTTCATTCGAGGTATTGGATCGGCATATTTAACCCTTAAGGAATCTCACACAGAAGCTTTCCTCAAAGGCATCAAACTTTCAGATGATTTAAAGTATTGGAATCAGTTTTGACTCTTAAATAGAATTGATGATAAATATTTTTATCACTGTCATTTAGTACTTTTGAGAATTTCTGAATACTTCATTTAGAATTGCATGCATGTAGTTAAGTGATCAGTATTTGTTGTATAGTATAAGTTCTTATAAGACTCCTCGGCATTTTCATTAAAATCCAATACCGGTAGAATTTTGCGTTCTATGAATACCCTGATTCGTGAAATTGTTACCACTGGTAATTCCGGGGGTATTTCCACCACTGTCTAGAATTATATATATCATTTCGTGAAACACAACTTTCATTTCCGTTTCAATTCATTAAAATTACACTATTAAAGTAAAAAAGAACTTCAAACATTTTAAGAAGTACATATATTTAAGAACATCGCCAGGCTGTGCTAAACACGCACGTTGCGTGAGAGGATATTGCATGCATTTATGTCAGACAGGAAAAAGGCGTGATGCTGCCGAATGCGAGAGATAACTAATCCTGATGCGGCAATACTGTTCCGGTCAAAATCACTACTGTGTACTTGCAAGTAACTTAGCAACACACCTCCAAACATGAATAATTGCTTCTTCAATAACGTCATGTAACGTGATTGAAGACCTACCCCATTACTGATCGATAGCCTTGAGGAAATTCATTTTGTACTGTAAATGAAAGGTGTTTTCATAACTTTTTGTCGCGTTTTCTTTGCTCTAAATCGAACGCTATACAACTGCTCTTTTTAATGGAGAGGATATCCATAATGATTATTTCGTAAAGTACTTTTTCGAACAGTTTATTGTCACCACCAAAGATCTGATAATAAACTATCTAATAAGTTAATCCAAAACTTGAGACTTGGTCGTTCTGGGTGGTGTAGTGCTTATCATACCCGGGCGCTATCTGGGAGACGCGGGTTCGATTCTCGCTCCAGGATGACGAAATTTTCAAGTTTGAGGATATTATCTGACTTACCATCCTTGTCATATTTACTCCAAAAAAAAAAAAAAAAAAAAAAAAAGGATTGTCATCTTCAAAATTTGTATTATATGGTGTAATCCCGTATTTCCTTCATGATTTATCTGCTCCTCCGGGCAATCACGGGATAAGATTCTTAACCTCCAGATTCGCTAATCATGAATGCCGGTTGCTTCGACTAGCGAATCTTGTGGTGGTTATATTCAAATTAATCGAAAACTTGGGACTTGGTCGTTCTGGGTAGTGTAGTGGTTAACATACCCGGGCGCTATCTGGGAGACGCGGTTTCGATTCCCGCTCCAGGACGACGAAATTTTCAAGTTTTCGGATATTATCTGACTTACTATCCTTGTCACATTTACACCAAAAAACGGATTGTCATCTTCAAAATTTGTCTAAACAGATTGATGAGGTGAAAACACGTTGTATCAGTCTGCGTAATTTTAAGTTTCATTCTGTAATGCATCCCTTTGTATTCAATTTCTTTCGCTGCGGCATTAAATGTAATAAGCAGTTCTGTACTTTTTTAGAAAATGGAAGAGTGTCATACAGGGTCATCATCATCATCATCATCATTGTCAACCATTATCAATCCACTGCTGGACGAAGGTCTCCCCAAGTTTCCTCCACAACGGTCTGTTTTGTGCCAGTCTCCTCCATGTCCCCCCTGCATACTTTCGAATTTCATCCACCCATCTCCCATGTGGTCATAGCTACTGGTAAATTCTAAGGAGGGCTACTAGTAATGTAGGAGAGGCTAGAATTTCTTTTTGCTTCAGTAAATTAGTGTATATTATTCGAAGAGCACCTGCACTGTTTTTGCTTTTAATGGCACTAAATCCGGAGTGAGTTAGCCTTGGGATTTCTTCTTTTAGAATGAAATGACGAATCAGTAAAACCGTTTAACCGAAGTAGACAACATTTGATGTTTCCAATTTCTGTTTAAAAAAAATTAAGAGCCCATTTGGTTGAAATTCAGAAAAAGTATCCTATACATTGTTACGTATATTCTAAATTAACTTTCCTTTTTAGTTTCTTTCTCTATGTAAATCTTGAGTTTGTTCTCAGTTATACTTCACACTTAACGTGATATCTTTTCTCTCAAACGAATACTGTTGGCAATAAAATTGAGGTAGAATGAACGTGACGTATGCCTGTTATGAGATCAGAACGAGATATATAAACTACGACACAACAGTTGCTTGAGTGTGGAGTGGTGTGGTGGTGGAAAGTGAAATGTGGAGCGTGGAGTGTTGATTTGTGTTATGTGATTTCTATACTATCCTGAAGTGCTATAACCTGTGCTGGAAAAATAAAAGCCAATTTCCGTAAGTTTGACTTCTGTCATAAATGTATCGTCTGGCCGTTAAGGTTTAATTTAGGAACTATTTCATCGTATGGTTACGTTTTTAAAATAACGTATCAGTACGAAAAGACATATACGTTATAACATCATAAAGGGACGCATTTGTTTGTTTCCTCTAGGTTAGGCAATTTTTAAGAACACCGCTACGCATGCTGTACACGGAAGGAGGATCGGAATATCCAAAAATCTGAAATGATCACCATACCCAACAAACTTGTACGTTATATTGGCGCCCGAACTACCAGGATGACCCGGCTGTTAAATTTCTCGCAATGATGTGATGTTCTTACCACGCGGCGCGACAGGAAAAATGAGAATCCCTTCTTCAGTGCTTCGAAAAATAAATCAATGTAATGTTACATTACACACACCAAATTGTCTGGGATTTCTCAAATGCACGTTCTTCGTGGGATGACTGCCTACAGCGACACATGGTCCCGGCTGACCCTTGGGACATGCCCCCGGCCCTCTTTCGGGGGGAGGGGGAGATGTGACGTGCCTGCACCGCAGGACGCTCATGAGATAAAGGCAGATAGCAGTGAGAGCACATGTCCACGTAGCTCAGATGGGAGAACGACTTACTCCGGAGTGAGGATGTCCGGCGCTCACAAACTTATACGTTATACTGTCGTTTCCGAGCAATGTATATTTAAGCTGAGTTAACCTTAAAACACTCAGTTCTAGGATTAAATGGTTGAAATATTTCTTATTTATATATTTATTCATTTATTTTGAGAATTCTAAAGCAAAATCCTTCAAGGACGATCGAAGAGAACACACTGATTAATTTTTATACGATGAATAGTTAACTGAATATTGAATTCAAATGTCATTAGAATTATTAATACAGCCATCAGACATCTCTGAATCACCTGTATATATATACTGTTCATTACGCAGCATTAATCACATCAGAAAACTTGAAAATTACATCACCCTAGAGCGAGAAAGAAATTGAACAACGGGCGTTCCATACAATCTGAGAATAAAATCATACAAATGAAGAAAGAGAGGTACAGCAAAGTATATGTTATTCTTTCTCAAAGTATCTTCCTTCGGATGATATGCAACGGTCCCATCATTCAGTCCGCTTTTCAAAGCATGTAACGAAGCCATTTTGTGGAAGTTGCTTTAGCGACCCCTTTACAGCTTGAATAACGTCAGCATCTGTGCTGAATGTTGCGCCACGGAACTTCACCTTCGTTGTTGGAAACAACCAGAAATCGCACGGGGCGAGGTCAAGGCTGTAGACAGGCTGTGGCAAGATTTCAATATTGCATTTCGTAAGAAACTGTTGAACACAAGCAGCCACATATGGGCGGGCTTTATCACTATGTAGGGTCCACTTGCCCATCAGTTCCAGTCACTTAATCGATATGAGTCATCGCACACGCTTCAAGACTGAAATGTAATACTCAGCATTGACGGTAATTTGTGCAGGAACGGCATGTGGGCAGTCAACACCTTTATGATCAAAGAAAATTATCATCATCACCTTCCCAGCTGATTTGGTTTGGCGGACTTCTTTCGGAGAAGGTGAGCCAGTGTGTTTTCAGACACTCGTTGCACTCTTCGTGAGGGGGTCGAAATAGTGAATCCATGTTTCATCGGCGGTAATTACTGTGTTTAAAAAGTTTGGATCCTTTGCAACCATTTGTTTCCACTCATGACACACCTGAACTGTGGCTAACAGTGGTTCTGTCGTCAGGTGGTGAGGTACCCATCTGGAACACACCAGATGCAGCAGTAATTTGTCGCATAGAATGCGGAATGCCGAACTTTTTTAAATATTAGTTGACGCCGCTATGACTTCAAATGCTATTCGTCGATCTTCTTGCAAGATTACCCAAACAGTGTTAACAATATGCTTCGTAACAACATTTTCAGGTCGACCAAGCCTAGGAGCGAGTTCTGCCGGCAAACGCCATTTTTTGAAATCGTGGTGCCATCTAAAAAACGTTGATTCACCCAAACATTTATCTTTGTAAGTTTTTCCATTAACTGTTTCTGGAACCGTTTTATACAAACGATAGCAACATTTTATCGCACAACGCATTTCACTTCGTAACTCTCAATCACTCACTTCCATAGCTATATGGCGAAATGCAGACGTAGCTTAAACAACTGCGCACTAACAAAATCAGAATCGTCTGCTACAGCTAACAACTGTTGCCATAGATACTTCCTTAATTCAGTTAGTCGTCTGCGTGGTTATTTTTCCCTTTCGCACAGTTGCCAACTCAAAAAAATTACTCTTAGTTTTTACGGAACGGCCTTTATATTTCCTGGAAACTACATAATTTAGTTTATTCCAGAAAAACATGTTTTGCAACGGAGATAGATGTCTTAAAATGTAATACATGTTGAATAATGATCTGTTTTGCATCACGTTTCTGTTGCGTCTAAGCTTGTGAGACACTGCGATTCTTCGTCTTTCATGCTATAACATTCTGAAACTTTTAAAATGTTACTCATAGGTGGCAGCACGTGCTAATAAAGCTACATTTTGATTTTTACTGAAATTTCATTGTGATTCTGTACAAGGAAACATATCTGAAGCCAGAAAATTACTATAAACTGAGCGGAGAGAAATCATGGGATACTTGTATGTTATTCCTATATAAGAAGGAATATCCCAAGTCCAATAACTTCAATTGAAAAAACAGTTTAATGAAAAATGTGCTGAACAATAGTTGTAGAATTGCCAATAGAATCTATCAAATTTAGTGGCGCACCCAGGAATTCTTGTTGGAGGAGACTGTATATATATATATATATAGCATACGTACACAATGTGTGTACATAGATGTAGTGTACGCCTATAGTTTACATACAGTTGTGACATACGTCGCTGTTAATCTCTTTGGGGCTTTGGAAAAAATACACCATGTAATAGAAAACACTGTAATTTTTTGAACATGTAAAATAATATTTTTTAGTATTTAATTTGTGACATACGTCGCTCTTAATCTCTTTGGGGCTTTGAGAAGAAGACACTATGTAATAAAAGACAGTATGTAATTTTTTGAACATGTAAAATAATATTTTTTAGTATTTAATTTGTGACATACGTCGCTCTTAATCTCTTTGGGGCTTTGAGAAGAAGACACTATGTAATAAAAGACAGTATGTAATTTTTTGAACATGTAAAATAATATTTTTGAATGTTTAGATTGTGACGTACGGCGCTCTTAATCTCGTTGGGGTTTTGAGGAGAACAGGAGAAGGCATTATGTAATAGAAGACACTATGTAATTTTTTTAACATGTAAAATAATATTTTTGAATGTTTAATTTGTGACGTACGGCGCTCTTAATCTCGTTGGGGTATTGAGGAGAAGGCGTTATGTAATAGAAGACACTATGTAATTTTTTGAACATGTAAAATAACATGTTTTAATGTTTGATTTGTGACGTACGTCGCTCTTAATCTTTTTGGGGAATTGAGAAGAAGACACTGTGTAATAGAAGAAACTATGTAATTTTTTGAACAAGTAATATATTTTTGAATGTTTAATTTGTGACGTACGTCGCTCTTAATCTCTTTGGGGCTTTGGGAAGAAGACAATATCTAAAATAATATTTTTGAATGTTTAATTTGTGACGTGCGTCGTTCTTAATCTCCTTGGAGGAGGCTTAAGCCCCCAAAGCCGCCTCCGTGGGGGCGCCAATGATCAAATTCAACCAAATTTGGCATCAATTACTTCTTTAATTGCAAGTAAGTGTACGCTGAAAAAGATTATATTTATTCCCATCCTATAAATATTTTAGGTAAATCCAGTCAAAACAGAAAGGAAATAACACCATTATTAAGATGACTATGTTCAATGCTTTGGCATTTCTGCCGTGAATATTGCGTGATTTGTAACTTAATTCAAGGAAAAATTCATCTGCTTCAGAAAATGGTTCCATACTTATATTTTCTTACAATTAAATAAGTAATTGATGCCAAAATTGGTTGTATTTGGTAGATTCAGTTGAGTTCTACAACGTTTCCTTCACACATTTTTCATTAAATTGTTTCTTCAAAATTTATTGGATTTGCTGTATCCCTTCGCATAGATAACACATACAGGCATCCATGATGTGTGTGGTAATATTCTGCATGTGTGTTTATATCTAATTTCTTTTCACGTTTTTTATCAAAAATTATATTAGTAACTAGACTCAAGGCCTACATGTAGAACAATACAATGAAAATATTTTAGTTTTGGAATTAGAAGTTCAGAACGCTATGTTACCCCCGCTTTACTTCAAGTGCTAAATTAAGAAGCACGAAATTTTTACATGCTATGTTTACGGTTGGACTGCAGGTTATGGTGCTACTGAAGATGATGTTCCAACTTCTCTAAGCATCCCAAAAGTTCGATTTTTTTTAATTGTCACTACTTCAATTTTGCGGGAAATTTGAAAATTCGGGACAAAAAATAAGAAATTGAGGACAAATATCCTCAGTCAGTTTTTACGGAATTGAGGAATGTCCCCAGAAAATGACGATGTGATAATAACGGCCGAGTTGCCAAAAATGAAGTGGTCACCTTAACCTAGTGCCGTAAAACAAAAGTGCCTCCCACTATGCTCATTCGGGGACACAAAGACCAGGCCCACCAAGGCCGCCTAGAAAACACAAGGCCATGACATTAGAGAGACGATTTCTCTTTTTTAGTGACGTCACGCGGCAACCAAAGCTTCCGATTGGTTTATAACGCTGTCGTGTATGGTGCCAAACACGACCCCGACATATCAGGCCGAGCAACGTGAGAGTGACGTCACGAACGGAGGGAAATCGTCTTTCTAATGTCATGGCCTTGTGCTTTCTAGACGGCCTTAGGCCCACTCACACGAACGGTCAGAAGCCAACGCTTAGACCATGTTACGGAGATTTTATACTAGGTTTTAGGATATGACATAAAATCTCATTTTGCAACTTTTATTTCGTTTCGTGCTCCTCTTTCTTTGTTTCCACAAAGCGTGAGAGAAATTTCGGTGTGTCACTCCTCCATTAAATATCGGAAGCACGGTTCATTAAGAACATCCAGTTTGTCCGAGTTTAGAGTATGCACCATTGTATGTTGAAAGGAGATTAGTTTTATTATGCTCTTTTGATGTTTTGCATTCTTTATTTCAAAGCAGCCGACTGAAGGCGTAGGCTCTCTTAACTTTTACCTTGATGCTTGAGATTAGCTGAGAGTGGAATGTTTTCTCACGGGGAACTCTGATGGCTAGAGGGGTTTTGTGGAGGCAAAGGACAGTCTTAACTAGGATTCGAAAGCGAACGGTCACAAGGAGGAGACGGAGAAATGCCCTCAGGGAAGAGAGGGAAGTTTTAGGCTGACCAGGAGGATACGGGAATTCTCCGCAGCACGAGAGATAACGAAAAGTAGGATTTTAGGGTAGGAAATACAGAGCTGACGGACAACCTTTTAAGCGCTAAGGTTACAACAGGAATAACGTTTTTTTAACAAGAAATTAAAAAGAATTGTTAAAGATTTATTAGTAAGTACTATTAGTTATTTTATTGCTTTTAACTACGCGCGACTCACGAGTTACAACGAGCCTCTTAACGACTGGCGCCCGACGTGAATTATCCCAACCCATTGCATTAAGTGACAACTCGGAGAATCTACGCAGCTTATAGCCAGCCGGAGAACAGGACTTTTCTCAGGGCATCAATTTGGATTTCAGCTATAGCCCAATACTTTCGTACAGGTCAGAGATCGGCGCGTTTAGTGAACTTCTACTTGTGCCTTAAAGGACTATGGAAAATTTCATAAATCATCACTCATCGAGGTTTGTTGCAGGGATCCAAATGTAAGTAGTACTTTCCTTTCCATTTCTATTTTTCTCAAGTGTTGACACCACATTTTTGACATGGCAAACGAATCAGATCCAGGACTTGGACTGAATCCATATAGTATCCCAGCCCTCATTGCAGGCTATGCAGCTCTAATTACTAACTACAATTTTACAGACAAAAATCTTAAAATTACTCACTTTTCCAAACCATCGAAGATATAGGAAATTTAGCAGGATGGAAAGATATATGGAAAAGATAATCATTGCGCGGACGAAGTTGCGAGGAGCCGCAGCTGTTTTTTTATGTTCAAGCCCCATGTTGCGTACGACAAACAATTACAACACCTTTAAAGCAACATTAACAGAGCGTTTTGACGATGAAGAGCCTTTAGCGATGCGTCAATTGGCACTCTCTAACTGTTTTCGAAGAGAAGATGAAACAGTTAAAGAATATGCAGCGATACTCAGTGCTCTTGCTGATAATTATTCAAAGGTTACTCCGGATGATCCTGCGCACTTGCGGCATTTCAAAGATAAACGAAATTGAGCCAATTCTTACAGCGTTTGAGACCGGATCTCAGGAGATGAGTATTATCTTCAAATCCCCAGGATTATGCAACAGCAGTTATTAGAGCTATTAGCGCAGAGAGCTACACCAAATGAGCAGCACAACCCATCCCAGTAGCTGCATCTTATTGCACATCACCCCAGCTAGTTTCCAAGAAAGATGTCATGCTCGAAAAATTTTTGAGAAAAAGGGACGAAAGCATTAGAAATTTGTCGGATCAAGTAAGGGATTTACAACTTCGGAAAACAAGGCAGAATATAGGCCAGTATGATAGAATTTCGGAACCGACGGAGCGCTACTGGTCAGATAACAGAACAATCACATAAAACCAACAAAGAATGTTGGAACTGTGGCTCTTTTCGGCACGTACAACGTAACTGCCCAGAGAAATCGTATCCCGATCACTATGACACCAGGCGTTATGAACATCATGAAACCAGGCCTAATCACGCCCAACACTATGAAGTCATCCTAGATCCAATTTCATATGCCCCACAATCGCAAGAGCAGCGAAATAGAACAGAGGCGAGGCCCTCGGAGCGATCAGCCAACTTTAGAAGCCAGCAGAATTTAAACTAAGACCGACGGCATTCATGGGCCTGAATTCCGTCGTGATGGATACCACATCTCCCTCCTCGTATTTCAACGCATATGAAAATGTCCCTCTGCTAAGCCCGCCATGTGACGAGACAGAAGCGTGAAGTATATGCATGAAAGAAGAGAGTAAAGCACATTCTAGTGAAAATTCTGAAACTACCAACTCAAGTGCTCTTCCGGTCATTAATTGTTTACCAGCGTTTGTTACAAATGAACCACTAGCTACAGAAATTGACAGGGAAAATAATTTGCCTGAAACAGTCGTTGCTGAAGGAAGTCAGCCCACCATCACTCATGAAACTCAAGATGCTTCTGAAGATGGGAATAATGATTCTACGGATTCGAAGGAGAATGGCAAAGTTTCTACAAACATCTTTAGCCAAATTACTAATGTGAAACTAATAGATTCCATACCTGATCCTTCTAAGATAAATGAGTACAAAGCCGAAGCTGACTCTATGAGAGATGAATTCACAAGTAAAAAATCCAATCCAAACAAAAGTGTTGCAAATGAGTTACTAGTGAAACACAAAACTGTAAATATTATTTTTCCAAATGTGCAAAACAAAAAATCACTCTTATGTGAACTGAATTGTGAAACTCATAACAGAAATTACAGATCATCTATGCAATTCTCTTTCCCTATAACACAACTGAATTTAGATTACCAAACCCGCCAAGATGCAACTTCCCTTAAATTCGCGCAGTTCATGATGTTGAACACGAAGAAGTTTAAATACAAATAGCAATAACACCAAGCCAATCATTCACACAGGTGAAATTTGCATAACTCGGAAAATTACGGAAACGGAAACGGACTACGAATACAATGATATCCTATTATATGCGTGTGTATATATAGTGCAAAAAAATTTCATGCAGGTGAAACGTGATTTTTGATTTCACATAGGTGCTACTACATTAATTTCTATTGTGAATTCCACGCAAAATATAATGCTCATAACAGCTGAAAATAAACTCATGTTTCAGCAGAGCACTTATGCATTTATGCGAACTTTATGATGAACACTCGGATTATTTCCTTAAATAAGCTTTGTTTTAAAATACACTGACGGAAAAAAATCCCAACACCAAGAAGGGGTTGTGTTAGATAAACGACAGTTGGTAGGCGGTGAGAGTAAATCTGTAAGATGACGTCCATGCAAATTTCGCGCTCGGCGCATACGTGTGGCGCTAGTAGCGCCCCTCGGAACATGCAAAGCAGGTTTGCTGTAAATACGCGCTGTAACGTTCGTGAGCGTTAGTTATCATTGAGATTCGACGTAGTGTGTTGATGTTAGTCAAGAATGCCTTTAAAAAGACGAAGAAGCCATTATCAACAGCTCACGGAGTTGGAACGTGGTCGTGTAATAGGGCTACGAGAAGGTGGATTTTCTTTCGGCAAAATTGCAGAACGACTTGGCAGGAAAGTAGCCACTGTGCATGATTGTTGGCAGCGGTGGTCAAGGGAAGGTACTGCCTCAAGAAGACCGGGTTCCGGCCGGCCACGTGGCACTACTGAGAGGAACGACCGCCGCGTATGGCCGTGGCGCATCGTACTGCGTCTGTGGCAGCAATTCGAGCTGCGGTTGCCACCACAGTGACAAAACGAACTGTTACAAATCGGTTACTTGAAGGACAGTTCCGAGCCAGACGCCCTGTAGCGTGCATTCCACTTACTCCAAACCACTGCCGTTTGCGACGTCAGTGGTGTTAAGCTAGAGCTCATTGGAGGACGGAGTGGAGATCTGTTGTGTTTTCTGATGAAAGCCGGTTCTGCTTGGGTGCCAGTGATGGCCGTGTGTTGGTTAGAAGGAGGCCAGGTGAGCGCCTGCAAACCAACCTGTCTGCGGCCGAGACACACTGGACCTACACCTGGAGTTATGGTCTGGGGAGCAATTTTCGATGACAGCAGGAGCACTCTCGTGGTTATCCCACGCACCCTGACGGCACAGTTGTACGTCGGTCTGGTGATTCAACCTGTTGTGCTGCCATTCATGAACAGCATTCCAGGGGGTATTTTCCAACAGGATAACGCTCGCCCGTATACCGCTGCTGTAACCCAACATGCTCTACAGAGTGTCGACATGTTGCCGTGGCCTGCTAGATCACCAGATCTTTCACCAATCGAGCACGTATGGGACATCATTGGACGACAACTCCAGCGTCACCCCCAACCAGCATTAACCGTCCCTGTATTGACCGACCAAGTGCAACAGGCATGGAACTCCATCCCACAAACTGACATCCAGCACCTGTACGACACAATGCATGAACGTTTGCGTGCTTGCATTCAACATTCTGGCGGTTACACCGGTTATTAATGTACCAGCATTTCACATTTAAAATGGCTCTTCTCGCGCTTACATTAAGCTGTGATCTTGAAACCTTAATCGATTAAATATGTTACCTATACAAATGTATTGCCGCCATTTCATTCCTCTACAACTATTTTTTCGTGGTGTTGAGATATTTTTTCCGTCAGTGAATGTATGCAATATTTCATTGATCAATACATGAACTCATATGCACGATTTTTAACAGACAATTTGTGGTATATTGACTGTGATTTATAATGATATTGTTTCGATACTTTAGTAGCACTGAACTTTTGAAAAATGCAAATATTAACTGAACTGCTTACAAAACAGTTACTTTCCTTAGTACATAAGAACTATAAAATTTTATGCAAAGACGTTTGCATGCTCGAATTCGTATTAATATTTCATTTTGATTTATTTTATGTATTTCATGGTTCAGGTGATCATGTAAGGTCACCCAGGTAATTTAACAATCAACTTATTTGAAAATTAGAAATCATTCCTTTCGTAAAAGATGTTTTTGATTCAGACAGATTGCATGTAAGTGATTAGAATAATTTTTGATCATAGGTTTTTCCAATAATTTTCAAAGTAGAGAGGAAGAAATCATGTTATGGGTTAATGTAAGTTGATTAGAAATAGAGAGGTTTAAAGATAATTGCCAGAAAAATATGTGATTTGTAGAAAGATGAGAGCCGTTATTATTGTTTTTCTCCTTCGTATTTGTGTTTCAGAGGCATCGAGTAGAATAGGAAATGTGCATCAATTCATTGAAAATGTGTTATCTCATACGTATTATTTTAAGTGTAACGAGAATTTCAATTTGCATATGTGTACTGCTGGAATTTTTTCCGGAACCCATCAAATGCAGATCTAATCACCTTGCATTTCCGTTCCCATTATCATGACACTCGTGGACATAATAGTTTTTTTAATACCTAGAGCGCGTACTAATTTATTATTTAATAATATTAACTTGACCTGCCCTAGGTTCTGGAATGGGTTGCCGCTTCGATTCAAGACGATTACACACTTTTCGGTGTTCAAAAAACAACTGAAGACCTTCAGAATTAATAGTTGATTAACGTTTGGTTATATATTACGCATTATTACTTTAATTTACTGCATAATGGTTAAATTGTTTTTTGGCTTGACTATTTAGATTCTTTTTTTTGGGGGGGGGGGGGACTAGGGGTCCGTCAGGCTATTGTTAGCCTTTTTCCATGGTTCCCTTGCCACAATCACAGTGCACCGCACTGATTTGTTTAAGAACCTGTAGTGGTGCTTCAACTTACTTTAACTAAAACTAAAAACAAATTTATTCATGTTATCATATGTGTTTTTGTAGTTCTTATTACTTCATTTATACTTTTCAATATATGTATAATATTATTGTATAATATTTGTATTTGCATGTTTTTTTTTGTTTGTTTTTGGCACAGAAGTTGTATTTGTGATTTGATTGTGTGGTGAATGGTGTAGTGTGGCAAAGAAAAATTAAAATAAATAAAAAATAAATAAAAATACACCATTCTTCTTACTGAAAACGATTTGTTAAACTATTTGTTCATATGATCTATTTCACTTATGCATCAAGTAATGTTTAATTCTATTGTCATTAATCATGAAATAGGGCTGAAATATCTCAGCAATGTGAATATGAAAGACATGAATAATTTGGAAACTTCGAAAATATCTTGTTGTTAAACCTCCGCATGTAGATAATATCGAGCTATATAATGTACATTACTTGAATTCATGTAATTCACGAGGTTGTCCTAAGCTCAAGTTTAGCATTGAATTAAGTTCGGGCAGGAGATGGATTTTGAGCAAAAAATGCAACAAATTTTATTCGTTCCATATTTTTTTTTTTTTTTTTTTTGCAAGGCGGAAGTATTGTTACGGAGATTTTATACTAGGTTTTAGGATATGATATAAAATCTCATTTTGCAACTTTTATTTCGTTTCGTGCTCCTTTTCCTTTGTTTCCACAAAGCGTGAGAGAAATTTCGCTGTGTCACTACTCCATTAAACATCGGAAGCACGGTTCATTAAGAACACCCAGTTTGTCCGATTTTAGAGTATGCACCTTTGTATGTTGAAAGGAGATTAGTTTTATCATGCTCCTTTGATGCTTTGCATTCTTTATTTCAAAGCAGCCTACTGAATGCGCAGGCCCTCTTAACTTTTACCTTGATGCTTGAGATTAGCCGAGAGTGGAGTGTTTTCTCACGGGAAACTCTGATGCCTGGAGGTTTTTTCTGGAGGCTAAGAGGAAGGAGGCGAAAGACAGTCTTAACTAGGATTCGAAAGCGAACGGTCGCAAGGAGGAGACGGAGGATTGCCCCCAGGGGAGAGAGGGAGGTTTTAGGCTGACCGGGAGGATACGGGAATTCTCCGCAGCACGAGAAATAATGAAAAGCAGGATTTTAGGGGAGGAACTACAGAGCTGACGGATAGCCTCCAAACAAATAACCAAAGGAAAGAATAAATGTTTCTAAGATATATAAAAGGATCGCCAGAATTATTAGCATACAATTATTATCTTCTGCTTATTACTATTAGGTATATTACTATCTTCAACCATATAAGACTTAGCAACTCAAACCACGCAATATTTATGAAGTTAACATAGAACCTGTCAACAGGAAGTGGCTGACGATAGATTGCTTTCGCTGGTTTCTTCTCTTCTAGGAACTTCAGTTTATTATCTGGATCTTCAGCGAGCGAACTATTTCCAGCTAATGATAAGCTAGTACGATCGCGAAAACACCGTTCTGAACGCATCTCTATGAGTTTTTTCGTTTAAATGATCGCTAGACAAACGCACGCCAGAGAATAACAGAAGAGAGAATCGAGGGGGTGCAGAGCCGAGCACTTCGTATGATTACTGGGTCTTCCATCTGTACCTCTTTTCGGAACCTGATGAACAGACTTGGAGTCGAGAATGTACACGAGTTCTCCAGAAGGCTAGCCAAGAAGTTTTCCAAGAAAGCGGAGGCCCACCCTAAGGAACTAGTTAGGGGTGCGGTTGATTACGATCCCAGCAAAATCTTTATTTACCCAAGAACTAAGGCGGCGATCGTTGCCTCCCCCCTCCCCCCTCCACCGGGACATTTCGAAGAGCAGCACTTTTGAGCACTGTTCTTCGGCTGGAGGCCTTGTATCAGATGGAGGACAGGATCAGATGGAGATCCAAATTGCAAACATTTGGTAGGTGTTAGATAAACCACCTCCCCGATTGGGTGGTGTTTTGGTGTACTGTGATGGATGTCTGTGGTGTTTTGCTCCCTCTTTCTATCTCTAATTATTCTTTGTCTTCTTCCTATTGAGTTCGCTTACTCAAATCTCCTACCTTTCAATTTCTAAGGGTAGTTATAGACCCGGAGTCAGACACTCCCTTCCTAAAACTACTCCAACCAAGTCCAAGTCTACTCGCTACTCTTAACATCAGAGAAATTGAACATGGTAGTACTTCTGGCATTCATCAGCCTTAGCACACCACAAATATTTTGCCACGGTAAGTTCTTAATACACGATTCAATAAGACTCGTCGTTTTGATCATGTCACGGCAGGATTGAGAGTGAATTCACGTGTATCTACTATCAGCGCAAGTCGTGTGTCTGTAGGATTTGTGATAGCAAAATCTAAGGATTCTGTCCAAAATGTGTAGAACTATTGGTGACTCATGGGTGTTTGTTTAAAATTTTAATCGGTTAATCGATACATACCTATTCAGTAATCCATGGTAAACGAAATACATTCTCTGGGCCAGCCAGAAGGGAATGCTCATGTCTGAAAACAGGTCCGGTTCTGGGGTGTTACTCGCCTGCGTGCCACATATATTTAGCCGCCCATGCCAATGCGGATCGAGTACAAGTAAATATGCTATTAGATTCCTAACCTAATCCACAGCATGGGGGATGCTTTTTTCACTGTTCTATTTAGTTGACAGGGGTACAAGATTACAACTTACAAATATTCTATAATATTAACACAACAACGTATACACTTATTTTTTTAAACTATATTCAAAACAAAACTGTTCAAAAATATCACAATCACACAGACACTGACACATTACACATAAGTACTACAACTTAATAAAATGTATGTGTGGATGGATGGATGGATGGAGTTAAAAGTGCACTGTTCTTGTTTTCTTACTTGCCAATTCGTCAATTACATCTGATAATTCCAAACTTTCACACAATTCCTTCTCTATAGCCAACACTCCTAGATCCTTAAACCTCTCTTGAGTCCTTGACGCGCTTAAATATGTTATTACAATTAATACAGAAATTTAACGTGGGCCAGGAACATCAAACAAAGACCTTCGCTCTTTCCACGTTTATAAGTGAGTCACGGAAAACTCTCATTGGCCGCCACCGGTAGTCGAACCCAGGGTCTTCCAGTTACGCGCCGGATATGCTTCCGCTACACCACAGCGGCCTCGAATTCCTCCAGACTCACACACGCTAACTACCAAGCCAATTTGGCAGATTGCTTCTTGGAGCCCCGCACAATGCTGGGGATTCACCAAAGATGGTAAGCAGCTACTGAAGAAATAATTAGAAGGCGGTGGCGGCCAATGAGAATTTTTCCATGACTCACTTATAAACGTGGAAAGAGCGAAGATCTTTGTTTGATGTTCCTTGTCCACGTTAAATTTCTGTATAAATTATTCATTCGCCTTCTAATTATTTCTTCAGTTGCTGCTTACCATCTTTGGTGAATTCCCAGCATTGTGCGGTGCTTCAAGAAGCAACCTGCCAAATTGGCTTGGCAGTTAGCGTGTGTGAGTCTGGAGGAATTCGAGGCCACTGTGGTGTAGCGGAAGCATATCCGGCGCGTAACTGGAAGACCCTGGGTTCGACTCCCGGTGGCGGCCAATGAGAATTTTTCTGTGACTCACTTATAAACGTGGAAAGAGCGAAGATCTTTGTTTTATGTTCTTACAAGTTTGAGTTTCCAAAAACTCCTTTCACCTGTTACTGCACTAACTGGTAATGTCAGAAGAATTCTCAATGCTATAAACACATGACGAAATGATGACATTAAGTTATTGTTTCTTATTTATGTTGAGTTTTTTAATGGGTCTGCCCCATCTGCAACTCTACTGCTCAAAGCTCTATACGTTATCAGCTGGTTGAAGAGCTCAAGACCATCAATATCCTTAAAACGTTTGCTTCCTTTGTTAATTAGAAGGTAAACATCTAAGTCAAAGCAAGATTTTTTAATTTCCTCTTCAGTCATTTCTCGAAATTCAGAAAGAAATTTAAATACATTAGGACATTCCAGTAGAATTTCAAGCATTTCCTGAATTCAATTTAAGGCTGTATCAACAATCGTTAGATAAAATTGTATTCTGAATAATTCTTTTGTATTTGTCATAGATTCATCAGGACTTTCATAATCAGAAAGGCAAACTTTAGTCTTACTCCTTACAACTGGAAATTCTGCTCCACATTTATTTCTACAGCTAAAGCTTCTGCATCCTTAATATGCACTGCTGGACAATTGCTAAAGACGGTGCATAAACGGCTATATAGCGCATAAAAAAGTACGTGTGGTTGGATGCCAAGTGAAATAAAATAATGTCAGAATGCCAGGACATTACAAGAAAGACAATTTATTGTGCTCTGAAATCCAGAAGGCTTTGGAACGTGTTCAAGGGACAAACAGGCCATTTTGTGCAGAATACGTAAACGTGAAAAAATGCAATTACCGTCCGGAGACGTTCCGGCGTAAGATGTCAATACGGGATATGGCCACCATGGAGAGCGATGCAAGATTCCACACGTCGTGTCATGCTTTGCACAACATTATCAAGCAGCTGTTGGGGTAATTTATTCCATTCCTCTGTCAGTGCACGGATGAGGGTGTCCTTGTTTATTGGAGGGCATTGGCGACCAGCAAGACTCCTCCCCAAAGCATCCCACACATTTTCAATGCGATTCAGATCTGGAGAACGTGCTGGCCATACGAGGCGTTGAATATCCTCGCTGTCAAGACACTCCTGGAGAGCGAATGTTCGACGACATGTTGCGTTGTCGTCCATGAAAACGAATCTATCACCGACAGCACCACGGAACATGCGAATATGAGGTAGCAGAACATCATTAATGTATCGTTGGCCAGTCATAGTCACAGTTGGAAGCACATAGAGGGACGTACGGCCATTGATCATGATGCCAGCCCATACCATGACACTACATGTCGGATATCGGTCCCTTTCCTGTATGTTTGCTGGACAATATGCAGTACCACTATCACGCCAGATCAGTTGTCGTCGACAATCAGACGATAGACTGTATCTACTCTCATCTGAGAAGAGAACAGCAGACCAGTTGTTATCAGTCCAATTGCGATGTTGATGGCACCATTGCGAACGGTCGGTACGGTGACGTCTGGACAATAGGATGCACACAACAGCACTGCGGGCGTATAGTCCTGCTTCATGCAAACGTCTGGCGACCGTTTTTCGGGAGGTCCGTTTGCCAGTAGCAGCCATAAACTGATTTGCTACCTCACTAGCTGTGCTGCGCCGGTGTCTTTTTGTTGATAGCACTATGTACCGATCTTCTGCAGGTGTCGTACTGCGAACACGACCTCCCCGTGACGTTTGCTACACTCTCCATTTGTTTGAAATGATTTCCAAAGCCTTGAAACAACACTGTGGCTGACGTCGAACTCCCTGGCAACATCTGTTATTTTTCGCCCTTCTTCAATCTTGCCAATAATACGGCCACGCGTAAAATCATCTAGGTGATGTCGGGAAGACATACTGAAATTTCCAAGTTCGTCAATTGATTCTTTCCCTTTCAACTTTGCGTTTGAACAACAACGGTCAATACGCGTCAAATCCTTTATATCTCTTATCAGCGCTATGACGTCACGAACAAGTTCGGCAATTCAAAATTTGCATGCGCACAACACGTCTTACTGTATCCCGCACTTATGCTAATTTCCACATTTTCCTGCCTTCCATTTTATGGTTGCTATCGTTGCTATTGTCATCCGTCCTTAGCAATTGTCCGGCAGTGTATTTGCTAAATGCCTCTTCAGATTTGGCTACGGTTAGAAATTTAACAAGCTCACTCAAAACATTAAGAGATTCATTTACGTTGGATTGAGGGCACTGTAACATTTTACTTACAACATCAGTTTTTGACAGAAAATCGTTCCATATAATGGTTGAAGAGATGAACTTAAAAGACGCAATCCGATCTACCAAACATTGAGCTGTATGTTTTGTTTTCATGCCTCTGGAATTGTCGCCTATTAGATCATTTAAACTTTTTCATGACTGCACCTAATTGCAATCTAAGGTCGCACTGCTTTTTTTCTACTTTCCCAACTTGCGTAACTTACATATTACAGTGTTAATCTACTAATATTACGTTTTAGTATATCTCACCTGTAAGGGGATACAGAAAAAAATGTGTACAATTATTCGATAATGTTAAAACAATAAACTGTTTCAAATGTTAGTTTGGCAGCATTATTTTCAACTAAATTTAATGAATGGGATGCACAAGGTACAAAAAAGGCTCTAGGATTTATATTCCTAATTTTCTTCTGCAAGCCAGTATGCTTACCACGCATATTTGCCCCGTTTTTTGTACCTCTGTCCACGCATATCTTGAATGTCTAGTTCATAATCTGTTAAGAGTTCACTTAGAAGATAATTACATAATCCTTCCCCTGTAGTGTCTGAAAGTGGATAAAACCCAAGAAATAATTCTCTGATTGCAACATCAGAATTGTCAATATTTACAATTCTTACTACAAACGCTATCTGTTCAATGCGGCTGGCATCTGTCGTACAGTTGAGAATTACCGAAAAATATTTTGCTTTCTTTACAAATTCCTTGATTTTTGATTTTATGCCACTTGCTAAAACACATAGGATTTCATTTTGAAAAGCATGTCCTAAGTAATGAGGCATATGATTTTTAGCAGGTTGAGATTTTGTTATGATCGACATGCTGTAAGATAACGGGGTCAAATTTTGCTAGCATTTCTATAGCCTTTAAAACTTTCCCAGTGTTTGTTTCATGTAATTTATCATTTTCAGCCCTGAGAGCTAAACACTGCCCTGCTAGAAACTGGACAATTGCAATGATTCTCTCAATAATGGCACGCCATCGTCTTTTTTCAGATTCAAATTACCGTTGTTCTTTATCAATTGTACAACTGTTGCAGAGGCGTGTTTTTATTTCATATCACATTTTACAGTTTTGCATATGTCCTACACTCGCTTCATGCCGCAATAAATGAGTAGTTCAATGTCTCCAATCTGAAAACCCCTGACAGTCTGTTAGTTTGTTTTGTTTTAAAGCAAACCACTTGCAACAAAAGCAAAACACACAATTGGATTTTGTAGGATAGATTAACCAAACCCTTTGAACTTTTTCACCGTTAGGTAAAACTTACGTTGCCAATGCGGGTCTAGAGTGAAAATTCTGAAAATGGTGGTTCCGCAAATGTTCCACCGAAAGAGGCCGCTCCGGCCTCCCTTAGAATTTGGCCGCCTGCGTGCTTGCACGCACTTCACACCTGCCAGAACCGGACCCTGTCTGAAAAACATTTGATATGAATAAAAAATACTAATACCACAAACACAAAAGTTGGTGGTATCGTCTAGGAATAGAAAGCCACTTTTAATTTTTATTTTGGGGCGTAATAAACCCATATGAGCAATTCTAAGTACTATGTGCAATGGCCTGCCAGTTCCAATGAAGGAAGACATGCAAAGAACTCATACGGCATCCAAGACTCGAATGCGGACACAACTCGGACAGCTAGCCAGAAACCTACACCTTTGACCACTCGGTTACTTGGAGGCGAAAATCCAATTGTTGGTAGTAAATTCCACGACATGACAGACTTTATCTAACCAACTTCGCATATCTCTACGGAGAAACTAGACACGATGAGATCAATAGTACTTGTAAAACTCCCTAACGGTTTTGTGGTCCTCTTACATGAAGGTGCACACGAAGAAATCAAAAATGCAATTTTTATACGTTCCCCAAACGTTTTTGTGGCCACTTATAGTCAAAGTTTACGAGAGAAGCTTACCCTACGATATTGAAGCCCTAATTTTCAAAGAATTGCCTTTCCATGAATTCTCCGTTCGATGAAACCTTTTTCGATGTATCCGTTTTCAACGCATTCGTTTTCAATAAATTCGTTTTCAACGAATTCGCTTTCGATGAATTCATCTAGAGCCTTTCCATCTTGCATTAGGAAAGACATTAAGAGAGGTATAAAACTCGGCTTCTGTGCAGTTGGCATAAATCACGTGACACTGGGGTGAAAATTACCAATGTATATCAAAATTATAGAACGGCGATTTCTGATATTTTTTTTACCACAGAAGCAGAGGCTCGGTCTCTGACAAAATAACATATGCACAGACTATACACAAGTGAAAGAAACATGAATAAGTACTAACGTCATCAGAAAAAAGCATTAGAATTTAAGATACACATGAAATATTGTTGATATACCTGAAATATAATATATAAATATCGTTGATATACATTAAGATATACATGAAATATCGTTGCACATATAAAAAATACGCAAGAGGTAATGAGCCAGTCATGTTGCAGAACGAAAAAATCAGCCATGAGGAACAGAAATTCTTAACTAAAAAGCAAGAGATCATTAAGAACACAAAGAACATAAAAAGCAAGAGATCATTAAGAACACAAAGAACATAAAAAGCAAGAGATCATTAAGAACACAAAGAACATAAAAAGCAAGAGATCATTAAGAACACAAAGAACATAAAAAGCAAGAGATCATTAAGAACACAAAGAACATAAAAAGCAAGAGATCATTAAGAACACAAAGAAACACATTAAGAACACACAGAACATAAAAAGCAAGAGATCATTAAGAACACAAAGAAACACATTAAGGACACATACATCATTAAGAACACATAAGAACATAAAAAGAAGACCATAAACACATAAGAACATAAAAAGCAAACCATGAACACATAGGAACATAAAAACTATCATTAAGAACATATTAAGGACATAAAAAGCAAGAGATCATTAAGAACACAAGGAATTGCCACGTACAGGAGAAATTTAAAAGAGTGGCTTCAGGGAGACGTGCTCTGGACAATGCGTTTTTGATATCTTCATTTAGTATTGGATTGATTGTAATGTGATTGATACAACTTTTATCAATTATCACACATAAATCTCGTCTACTTTCTGGAAAAAACTGACACACACACGAGAAGAATCGAAAACATTTCAAGGAATACAGGAAGGACTTGAAGACAAGTGCTGCAGAAACTTTCATTTACCACTACACCGTTCGTGCTTGATGATGACAGGTCTCTTATAAATCATCACTGTGAAAACGTATTCGTTTCTTGGTAAAGTACGAAAAGTTAAATCTATAATTACGAAAACTTAATAGTAATTGAAAAAAGTTATATTCAAGTTCTTGATCAGAAACGTAAGTCCGGTATATGAAAATGTTGTTCTGAACGATTATTTTAACTTACCATTTTAATCGTTGCAAAGAGAACAGTGTATGTTATTAGCGTATTTAAATAATTCACCAATGTGCTTCTCTTTAAAGAGAACATTTTCGACAAGGTGAGGCACGGTTCACAAAGTTGAACATTTAATGCCAGAGGCATCGCTTCCAGGAAGTGGTCACTTCGGGTTATTAAGGATTGAAAGTTTTCACGAGCTCGAAGTGCAGCGCTGTGAACAGCAGCTGACGAACCCAGTACAAACAAGAGTGATTCTGCATTATAAAGCAATATTATTATATCAACAGCAGCATTTGGTGCATCCTTTCTTCCCTGAAATATCAAATTGAAGATGCAGCGAAATATTGATAAGGTGTTGTTCAGGGTGACTAAGAATGCAACATTACACAATGCATCGTCGGCAAAAGACACATTTTCAATTATTTCAGTATACTGCTTCCAAAGTTGAGAAAAATTTGGATGAGGATTATTCTTCAGTGACTCATCGAAATTTCGGAATGAGTACTTCAATATTACGCAAATGCAGGAGTAGTATTTTGCGATAACACAGGGAATCACTGACAATGATATTTTCCATGCTATGGTATGAATGTAGGATACTATCAGAAAATTTGACTCGGTTGGATTCAGAAATAAGGTGAAACAACTCATTTCAAATTCTTTTCGAAAATAATCCTTATTTTTCACCCGCCAAGGGCTGTAATAGATGATAAAGATAAATTGCAGGAATAAAGAAAAGAAGCACACTGTTTGGATAATTTTAATTTCACGATGTGGACGGCGAAGACCGTTTCTGGTAGTCTTTCTGAAATTATTCAGAGGGCTACTAAGCCTTGGCCATTGTAAAAACACTACGAATCGAAGGACCAGACGAAAAACTTGAGAGCTAAGAAGCGTCAGTGAAGTTTGCATTTTATATCTGTCGTACGTTGCGAAGACTGCACAATTCACGTAGGTCATATATAGTGACAAAATAGTGCATAGTACATTGGTAAATGACGTCACGTAGTGTATTATAAAATGTAGTACCTTGTCTTGCTTTGTTTTCAGCGTAGGAATTCCAGATATCTGAAGCGTTACTAACAGAGGGAAGAACGATTTCCTTATATTTTGATGCGTAGACGTCGAAAGAGCAGAAAGATTGTTGTTTTCATGAGCAGTTGGAGCATCAGTGTTTTTCAAAGCCTCAACCCTTGTCTCCGTCTTTTTAAAAAACAAAGGCGGTCGAATTTTTTTAAGTATGTTCTCTGATAATGTCATGTTAAAATTTTTGTTTTGCTGAAACACGTTAATTTTAGAAGAACTAATTTAAAGCAAAAACACGTGATAGTATATATAGTATGGTAAAACCAAGAATAATTTGTAATGTGTGGTGTAAATGAAAGTCAGTGAGTATTGCAACTTCAAGATTTCTTATTATATTTCGAAAAAAAAAAACAGTTTTCAGGATAGTTTGTTAACCTTAATAAATTAGAAAACATCTGTTATTTCTGTTTCACCATTTGTTTGCACAATACCAGCTTTGCTTTGCTGTTTAGGTTCACCGGTGCGATAAAGAGATAGGCAGGGTTATTCAGTTCAGCAAATTGTGTTCTTTCCATAATGCTATGGAACGTACACCTTGCCGTACAAGATTCCTAGTATGAAATATCATTTTAAAATGCATTATGAGACGTTATCTCTAATTTGTGCACTGATGCATTACAGAATATAATCTGAAGTAGCCTTTTTAGTACTTTTAACACAAGAGGAATCTTCCCAAACTCTGCGAAATCGTACATCCAACTGAACAAATTCCTGTGTTGATGTCAGCCACAAAAAGACTTTTCTCGAAGAAAAGAGCAATTACCAGTGTCCTGTGAATTTGGACCATCAGTGTTTTCACAAAATAGCAACATTTTTCATCGCCGATTTTCGACACAATGGTAAATTTTCTTAAAATACTTACTCCAAAATCGTATAAAAGTTTTTGCTTTCGCAGATCTCGAAATAATAATTAAGTGTTGACGAAATATGTTATGATATACAGTACGGGAATAGCAGTGGCAATTTACAGCTTTATCCTCTAGTTTATAAGACTTTTGTAGAGATGCTTGAAGGTTTTTTTGTTCTCCTGAAATTTGAAACAGTTGTTTTTCTTTCAGAAAAAGTAGTTAGAACGACTGCATGTCAACATATCACTAGCATCAGATGTAAATATTTTGTGGATTTGAGCCACCGAATTTCTACCACCCGAGTATATAGGAATACATTTGCCGGGGATAATGAAAGCAAGACTGTGTGAAGTATATTGCCTATGTAACCATCCGTAATAGTTTACTTTTCTCTTATGTAAATTTTATTTGCTTTTCGCCGTGTATATCGTATTGAACGTCTCGTTTGAAACCCGATCCGATGAGCTTTCTTCCGTAGACGTTGCTTTCGCAGAACTGGAAACAATTAAGTGTTGACTAAATGTCTCATGATATAGTTGTGACATGATAATAACCATCAGGACAGGAGCACCGCTGAACTTCAGCTGTCTATCTGATTAGGAACTTCACTCACACTTGTGGTTAATCTATCTGTGAGTGAGTACTTACTATATCTGTGATTGAACTTCTACGTCACTACCAGTTTGTTGTGTGTGTTTATTATTATACGCTAGATCTATGATTGAACGTCTGTGTTACTATGAGTTTGAAGTATGTGTTCTACCGTATGCTATTGTGATTGAACTTCTACGTTACAACGAATTTGTAGCATACGCCTTATTATAGGCTGCATCTGGGTGATTGAACTTCTACGTTACAACGAGTTTGTAATGAGCGTGTATTATGATATCACAGATCTGTGATTGAACTTCTACGTTACGACCAGTTTGTAATGTGTGTTTTATGATATCACAGATCTGTGATTGAACTTCCACGTTCTCACGAGTTTGTAGTGTGTGTATTATGATATCACAGATCTGTGGTTGAACTTCTGCGTCACTATGAGTTTGAAGTATGTGTACTACCGTATGCTACTGTGGTTGAACTTCTACGGTACAACGAATTTGTAGCATGTGCTTTATTATACGCTGCATCTGTGTGATTAAACTTCTACGTTACAACAAGTTTGTAGTGCGTGTGTATTATGATATCACAGATCTGTGGTTGAATTTCTGCATTGCTACGAGTTTGAAGTGTGTGTACTATCGTATGCTAGATCTGTGACTGAACTTCTACGTTACTATAAATTTGTAGTACGAGCGTTATTATATGCTGGATCTGTGTGATTGAACTTCTACGTTACTACGAGTTTGCAGTGTGTATATCATGATAAGGCAGATCTGTGATTCAACTTTCATGTTATTAACATTTTATAGTGTGTGTACTGCCATATGCTACATTGAACTGCTCCGTTGTTACAAGTTTGTAATGTGTGTACTATTTTATATCACTGACTCCGAAGACTTTCCTAAATGTCATCTAACTGATTGTGTTCCTCTTTAGTGTGCTTTTGAACCGATTATCAGCATATACGTCATGTTCAATTCAGACATTCGTTATTAACCTGGAGCACTGAGATTTACTTGGGTTATCAGTCTTTCTAGTACAAAGATTCGTACACACAGGAATCATGTAGTTCAAGTTATGGCGTTCTTATCTTTTTGAATTCATATCTTTCTGGGATGTATTAGAGACATTGGTTGCTAATGTTGAAAATGAGATTATTTTGCTCCATACTTCGAGCGAACATTAGTGTCAATACAAAGAAAAATAACTTACAGAATCTCACTTAAAGGTGGTCAGGTCTGTTTTCGTTTCAGGTACAGCAACAGAACTCCAGTACCTGCGTGAAATTCGGTAATTTCGAAAAACCATTAACTGAAAAACTGCACTTCAAAAGTTATAAATAATTCATTAATGCACCTCTGCAGCGTATTTTCATTTCATTCGAGGTAATGGATCGGCATATTTAACACTTAAGGAATCTCACACAGAAGCTTTCCTCAAAAGCATCAAACTTTCAGATGATTTAAAGTATTGGAATCAGTTTTGACTCTCAAACAGAATTGATGATAAATATTTTTATCACTGCCATTTAGTACTTTTGAGAGTTTCTGAATACTTCATTTAGAATTGCATGCATGTAGTTAAGTGATCAGTATTTGTTGTATAGTATGAGTTCTTATAAGACTCCTCGGCATTTTCACCAAAATCCAATACCGGTAGAATTTTGCGTTCTATGAAAACCCTGATTCGTGAAATTGTTACCACAGGTAATTCCGAACTACTACGGATCGGGGGTATTTCCACCATTGTGTAGAATTATATACATCATTTCGTGAAACACAACTTTCATTTCCGCTTCAATTAATTAAAATTACACTATTAAAGTAAAAAAGAACTTCAAACATTTTAACAAGTACATAAATTTAAGAACATCGCCAGGCAATGCTAAACACGCACGTTGCGTGTGATGATATTGCATGCATTTATGTAAGACAGGTAAAAGGCATGATGTTGCCGAATGCGGCAGCTAACCAGTCCGGTTGCGGTAGTCCTGCTACGGTCAAAACCACTCTACTGTGATCTTGCAAGTAACTTAGCAACACACCTCCAAACATGAATAATTGCTTCTTCAATGACGTCATGTAACATGATTATAGAACTACCGCATCACGGATCGATAGCCATCAAGAAATTCATTTTGTATTGTAAATGAAAGGCGTTTTCATGAATTTTTGACGCGTTTCCTTTGCTCTCAATCGAACGCTAAACAACTGCTCTTCTTAATAGAGAGGATATCCATGATGATTATTTCGTAAAGTACTTTTTCGAACAGTTTATTCTCATCATCAAAGATCTGACAATAAACTTTCTAAACAGATTGAAGAGGTGAAAAAAAGCGTTGTATCAGTCTTTGTAGTTTTAGTTTCATTCTGCAATGCATCCCTTTGTATTCAATTTCTTTCGCTGCAGCATTAAAATGTAATAAGTAGTTCTGTCCTTTCTTAGAAAATGAAAGAGTGGCATACAGGGTCGTAGCTAGTGGTAAATTCTAAGAAGAGCTACTAATAATGTAGGAGAAGCTAGAAAAGTTATTTTTTTACTTCAGTAACTTAGTGTATATTATCGGAAGAGCATCTGCTCTGTTTGTGCTCCTAATGGGACTAAATCCTGAGTGAGTTAGCCTTGGGATTTTTATTTTTTTTAGAATTAAGTGACTTAAATCTGTAAAACCGTTTAACCGAAGTAGAAAAAATTTTGAAATTTGATATTTCCAAGTTCTGTTTTAAAAAAATTAATGGCCTCATTTGGTTTAAATTCAAAAAAAGTATCCTATACATAAAGCGACACATTTTTTCGTTAACTCTACACTGTTAAAAATTTGTGGTAGGTTGCACCAGAAAGTGGTTCTACACGAGCTGCACCACAATCTGAGAAAAAATACACCATTCTGTGGTGCAAATTAAACCCAACAACATAGTGCAACCCTGTACCATAATGTGGTGAAAAGTTGAACCGCGTTGTTGGGTTTTGTTTGAAAAACACGATGGTGTATCTTTTCTCACAATGTGGTGTAGCTGGTGTGGTACCACTTTTTGGTGCAACCTACCAGAAAAGTTTTAACAATGTAGGCTAGGCGATTTTCAAGAGCATTGCCATACTATGCTAAACACGGAAGGAGGATGGGAATATCGAAATCTGCCCTAGAAGGGCTTACAAAAATCTGGAAGGATCATCATATCAGCAAAACCACCAAGTTGTAGCTGGTCAGAGCCCTCGTGTTTCTCATCGTGACTTATGGTTCTGAAACAGGGACCTGTCGCAGACAAATTGAGGCGTTTGAAATGATCTGCTACAGACGCATGCTGAAAATATCCTGGGTTGTTCATAGGACTACTACATCAATTTTAAGAGAGATCGGTGTAGACGCGCATAAGCGACTTCTTCCGACAATCCAACGACATTTTCTAACCTTTTTCAGCCACATCATCCGGCGAGACGGTTTAGAAAAAACTTTGTGTTCACGGAAAATTCCACGGCAAAAGAAATAGAGAACGTCCCTCAGACTGTTTCATCGATCAAATAAAAACTCTCACAAATGTATCAGTACAGAAATCATGAGAACTCTGGAGAATTGACAGGAATGGCGAACCTTGACTGCCGACAGAATGTGAATTGGGTCACGACACTGGAATCAAGCAACGAAGAGAGAGAGAGAGAGGCGATTTCTTTTAAATCGGACGAAATGGATTTTAGCAATCAGATATGCCTGAATCTTCAGTTTTACTGTTCAATACGAACCATTATCACATCAAAAAGCTTGAAAATTACATTAATTTGGAGCGCCAATTATACCCTCGTCTCCCGATTTCAGTTCGATGATTCGGGAAGGGAAATCACTTATGACCATTCAAACCTAGAACTGCGACATAGTTCAGCTTGACTGCTAAAAAGATTTCATGTAAAATGCGATAATTACTGGGAATTTGACATTAGCCAGAGTCTTTGCATGTCATATAGCACCTGGATGTCTTTTCCAAACAATGTTTATTTAAGCTGAGTAAATTTTAAAACACGCCGTTCTAGGATTAAGTGGATGATTTTTTTTTATTTGTGAACTCCAAAGCAAAATATTTCAAGGACGACCGAAGTAAGCACACTGATTAATTTTTATATGCTGAATAGTTAATTGACTATTGAATTAAAATTGCATTAGACATCTCATCAGACATCTCTGAAACGCCTGTATATACTGTTCATCACGAAACATTAATCACATCAGAAAACTTGAAAATTACACTGCCCTACAGCCGGAAAGAAATTGTTATTAGCTCAAACCTATATAATTTAATTTATTGCAGAAAAACACGTTGGAACAGAGATAGAAGTCTGAAAATATAATACATGTCTTATAATGATCTGTTTTGCATCACGTTTCTGTTGCGTCTAAACTTTCGAGTGACTGAGATTCTTCGTATTTTCATACCATAACAATGTAGGTATACATTCATTTGCAAAGGTTTAAAACGACCTGTTAATACACTGCCGGACAATTGCTAAGGACGGATGACAATAGCAACGATAGCAACCATAAAATGGAAGGCAGGAAAATGTGGGCCGCCCTGGTGGTGCAGTGGTCTAGGCGATGGCCTCTGATCATTCGTCCGAACGAGGTCCGGGTTCGAATCCTGGTGAGGCATGGATGTTCTGTTTGTCTTACGGCACTGGCTCTCTCCCTTCCCTGGAACCAGTGACCCTAAATTAGGGACTGGCGACTGCTTATAGCCCATTGAGTTGCTCACGGTGGTCGTTAAACCTCCAATAAAAAAAATGTGGAAATTAGCATAAGTGCGGGATACAGTAAGACGTGTTGTGCGCATGCAAATTTTGGATTGCCGAACTTGTTCGTGACGTCATAGCGCTGATAAGAGATATAAAGGATTTGACGCGTATCGACCGCTGTTGTTCAAACACAAAGTTGAAAGGGAAAGAATCAATTGACGAACTTGGAAATTTCAGTATGTCTTCCCGACATCACCTAGATGATTTTACGCGTGGCCGTATTATTGGCAAGATTGAAGAAGGGCGAAAAATAACAGATGTTGCCAGGGAGTTCGACGTCAGCCACAGTGTTGTTTCAAGGCTTTGGAAATCATTTCAAACAAATGGAGAGAGTAGCAAACGTCACGGGGGAGGTCGTGTTCGCAGTACGACACCTGCAGAAGATCGGTACATAGTGCTATCAAGAAAAAGACACCGGCGCAGCACAGCTAGTGAGGTAGCAAATTAGTTTATGGCTGCTACTGGCAAGCGGATCTCCCGAAAAACTGTCGCCAGACGTTTGCATGAAGGAGGACTATACGCCCGCCGTCATGTTGTGTGCATCCCATTGTCCAGACGTCACCGTACCGCCCGTTTGCAATGGTGCCATCAACATCGCAATTGGACTGATAACGACTGGTCTGCTGTCATCTTCTCAGATGACAGTGGATACAGTCTATCGTCTGATTGTCGAAGACAACTGATCTGGCGTGATAGTGATACTGCATATTGTCCAGCAAACATACAGGAAAGGGACCGATATCCGACATGTAGTGTCATGGTATGGGCTGGCATCATGATCAATGGCCGTACGTCCCTCTATGTGCTTCCAACTGGGACTGACTGGCCAACGATACATTAATGATGTTCTGCTACCTCATGTTTGCATGTTCCGTGGTGCTGTCGGTGATAGATTCATTTTCATGGACGACAACGCAACATGTCATCGTACAGTCGCTGTCCAGGAGTATCTTGAGAGCGAGGATATTCAACGCCTTGTATGGCCAGCACGTTCTCCAGATCTTAATCTCATTGAAAATGTGTGGGATGCTTTAGGGAGGAGTCTTGCTTGTCGCAAATGCCCTCCAATAAACAAGGACACCCTCATCCGTGCACTGACAGAGGAATGGGATAAATTGCCCCAAAAGCTGCTTGATAATATTGTGCAAAGCATGACACGACGTGTGGAATCTTGCATCGCCCTCCATGGTGGCCATATCCCGTATTGACATCTTACGCCGGAACGCCTGCGGACGGTAATTGCATTTTTTCACGTTTACGTATTCTGCACAAAATGGCCTGTTTGTCCCTTGAACACTTTCCAAAGCCTTCTGGATTTCAGAGCTCAATAAATTGTCTTCCTTGTAATGTCCTGGCATTGTGACATTATTTTATTTCACTTGGCATCCAACCACACTTACTTTTTTATGCGCTATATAGCCGTTTATGATCCGTCCTTAGCAATTGTCCAGCAGTGTATGTTGAAAATTAAGATTTTCAAAGAAACAACTAATTACTAGTCAGAGATATTTGGAAAAAAAATAACCCCACTGATGAATACTTATATTCTTTAGAACACAAAAAGGCCGAAATCAGTACTTTGTGTGGCCACGTTTGTTTTTTTATAACGGGCAGAATACGATGTGGCATACCCTCAATGAGGCATTTGCAGTAGCCACTTGAAATGTCTTTGCACCACACGTACTTTACTTTATTCATGTAAATTATGATTTTTTGTTCTCGGTGGTTAAACGTCCACTGTGAACTACTCAATGTGCTGTACGTAGTAGGCCGTCCTTAATTTAGGGCCACTGATTCCAGTAGAGGGAGAGAGCCAGTGATGTAACACAAGCACGACATTCATGCATCACCGGGATTCGAGTCCGGACCCATCTCGGACGAATGATGAGAAGCCATCGTTTAGACCACTGCGCCATCAGGGCTGCAAATTGTGATTTAGTTAACTGTGATTTTTTTCTTTTTTTTTATTGGAGGTTTAATGACCACCGTTAGCAACTCAATGGGCTATAAGCAGTCGCCAGTCTCTAATTTAGGGTCACTGGTTCCAGGGAAGGGAGAGAGCCAGTGCCGTAAGAGAAACACAACATCCATGCCTCGCTGGGATCAGAACCCAGGCCCCTTTCGGACGAATGATCAGATGCCATCGCTTAGACCACTGCGCCACCGGGGCAGCTCACTGTGATTTGCAACAAGGTGAGGAACGCTTCCCCATAAAGATATTCTCTAGAACACTATTCGAACATGAATAAAGGAAGAAGATACCGAATTTTCGGTTGTAATAAGCACGTCTTTTGAATACTTTCCGACGCGCGCGCACACACACACACACACACACACACACACACACACACACACACACACACACACACTTTTCAAAACAAATTTTTAGAGAATCTAAAATCAGAAAGAAATAGAGAATAACAATACACTTACATTACCTTAGATAAAGCTGTGCATAGTTTAAAATGCGCAAAAATAGTATATCTATACTAGGAATCCGAATTTCTTGACGGTGAGTGGAAATCAAAATTTCCAAGCTTTCGCACGAAATGGGTGGTGCGCTAGAAATGGGTGGTGCGCGAAGAGCAGATGACGTTACATGAGGACCACTAGCAGAAGGTGTCGTGATACGGGAGGCAAAGACCTTTAAGATACATAGACTGGAAACCGTAAGTTAACCGAGCGACATTTGAAGTTCCGTGTTGTACGTCAGAATCTGCCACATCTCGTCTATGCTTCTCACCACCTTTTCTAATGTTTCCCTTGAAATAATAGAGGTGTTTTAGTATTTTAAGTGCAGGTTAGTTATCTAGTAGCTTTTTGCACTTACTTTATCTCTAAACATTAAGTTAAGCTACTCAGTTTTTCCTAGAACCTTGTCACATTTACCGTGACTTCAAGTTTCAATCTAGGCTTCTCACCTCCTTTTCTAATCCTTCCCTTGAAATAATATAGTTGTTTTAGTATTTAAAGTGCCAGATAGTTAGCTAGTAACCTTTTGTACTTCATCATCATCATTGTCAACCATTATCAATCCACTGCTGGACGGTCTCCCCAAGCTTCCTCCACAACGGTCTGTCTTGTGCCAGTCTCTCCATGTCACCCCTGCATACTTTCGAATTTCATCCACCCATCTCCCATGTGGTCTTCTTCTGGGTCTTTTCCTGTCCCTTGGAATCCAATCTAAAATTTCGGCTGTCCATCGATGATCTGTCCTTCTGGCAGTATGTCCAGCCCATTGCCATTTCAGGGATTTAACTCTGATCATGATGTCTTCCACTCTTGTCATTTTTCGGATCCACGAGTTCCTCTTCTTATCTCTCCTGGTTACACCAAGTATGCACCTCTCCATGCTGCTTTGAGTTGTCTGCAGCCTTTGTATGTCTCTTTTAGTTAAGGTCCACGTCTCTGCACCATACGTAAGCACTGGAAGGACGCATTGATCAAACACTTTTCTTTTAAGACATAATGGCATATTGCTCTTGAAAATTATGCTGTTTCTTCCAAAAGCTCTCCAGGCAAGTTTTGTACGCCGATTAATTTCTTCATCAATGTGACCCTCACTTGATATCTGCTGTCCAAGATAAACGTATGTGTCTGTTATCTCCAGCTTTTCTCCATCAATCGATAAATCTTCATTTCTTGTAAAAGCATTGAACATCACTTTTGTCTTCTGAAAGTTCATTTTTAATCCCACTTCTTTACTCTTGTCAGCAAGTTCCTGGATCATACTCTGCAGCTCTGATGGGCTAGTTGCAAAAATGACTACGTCATCAGCAAAACGAAGGTCGGTTAGATAATCTCCATTAATCTTTATCCCCTTGTTTTCCCAGCTCAGTGACTGAAAAACACCCTCCAATGTGGCATTAAAGAGCTTCGGAGATATGGTGTCACCTTGTCTCACTCCCTTTCCAATTTTTATGTGTGTTGTATTTTCAAACAGCCTAATCTTTGCACTTGCATTTTCATAGATGTTATTAATAATATTAATGTATGCATCTTCAATACCGCAGGTTTTCAGAGCCATTGTAACTGCTGATGGTTTCACCGAATCAAAGGCTTTTTCATAATCGATAAAAGCCATGCACAATGGAAGTTCATATTCCCTCGCTCTTTCAATTAGTTCTCTCAGCACATGGATATGATCTATTGTGCTGTAGCCACTCCTGAATCCAGCTTGTTCTCTCGGTTGAGCCATGTCCAGTGTTACCTTCAAGCGGTGTGAAAGAACTTTAGTGAAGGTTTTGTAAACTGCTGGTAGGAGGCTGATAGGTCTGTAGTTTCCGAGATCCTCAATGTCACCTTTCTTATGTAGCAGGATCATTGTAGCGGTGTTCCAATCCTCAGGAATCTTTCCTTCATTAAGGCATCGAGTGAAAATTTGGGCGAGTACTGTTTCGATTTCTTCACTTGCTTCTTGTATGATGTCTACAGTAATTCCATCTTCTCCTGGAGCTTTTCCCCGCTTCATGTTCTTGATTGCATGTGCAACTTCTGCTGGTAGGACTGGAGGAACTCTGGTATTGGTATCTTTCATGATGTCTGGAGTGCATGTATCATCCCTTTCATATAATTTGGAGTAGAAATCTTTCACTCTTGTCAAAATTTCGCCTCTATTTCTTGTTACAGAACCATCTTCTTTTCTCAGTGCCATAATCTGTTTTCTTCCCTTACTGAGATGTCCCTTCGCTATCTTTAGGTTTTGGTTGTTTTCAATTGCTTTCCTCACTAGTTCACAGTTGAATTTTCTTACGTCTTCAGTGATACTTTTTCGTACTGTCTTGCATAGCTCTATATATTCCACTTTGGAAGTCACATCTTTTTTAGTTGTCCTCATCTCTCTTCTTTTTTGCATCAACATTTTGGTTTTTCCTGATAATTTATTTACATGCAACTTGTTCTTAGACCCAGCTAATTTTGTTGCTGTTTCCATAAGAGCTTTGGTTACTTTTCTGTTAACTTCAGAGATGTCCACTTCTTCCGATGTTAGGCCTTCTAAAGCAGAGAACCTGTTCTTCAGTTCCAACTTGAAGGTATTATGGTGTTTTTTAAGGTTGGTTATGTCAATAGATTTTGTTTGTCTTATGAGCTTGCCACGTTCAAGTTTAATGTTGAGGTGCATCTTACATCTCACCAATCTATGGTCACTACCTGTGTTGAACTTGTTTAGCACACTGCAGTCTTCTATGACGAATTTTTTGTTACACATAATAAAATCAATTTCACTTGTCGTCCCATTTGGATGTCTCCATGTCCATTTCCTGTGTGGCTTTTTCTTGAAGAAGGAGTTCAAGATGAAAACCCTTCTGCCTCTGCAAACTCAACGAGAGTATTTCCACGCTGGTTTCTGTTGCCGTGACCGAATTTACCTACTGAAGTTTCATTTTGTTGCCGTTGCCCTATTTTTGCATTGAAATCTCAAAAATAGGGCAACGGCAACAAAATGAAACTTCAGTGAAACTTCAACAAAATGAAACTTCAAACAAAATGGTCACTACCTTTTGCACTTACTTTATCTTAAATATTAAGTTGCGGGAAAGAGTTCTTACTAGAACCTTGTCACACGTACCGTGACTTGCAGTTTCAATCTAGGCTTCGTACCTACTTTTCTAATCTTTGCCTGGAAATAATAGAGTTGTTTTAGTATTTAAAGTGCCAGATAGTTAGCTAGTAACCTTGTTCACTTATTTGATATCTAAACGTTAAATTGAAGGACTTAGTTTTCAGTAGATCTGTGTGTCATTCACCAGAGTATGTATGGCTCTAAAGTGAAGGTTTTTGGTTAAACCTACAGATGGTTTGCTAACTCGTGTTTCGTTTCCGAGACTTTTCATCCTCGAGATTTGTAATTGCCTAAACTCTAAATTATATGAAGAGAGAATTTCTTTCTATCATATTTAATTTTACTTATTTTTTCTCCCGTTTAGTAGCTATTATGAACTCATAATACTGCGTCGAAGTACTGTGTTTTCTGAGATCCGATATTTCGTGCCCAAAGTTGCGATCTTAGTGCCCTACGACTTATTATTTTGTGAATTTCGTGCGTCTAAAGGTTTGGAGCATCGTTTTGTTTCGTTTTCCGAATCGTAAGTACGATAATTTATTCGAAATAGCTTTGTTTACCTTTTGGTCAAGCTGGCCAGAAGAGCTGCTGGTGCCGCCATTAGTAATGGCTTCATCCTGTGGTGTTGCTAAGATTACTATGCCTACTTCCGGTTCTTCCGCACCTGGACTCTTGCTCGACCGCGTTGCCACGTCGTCTTCCCCGAATGACGTTGGTCAGCTGCCCTCTTCAGGTGCGTCATCTCGACGTGTTTCCGGAGCCCCTCAGTATGTGCACTCCTCAACTTCGTCCTCCACTGTGACGACTGATGACGTTATGGACATGTCGGACAGTGCTCTTCCTCGCAAACAACCATCCTACTCAGCGTTTGCAGCTGCTCGGGCATTTCCTACGTCCCCTCCGTTGTACAAGGATGCAAGTACTCTTCTACCTTTTTTGAGTCGTGTGGGCGATGAGCTTCTTCTTGATCTCCCGGCGGAATCGTCTCCCGGAACCTCCTTCTCGTCTATTTTGGCCGAAGGGATTTGCTTTGAGGCATTGCCTAACACACCTCTCAAAATCTATGCTACTGCTCTTAAACGCCAGTCCTCCCCTACAGCCATACTTCACATGTCTCGTCGACCACGATTTGTCATCGTGTATTTCACGGAGACAGCCATAGCTCATTCTGTTCTACAGACTGGATTGTTTATCAGGATTCGACTTCTTATGCCCGAACCCGTCGCCCAGCGCACTGTTGCTGTGTCATTATACCTGGTCCCTCCAAAAGTGACCGATCGTTTGCTCGTTTTCCGCTGCACCATGTGATGCAGATGATCGCTCCATCCTCAGTGGTCGACGCACGATGCAGATGGTGTTTTCCTTTTAGGACGATATTGCTCGCTGCCCAAACCAAGCTTACAGTTAAGTGTGATGGTCACGCTTGTCGAATCACACTTCTTATTTCCTACCACTGTGATAAATGCCTGGCCCTCGGACATCATAAGGCGGATTGTCCTTCTCCTGCTTCTGCTCCTCAGTCATCTCCTTGACGGATTACTGTGCCTTCCGCTACTGATATTCCATCGTCGAGGTGTTCCATCCTCCACGCCTTTGCTCTTTCATGTGGTTCCCCTCCCTCCGCATCCGGTGTCTTCGGATCCGGCTGCAACTGATTTATCTGCCTCCATGGATGACACACAACCTCTCTCTGAATCCATCTCCACGAGGCTGTGGCCTAACTGATTACAATACGGAACTTGCTGAAGCTGCACTGCAGGTCAAGTTTGATCAATTATGTACACTTGCTGCTGTGCCTACTACACATTTGTCCCATCGGCAACTGTGTCGTCTTTTTACGCTAGCCCCCGGGAAATCGTTCTGCTTCCGAACATATCTCTCTCGCTGTTCGCATCTTCCACGAGATTTTGACGACCAGATGTGCACGATGATGGAAGCGCTTAGCCATTATGTGAAGACTCACCCTGACTTTGCAACTTGCTACGACCGCTGGGCTTATATTTTCGACCAGATGCATGTTTATGCTACGCCTGATCTTACTTCCGGGACTTATGCAGTGTGACTTCTGGTTTCCTTTTGTTTTCTTCCTGGACTCTTGTACTGCCGGACTCTTTCTCTGAAAGGACTGTTCCTGTAAGACACTGTATTTACGCCTACCCGGACATTTTCCGGGCTATTTTATTCTCATCAATTATTTGTTACTCACTTGTTTACTTGTTTTTATCTCGTACCTTGTTAAAAATTTTCTCAATAAATATTTGATTCCATAATACTGCGTCGTAGTACTGCGTTTTCTGAGTTCCGATATTTCGTGCCTAAAGTTCCGATTTTAGTTCCCTACGACTTATTATTTTGTGTATTTCGTGCGTCCAAAAGTTTGGAGCATCGTTTTGTTTCGTTCCCCGAATCGTAAGTATGATATTTTATTCGAAATAGTTTTATTTACCTTTTGGTCGAGCTGGCCAGAAGAGCTGCTGGGTGCCGCCATTAGTAATGGCGTCATCCGTTGGGGATGCTGAGGTTACTATGCCTACTTCCTGTTCTTTCGCACCTGGACTCTTGCTCGACAGCGTTGCCACATCGCCTTCCCAGAAGGGTGTTGGTCAGCTGTCCTGTTCGGGTGCCTCATCTCGACGTATTTCCGTAGCTCCTCAACATGCATGCTCCTCTACTACTTCTTCCTCTGTGATGACTGATGACGTCATGGACACGTCGGACAGTTCTCTTCCTCGACAACAACCAACGTACTCTGCGGTTGAAGTTTGCCCTGGCATTTTGTACGTCCCCTCCATTGTACAAGGATGCAAGTACTCTTCTACCTTTTTTGAGTCGTGCGGGCGATGAGCTTCTTCTTGATCTCCCGGCGGAATCGTCTCCCGGAACCTCCTTTTCATCTATTCTTAAGGAACTGCCTAACACGGTATGCTTTGAGGAACTGCCTAACACGCCTCTCAAAATCTATGCTACTGCTCTTAAACGCCAGTTCACCTCTACAGCCATACTTCACATGTCTCGTCGACCACGATTTGTCATCGTGTATTTCACGGAGGCAGCCATAGCTCATCCTGTCCTACAGACTGGATTGTTTATCCGGAATCAACTTCTTATGCCCGAACTCGTTGCCCAGCGCACTGTTGCTGTATCATTGTACCCGGTCCCCCCAGAAGTGACCGATCTTATGCTCTATGTTGCCCTTACAACGGTCGGCCGGGTTGTCGGCCGTTTCAGCACGTTTTCCGCTGCACCACGGGATGCAGATGATCGCTCCATCCTCAGTGCTCGACGCACGGCGCAATGGTGTTTGCTTCACAAGATGATATTGGTCGGTGTCCAACAAAGCTCACAGTTAAGTGTAATGGTCACATTCGTCGAATCATACTCCTTACTTCCTACCACTGTGCGAACTGCCTGGCGTTCGGACATCCTAAGGCGGACTGTCCTCCTCCTGTTTCTGCTCCTCAGTCATTTCCTCGACAGACTACTGTGCCTTGCGCAACGGATATTCCATCGTCGACAGCAGCCTCTGGGGTAGCTCGAGGTGTTCCATCCTCCTCGCCTTTGCTTTTTCTTGTGGATCCCCTCCCTCCGCATCCGGTGTCTTCGGATCCGGCAGCAACTGATTTACCTGCCTCCATGGATAACACAGAATCTACCTCTGAATCGGAGCCTTCTTCTGATGCCTCTTTTGAAACTCCAGCAGCATCGCTTGTTGCCCCTGCTTCAACTCCAACATCGAGAGCTCCACCTTCTACGACTTCGTTTGTGCCTGTTGGTTGTAATCGGTCATTTGGGAAATGACCCGACTCCTGCTGATGACTCCGCGATTGACTCTCGCTCCGAGAGTGAGAAACGCATCGTTTTCCTTGCTCCTAGTGCTCCGGCTAAACGAGGACGCTCCCCGAACTACCGTTCCCGATCCTCCTCCAGCACTCGTTCGCCTCCTCCATCTTCACGAGGGTGCGGCCTCACTGATGACCCTGCGGAACTTGCTGAAGCTGCATTACAGGTCAAGTTTGAACAATTATGTACGCTTGCTGCTGTGCGTACTACACCTTTGTCCCTACGGCAACTGTGTCGACTCTTTGTGTTAGCCCCCGAGAATTCGTTCTGCTTCCGAACATATCTCTCTCATTGTTCGTATCCTCCACGAGATGTTGACGACCAGATGTGTATGATTATGGACGCGCTTAGCCATTATGTGAAGACTCACCCTGACTTTGCACCTTGCTACGACCACTGGGCTTATATTTTCGACCAGGTGCACGCTTATGCTACGCCTGATCTTACTTCCGGGACTCATGCAGTGTGACTTCTAGCTTCCTTTTGTTCTCTTCCTGGATGCTTATACTGCCTGATTCTTTCTCTGAAAGGACTCTTCCTGTGAGACAATGTGTTTACGTTTACCTGGACTGTTTCCGTGCTATTTTATTCTCATCTATTATTTGTTACTCATCTGTTTACTTGTTTTTATACTGCACCTTGTCATAAATGGTTCTCAATAAATACTTGACCACATAATACTGACGGAAAAACTTCCAAAATTGAAAGTTTTGTTCTGAGCAACTTCTCTTAAAAATAAACAAATGGCCACATTAAAATGTTTTTTGACATTACTTATAGTGTGAAATACGAATTTCATGCAACTAGATCACGCAGTTTGCAAGCAACTGAAGCCGAAATATATTTTACACGCAGAACAAGCGACGTTTCCTTTCAGTTATTTTATATCCCCAACATTACGATAATGATGTTTTCTTTAATCGTAAGTTAAAAGGCGCAATATCTAATTTATCGCTCATTGAAAAAAAATTAATACGCAGTATTAAAACAACGTAAAATTTCTTCTTTCGCTCAGGTAAAATAGCTTAATTAACGTTGCTTACATAAAACACACGCCGTTTTAACCTCCTTGGTTTTATCCGTACAAGCTCTGTGATGAAAATGTCGCCAGCTGCGGCCACTCATTTGCACAAGAAATTCCAGTCTATGTATCTTAAAGGTCTTTGACGGGAAGTGTTGAGATAAGCACAAGAGTAGAAGCACAGAAGGCAGCGTGTAGGAACGCTGATAAGGAAACTGAAGATCGTCAAGGCGAGTCACAATGTTTACCGGAGTAAACGACGAGGTTAAGCACAAGACATAAAAATGCGTCGAAGAAGAGATATATAGGCACTTAAAACGATGCACACGAGCTTCAGAAGCAGGAGAAACGATGCACACGAGACAGACAGACAGACGAATAAAGCTGGAGCATATACGCTTCTTCAACCTACAGGTGGAAAGCGTAAAAAAACATGTAACGTACCAGGAGATGTGACGTACCTGCCAGAAGGACGCACACGACATAAAGGCAGATAGGAATCAGAATAAAAAACGTCCGCGTAGCTCAATTGGTAGAGTGATTTATTCCGGAATGAGGGGATCCGGGTTCGAATCCCGGTGTGGACAGAAATGACGGAGAAATTTACTTCGTTATAATGGCGCCCGAACTATCCGGATGACCCGACCGTTCAAAATCTTGCAATGGTGTGATGTTATTTCCACACCGCGAGATAGGAAAAATAAGAGAATCCCTTCTCCAGCACTTCAGAAAAAAAAAAATAAATAAGGGGGAGATGATGTAACGTACCAGGAGATGTGACGTACCTGCCAGAAGGACGCACACGACATAAAGGCAGATAGGAATCAGAATAAAAAACGTCCGCGTAGCTCAATTGGTAGAGTGATTTATTCCGGAATGAGGGGATCCGGGTTCGAATCCTGGCGTGGACAGAAATGACGGAGAAATTTACTTCGTTATAAACATTAAAATTGCGATATATTGCTTTCTCCTCTTACGGAGAGAAAAAACTCCCAAGATGGCAAACAGCATCAATCTGCACGCATCGCCTTCAACAAAGTGAACTTCTCTGTTCGAACCACCTCTTTGTTTGGAGTCGAACGGCCTTTAACTTAATTGCAAAAAGCTTTTACCACTTCGCTCAATTCTACTCCGCTGGGTGGTTGTTCACATAACACAAAAAAATTTCTCTCTTTTTTAATGATAGCTGTTCGCATCATCACAGTACTGTGAGAGGGTTTTTTTTTAATATAATTATTTGAAACGAAGATTCACGACCAAACAGAAATATGCACTTACAACACTTAACGCCAGAACGGTAACTATTAGAAGCCCCGATGTTTTGCAGAATGTTCCATAAAATGAATAAATGAATGGTATGAATGGTACCCGGTGTTAAAAAAATCGACCTTTAGAAGCAGACATATGAACAAATGTGACGGGTGTTCGAACCCCAGTCATGCCAGCCATCTAGTCTGCAGTTTTTCCGGGGGTTTCCGCAGATTTCCCGTGTTGGGGACGCGAATTCGTAGACGGTTTCCTCTGAAGTCGGCCCCGGACACGCTTTGTCCCTGGATCACCCTCTGCCAGGAGGCTGGGTTTACTAGATGAGCGTTGATGCGTTGGTAGTAAAATAAGATAAGACGAATGAAATCTGATGCCCCATGGCATCAGGCTCCTACGGGGTTATTACCAATGGTTGTTGATTATGATGATATAAAAAAAAACAGACTGAAAATTTACGCCCTCCTCTAGCAGGGAAATTGTGTATTATATTGGGCAAGAAATATGTATAAAGTGTTTTCCGTAGTTATTAGTATCTCATAAAAAAAATAATTCATACACTCGACGTGGATCAGGAACACCAAGCAGAAGTCATCGCTCTTTCCACGTTAATAAATGAGTCACAGAAAAATGATCATCGGCCGCCGCCGGGAATCGAACCCAGGTCTTCCAGGTACGCGACGGACACGCTACCACTGCATCACAGCGGCCTCGAATTCTCCAGACTCGCAAGTGATAAACTGCCAACCCACATGGCAGGTTGCTGCATGGAGTCCAGCTCTAATGCTGGGGATTCACCAATATTCTCCTGTTCAGTTGCTGCTTTACTTCTTTGGTGAATCCCCAGCATTGTGCGGGGCTCCATGAAACAAACTTGCCATGTGGTTTGGCAGTTAATCACATGTGAGTCTGGAGGAATTAGAGGCCCCTGTGGTGCAGCGGAAGCATGTCCGGCGAATAACTGGAAGACCTGGGTTCGATTCCCGGTAGCGTCCGATGAGAATTTTTCTGTGACTCCCTTATTAACGTGGAAAGAGCGATGACTTCTGTCTGATAAAAAAGGTTTTTCTCAATCAAGACTTTGGACCCGAAGATATTGACGCAAATACGCTATAAACGGAAGCGTGAATTTATGCCTCCTAGCGGCAAACTTTTGGGTTAAGAAAAATGCTAAATTCAATGCAGAGCATGCCGCACCAAAAACGCTCTCCGACAAAGAAAGAATTTTTCAAGTTCGACCGTTAGAAGTAGAAATATCGGAGAAAACGGTATACATATCTATGCATCCTGGAGGAAAAACTGCCCATTATTTCAAACAGAAAACATGCGTAAAATTGTTTTTTTGGTAAGCGGAATTTGACTGCAGAGAAATTTTTCAATCGATTTTTCATAAGTGCTGAAATTGCTGCAAAAACATTGAAACAAAAATGTACACTTACACTCTCTAGCGGCAAAACAAAAAAATTTAAAAATCTGACTTTTACAAGCAGAGATATCGGGGTAATCGTAAATTACATTTGCCGGAAAAAAGACGCATTAATCGAAAAATATAAACTACTAAAAACAGTTTTCGTTACAAATGGTATTGTACGGAAGGAATCATTTTTTATTCGGATATTTAGAAACAATGAAATAGAGTAAAATGTACTTTGAATGGTATTGCATCTGCGTTTACGCCCTCTAGCGGCTAAGGTATCATCAGAAAAAAACCCGGAAGCAAGGATCAAATCTTTCTTATTTTGAGCTTCGAAATGCAAAAGGTGTTTTTCCTCAAGTAGGACTAATAGTTGTAGAAAATGAGAATTGGAAACAGGTCAAATATTTTGGACCCGGAAAGTGATCCGATCCTGACCGGAACAAATTTGCTTTGAGCTATAAATTCGAATATATCGTCATCATCATCATCATTGTCAATTATTATCAGTCCACTGCTGGATGAAGGTCTACCCAAGTTTCTTCCACAACGGATTGCCTTTGGGCCAGTCTCCTCCATCCACCAATCTTCCACGTCGTCTTCTTCTGCGTCTTTTCTTATCCCTGGGAATCCGGTCTAGAATTTCGGTTGTCCATCGTGGTCCGATCTTCTGGCACCATGTCCAGCCCATTGCCACCTCATGGACTTTATTCTGACCATAATGTCTTCCACTCTTGTCATTTTCCTTATCCACGGGTTCCTGTTCTTATATTTCCTGATTACACCAAACATGCGTCTCTCCACGGTTCTTTTTTCAGTTGTCTGGAGTCTTTGTATGTCTTTCTTAGTTAAGCTCCAGGTCTCTGCCCCGTACGTAAGCACTTGAAGAATGCTTTGATTAAACACTTTTCTTTCAAGACACAATAGTATACTGCTCTTAAAAATTGTACCGCTTCTTCCAAAAGCTCTCCAACCAATTTTTATACGCCAATTAATTTCTTCATCAATATGACATTCGTTTGATATCTGCTGCCCAAGGTATATGTACGAATTTGTTATCTTCAGCTTCTCTCCATCAATCGATAAATCTTCATTTTTTTGTAAAAGCATTGTACGTCAATTCTGTCTTTTGAGAGTCCATTTTTAATCCCCATTTCTTTACCCGTCTCAGCAAGTTCCTGGATCATACTCTACAGCTCTGAAATATTATTTCAAAGACCTCTGAAAGGTTTCTTAAAATATGTTTTTAATTCAAAAATAAAACAAAAATAAAACCCGGTCGAAATAGGGTCAGGAACACTTTGAGACCCGACCCGTTTGACCCGCAAGAAATTGTAGACCTGGTGACCCGTTTCCATCTCTGGTAGAGATATGACGACATGATGTCAACACGGGGACGGATGACCGACACAGGGATACTAAAGCACGTAATCCTTTTTCAAAACACGCACTAAAAACAAACTAAAATAGTAGTAAACTGTTGTACTGCCACAAAAGCTGAAGCCTCTGAAATGTGGTTACAGTTCAAGACCAATATTCATAAAGTACACTCATTGTCGTAACAATCCGCGCACCTAGATAAAAAACTGTGCGATTAATGCGAAACTCAGAGAATAGCTACGGGGAGGGCAGACATGCAAATGATTAAAGTTTAGTGCGGTTCCGCATGACCGCACGTCCAAGACCGGCGCTGCAATCGCAGTCTTTGAGGCATATAAGGCGCCACGTAGAGGGCTAAACATTCGTGCCGAAGTTCACGGTAAGAGTCAGGTGAAATCCCTGAGCGATAGACATTCTGAGGAGCCGCCGTAGATGTGCGTTCGGGTAACTGACGGAGTTTGAACGAGGTCGTATCGTCGGGATGAGAGAGGCAGGGTGACCGGCGCGCCGAATCGGCCGCCATTTGGGTCGGTCAAACAGTACGGTGCGATCGTGTTCAGAGCAATGGACACGGGAAGGTAGCCAGACATGGCGAACTGGCTCTGGACGACCCAGATACACCACCAGTAGAGAGGACCACGGGATTATGAAAGCGGCACGCACAGATGCAAGGACGTCCTCGTCCAATATCCAGAGACGTGATGGCTGTACGACGGACTCCTGTGTCCGCCAGAGCCATTTCCAGACGCCTGGCAGAGGCGAATCTGCACTCTCGACAGCTCTTATGGTTTTTGCCATTAACACCTGACCGTCGTCGGCGTCGATTTCAGTGGTGTCAGCAGCGAGCAACGTGGAATGCTACGAACTGGCGACGTATGGTGTTCAGCGACGAATCCCGCTTCTGTATGAGAACGGACGACCACCGTGTCAGAGTGTGGGGGACCGCAGGTAAGCGCTGCAATCCCAACCCACTGTGCAACAGCACACGTCCCGAACTGCTAGCGGGATGTTTCGAAGAGTCATCGCGTATGACAACCGTACTTCTCTCACAATGATCCGAAGGAGGTTGACAGCACTGATCCGAGGGAGGTTGACAGCAGTGATCCGAGGGAGGTTTACGTTCAGGAGATCCAGCGGCCCCATGTGCTGACTTTCCTTCCGGGGCAGTCCGGAGCCATTTTCCAACAATATAACGCCCGTACGCACAGGGCTCGAGTTTTCCAGGACTTCAACGTCATGCTTCGACGCTTCCGTGGCCTGCCTGATCGCTTGATCTCTCGCCCATCGAGCACGTGTGGGACCAGATGGGACGCGAGTTTTCTCTATGTCCCAGTGTTCGGGATTTAGAGCGTCTGTTGTAAGAAGTGTGGGTCAGTCTATACCAGTATAACATACGGCGTCTCTTTGACTCCATGGCGGACCGTATCTCCGCATGTATCCGAGCGCGAGGCGGTCCGACGCGGTATTAACGCTGACTAGAATGTGTACCTATGTCCACGAGAAATCGTCCTGCGGCTGTGATATTCTAATTACTTTCCTTGGTATGTACCATCTCACTATTAAAATCTCATTTCAATCTGATCCCTCCTCCTTGGCGCGCGGATTTTTATGACAATGAGTGTATTTCCTTTTCATTAAGAGACCGCTGGTTGCTATTATCAGTGAAAGGCGAGTATTTATGGGTGTATTTATTCGTTAAAAAGCTGACGATATCTGCTCTCACTGAAATGAGGGATTTCATGTAATTTCTTTCTCGATTGTAAATTTCAGTGGCTGTATTGGATAAGTTGTTGTCCGTGAGCATTTGGCAAAATACTGAATCAGTAAATCATCAAAAATTCTCAATCAACTGCCGGATGAAGATTAAAAATTCTCAATCAACTGCTGGATAAAGATGAAATATTCTCAATCAACTGGAGTCTCTTTTAGTCCTGAGTCTCTTGGAGTCTTGAGTCTCTTGGGGTCTTGAGTCTCTTGGAGTCTTGAGTCTCTTGGAGTCTTGATTTTCTTGGAATCTTGAGTCTCTTGGAATCTTGAGTTGTGGAAGAGACTCCACAAATTCCAAAAGACGGTGGAGTCTGTTCCGAAACTCTTTTTCTTGAGCAATTCTCTTCCATGTCACTCCGGCATAAATTCAAATCTCATCCAGCTATCTTCTGGATCTTCCTGCCTTGGCCAAGTGCATTTAAGCAGCCGGCGACTGAGTGTCACGTTCTGAGTTGTGAAGGGAGTAATATTCCTAGATTTTTGAAGCGCAGCTGAACCGCTGCGAAGTCAGTTTAACCTAAAAAAACTATCTTATGAGATGTTGGTTCTTTTAAGTCACTTTAGGAGGAAATCCTGGATAGCTTACTAAACCGAGAAACGTCACTTAAAAGATTATTACATACTTACAGGAATAGGCTTTTATTTAAAGGCAAGTCTCTTCGTTGACACAGAGAATAGCAGACGAATCACAATAAACTTTGCCAACCACCTCAATAATATGATACTGATATTTTCACCAAAACTACACTTGCGTGAAGAAGATACCACATACAGGACAAAACTCTACTAATTTGCCCTCATTTTATATTGATGGATCCTCACATTATGTACAGCATTCTTAGCTTGTCAAGCCTGCACACATCATACAACCTGACCTCAAGACTGTTGCCAGATAACATTCAGTGAGTGAGAAAATATAACATTGAGGTTGAAAAGCTTAAAGAGAAGGAACTCAAAATTCGCATGGGAAAGAAACTAAAAATGAAAGTTAAGTTAGAATACACAGTACGTCCCGATATAGTTAGACATAACTCACTAAGCTGGTCATGGAAGTTGGTGAGTCAAAGAATAATATTTACTCTAACCCCGATGATATAGCTATTGGCCGGGCGACAGAGCCCCTTCAGTAATTTCGAGATACTCTACGACAAGGCGGGGTTAACATTTTTCTAGGAGAGCCGCATCTCTAGAACTATAACGAAGTGAATTTCTCCGTCATTTTTATCCGCGCCGGGGTTCGAACCCGGGTCCACTCATTCCGGAATAAGTTGCTCTACCAATTAAGCTACGCGGACATGTATTCTGATTCCTATCTGCCTTTATGTCATGTGCGTCCTGCTGGCAGGTACGTCACATCTCCTGGTACGTTACATCATCTCTCCCTTATTTTTCTTTTTTTCTTTCGAAGTGCTGCTCATATTTTTCCTATCTCGCGGTGTGGAATTAACATCACACCAATGCGAGATTTTGAACGGTCGGGTCATCCGGATAGTTCGGGCGCCATTATAACGAAGTGAATTTCTCCGTCATTTTTATCCGCGCCGGGGTTCGAACCCGGGTCCACTCATTCCGGAATAAGTTGCTCTACCAATTAAGCTACGCGGACATGTATTCTGATTCCTATCTGCCTTTATGTCATGTGCGTCCTGCTGGCAGGTACGTCACATCTCCTGGTACGTTACAGAACTTACATTCCCCTGAACAATTACTAAATAATCAGCCAATACGAGTAATTCCCTGTACAACATGTGAATACGTTGTTTGATCTACAGGATGATTGTAAACACCTTCAACAAAACAAGAGGGGTGATAGTGCACATCAAACAAACAATATTTGCAATGAAACCTAGGGCTGCATTCCACTCCTAGTGCCAGAAAAGAGTAAAGTTACATATCCACGTTGAGTCTTCAATAGTGAAATTAAAGAGACATGCCTAATTTATGAATTGCACAATTCCAATCGTATCTAAAAAAGACTCAAAGGAGCAGCTCAAACCGACGTCCAATGGCGTCGTTGCACAGCCCACACCGGCGAATGAAGGACTGTCGCACCCTCTCGTAGACTCCCGGTGTGATGTTGATCTTTTCCGTAGCAAAAGCGATTCGCGCGACGAGATCTTCCAGGGAGTCCACAGGTGTCTCGTACACCAATGTTTTCATGTGCCCCCAGAAAAATAAGTCCAGTGGATTAAGGTCCAGGGAGCGTGTAGGCCAAGCCACAAGTCCACCGCGTCCAATCCACCTCCCGGGACATGTCGCATTTAGGAAGTATCAGACCTCGGTGGCAAAGTGTGATGGAGCCCCATCATGCATAAACCAAATGTCCCTCCGTGTGGAGAGCGGAACATCGTGCAACAGACCGGGAAGCACTTGTTCCAGGAAACACACGGCACGCTGCTCCGATCAGACGTATACATCAATTCTCATGTGATGTTCGCACGGTAATATCGCTGAACGGGTTCGGGTGCGTTTTTAAATGTTTGCTCCTCATCGTCTACGCACGTGTTCAGCGCACCTGATTTGCATCTTGTGCTTTTCATGCACTTGTTGGAACTCCGTGTGCCTGCTGGACGTTTTTCGAACGTGCTCTTTTCTGGCACTAGGAGTGGAATGCGGCCATAGGTTCCACCGCAAATATTGTTCGTCTTGATGTGAACTATTACACCTCTTGTTTTGTTGAAGGAGTTTACAATTACCTTGTATTCAAAAAAAAAAAAAAAAACCCGATAGGGCCGAAGTTGATTCGCCGGCTGTGTTTAAATGTAGAACTACGTATGCCCTGTCTTGTGGCTATGATAACATCGTGAATAAAATACACAGTGGGTGTTTGTAATGTTGTTTATTTGTTTTGTCGGTGGTATTACATGTTTAGGTCGGAATCATGGTTAGAATCTCTATACACAATGCTTATGTTGTTATCTGCAGTTACTGCTGTGCCTTAAATCGATGTTGCTGACCTTGTAGTCGACGTGCTATGAGTTATGGCAAACAGTGGTCGATGATACGAGAAGTAAGAGACATAATTGGCTACACGGTACAGTTGTCTGCCGCGTGTGGATATCGCATCGTAAATCGTGTAGCCCAGTGTTGATTGCTGAGCCGGATCAGTCGCTAGGTTCATCTGGAACTCTTAGTGCATAAACTCGAGAAACCAACGGTTGTCCGATTTGCTGCTGATGTCTACATTGAAATATCAGGAAAGAATGATCAGTAAGTCTCACAAACGTAACACGTCGAAGTCACTGAACATCTGTGTAAACTTGCGTGTGTAACAAGCCATCATTATTTACATGCCAAAACAAAATCAATATTGAATCATCTTTAAAGTTCAGAAATATTGAAAACGAAAACAAAAGTATACTCGCGGCGCAGAGTACAAAAATGACCATCCACTACGGCGTGCTGTCACGAACTGCCATTGATCCGCCGGCCCCACCACATATAATTGTCACTAAATGTCATCTATACGCAATCAAACGATACTAGCGCCTTTGCCATGGCACCGATAAACCCGAAGTTATTGGTAGTTGAAATCAGTCACATAATTATGTCGCGTTCACCGCTAATCTGTATCGTACCGTAAGACGTAGTTCTACGTCATAAATACCCATTAACGAAATGTATTTTATATAATTTGATAAAAGAAAGGCGTTGATATTATCTATCATCGGTGCAAGATCAGTTGGTGGTCACCAATCCATTATCAAGGAGGCTTTAGCCAAGTCATTTATACTAAGCAGGAATGCTCTCAACATGCATCTGTATAGTGAGAATTTTGTGGAAACTCATACCCCAGTTTCCACGTAGAAGCTTCCAAGTATTACTTAGTGTGCACTAAAGTGGGTGGAAATCTTCGACTGTTTCCCCAAAATAGGTGAATTCGTATGATGGTTTCCAATCACTAAAACAAGTGACGTCCCACCTTTCTAATGTTTCGAGCCATACTGGGTATCGGGCGTGCAAATACGGCTGAAACCGGAGCTCAAATAACTTGACTGTGTTTCTTTCAAAATAATAGTTTATTCAAGATAGATAGGTGCATACGTTTTGAAAAATAAACAAAAACGAAAAAAAGAACAGAAGCTCCCAGAGGAAGTCGTTCGATCCTGATGGAACTGCGCTTGCAAGTACCTCACGGACGAATATGCAAATGATTAAAAAATAGCGATCGATGACTAAATAGTGGCTCGAGGAGGAATCTCAAGAGCAATGCTCGCACGCAGGGACAATTGTAACAGCGGATTAATCTCCGCCGTCTGTGAGGATGCCTACACGTCTGATCCGCGCAAAATACGAGCAGTTCAGAGAGTTTAAGAGAGGATCTATAATTGGGCTGAGAGAGGCCGGTTCGTCAAGTGGCCGTATCGCCAGACATTTGGGTAGGAATGACGCAGCAATCGGTTGGAGTGACGCGCCAATGGGTAGAGAATGGTACAACCCAGCCGCACGCTGGCAGTGGACGGCCGAGAGCAACGACACGACGCGAGGATCGAACGATTGTCAGATCCAAACTAACAGAACCGAATTCGTCGCTCTCAACCATCCGTGGCCATTCTGCGTCGTCTGTAGGCACGGAAGTCGCCACCTAGACCATTTGACAGACGACTTGCATGAAATACCCCGCAACTAAGAATCTCAGACCTACTTCAAACACACACTGCGACGTGCGAATCCAAAATTCAATTTTTCCGTTAGTTTCAACTTTTCCGGAGCGGAGTTACGTATATAACGGAGGCTGTATTGTCGTTTTTAGTTCTTTACTAGTAGCCAACATCTGTTGGAGAATTCCAAGGAATTTCAAGATGATTTCCTTTTGAAAAAAGAGTAAAGCTCAATAAAGACGTTTTTATTGAAAAATATTCCCTATTTTCTCAATTTTCCTATTAAGAGACAGAGCAAAAAACGTGGGGTTTTTTTAACGCACTTTGATTAATCTTAATCATAAGAATCCACTATCTTACGCATTTAATATAAAACTGAAAGCAAAATCAAGCACTTATAATGGAGAACGGCCAGCGTTTCAAAGAAATATGTACTCGTAGTTTAAGGGTTGTAAATAAAAGCTAAAAGATAATACATATACTACAAATCCAACGAGAAAATTTAAAGAAACAGGAGAAAACTTCCAATCTGACTATGCAACACATACAGAAATGTAAAAAAACGTCTGTCATACGATACAAAGAACAATTATACTTTCCTTCACGTGAAATTTTCACTTTCTTTTGCTTCCTCCGAATCACAAACGAGAAACGTAGTTAAAGAATAGCAGTTCCCTGAAAAAATATCTGTGCTTAAATCTTTCATTATTCAGAGTTCTTCTCTCAGAGGATTTTATCCGAATTAATGTAAATACAAAAACGTTTCATAATATGGCCATTTTCGGAAACTTCCACCTTTTTCAGGTTTGGCAGGTTTGGCCTGTGAAGGTTTAGAGGCATTTATATGCGTAAGCTTAAGTTTCTTATCTAGCTTGAATGAAATCACCACACAAAATTTTATGTTTGCATTATACAGTACACTTGCGTTTTCACCTGGTGTGTATGCATGCACAGCTTAAAGCAAACTGAACACATGTCGCACTATTAGAAATTTTTTTCATACCGGAAGATACGTAAATTTTAAAAAATTAATTTATATCTTGAAAAAAAAGTTATCCAAAAGTTTGAAGGAAATACACGTGCTTTCAGTTAAGACTCAGACTATAGATTTATCTTATACAATTTTGTTTCAACGCAGAAAAAACGAAAAACAATCCATATCATAAAAGCAAAATTTACGAACCTTTGACGTGCAGGAGTTTTTCTGTCAGAACTATCATCACTTTAGCCAGAAGTTCTTGCTGGAAAATAATACAAAAAAATAAGTCATTTAGAACTGAGGTCGAAATTTGATTTACAAAACTGATTGAATTAAAACAAAATTCTGACAAATGTTACGAAACCACAGCCAGAGCATTAGGCTTTATTTCTTCTTCTTAGTCTGTTGGCATCCACTGCAGTGTATAAGCCTCCCCAGTCTTTTCCAATTTCCTCGATCCTTAGCCTCAGTACACCATTTATCACCTCCAAATTTCTGAAGGCCGTCTCTTCATCTTGTTCTCAGGCACCCACTTCATCCAGTGGCGTAACTAGAACAACGTGCGCCCCCCCACCCCCTCCCTGCAAGATTTACTTCAGCGCTTCCAAGTACAGTAATTTTCCCAGGAACAAGAGGGAGCATGCATTTTTCGCGGTGTGTGTCTGGTGGTTGGGGGGGGGGGGAGGGGGTTAGGAAGTCAGGGAGTGTGTCTGCAAAAGTAATGGTGGTACCTAGAGCCCTGTAGTTTTAACTTTTTATGTAATAGATTGCACAATACGTGTAAGTGCATTTTCCAAAACTAAAATAAATCGTTTGAAGAAATCCTCCTCTTACACACAGCAGATCTGCGGCTACTGTGAATAAATGTTGACGACTGTCGTGCACGTAATCCTAGGTAACTGACTGTTTTCCCCACATCCTCTACGAGGAATCTAAAATAAATCTAAAACTAAAATGAATCACTTGAAGAAAACACCCTCTTACACAAGGCAGATATGCTACGGCGGTGAATAAATGTTGACGCCTGGTGTGCACGTAATCCTAGGTAACTGACTGTTTTCTCACATCTTCAAAGGGGGAATCCCACTGTGGCCTCGCGCTTTTCCTCAGCAGCGCAGAGAGAGGGCGACTGGAGAGCGATCGTATTCTTTACAACGCATTGCAGAGTAATCGTATTACAACCCGAAGTCAAAGAGCGGAACATTTTCAATCTGTAGAACATTGAAACCAGGCATTTATTTAGGCAAAGCTAAATATATCTTAAAGCAAAATATGAATCTTTGACTTAATTATTGTGCGTGTTTGAATTTTTTCATAAAACTGTAACTGGAAGCTGCAGTACGACCCTTTGTTACCTGCGCCCCCCCAGCTGCGGGGACTGAGGGGCTGGTAGTGACGCCACTGCCTTCATCTTTTTCCATCTCTCGTTTGCCATTCTGTTATTAATCGTCTCCATCTTTCAGTCTTTCAGCATTTCCAGCCCATCTCTACTTTGATTCTTTCATTATTTTAACAATATGTATGTCTTAGTCCTGTTCTTTCTCTTATAAGTAAAATTCTAACTTTCTCTCTTCTTGTTATTCCCAACATTCTTCTCTCTAACTTTCTTACCGATACTCTTATTTTTTCACATTGTCGTTCTGTGATACTCCACATTTCACTTCCATAAGTAAGCGCGGGGTTAACTGTTCTTCATACCTCGTGAAAAATAGTTCAAAACAAGCATTTGCAGAACGAAATTGCATATATAAAAAAAACAATTTAGAAATCCGTTTTTTTTACATGTAGAAAAAGCATTCAACCATCTTTCTGCGTTTCTATATTAGCGTCACTTTGCGGAGTAATATTTTAATTATCCCTAAAGTGTAAAATAATGGGCAGTCTGACAATTATTTTTAAAAAAGTTCTAATTTTGATATCTGCTAGATTACAAAGCAGAAAATTAGATTGATATTTTCTCTCGAAATATAAAAATTTGGGAGCACATACGAATGATATGATATATTGATTTTTCCATCTGCATGATGCTATATTTGTTTCAATTTCGCACTGGGCGGAATTGAAACAATACGGGGTATGGAGGACTCTTAATACATGCACTGAAGATTTTTCTTCTTAAACACAATGGAAGATCGCCGATTAAATAGTCTTTAAGTCTCCAAAAGGCTCTATTTATTGCTGTATTTATTTGCTCTCAAATTTTTTAAGACCAGAAAGCGTTAGCCTTTAAGAAAATGTGCATACAACGAATTAACATTGTAGGAGTAGGATGGATTTGCTTATGAGGCCTCTTTTAAACAGAACTGATTTTTTTTTTTTTTTTGATTGGAGGTTTAACGACCACCGTGAGCAACTCAATGAGCTATAAGCAGTCGCCCGTCCCTAATTTAGGGTCACTGGTTCCAGGGAAGGGAGAGAGCCAGTGCCGTAAGACAAACACAACATCCATGCCTCATCGGGATTCGAACCCGGACCCCTTACGGACGAATGATCAGAGGCCATCGCTTAGACCACTGCGCCACCGGGGCGGCAGAACTGAATTTCCGCCGAGCCCAGTGTGAAAACCCTGCATGGGTTAGCCAACCTAAAAGATTTACGTGTGCGCTTCTTATGTAATTAAGCAGAACCGAATTTCGCCTTGAAGTAGCGAGGTTGAACTTTACTTATGTTTCCTACGAAAAAAAAAAGAAAAAAAAACGCAATCCATACAGTTCCCTCGTACTCTTTGTAGATATTTCGCATGCCGAGATCTTTGTGGGTAATGACGAAGTCAGATCATTAGATCATATGTAGAATATTTTTACGAAGGGAGTGTCTGACCCCAGGTCTTAAACAACCCTTAAAAATAGGAAGCTAGGAGATTTTGGCCAAAGTGCCCGATAGGAAAGTGACAAGGAAGGGAGGTAGAAAGACGCCCTTATTCATTACCAGGGTGCCAGTACCCCGGGTCCGACGGTTTAACGTGCCCATCCGACGCACGGCGGGTATTTAGTGGTTCGAACCTACCTAGGATTGAACCTGAGGCTATCTCCATGGCAGACACGAGGCCACCCGTGGTTATGACGAAGTAAATTTCCTCATCATTTTCATGCCAGGAGCAGAATTCAAACCCACAACTCTCGGCTCCGGAGCTCCGAGTGCTATCCACTATATTACACTGTCATGTGCTCTCACTGCTATCTGCCTTTATCTCATGTGCGTCCTGCGGGGCAGGCACGTCACAGAGTATAAAACAGAACGAGTGATTCGAGGGCATTCATTTATTCACGTGCAATATATTCTCGTCACTCACGACTACACCGAGCCACAGTAATTGGAATTAAATCATAACAACAAACAGCCGCCCCTGTGGCGCAGTAGTCTAAGCGATGGCCTCTGATCATTCGTCCGAAAGGGGTCCGGGTTCGAATCCCGGTGAGGCATGGATGTTGTGTTTGTCTTACGGCACTGGCTCCCTCCCTTCCCTGGAACCAGTGACCCTAAATTAGGGACGGGCGACTGCTTATAGCCCATTGAGTTGCTCACGGTGGTCGTTAAACCTCAAATAAAAAAAATAACAACAAACAATAAGGTTTACTAATTCCTGACACTGAGTGGCACTTAGGTAGGTGGATAAAGTAAATATATACTGAACTGTGGAGGCGGCAATAGCAAGTATTTCGACTGTTTAGTTTTCAAGAACAATATTTATTGTTATACACTGAGTGGCCACTTTATTATGACCACCCCCTCAGTACTTCGTTGGGCCACCTTTTGCCATTAATACTGCGTCGATTCTTCGTGGCACGAACTCCACGAGATGTTGATAGGTGGTTTGTGGAATCTGAGACCATGCTTGATGAATAGCACTTTCCAGGAGTGTGAGATTGCAGGGTTGTGGATCCAGCTGTCTGTTGGCTCGTTCAACTTCATCCCACAAATTCTCAATGGGGTTGAGATCTGGAGATTGTGGGGGCTACCTAAGCAAAGTAAACTCACCGGTATGTTCCTGAAACTAATCCTGTACAATACGAGCACTATGGCAGGACGCATTATCTTGTTGAAAGTAGCCATCGCCATTGCGATAAACCATCCACATGACAGGATGCACTTGGTCCGCAACGATGTTTAGATATGGTGTGCCAGTCAGACGTTGATCAACACGAATTAAAGGGCCCAAAGCATGCCTGGAAAACTTTCCCCAAACCATAACGTTGCCTGCACCAGCTTGAAGGGTTGTAGCAATGCATTTGGGGTCCATGGTTTCGTGCTGTTTCCGCCAAATTTTCACTCGGACATCGGCATGGTGCAACTGAAAACGTGATTCATCGGACCACTGAATTTGTTTCTAATTATCAACTGTCAAATCCTTGTGCTCCTGCGCGAACTGGAGACGTTTTCTCTTGTTAACTGCAGACAGCAATGGTGTTCGAACAGGCCTTCGGCTACCATATCCCATCCGATACAGTGTACGGCGAACAGTGCGTGCAGAGCTCATTTGAGGGGATCCTTGATTAAGATGGTCTGTAATTTGCTGCACTGTTGCCCTTCTGTTGTCTGTTACCAGTCTGGACACTCTCCGTTACGCCCGAGCAGTCACTAGTCGATTACGACTACACGTTGCACGTAGAGACCCAGTTTTTTTGGCTGACAGTCCAGTCTTTAAACACTTTAAAGACAGATGCTCTGGAACATTTCACGAATGCGGCGGTTTTCTGCGATACTCGCTCCATGGCTCCGAGCTCCTACATGAATCCCACGTTGAAAGTCCGTCAAATCGCATTTTTTACCCATCTCGTCACACAGAAATCTCTTCTACTACTGTCGCAAGCACTAAGCTTTCCCTTTTTATACTAACTCAGTGTATACGACGTCTATACCGAAAGTAATGTAAAAGTGGGCATAACTTTTTTTATTAGCTGACAGGGTCGTTCAAATTGTACATTGGTAGAGTAACTCTTCATCTATAGTAACCCTTCTTCAATGCAGGTAAATAATGGTTTCCAAGCAGAAGCAACGTGTCGTCATTGAGTTCTTGACGAAGGAAGAGTGCAGGCTGTCCGACACCCACAGAATGCTGCAGACTGTTTACGGAGATGACACCATTGACAAGAGCAATGTGCACAGATGGATGAAGAAGTTTAAAGAAGGCAAAACCAGCATTGGCCACCCCGTTGGCCCAGTGGTCTAAGCGATGGCTACTTATCATTCGTCCGAAAGGGGTCCGGGTTCGAATTCCGGTGAGGCATGGATGTTGTTTTTGACTTACGGCATTGGATCTCTCCTTTCCCTGGAACCAGTGGTCCTAAATTAGGGATGAGAAAATGCCTATGGCCCACTAAGTTGCTCACGGTGGTCGTTAAGCCCCAAATTAAAAAAAAAAAAAGACACCAGCATTGAAGACAAACTACGCGGTGGGAGACCATCATCTGCGACCACTGACACAAATCGTCAGCGAGTGGATGAATTGATTCGCGCGGAGAGACGAGTCACAATCCGTAAGCTTGTTACACAACTGGACTGTGGTCACAATGCCATACAGAAGACGATGGAAGACTTAGGGTTTCGGAAAGTGTATGCAAATTGGGTACCTGGGCAGGTGACACCCGATTTGAGAGAGAGAAGGGTAGAAGTCTGCTCTGATCTGCTGGAAGCGTTTGAAGCCAATGAAGACACGTTTTTTCCAGTCTGATGACAGGGGATGAAACGTGGGCGTATCTTTACGATCCGTAAACAAACAATCAACCAATGAAATGGCGTTACACCATTTCACAAAAGCCTAATATGTTTAATGGCCGGTGATCAGCACGGAAAGTCATGGTGACTGTTTTTCGAGATGATAGGGATGTCATTCTTTTTGATTTTATGGAACGAGGATGTGCCGTGACCAGCGAGCGGTAAATTGAGACACTCAAGAAGCTTAGGGAAGCCATAAGGAGGAAGAGACCGAACAAGAATCTGTAAAGGATCCACATTCACTATGACAATGCTAGACCACACACATCTTTGCTAACGAATCGGACGATCAGCAAATTAAGCTGATCGGTGGTTCCCCCATCCACCGCACAGCCCAGATCTGGCGCCATCCGACTTCCACCTGTTCGTTCTAATGAAGGAGAATCTCCGGAGACAATGATTTCAAGACACAGACGAGGTGAAAGTGGCTGTGAAGAAGGGGTTCAACAGTCTACACCTAAATTTTTTCTAAAAGGATTCGAGAGTTAGGTTCAACGATGGCGCAAATGCATCGCTTGTAATGGAGACTATGTTGAGTAGTACCTTTGTATAGAGAAAGAGTTACTCTACCAACACGTGCAATTTGAACGACCGCTGCCAGTTAATAAATAAGTTATGCCCACTTTTGCATTATTTTCCATACAACCTTCGTATTATTCAGATTTAGATGAACGTACGACTCTGACACCAATGAAATGTAGTGTTGCTACGAAAGGTCATCTTCTCATAAACACGCTAAAATCTGACCTTGAGATAGAAAGAAAAACCGAATTGCACTTGTGTTAGTGAGGGGAGGATGAGTAGCTTTTGGTCTAGGTTATCCACAGGTTACAATTCATCATGTTATAATAATTCTCACCAATAACTGATAACCTCCCGTTTAGGAAGTCGAGAGGAAGCCAAATTTTCTTACGATGCACAGTTTCCGAGATATTTGGGAAAATTTACTCTAGCATGTTATACATAATTTTAAAGTTCTCGTCAGTAGCAGGTAATCTACCTTCGGAGAGGTCGCTAAATTTCTTTAGGAAGCACCATTTCCGAGATACTTGAGAAAATCAACCTAGGTGGCTCCCTGACCAAGTAGCATAGTCTTGCAATTTAACATAGGCCAAACACTGAGCCACCGTCTTCTATTCCTAAAAAAACAGTGGTTTACTGTTGCGCCTACGCTAAATTGCAAGACTGTGGTACCTGGACGACTATTTCCGTTACCCATTTTCATTACATCGATATTTTTTACTTTGGATTTACTATACGTATACTATTGTCGGGAAAGGTGCATAACATCAAAAAGCATTGGCTTTTATCACATTTAGCATCAGGTTCTCGTCATTATCCTGATTGCAATGAGATATTGTTTCATTTATGCAAAACGTAATGAAATAGTGTTTGGCGATAGTTCAGTAAAATATACAGGGTGTCCCACTCGCTACCGAACCCGGCATTTCTTTATTAATATTAAGACCAATGAAGATATTGCAAACGAAATTTGAAGTGGACTTACCTCATTTCGTGCGAAATGGGATGATATCGCAACATATGCTGGAAGTAGCCACCATTTGCGTCCAAACAGCATTGAAGCCGGCGCTGTCCGCCAGACAGCCGGACGCGCCTCTCTGCTGCTTTTTCATGCCGTTTCGTTCAGCGTGTCTACACAATACGGTTGTTGATAGTGAGTGCTCGTGCTCATGGCTGTTTGCGTACGTGCGAAAATGTATCGGTATACTCTGGAGGATCGAGTGTTTATTGTTAGAACTTATTGGAAAACAGAATCGATAAAGTCGAGAAAGTCAGGCAGACATCCGCCGAGCAAGTCCACCATTTGGGCATTGTAGAAGAAATTGGAAACCAAGGGACTATATTAGACGACCATGCAGGAGGTCGTCCAAAAAAATGTCCGGGGAAACGTTCCAGAATGTAAAGGGCCGACTACTTGCGTCTCCCTCCCGATTACTTTTTATGGGGATATCTAAAAGAGAGGGTTTACCAAAAGAAACCGCGAACCATAGATGCCTTGAAAGCAAACATCACCGTAGAAATTCAGGCAGTGATGGCAAGGCCTTTCCACAATATGGTGCCCCGGTTCAATGCTGTCTGGACGCAAATGGTGGCCACTTCCAGAACAGTTTGTCATTCGTGGGGGCAACATGTGGTGCAATCAGATTTCAACAATGGTTTTGACTACTTCTGTTACTGATTTTCGTTACGTCGAAGTTTTTTTTACTTGGGATTTGCTTTACTACTGTCGGGAAAGATGAATAGCATTCAAACTATTATATACGTATACAGATTACGTAAAATAGTTTGTTTGGTATGCAGACACTTGAAACGTGCTACAGGGATGAATCAAGTGTCAAGACGATAGCTGCAGCGGTACATTCTGTCCGTGTAGCTTAGTTGGGATAGCAACTAACTCCGGATTGGAAAGGTACGATTTCGATCCCCGTCACGGACAAATTTGCGTTTTCCCGTTGGCACCCAAACGTAAAAATGGATCTACTGACCCTCCCCTTGTGTTCTTCGGAAAAAATGCGTGATGTTTATTCCGCACTCATCGACTGGAATTAACCCTTTAACCGACTGGAACGAATTAACTCGCAGTTAGCAAAATGGCTGAAATCGGCTCCAAGAAATATATTTGATGTCCAAATAGAATTGAACCTGCGCATCAAAAGACTCTGCTTTCCCCTTAGCTTTGTTGTTAAAAGAAAATGGCCATTTACGAAGATGATTGACATTTATCATTTCTGACTGATTACCTACTAAAAGGGCTGTAACAATGGCGAAGAACCTACGAAAGGAGAGAGAGAGATGTTTCAGCCCAGTGGCATGATGTCCGTGTCAGAGGACCATACCTTACCTATCATGCCTTGGATCATGGAGCAAAGAATATAGGACTAGAGGGATATCTTCTCACGGATGATAGGTTTATGGTCAGTACCGCTGAGATTTGTGGTCGAAAGGAATCATTTTGTTTTCGTAAAATCCGGCAGCTTTTTGAACATCTTTATATTTGAAAAGTGATGACATTTTTGGGTATTATGTGGTTCAGGTACTTAAGCCACTTAAAGGGTTAATGAAAAATTCTTACTTTGCTTCAAAAACAAACAAGTTAGTAGAATCATGCAATGCATTGATTATGATACGCTTTCCAACATAACAGAAATCATTACTCAAGTTATTACTCAAGTTATGAGGACAATGGCTGTGGAATAAATCTCGCTGCTATGACCTGACCTTTGAACCCAATTGGATGATATTCAACAGAACCAGTAAAGTATACTTCCGGAACAGCATGATAAAGTTTTGTCTCAATCGAAGCATTTTCGCGTAAGTTATAACGCATAAGGGCGATGAAATGGATCCCGCTCCTATTTCCTGACCTTTGACCCCATTTCTCCCATTTTCAATACGATTCGTCCTCAGGGAATCCCCTACTACATACTGAGATTTAATTGAAATCGAACCATATTTACTCAAGTCATGGCGCATAAGAGCAATGGAATGTATCCCGCTCCTATGTCCTGACCTTTGATCTCATTTCGCCCATGTTCAATAGAGTTCGTCCCCGTGTGGTTCCCTACCACATACTAAAATTTAATCGAAATCGAACAATATGTATGCACGTTATGGCGCTTAAGAGCAATAGAATGCATATCGCTCCTATATTGTGACCTTTCACCCCACTTCGCCCATTTTCAATAAGGTTTGTCCCCAGGTTGTCCCCTACCACATATTGAAATTTCATTGAAATCGAATCATATTCACGCAAGTTATGACGCATAAGGGCAATGGAATGTATCCCGCTCTTATGTTCTCACCTTTGACCTCCATTTCGCCTATTTTTAATAGGGTTAGTCCCCAGGTGGTCCCCTACCACATACTAAAATTTCATCGAAATCGAACCATTTTTATGCGAGTTATCGTGCGGACGGACAAAGCTGGAGCATATACGCTTCTTCAAATTTCGGTTGGAAAGCGTAAAAAAAGGTAAGAGGGAGATTATGTGACGTACTACAGAGGTGAATCACGTGTCAAGACGACAAATCTGGCGGTACATTCAGTCCGTGTAGCTAAGTTGGGAGTGCAACTTACTCAGGAGTAAGGGGGCGCGAACAAATTTATGTTTTCACATTGGCACCCAAACGTAAAAATGTATCTTCTGGCCTTTGGGTTCTTCGAAAAATGTGTAATGTTTGTTCCACACATCGTCTGGAATTAATGAAAAATTCCTACTTCGCTTCAAATAAAACAAAATAAAAATATATATTAAGAGGGAGATGATGTGACGTACTGCAGAGGTGAATCACGTATCAAGACGAGAGCTGCAGCGGTAAATTTTGTCCGTGTAGCTTAGTTGAGAGAGCAACTTACTCCGGAGCCAGTCACGGACAAATTTGCACTTCCACATACTATATCACCAAATGATTACCAGAGCAATAATTTTTTTTCTAAACTAAACTACATATTTAGCCATTCAGGGAAAACGGCCGGTAATCGTGTTTTCTCGGAAAACGGAAGCACTTCAGAGATCAGTAGAGGGAACATGTTAATGCCTCCATAAGAACTGACATAAAGGGAAATCATTTTAACTTATGAGACGATATTAAAGGAAATTTATAAGTGCTAACTTTCGCTGAAATTAATGAACCCAGGGTAACATTACCCCATGATGATGGCTTCACCCAGAAGTACAAGACATCATGCCACAGTGGAGACTTTTCATAGCTTCACTGGCCACCCAAGTCCCGCAGACTCCAAGCCCATGGAGCATTTATGGGATGAATTCAAAACGCCAGATGTCTGAATAGACTGCCACTTAATGTGCTCTCACAAAACAAAGACTGACTTGTTAAATAATCAGATGGCGAAATTCACTGAGTGAAGCGAAAGACTCCATTCGCCACCGGATGCATTGATTAATAACAGCTGAAGCCGACAAAACCGGCTGTAAGATGCGAATCCGAAATTGGAATGTTTATTTCTTTAATGGTTGAAATTAAATTCTGTTTTCACTTCGTTGGGTTTAGCTACTAAAACACTTGGGGCTTTTTTCTTTTCGGAGAAACGTTTGCACCAACCGAGTTTTCTTACGTAAATGGGAAACGAATCCCCGAAGAGATCATTCTTCTCAAATACATGGAAGGCGATACAAATGTAACTACTGGCAATGATGTGCCGTATTTTCACTGTTTTACATGTAGCCACTCTTTCAGAAAACTTACAAATTACATTGCCCTGGGGTGGGAATCGAACTCGCACCTCCAGATTACTAGTTGAGCTTTCGATCCGTTACACCACCCAGGACAAGGAAGTTCCAAGCAACTGAAGCTAAGCAGATGTAACTTAGAAATCTGGGAACATTTCAGAATTGCGCTAGTCGAAGCAGCTACAAGCTGCATCGCAAAGTTTTCAGTTAAACGAAACCAAAATCAAAACGATTTTGTGGTGCCAATCGTTGCTACAACGGATACGAGGAAGTTTGAAGTGCACTACAGCGTCGAAAATCCGAACTAATTGGGACCACTGGTAATTCGGATTTTCCATGTGTTCGGATTATCGAACATGTAAAAAATGCAAATACGCTGACATTTCTACATTAGACTATCCAAATACATGTAAAAAAAAAAAAAAAAAATACAACTGTACACAAAGAAATTAATAAGACAAAGAGTTTTTGTTATTATGTAATACGAAACAAGTTTGTGATTTTTACTACTGCTGTGAAAGATTTAAACGTAAAGTACAAATTCCAAAACTTACCAATTATCACATGCTGGTTCCAATTACCAAGGGGTGTATGTACTTTATGTTTACTATGTATTTGATGACTGCAGGAAGAATAACTCTCCTTCCTGCTCACAGTGAACAAAGGCGATGAGGGATAAAACAAGGAGTGGTACTGTCGTGGTAATAGGTCGCAAAATCTTAGCCCGTCAGGGAACAAGTGACTGGGGAAGTTTTCGCCTTTTGGCTCGAGTATCAGAAGTGACCTACACCTTCGAGCGTCGCCCCCAAAATACTCCCAACCCCAAAATTTGGCGATTCCATTATCATCAAGTGCCAAGTTAAAATCACTGGACTATACTTTAATTTTCTACCACTAAAAAAAAAAAAAAAAAAAATGGAGGGGAGCTTTTCCGGATTTTGCACGTTTCGGATTTTTGACGTTCTGATTTTCGACGCTCTACTGTTTTTAGTTAGGCATTTGGGGATCGAGGGCTACCTTGCTGGTACGCAAGTGTAGATGAAGAAAGAAGACGTTAACATATGTAACCGAGGTATGTAGTCAGGTTTAAACCTCATCCAAAGGAGTAATTCCTACGAGAACTGGCACATCTCTCTGCATTGAATTCCCTTTACTGTTAAGATAGTTCAGTTCAGCTTTGTTTCTCTAGAGCAAATTGTCTTCAACGTATTCTGAATCGGGCAATATGACAAAATGGAATAGGACACGCGTTACACTTGAAAGAGTAAAAATTCATGTGTTTATTGAGAATACAAGGAGAAATCCGTCTTTAGTATGCTTCATGAATGTTACAAAATGAGCATTGCAACAATAAAACAAGAAAGATGACACCGAATTTTCGGGTGTAATAAGCACGTCTTTTGAATCCGTTCTGACGCAAATTAAATTTATCAAAGCTATTCAAAGTCAATGGAACCGGTATGGAAAACAATAGATCTGACGAAAGAAGGAAGATTTTCAATCGGGTTTTTAATCCCTCAGATATTGCTGTAAACGGAATTGTGAGCATACGAACTCTTAGAAACAGAGATATCGACAAAAATAAGATGTGACTTTACGTCTTCTGGTGGGAAACCCATGCATTATTTTAGGAAGAAAGTATTCTGAAAAGGTGAATCCATAAAGCGGTATCGGTCGAAGAAAAAAATTAGTCGAGTTTTCAGGAGCCCAGATTTTGCAACAAATACTTCAGAAGCAAAAATTAACACTTATCACCCCTGGTGGCTAAACCATTCTTTACCAAACATTAGAAATTATGTGAAAAATGTTTGCCATCAGGTCTTGTATGCGATACAGGAAGAATTTTTCAAATCAGAGCTTTAGGAGCAGAAATAACGCAGAAAACGCAATTTACCTTTGTGACCCCTAGCGGAAAAGTCTATGATTTACTTGAAAATTTTGAATTTATAGGAAAAACATTTCGCATCGGAAACACTATCCAACAAAGAAGGAATTTTTCAAATCGTGCTCTTAGAAATAGAGATATTGACAAAAATAAGATATACATCTACGCCCCCTGGCGTAGAAACCATTCATTATTTCAATAAGAAAATTTTCCTAAAAGGTTTGTCGACATGAGTAGTATCGGTCAACAAACGACTTTTTTTCAATCGAGATTTTAGAAGCTCATATTTTGCTGCAAATACAACAGAAGCGGAAATTAAGGCTTACGCCCCCTGGTGGCCAAACCATTTCTTACAAAAATTATAAATTATGTGGAAACAATTTCCCATCAGGAGCTGTATGCGGTGCAGGAAGAATTTTTCAAATCCAAGATTTAGAAGCAGAGAGAGATATAGGGGAAACACAATTTACATTTACGCCCCTAGCGGAAAGTGTATGAATTACTTGAAAATTTTGAAAATATATGAACAACATGTCACACTAGAAACACTATCCAACAAAGAAAGAAGTTTTCAAATCGGACTCCGAGAATTAGAGATATTGACAAAAATAAGATATACATCTACGCCCCCTGGCGTAGAAACCATGCACTATTTTAAGAAGAAAATGTTTCTAAAAGATTTGTGGACATGACTAGTATCGGTCAACAAACGTCGTTTTTTTCAATCGAGAATTTAGAAGCTCATATTTTGCTGCAAATACAACAGAAGCGGAAATTAAGATTTACGTCCCCTGGTGGCCAAACTATTTTTTACAAAAAATTAGAAATTATGTGTAAACGATTTCCCATCAGGAGCTGTATCTGGTGCAGAAAGAATTTTTCAATCGGAGATTTAGAAGCAGAGATATAGAGGGAAACGCAATTTACCGCTACACCCCTAGCGATAAGTCTATGAATTACTTGAAAATTTTGAAATTATATGAAAAACATGTCACACGGAAAACACTATCCAACAAAGAAGAAATTTTTCAAATCGGACTTCTAGAAGTAGAGATATAGACAAAAATATGATGCATATCTACGCCCCTGGCGGAGAAACTGTGCAACATTTTAAGAAGAAAATATTCCGAAAAGTTTTATCGATGTGAGTGGCATCAGTCCAAAAAAGAATTTTTTCAATCCATATTTTAGAAGCTCCGATTTTATGGCAAATACATCAGAAGCAAAAATTAACGCTTACGCCCCTGGTGGCTGAAGTATTCTTTTCCAAAAATTTGAAATTATATGCAAAAGAATTTTCAATAGGAGATGTATCTGCTGAAGAAATTTTTTTTCAAATCGGAGTTTTAGATGAAGTGTTATCGGAAAAAATTTAATTTACTTTTACGCCCCCTAGCGGAAAATCTATGCGTAACTTGAAAAGTAACTACAATTCAAATACTCTTCGACATAAATGGAATCGGAAGGTAAAATCATTTTTTCAATCGGATGTATAGAATCAAATATATGGGATAAAAATTTATTTTGAATTCGACATCATTTGAATTTACGCCATATAGCGGCCGAATTGTAAATCGAAAAAAAAAAAAAAAAAAAAAAACGAAATGAAGGATCATCATTTTCATATTCCATGCTTCCCAATGCCAAGAGAATTTTTTTTTCAAATCGAACTAATAGTTTAAGAGATATGGTTTCTACAGACGGACGGGCAAACCGATAACATAATCACGATCTTTTTGTACAAAAGATGTGCTAAAAAAATGTTAAAAGAGTAAAAGCATTTTCGGAAATTTAAAATTGCGCAGTTGCAAGTGTTAAAACGTTACAGTAGTTCATGCGCAGAAGCACAAACTATTTTTTTTCTTTTCTTTTCCTTCTTTCTTTATTTTTCATTTCTTTTGCAAATATAAATAAAAGAATGCCTGGTTATATTCTGCGAAAAAAAAAAAAAAAGAAAGAAATTAAAAAAAAATCGTTATATTATTAAAATTTTGGGGTTTAAGGAATAGAAAATTCCCAAATCATGTTTCTGGGCCGCGGGTGGCCTAGTGGTCAGCGTTCCTGACTGCCATGGAGATAACCACAGGTTTGATCCTGGGCAGGGACCAACGTTCGAACCACTAAATACCCGCCGTGCGTCGGATGGGCACGTTAAGCCGTGGGACCCCAGGTACTGGCCCCGCGGTAATAAATAAGGGCGTCTTCCTCCTCCTTTCTACCTCGCTTCCGTGTGACTTTCCTATCGGGCACTCTAGCCCAAATCTCCTAGCTCCCTATTTCTAAGGGTTGTTTAAGACCTGGGGTCAGACACTCCTTTCCTGAAATCCTCTACATATGTTCTGATCTGATCTGAAATCATGTTTCTTCAGAACACGCATGAAGTAATAACAACACACTGTTACCTACTGTATCAGAACTCTCAGCTTTTAAACTTAAATGAGAAAAGAGACTAGTTTTATAATCTAAAATAATAATTTTAGGTTTACAAGGGGAACCTTAAAATTAAATTTCATGCGATAGGATTCTAAGTGAAAAATTCTGCATGTTGTTTATGAACGACAAACTACAGGGTGAGCCAAAAGTTCGTGTGCAGTTGAGGTACTGTTATAAGAAATACTAATAATAAATCTATAAAGTGCAGTAACTGCGCACGTACATGCAGTATTGCAAATGAAGAATGAACATGTGTTGGGGGGGGGGGGGTTTACGCACTTCCTGCCGTCTGACCTGACCTTGAACGAAACAGTCGGTATTTCCGACGTCTGGCCGTGATTGAATCAGCCAGTAGTGAGGCCTCACATTAGCCGATTGAACATAGAGTTGCCGCTTGAGGGTCGAGTGTTTCTGATTGAACATGTGTTCCGTAGTGGAGGTGAATATACGGACGAAGTGAAACGTAAGTACAGAGAACAATTTCTCGATACTGAAGCACACCATCGCCATGCAGTGAGGTGGTTAATTGAAAAGTTTCGTAAAACCGGATCACTGAGAAATGTTCCGAGAAGCGGTAGGCCGCGAGTGTTAACAAAGGAAAAAGTGGAGGATATTTCGGTTCGCATCACTAAAAGTCCAAAGAAATCGGTTTGAAAATTGGCACAACAAGCAGGTGTGTCGTACAGCAGTAGGCGTAGGGCACGGAAGACCCGACTGAAGCTCTACCCGTAGAAAATCAGAACAGTGCACGAATAGAAACACACAGACTACGATAAGCGTGGGAAATAGTGTAGATGGTTCAAGGACTTCATTAATGGCAACGGAGAGGATATTCTGGACGTAACATTTTTCTCTGATGAGGCGCTGTTCTACTTGTTGGGTTATGCGAACAGCCAAAACAGTCGAATGTGGTCTTCCGATAATCCGCATCAGATACGCGAAATGACATCACATGATTAGAAAATTGGTGTGTGGTGTGCGATATGTCGAAGGGCTCATATTCTTCGAAGGGACCATGAACGCGGCAAGGTATTGTGACAATATCCGGTACCCATTCATCGGGCACTTAACCGAAGAAGAAACTGTTAATAGCTACTTCCAGCAGGATTCCACTACGTCCCATATAGATCATGTCTCAATGGCGTTGTTGATTGATAGGTTCAGAAACAGAATCATCTCAAAATACATATGGCCGCCACGTTCACCCATCTCACGCCTCCAGATTATTATCCGTGGTGTTTACTGAAAAACTCTGTTTACAAGAACAATCCCTGTTTTCTGCCAGAACTACAGAAAGCCATCACAACTGTAATAATCAGCAACATTTCTCCGTTGGACCTGTCGCGTGTCTTTGAGAACATGTTCAGACACGTGTATGCATGTCTCCACACACAGGAGAGGGGCAATTTCCAGCATTTATTTTAGCAGGTACGCTTGTAGTTTTTGTAGGTGTATTGTCTTGCCAGGCGCACAGTGATGTTTGACTCACACTGTAGAACCAAAATTCCTGACGCTTCGTTTTCTTGTTTCTAAAGAGTTGATCCTGTGAGGTAACGCATCTCTAACACCATGTCAGAACGATTTGGATGAGATGACGTCACACCAGCAGCTGTTTAAAATTCGGTCTCTTTTGCTATTATAACAAAACAAAGTGGTACACCCGTGCGCTGAGCGTGTGTAGGTGATGACGTCACCTGCACGAAAATTCGAAAAGCTAAGTGTGACATCACAAATATTTCTTTCTTGATTGTTGCTATGGTGGCGACTTTCCGTTGCGCCACAACAGTGGGATAAACGTTCAGACAAAGGAAATTGTATCTTTTTAGACTGATTGCTTCAGAAAATTTTTGAATACTACAACTTAACTTTCGAAAAAAGAAATGATGTAGTAAACATGATATTTCCTTCACAATGAAGTCCAAAGAAGTTATATGATATGCCTACATTGTTTGTTGAACTCCAAAAATTTCAGTTATGTAATTTGTTGCAACACTACTCATAGCAGACTTGAGATATCTGGATATTCATTTTTCCATTTCGATTTTTTGTTTTTTTTTCATTTTGGAGTTCCCTCTTTGTGGGTATTTTTCAGGCAATTAAAAAGTGCTCCGCGGAAAACGAATTAAAGACTCCTGCTCTAGAGGAAGCATAGCTTTCCGGATAAAGGCTCTAAGACTCGTAAAGACCTCTAAATGCTATCCGACATGAGCAAGAAAATGCTTCACTGGTTCACTGGAACGTTACCAAGCTTTAGGCGATTTTTTTTCTGAAGAGAAATACTACTATTCTAAAGGTCGAATATTATCCAACAAATTGCTAAATATTTAGTTCCTACGGAGGACATAACAAAAGTTCAGCACACTGTCCATTTTTGAGAAAAGTGTGAAGTAACGGAGAAAACTTACCTTATTGCCGTTCAATGCACTCCCCTACAGTGCTAATGACAGCTTGCCAGCGCTGAGGAAGGTCCTGGATGCCCCGTAGTACGCCATCTTTGTTCAGCTCTCGTATTACTCGGGTCACGTCCAATGACAGTTTGTCCTGTGATTCGTAGCGAATGCCACGGAGCCGATTTTTTAACTTTGGGAAAAGATCAAAGTCGGGTGAACTCAGATCAGGGCTGTATGGTGGGGGGGGGATAAAGTTTCCCAGCCATATTCCGACAAAAGTTCCCGTACCGACGTTGCACCATGACATGATGCGTTGTCATGCAGCAAGATCGCTCCCTCTTTCTACAAATTGGGGAGATTTTGACGAATTTTTGGTCTTAACTTTGTCCTCAGAAAGAAACTGTGTTTTGATCAAGAGTTCCTTCCCCACAAACTTCTTACAAGGCAGGGTGGATCTGTGTCGGGGTTTTCCCCTCAGAGATTCTATTTTCACGTACGAGCGTTGGTCTAAAGCCGTGACTCGATCTGAGGAGCTGCACGCTTCCATTTCCGAACCCTCCCACGTCCACATAGCAAATGATAACGCGTCGTTCTGACACCACTGCGTTGCTGAAAGTCTGACCTTGACATGACGCATTCATTTTCCCGATTGCATCATCCGCTTTCGTTTTAGATTAACGTGTGCAGAACTTTTGCTATGACACTCGTAATAATATGGCGACTTAGTGAACTTTTATTGTTTGACCGCATAGCTTTCCTGGGTTTACGCTTTTTAATTTTGTTTCCTTCATCTCTAGCGAATTTTTTTATATCGTCAATTTAGCGCTGTAGAGTTTGCTTATTTGCGTCGGAATTTAGTGTGATGTAACCTCTGACCTTGTGCCTTGGTGAGTATGAGTTCGCGCCGCAGTCTGGGTCCTGCGCTAGCCCTAACGAACTGCTTCCCTCTTCTTGGAACCAGTAGCTCAGAATTAGATATTCTTATATCCCCTAGAGTCATTCACAGTGGCTGTTAAACCCTTAGAAAAAAGGAAAAAAGAGCAAACTTTAGTGCTGTGAGTAGTCTCTCGTCACCAATTTGGGTCCACTACCTTCAAGGAGGGGCCTCATCAACGAAATAAGCCAGGGCACAGCTGCGACAACCTTCCAAAATCATGGTCTCTGACGACCCGGTCACTACGTGGGGAAGGGGAACACCAATCCATCTGGATTATTAAATTTCCAGGTTATTAATTTATACACGGTCGAGTTACACTATTGTGACAACCAGCTAATATCCAGAGTAACCGCGTGTGCAGCGCGGACAGCAACTAGACTTGCTGGGAGCGACTCAATAAGGTGCTGGAAGGCGTTCACAGTTATGCGTAGCCATGCTGACTGCAGTGCATCTTACAGCTGCTGGAGGGTGGGTGGTGGAGGATCCATAGAGCGAACAACACGATCCAGGTGGTCCCACAGATGCTGAATTGGGTTTAAGTCTGGGAAATTTGGGGTTCAGGGAAGTACTCTGAAGTCTTCATCGTGCTCTTCTAAACACTCTCGGACATTTCTAGTTGTGTGGCACGTCGTACTATATCGTGCTGGAAGATCCCATCCGTCCCATGGAAGACAATCAGCATGTATGAGTGTACGTGGTGTGCAAAGATGGATTCATAACGTATTCGGACCATAATGCCTCCCACAGGTATAAGCGGACCCAAAGAATGCCACGAAAACATTCTCCAGACCATAACGCTGGCCCCAATAGCTTGTTTTCTGCCAGCAGTGGTTGAAGAGTGTTTGTTCTCCGATGTTTCTCGCCTTATACGCCAACGTCCATCAGTTCGATGAAGCAGAAAACGTGACTCATCAGAGAAGGCAATCCTTTGACAATCAGCGGAGGTCCAATTCCGATACTGCCGTGCAAATGCAAGCCTTTTCTGCCGATACACCTTCGTAGCATAGGTGCAATGACCATCCGTCTGCATCGGAGCCCCATACGCAGCAAGATTAGCTGAATTGTCGTTTTAGACACACTTCCGGTAGCCCCCTTATTCATTCGGCCAGTGAGTTGATCCACTGTAACGTGTCTATCAGCCCTCATGCTCCTTCGAAGCCGACGTTTACCTCTCACATTAATGGCACGTGGTGAACCGCTGTTTCCACGTCGCTTATTCGTAATGATGGCATTTCTACAATCACGATACACTTTAACCACTGCAACACGCGAACAGTTCATATACTGCACTGTTTCAGAAATAGTGCTACCGTTCGCCCGAAAGCCGGTAATCATTCCTTTTTGCGAATCTGTAAAATCGCTCCTTTTATCCATGACAGCGGCGAGTGATATGTTTTCAGATTGCCTACATCACACCTTATATACCCTCCAAGCCAGCTCACGACACGTGCTTTCTTTCATTGGCTACACTCTGTTGACGTCAAAATAAGGAGTGGTCACAATAATGTGACTCGACTGTGTATTTTGTTTTCTATAAAGTGGCATAACTTCTGTCAGGCACAAGATATTTGAAATAAACAGTTTCCGTATTGTACACACTGAGTTACCTTTGCATTAGGAATACCTACTGTGACGTACATTCGATTTAAACTTTCATTTTTAGTTCCTTTTCCTATGTAAATTTGAGTTTGTTCTCTTTTGCACTTTCCAAACTTAACGTGATATCATCTCTCTCACATAAATGGAGGTTTGGTAACACTCTGAGGTCAGTACGTAAGTGACGTATGCATATGATAAGAACAAGACGAGAGATATAATGGCTACGCAATAGTTGTGTGTGTGTGTGTGTGTGGGTGAACGTTAATGTTCTTTTTGGACACGACTCTGCTTAATCGCCGTTTAAGTATTTTGAAAGCTGCGTGTTGTACTTTAATGACAGTGTTATGTTTCGTAGTCAAGTGTTAATGGATACTAAGCCAAGTTTCGTTGAGCTCACCTTGTTGAAGTGCAAATTATCAAGTGCCTATTGACAGCAATAAAGGATTAGCTGTAAGTAACATATTCTTGAACTTTATTTGAGTGACTCGTATTTCACTGTAGGTGAAGTTTTTGATCTATGTAGTGTTTTAGTAAGTCAGATACGCACAAACGCTACACTAGCTAATAACGCGTTGGTCCACCTTTCTGTGCAATCACGACTCGTAGACGCATAGGAAAAGTTTCTACAAGGTGTTAAACACCCTTCATAGGTAACTTTGATCCGTGTCTGCTGCAGAAGCTTGCCTATTTTAATTGTCGAATCCCTACTTCAACCAATACACTTTTTTTATTGTTGCAATGCTCATTTTTTAACATTCATGAAACATACTTAAGACATTTGTGCAGGAGGATCAGCAGTTTTCATACATACCCCGTTTTAGCATGTCCCACAAATGTTCAATTTGGTTGCCGTTAGGAGAATTGTGCAACCAAGGCAATGTGGCGAATTCGTTCTCGTTTTCCTCCAACCATTCAGTAGTTATACAAGCCTGATTACGTGGTACGTTGTCCTCTTGAGAGATTGCACTGAGGTCCGAGTAAACCTCTTACAGATGTGGATGGAGATGGTCGTCTAAAAGGTCTCCTGTAGCGTCCACCATTCAATGCTTGTGGGATGATAACCAACGGACCAGTGGCTTTTCCAGGAAAAATCTTCCAAGATTAGAACACGATCTCCACCGGCCTGTTGAATTCCAACTGTACAACCAAAGGATAGGGTTTCATGCTATTTACGACATATCCAAACTTAGCCATCAGCATGGTGCAGCAAGAAGCAGTTCGCATCACTCCAGACAGCTTTCCTTCATCTGTCGAGGGTTTATTGTTAACGTTCCTTGGCCCATGCAAGGCGTTGTTTATGATGACTGGGCGTCATCATGGGTACTCTCGTTGGTCTCCGGCTGCGAAACCCTACGGAAAGCAAAGTGCGGTGCATGGAGCATGTGAAAATAGGTCGGACTACACCACTGTTGTACTGGCGGGTGAGATGGGCGACTGTTGCACGTCATTGCTGAGATACCAGTCGTGACACCAGGGCAGGATTAAGGCCTTAGTGGGCCACTAGGCTAAGATATTTGAGTGGGCCCCAAGGCTAAGACATCTGAGTGGGCCCCCACAGAAATTTGACGGGGAATTATTATGAAGTCCGTTAAAACACGGAACTGTAACTGCAAAGTTTCCGTAAGTCACTCTACTTTTTATTGTTCTCACAAGAACATGAGTTAAAAGCTTAAGATTCCTAGATTTTGTTTTGGGGTTTCTTATGATTTAGCATTGCATACTTTTCTTAGTGCATCTTTTTTGCTATGCAATGTGAAGCCACAGGGGACTTCGATCATTAAAGGTTACATGTGAAAATTAGGAAGTGTGAGTGGATGGTGGTTAAAACCTGAAACATGTCTCGCCAAACCCGTGTACAGCGAAATGAAACCTTGACCCTTGCTGAGTCAATGTCTTGAAACCTGTTCGTCTTCCAGCCTCTTTTTATGAATAAGGGGAAATCATACAATACAAAAGTAAAATAATTTTATAAACCTCTCTCTCTCTCTCTCTCTCTCTCTCTCTCTCTCTCTCTCTCTCTCTCTCTGTATTATTTGCCTAGGCATGCCGCTTGGGCCCTTAATCATAGTGGGCCCCAAGGCTATAGCCCCTATAATCCGGCCCTGCGTGACACCCGACTCTCACCACTAGGGTCAATGGCGTGTGGTGGACCAATGTGAGCCTTTCTTCTGCATGGATGTCTGCGCATGGTTAATCTTGTCCTGGTAAACTCTTGATACTCTTGTTCGGGAGCAGGCGATGAGAAGTGTCACTGTTTCCGAATTACTGACACCTATCCTCCAGGCCCCAAGTACCTGGACCTCGGTCAAATTGGCTTTTGTTGCCACGTTTCCCCATTACTGACAAATGTTAGCTAATTACGTACGTAAGATAGACTTGCGCAATTTAAAGTAGCCGCGCGTGCCGTTGATATTACGTGGTACTTCATTATCGCTCCAAATATGTAAAACGGGGGTGTTCCTAATGAAAAGCTAATTCAGTATGCATAAATATAGAAATGCGCTCATGCAATAACAAATTATTTTTCAATTAAGCATTTAATGAATTCTTACCTTGTAATAATCAGATAAGAACGTCCCAGTCTTGGACTTCAAAATATTCCTAAAGAAATTCAAATTACGTTTGGTTAAAAGCATCAAATTCCATGGGTCAAAAGAATTTCTTTTTTACTTGCTAAAGATTTTACAATATAAGGAAAGCAAATTGAAAGGGCTAAAAGAGGAAACTGCATTCTTTGAAGGATGTGAATTTTCTCTCTAAAATCAGACAAATCTAATTTGGCTAGAAACCGCAAATTTTATTTCGCAAAATCGCGCAATTTAATTAGTTCTATAATGTGAATTACGTTTCGTAAAATAATTTTAATTTTATTTTGCAAGATCGGAAAATTCGTTCTTCAAAGAAGGATTTTTGTGAGAGAAAGTTTATTTATTAAATAATTAAAATATCATGGCTGCAACTTTTATTTATTCCAGACTAAATTTCATTTACTAAGGTAATACATACACCAATGAGCCATTATATTATGACCACCTACCTAATAAGATGTGGGACCCCCTTTAACCCGCAAAACAACGGCCAGTCAGCGAGGCATCGATTCGATGAGGTGGCGATAGGTATCCTGGGGGTATCTGGTACCATAATGTCAACAGCAGGTCCTCCAGTTCCCGTACATTTCGCGGTGGTGGTGATTTAGCGCGAACCCTCTTTTCCAAATCGAACCACAATTGTTCGATTGGGTTCATGTCAGGTGAATTTGGAGTCCAGGGCATTAACAGAAAGTCACCAGCATGTTCTTCTAACCATTGCTTGACGATTCTGGCAGTGTGGCATGGCGTATTATCTTGTTGGTCATGGCCATCGCCAACAGGGAACACAGTTGCCATGAATGGGTGAACTTGGTCCGCAACGATGTTTAGATACCTGACAGCTGACAGGGATTGTGCTGTTGGGATAATGGGGCCTTAAGTGATCTAAGAAAATATCGCCTACAGCAGAACACCGCCGCCACCGGCCTGTTTCCGCCCAAAAGTGCATCCAGGTGCCATAGCCTCCGTTGGTAATCGCCGTATCTGCGTTCGGCCCGGTACGTGATGCACCAGGAATCTTGCTTCGTCAGACCAGGCCACTTTCTTCCAATCGTCCACGGTCCAATCTCGATGATCTTAGGCCAATTTCATGTGTTGTTGGCAATGACGTGCAGTGAGCGTGGGACCCAGATGGGTCTTCGGCTACGAAAGCCCATGCGCAGAAAGCTGCGATGAACTGTGTGCTGTGAGACATTGCCCTGATCACCACTGTTGTAGCTGTGGGTGATTTGTCGCACTGTGGTCCTGCGGTCACTGTGGACAATTCGCGACAATCTCCGCTTCCTTCTGGTATCAATGAGTTGCGGACGATACATGGTTGGACGACGGTTCGTCGTTTAGCCATCTGAACCCACAAGCTGTACCGTTTCCAAGATCGTAGTTCCGAGGCACAGTGCCATCACAATTTGTCCTTTATCAAACTCTGATAAATCTGCAGATTTTCCCATTCTGATTCCGAACATTCTACTGACCAAGTGCCGGTCCTCGGGTTGTATAAATTCTGCTCTGTGAACTTCACAGCGTCACCGTTCCATCCCCAGGCGCGCTCATTTCTCCGGGCTGGGGGTGTTCATAATGTAATGGCTTATCGGTGTATAGCTCAAAGCAGGATCGTCCGAATTAAGCCCGGGTCGGGCTCGAGTCCATAAACGTTCCCAACTCTGTTCGCGAGCAGACGACGCAGCGAGTTAGAAAAACGTGATGCAATCAATCCAAACATTTCGATCAATACTTTTTTTTCCTTGGAAGAAAAAACTTCAGAGCCTTCCACAAAAAGATGAAAAAACAAGGATTCTCGAAGTCTGGAAAAAAATAAAAAATAAAAAAATAATATTTCAATTTCCAGGTCTGTTCCGGGAACCGTGCGACTTCTGTATGTAATGAAAACCTTCCGGAGTTATTTACGTCATCTTCTGAAATTTCTCCTAAAAAATTAGGGACGGTAGCAATTTCCGTCGTTTCATACGGTGGGATTCCTCTTTTTCGGAGAGGGAGGGGAGGAGTAGCAACCACCGTGAGAAACTCTACGGGGTATAAGCAGTTGTCCGTCTCTATTTTGGTGCCACTTGTTTCACGAAGGGGAGAGGGACAGTGACTTAAGGTGTATCCACCTAACATCTTTGCCTTGTTTTTCCAATACTGAGATTTTTGTAGCCAATTTCTTCACAATTTATGCGTTCTCAAGGATGAGAATTTGAACACCGATAAAAATGACCATATTATTGCCTAGTATACTTAATATTTTCTAAAACTTAATCATAATTACACTGGCGTGCAAAAATTAAGGACGAAACGGTTTTCCGAATGTAAGGTCGTGCAGACGTGCTCCACATCGACTCAAATCATACCATAAGATCCCCAAGATGTAAGAATATGGGACAAGTGAGCACAGACGTCTAAACAAGGAATCCAAAGGATACAAAGGCACTTTATTGAAAAGGTAGCTTCGATCACAACTGGACGGAAGACAGAAACGTTCATGTGACAGGCGGCTGCCAAGGAAAATCCAGTCTTTAGTAGGGGGTATGATCACCAATGACTGTGTTGCAGGATTTACAACGTCTGTCCATGCTGAGGACGAGGTTGTCAAGGAGCTGTTGAGGCATCGCGGCCCATTCCTCTTGTAACACCAATCGCAGCTGCGGAATCGTTGCTGGCGGCTAGTGACGTGCTGCCAAGCGTCTCCCGAGAAGGTCCCACAAGTGTTATATTGGATTTAGGTCTGCGGACCCTGAGGACCAATCCATGCGTTGAATATCTTCACTCTGCAAGAGCTCTGCGATAGCCACTGTACGATGAGGTGTAGCGTTGTCGTCCATGAAGAGGAACTCTGGATTCACAGCAGCTCTAAACAGACGAACGTCAGGCAGGAGGACCTCGGTACAATAGCCAGTGACTGAACCTCCTTGGAAGATGTGGAGGTCAGTACGGCTACCAAGCATGATAACGCCCCAAACGAGAACTCCGCTACCTCCAAAGCGATCCCTTTTGATGATGTTGGAGGTGTGATTGCGTGTTCCCTGCTCTCTCCAGATGTGTATACGTCCAGAATCACTCGTCAGATTAAATCGGCTCTCATCCGTAAAGCGAACTCGACTCCATTGCTGATGTTTCCCGTTCTTGTGTTCCGGGCACCACAGAAACCGCCGCCTCCGATGAGCAGGCGTTAATGGCACACACCGTACTGGTCGTCGTGCAAATAGACCACCTTTGTGCAGCCTCCTGTCCACGGTAAAACGCGATAACGGACGTCCAGTTGTCTGTTGCATGTTCCTTGCAATTTCTTCCGCTGTCTGCCGTCTGTCTCTTTTCGCCTGTAGGACAATATACCGGTCGTTCGCCGCCGCGGTTGCTCGTGGACGGCCACTGCTAAACTCTCAGACAGCTGTTCCTGTCGTTTGAAACGCTCTGCAAGCTCGTGAAACGATGCTGTGAGCGATCCCGAACTCCTCGGCCACACTAGTCACACTTCGACCTTATTCCAACTTCTCAATAACGCGACCTCGGGTAAAGTCATCCAGATGTTGTCTACTAGATTGCCTGTCGGCCATATCACACGATGGCAGCAATTCGACGTCGTTCAAACCGATGTACACCGTGCAATAGCTTTCACCGAATTGCTGAGCGTACAACGCCCGTGTGCTTTATACTCTTCCGACACCCCCTCCACCTACCCCTACGTATTGCTGCATATATGCGCATGCCCTACCGTACCGGACCCTAGTCTATCTCCTGAGTGGTCTTTTGGTCCGTTATGCCTGCTCGTTCAGCTGTTATGCTAATTTCTCCTCTTCGTTTTTAATTTTTGCACACCCGTGTATATTACAAATCAATAACTCTTCCTTTGGTGGTGTTAAGACCAGTAAATAGATGGCGCCACATTTGTATGTGATTTACAAAATACAAGCGCGTCGCATTCTTTTTCAATAATTTCATCAATTTTGGGACTGCAATAAACACTTGTGTCCATTCATGCGATAGTTCGGAATGTTCGGAATGATTCGAGCCATTTAGATTAAATATTCTAACATTAAGTTAGCTGAAAATGTCGCAAAGTGAGCATGCTGGTTTATTTCGGAATTAAAAATCAACAACATCTACAATTCCGTTAGCATTTTCAGCTAAACTATTATCAGAACATTTAATCAATATGGCTGAAATCATTCTAAACATTCGAGACTGTCGCATGGATACACTCAAATTTTGATTGTTATTGAAAAAAATGAGACGTGATAAAATAAATCACATGCAGATGTGGCGCAATCTATTTTCTGGTCTCAACACCACCAAAGGAAAAGTTATTGATTTTTAATATAATTATGGTTAAACTTTAGAAAATATTATGTACAGTAGGCTATAATATGAAGTTCTTTTCATCGATGCTCAAATTCTCATCTTGGGGAACACATGAATTTTGAAGAAAATGACTGCAGAAATTTGCCCATTGGAAATACAAGGCAAAGCGTTTGGGTAAAAATAATATGACAAACACACCACACATGCCTCATCCTTGAGCCCGAGCGCGCTCGGGCGAACGGTCAGAGGCCATCGCGAAGACCACTGCGACACCCTGGATGTAACGCTTGGAATTCTTACTCTAATGTGTGCGTGGGTGAGTGCGTGTGTGTGTGTGTGTGTGTGTGTGAAAGAGAGAGATGCCGTTTTACATACCTCCACATTAACACTTCATACGAACGTAATTTAGATAACAAAATAAATTCACTTTTTCACAATAACTATTTCAAGGTAAAGTTAAAATTTCAACAAAATCAAAACCTACTTCACATTTTGGTGCAAGCGGTTTAATTCCCCAGGAATGGAAAGTGGGTCAAGTCCTTCGAACAAGCTTTGCACCGCTTTCTGAAGGCTGCGAAGAGAAAAACCAAAAAGTGAAATATGTCACTTAGGCAATCTAGCTGTAAAATTAAGGATATGCAAGAAGCTCTTGAAACAAAATACTAGTAGAACTTTGCTTTATCCAATGCATCATTTGAACTAATAACTCGAATTTTGGTTGTTTCTTGCCTGAGGAAAGAAGTTTAGATAGATTTCATTTTTACCATTTTAATGGTAGTTTTATTTTTCTCGTATGTCAACTAAGAGATCACAACACATTGGTGAATGGAAAATATTGCTGCGCTTAGTATGTTACTTCTTGCCTACAAGAGCAGAATTTTAACCTGCTTCGAAATCGATGAAGTTCGTACAGAATTAAAGTTCGAAAATTTAAATGACTACCATGCGCGAAGGCTGATCAATAACTAACTTTAAAGACCTTGGGCGGGTGATTGAGAATAAGTAAATCGGTGCGTCCCCAACGTCATTGCACTCTCCCGACTAAAGGGTGTTGCTAGGCACAAGACTTTGAACGAAAAGGCAACCTGCTGGAGAAAAGATTAACGCGGAAGTGCGCCCGTCTGGAAGCATGGTCTCACTCGGAGGTACGCGCGGTGATTATGCTGAATGATGTGACGACATTCTCCTGACAAGGGAGCGTTCTTCAGCATAGGCGTTTGCATGAAAAGGCAACGTGCTGGAGAACAGATTCAAGTTAAAATGGCGACCCGCCTGAAAACATGTTCTAATTCGAGGGCCTGCGCGGTGACAGTTGCATCTACAGCAATCTGGCGTAAAGTTACCCGTCTGTCTTTCTGCGCCACAGCCTCTTTCTTTCTTTCTTTCTTTTATTGGAGGTTTAACGACCACCGTGAGCAACTCAATGGGCTATAAGCCGTCGCCCGTCCCTAACTTAGGGTCACTGGTTCCAGGGAAGGGAGAGAGCCAGTGCCGTAAGACAAACACAACATCCATGCCTGACCGGGATTCGAACCCGGACCCCTTACGGACGAATGATCAGAGGCCAGCGCCTTAGACCACTGCGCCACCGGGGCGGCGCGCAACAGCATCCACACACGCTACATCGATGTCTGTTGATGTTGACGGCTTGATACTGTTTCTCATTCCTCAAAACAATTAGTCCCTTGTGAAGTTTGAACACAATTTGGACATGCTCCGAATACTCATGACTTAAGAACCACAGTTTTTTTACAGTTGGCAACGGATCTCCACTGCTGGCGTTTTCCAGGCCCAGGGAAACTTGATCACCGCTCATGACTTGAGGACAATAGATTTCCTGCAGTTAGCTATGAATCTTCGCTACCGGCTTTTACCGTGCGCAAAGAAATTTAATCACCGCGCATATCTCCGAGTGAGACCACGAATCCAGGCGGGTTATCAATTTCAGTTGAACCTGTTCTATAGTACGTTGTCTTTTTATTCGAATTTATGTGCCAAACAATGCCTTATAATCTGAACAGTGTAACGAAACTAAAGGACACCATTTCACATATCTCTAATCCGCCACGAAAGGTCATCTGAATTTACTTACTGATACGCCCTCGTAAAAGCTTCATTAATAGGAATCTCATACAAAGTTGGCAGCTGATCGCGAACTTAATGGCCAGAGACAAAGTAATGCACTCGCTGGCAAAGAATCGTTCGAATCATTGTCATTTTATCTACACTAAATCTGCAAACTTTCTGGCTTTAACCCATATCAATTACCTCTCGTCTACTATGAAAACGTGTATAGATTTGACAAATAGCTCTTTTATGCGAAGCCACTGCTTGCTGGTTTCTGAAAACCATATTTTACTACTTGTTCTGTGGGAAACTTATAAGAATTTGTCTAGGTGATAGTCCTCCAGTGTATCACGACATTGACCCCAATCATTATCTTTCGGGCTGTACTAACCAAGCGCATTCCTATTAAATAGCATTGTTTAAACTTCACACTGTTTCCACTGCCGTCATGATCATCAAGCATTGCTGGATGAAAGTCTTCCCATATCTATTTTACAACTCTCTGTCTTGAACAACTCTCTTCCACGTAACGCCGGTACGCTTTGAAATTGGGTCTTTTTTTGTTCCTTGGTATCTAGTCTAAAATTTCAGTTGTTCAATGTTGGCCAGTTATTTTAGCAATATGTCCAATCCATTGGACATATTGCTAAAATAATTTTGATAACGATGTCACCAGCTGTTGCCGTTTTCCGAATCCATATGTTCCTTTTCCTATCATTCTTGGTTGTGCCAAGAATGCATCTCTCCATGCATCTATGTGTTGTCCGCCTCCTCTGTATGTCTTTTTTTGGTTAACACTCGGCGAATCTAGAACTTTCACATGTTCCACTTTACAATTTTTACATGTTCCACTTTGCAACGTGTGACGTGCCTGCCCAGCAGGACGCACACGACATAAGAGTAGATAGCAGCGATAACGAACGTCTGCGTAGCTCAGTTGGTAGAGCGACTTGTCCCGGAATAAGTGGACTCGGGTTCGATTCCCGGCGTGGACCAAAAATGACGGAGAAATTTACTTCGTTATAAACTTACACATGTCCCAGAACGCAATATTCTTAACGAAAATGTGTGTAGCAGGAATTAACAATGCAGATATAGGAAACTCATGAAAAGTGAGGTATCTATAGGATATAGGAAACTCATTATACGTGAGGTCCCCCTTAGGCTTAGGAAACTCATTATACGTTCACAGTGACAGGTCGCGTTCTCACCCTATCCCCTAGAAAATTTCAACTGTAAATAATGGAAGTACATTAGAATGTGTGAAACAGCGAGGCTATTATAATTGAGTGCTGTTTAATGTTGTTTCGGGACCATCATGAGCGACTCTAACGGTTGTAATCAGGCCCAATTTAGAGCCAATGGTTCCAGAGAACAGAGAGAAAGAGCAAGCCACTGCCATCGAACAACACACTACCTTTTCCACTTTTAAGATTCGAACTCGGGCCCATCTCAGACGAATAATAGATTCTCAGAAATCTCAGCCACTTGGGCTGTACGCTGCTTTATGTGATAATAGGAAATGCTATCATTCGGTTAGTGCTATAGACATCATTAAGGCCGGAGCAATTGTATCCAAATTCACTGCTCGACATATGAAATGCCAAACCAGGGAATGTTGTTCCAGTACTCTGCAAATCGGTGGGTATGCGTAGACAGTTAGGTTATATTAATCAATGCAGGTGCGAACCAATCAGATGATAGGTGAGGGAGATCAAATTGCAAAACGGCTCGGTGTAGTAAGTGCGGTCGTAAATCGCATACGCGTGTGGCTTACTACATAGGAATGATCTCGGTGGTGAAAGCATGTGCAAGAAGTGGAATGTGTGAGAGACGTCATTGCGAATCTTTCTATTACCCGGGCACCTTTGCCAGAACCTTCAGTATAGAGTTACGACTGGCTACCTTGTCCTTGCGCTAGATCGCGGTGAATATTTATCGAGATACAACAAATGTCGGGCAAATGTTGCGACAATGGTTACAGAAAGCAAACGAGCGTCGCTGTAGTGGAACTGGCCCAAGTAGTCGGACGTCCTAACGCCTCGATCGCCACGTTCGAATGCAAGCTGTTGCAGTCTTGCAATTCAAGGTGGACGACATTCGACTAGGTGAACAGGTAGCCATAGACATCCTGGTATCTAAAAGGACTGCACATCGCAGATTGTCTGGGAGAGGTTTGCGCTCTCACGAGATATTGTAACAACTACCACTCGCCTCAGCCCATGTGCAGGGTTGCAGTGGTGCCGTGCCAGACATGAGTGGCTGGACGAATGGCTGAGAGATATGAAACAGAAGCTGGACTCCTCTCTTCTGTAACCAGCTAATCATAAATTCAACTGGATTAGGCTATTATAAGCATTTTCAATGTGGTGAGTTTAAATAATCATCCCTTTCCTTAGCGTTAATTATAAGATGGTCCCTTTTCCTCCAATTCCGTGCAGCTGCGTCCAGTACAAAGATATCATCGAGTTCGATTTTATGGCTTCTTATTGTTATATGAGGGAGAAAGTGGGCAGTGATCTTTGAGTGATCATTGTCCAACTTTCTATCAGAAGTATCGAGACATTCTCATAACTTCTGTTTAATACTGGGGTAGCACGCGTAAGTGACAGTCAAATAGAATGCAATTAAAGAATATCCGCGCTTTCTGAGAGGAGCTGGGGAGGAGGAGAAATAGGTGGGGTCAGACGATCGGTCGACATAGGAAGGTGGATCGCTGGGATTCGGTTCGACGCAGGGGGAAAGGGCGGTCAGCAAGGATTTTTTCACCTCGGAGTGAAACGGAGATGGCGGGCGAAAAAAGAATGCTGTCGTAAAAGAAGAATGAAAAATACGAAAACGAATACTTAACAGCTGAAAAACGGAAGAGTCATTTTGATAGAGAAATAGATCTAAGCGTTAACAATATAGGGAAACCAAATAAATGCCAGACAATGTTTGAAAGACCTTCTCCTTAACATCATAATAAACTTATTCTTCACTGCACAGAACGTCTTATGATTTTAAAGGATTCATCAGTTTCATCATAGGGGAAAATACAAGACCGCCCTGGTGGCGCAGTGGTCTAAGCGATGGATCTTGATCATTCGTCTGAGATGGGTCTGGGTTCAAATCCCGGTGAGGCACGGATGTTGTGTTTCTCTTACAGCAGTGGCTCTCTCCTTTCCATTGAACTAGTGGCCCTAAATTAGGGACGAGCGACTCCATATAGCCCATTACGTTGCTCACAGTGGTCGCTAAACCTCCAATCAAAAAAAAAATACAAGTAAAATCTCGAAGAAACTCTCTGCAAGCGGAGGTCCAGAGAATCTTTCACACAGGCCACTGAAATATAATTCAGTGAACAGCCCTGTAAAACATCTGTCTCAGCGCCGACTATCGCTGGTTGACAGACTGGGACGACGTCATCATCTGGTTGATCTTGTTGCAACTCATGCGCGTCATACAGTTCCTAAGCTCGATGTCACGGTTTGGGGTGGTATGAGTTGCAACAGCATTTCACCGTTCGAACTCACTGGGTACAATGGTGACAGTACGTTGATACGCCGATGGGGTGCTGAAACTCGTTTTGTTGCCGTACCTCCGTATCTGCGTTGTATCCTGGATGCCCAGTTCCAACAAGATAACGCCCGCCAGCACAATGCGACTATCAGCAGTCAGTGTCCAGGTGGTGCGTTAGACAGCGCGATCCCCAGACTTCTCCCTAATGGAAAACGTGTAGGATGTCTTTGGCAGACGACCTACGTCCTTCGCACGGTTCTCTGGCAATGTGATGGATTGTAGACACCGATCAATGTCACATTGTTACCGATAATACAGGACATCATCAGGTTATTTTTCCCCTCGATGCCAATGCATAGCCCAGCACGGCGGTCTTACGACTTACTGATCAGACCATATTATACTATCTTCTTGCCCACTGCATTCATTTAATCCCATTGTGATGATGTGGAATCATGGGAAGAAAAACAAAGGTGGAAAATGTTAGTTGTGTAGGATATCTGTTAAAAGGCTGAATTTAAAAAAAATGGGAAAAACTCCAAAAACGTGGACAGTGGGAAATCATTTTTGAGTTAGAAGGGAGGAAGAAGCAGATTTCCACATTCTAAGTTCTAAGATAGAGTTTCTTTGAACTCCATATTCTAAGTTTTAAGGTCTATCTTTTCCAACATAAGGTTTCACGTTCTAAGTTCTAAGATCGAGTTTCTTAAAAGTAAATATTTTAAGTTCTAATATCAATCTTTTCTTAGATAAGATTTCACATTCTAAGTTCTAATATCAATCTTTTCTTAGATAAGATTTCACATTCTAAGTTCTAAGAAGTTCTAGTTTCTTAGAAATCCATATTCTAGGTTCTAAGACCAATCTTTTCTTAGATAAGATTTCACATTCTAAATTCTAAGATTAATCTTTTCTTAGATAAGATTTCACATTCTAAATTCTAAGATTAATCTTTTCTTAGATAAGATTTCACATTCTAAGTTCTAAGATCGAGTTGAATCCCACATTTTAAGTTCTAAGATTGAGTTGAATTCTACATTCTAAGTTCTAAGATCGAGTTGAATTCCACATTCTAAGTTCAAAGATCGAGTTTCTTAGAACTTGAAATGTGGAATTCACAGAGTCCTAGCAACAGTAAGGGTATGGCATCTGGCGTAATGATGTGGGAGGAATATAGGAAGCAGAGAGAGAGAGAGAGACAGAGAGAGAGAGAGAGAGAGAGAGAGAGAGAGAGAGAGGGGGAGGGGGAGGGAGGGAGAACGAGGGGTGTATAGAATGCAAGCTTCTCATTGTCTGTGCAAAGTCCAGGCGCGACGACAGTTGAGAGGACACGGGAAGGGGGAATTTTTGAAGGAATATTCCCCCTCAGTGAGTAGGATTTTCTCTAGTTTATAATTCTTTATCCAACAACTAAAATTCCCGTCTGTCGGATAGTTAGAGCGGAGGTCAGAAGGTGGAATTAAGAACCTATATCTAGTCCTCGGCTGTGACTGAGTAGCTTAGGTGGATTTGTACTAACTGCGGTTAGTATTTGCAGATGGCATTACTTGCTCAGTCTACGGTCTCGAACACCGGTTAAGTAGTAGACAACTCATCATACCATGTAGTTTCACTTTCATTATATATCTTCCACTACAGTATTTGTACTGGAACGAAACGTTGTGGATACGCGGTATATACATCTTACGGTCTTGTGTTTGTTGTTTCTATTTACTGAAACAGACTGTGCTATAATGAAATCTGTGAGTACCAAGGTATTGAAAAGGTGTAATCAGAGAGCTGTACTGGACAGTGTTAACTATCGTGGGATCTCTAATTTATAATTCATCATTCAACAACATCTGAATGTACGTTATCATCCAGCATCATATCGTGCACGGAATAAAAGATGTCTGTTAACACTATCAGCTCTGATCAACGACTGCGTGAATCCTTCACCATGCCTCGTAAGAGGAGAATCTGAATAAGGCTGTCCAGGCCTTACCTTTATTCTGGTTTGGTGGCAGTGATTATTTATTTCACAGAAATGTGTTAAAAAACTCTAGCCAAGTGCCTGCTTGACAAATGGGTCAGTCTATTGAATCCCTATCAGGAAACAAAGAAAATAACAGTGGGTTATCCCAACTCACACATGCTATGTTCATAAAAGTCCGTTTACTGGGTGTATAGCAACCTGCGGACAACGGATTTGACTTCGTCAGCGAAATCGAAGCGTTGGCCGCCCACGAATATTTTCAAGGGGCCGAACAGGTGAAAGTCCGAAGGTGCCGCGTCAGGACCGTACGGTGGGTGCCGGAGCACCTCTCAGCCAAATTAAGCAGATTTGTCATGAACGTGTTGTACAACATATGGACGAGCGTTGCCATGAAGCAGTCTGACATTTGCAGCATCTCTGTTGGGTTTTTGTCACGAAGGGCACGACGCAACTTTGCCAATGTGTTAGCGTAGGTTTTGGCATTCACAGTGGTCCCCGTTGGATGAAACTCCACCAGGAGAACGCCATGCATATCCCAGAACACCGTCATGAGGACTATTCTTGTGTTAGCGAAGGTTTTGGCATTCACAGTGGTCCCCGTTGGATGAAACTACACCAGGAGAACGTCATGCATGTCCCAGAACACCGTCATGAGGACTTTTCTTGTGTTAGCGTAGGTTTTGGCATTCACAGTGGTCCCCGTTGGACGAAACTCCACCAGGAGAACGCCATGCATGTCCCATAACACCGTCATGAGGACTTTTTGTGAAGATTGGGTTACTCTGAAATTTTTTGGTGGCGAGGAGTAGGAAGGTTTCCACACCATACTAGCCTTCGCTTCGGAAGAGTAATGGTACGGCCGGGACTCATCGCCCGCCACCACACCTGCCAGATATTCATTCTTTTCTTCTGCGTAACGTACCAAGTAGTCCAAGGATGACATCATTCTCTGTCCCTTCTGGTCGTCTGTTGAGTTCTAGGTCATCCATCGCATACTGACTTTGCGAAACTGCAATTTGTCATGCACAGTATCGTACTCTATACCGTACGAAATGTTGAACTTCTGTGCCAATGAGCGGAGATGAATCCGACGGTCAGTCAGGATTGCATGCTCTCAATTCCTCTCACAGTGGCAGGTGAGGACGCGGTTACATAAGGTTGCCACGGCACTTTGCAAAGGAACACCATATGGAGATGTTGCTGCGGTCCAGGTCATCACTGCCATAGAATTCGCCCATTTCTTTGTGAATTTCCGTAAGTCATTTCTTTAGCGCACAAAAATCGGCCTACACCGCGTTGTTCTTCGTTCGTAGAAGACGCTAACAAACTCGACATCTTTGTGCGTCTTTCACACTGTCTTCCACCACGGCGACACTTGATCCAGCCAAACCGGTCTGTAGAGTGATACTCAAACTCGTTTTCTGCCAAACTGCAAAGAAAGAAAAATTGCTGTGCATTAGTTTTCGATCCTCCCTCGTATATCTGAAGAAACTGTCGTCTCATTTCATCTATTCCTTCAGGGTGTTTCATGATATATTTTAAATATTTGATAACATACTTACCAGCGTGAGTAAATACACTGAAGTGCCGGAAAAACTGGTACAGACGAGTTTAAGCAAAATACATAGCAATGTCACCTATGCGCGTACTCGTTTGCTTCCGCCAGTGCGTATATAAAGCGATAGACATCCTTGCCAGCTATCTGCATTCGGCATGAGAATGACAAGTAATAACGATTTAAGCTATTTTCAAAGCGGTGTCATAGTTGGCGCTCGTGAGATGGGCCATAGTTTTTCGGAGGTAGAAACGAAGTTCGGATTTTCACGGACGACTATTGCAAGGGTGTACCGTGACTACAAGAATTCCGACAAAACCTCCAACCTACGATACCAGTGTGGCCGTAAAAAGACATTGGGTGAACATGACCATCATCGGCTGTCAAGAATCGTTTCACGCGATAGGCGTGCAACACTCTCGCAGGTATCATCGGAATTCAATGCTGAAACCTTAACAAGCATCAGCCTCCGGACTGTGCAACGTACCCTGCACAATATGGGCTTTGGGAGCCGACGCCCAACTCGAGTCCTCTTGACGGGTGCACGACACAGAGTTGTGCGCCTCGCTTGGGCACTGCAACACCGCTACTGGACGCTTGATGACTGGAAACAAGTAACCTGGTCTGACGAGTCGCGTTTCCAACTGTATCGAACAGATGGAAGGATTCGCGTGTGGCTCAAACCCCATGAAGCCATGGATCCCGCCTGTCAACAGGGAACTGTGTCAGCTGGTGGGGGGTCTGCAATGGTATGTGGTGTGTTTAGATGGACTTCACTGGGACCCCTGGTACGTCTACAAACGTCTGTGACCGGCCAATGCTATGTGCGCATCCTTTCTGACGAGGTACACCTGTTCATGTCCTGCCTTCATGCTGATGGGTTAGGCCTGTTCCAACAGGACAATGTCCCGCCACATTATGGTTAGAGGAGCATTCATCTGAGTTTGGGGTGTTACCGTACCCACCGAAGTCCCCAGATCTGAATGTGATAGAACACATTTGGGATGCCATGCAACGCGCTATCGAACACAGGAATTCGAGACCTCGGAATACATCCGAATTGTGGAACGCTCTGCAGGAAGTATGGTGTGCATTGCCTACAGCATATTTCCAGAAGCTAGTGGAGTCCATGCCCCGTCGTATTTCTGCAGTCCTGCGCTCCGGTGTGGGAGCTACCAAGTATTAAACTGGTGTACCAGTTTTTCGCGCACTTCAGTGTAATATTACTACAATAAATACCCCTTAATAGACACCTCCGTTTAGCGGGCTGTGTGATCCCCAGTCAGCGAATTGCCTACAGTTTTGTATATTTACCTCCAAATAATGCTCTTCCGAATAACGGATAGTGATCTTCATCATACGAGAGTTACATATGCGTACGTTCAAAGGGGTGGGAAAATTAGAAAATTTTTGCAGCGAAGATTTTTTTTAGTTTTTATTAATGGAAGCAGGTTTTACTTTTTTGGTCCTTCAGTTACCCACAACATAGCTTATGATTTGTTGTTTTAATATGACAAATCTTGTTTCGATAATTATCTGTGTGTATCGAAGAGGCAACGCAAGATTCTCTTCCGACGTTTGCAAAGTATTGCAACAAAGGGAAAAGTCTTTTGTAAACAAAAGCGATACGGAGGGAATATATTCCGACGTTTGCAAAGTATTGCAACAAAGGGAAAAGTCTTTTGTAAACAAAAGCGATACGGAGGGAATAGGAGTACGGGGATTTTTTAGAAATACATATTGAGAAAGAAGGCTACGAATTGCAGAAGAGAAAAAAAACCGCTTTTATCAGATTTTTGGTAGCCAAAGACTGCTGACCGCTTTGTAAAAAAAAAAATTTTTAATTCACGAGTCACTTTCCGTGATTCATTTCCTAAATTAAAGAAACATATTCCTGCTACAACCTTTTCTATGAAAATGACGGAAAAGGAACTAAATTGCAAGGGTCTTTTGTACGCCAGGAAAATTATGAATTTTCAGAAATATATCCTCAATTTCTTTCTTATGTTGACGGAAAATTACCGTTTTTAAGAGGTGTTCAACGTAAACTCTTAATTTGTATAAACCTTTCTGCAATTCCTTTCCTATAATAACAGGAAAATTCTCTTTTCCCTCTTTCCGTATCCATATGACGAAACATTTCCGGTAATTGGAGTAATTAGCGAGAATACTTGAGGTTTTATTAACGGCTAATTTTCAATCGTCACGGATGTTGTGGATAGAATACCCAGGGGCTTATTCAGAGGAGGGGGCTCGTGGGGCCAGGACACCCTCCCCCCAAAGATGTTTCATTTTTTTTTTAATTTTTGGTTAAAGTGCGAATTGCATTAGAAACAAAACGCCTTAATTTAATAAAAATGCATCAATTTACATTAGAAAAAACAAATTCCATTTTTCATTAACTTTTATCTTGTCCTGGTGAATATCAAAAACTTCCATTTTTCGTCCGGCACCCCGCTCTCCGAAAAAACATTCTATATACACCCCTGAGCATATCGCATGAAATTTTTGATATTGTGGCGTCGTATATTCTTTTTCTTCTCCCCCATGTTGTACACCAGCTATTGCATATTGTGTTACCGTAGGTAATCGGATACTTAAATTTTTGTACAGGTAATTGTATGATGTCTATTTATCAGTCTGGGACGCCTTAAGACAAAAGCTATTATAGCTTTCAAGAGTAGATTTTATGTTTCGAAGTTTTGTGAAATAATACTATAAAACAGTACATTTCGTTTTTTCTTAAAGATCATTGCAAATTATTATCAGTTTAAAACGTCACAAGTTCCAAAGCCTTCTGTTGCTTCGAAAAATCCCAATGAAAAATTACATAATTTTTAATACGTCCTCCTGCAGAAAAAAATAAAATTATTACAAGCCCATTTCGAAAAACAATAAGCTCCAACAATATACAAAATGACTAATTCACCGACATTAATAGCAAAATCAATTTCATCATTGCGACTAAGCGTTACGGTCTTTCGTGCTTACCGGTAGCACGCTTGCCGGCTGTTGAAAAAGTCACGGATTCAAATCTCACCCGGGTCGAAGGGAAAGACTCTCTGCTAAGAGGCGAAAAAAGTTTTTGTAAAATTTCTGTGTAAATACTGCAAACTTAAAAACGAAATTTTCTGAAATAAACGGAATTTTCCATCAGGGATATTCTGTCAAAATGCCGAAATTAGAAGAAACAGATACTTTTAAAAACGAGAATTTCGTTTTTAAAAGTATCTACACGTCGCCCCGGTGGCGCAGTGGTCTAAGCGCTGGCTTCAACCATTTCGTCCGAGATGGATTCGTATTCGAATCCCGATGAGGCATGCATGTTGCGTTTGTTTCACGGTACTGGCTCCCTCCCTTCGCTGGAGTCCGTGGCCCTGACTTAGGGACGCGCGAGTGCTCATAGACCATTGAGTTGTTCCTAATGGTCGTTAAACCCGCAATCAAAAAAAAAAAAAAAGTTCGGACGTCTACGGCCAATTTTGCTGCACCCTGCTTTCAAGAATTTTCCGTGACCGTTACTGAATGACAAAAAGAAGCCATCGTGTTTGGCTGTGCCCACGGACGCAATGTGAATGAAGTCGTCCAATTTGTTGGTGTGTCCAAGCGTACCTGTCCAGCGGGTCTACAAACAGTGGTGTAGTTCGCAGTCAACTGAAAATCGGCGACGTAATTATGGCCGGAAAACGATTCTCACCAACTGGGACCGCCGCCATGTTTCACGCCTGGCAACTGCAAATCGGTTTCAAACCAGGCAACAATTGCTCCAAACGGTCAATGAAAGTCCACTCCAACCAATTTCCGAGTGGACATTGCGGCGAGAACTGCATGCGATGGACATCTGGAGCAGCGTACCACGGAAGACGACTCTTTTAACAGCAAGTCACAAAATCGCACTTTATCAATATGCTCGAAACTTTACAGTAGAGGATTGGAAACAACAAAACAGTCCAACAAATGAGGAAGTATAACGTATTGGAGGAACGTAAGTCTCCCAATATGTATGAAGTCTATGAAATTCATCCATAAGTCCGTTACCACGGTTTTGTGAATAAAATAAAAAGCCAGCTTGCAGCTACTGGTGAACGAAGTAAAAATATGAAAAGTACGTAAAAATTAAAATACAACTGAGTGATGAAATAATTTTAGTTGATCGACTAGTCTATTATACGTATTTTCTCCTTTTCTTAGATAAACACACATCTGTATATACTTAATCTTTTACTGTAACTAATGTACCATTTCTCAAATCCTTATAGTTTTTCTAATAATGCAGTTTTGAAGGTTGTATGTAGGTTGTATGTTATATATACAGTATATAAATATATACTTAAGAGCAGAGCTGAAAACATAAGAAAAACACTCAAGAATTTAAAACGAAAGTTGCAAAAAAACCCGAAGATTTTTTTGCTTCAGTCTCTTCTTAATAGAATATATATATATATATATATATATATATATACATATAATAACATCTATGAGAATGCAAGTGCAAAGATTCGGCTGTTTTAGAATACAGCACACATTAAAGTTGGAAAGGGAGGGAGACAAGGTGACCCCATATCTCTCAAGCTCTTTAATGCCACATTGGAAAATGTCTTTCAATCACAGAATTGGGAAAACAAAGGGATAAATATCAATGGAGACTATCTAACTCACCTTCGTTTTGCTGATGACGTTGTCATTTTTGCAACTACCCCATCAGAGTTGCAGAGTGTGATCCAGGAACTTGCTGACAAGAGTAAAGACGTGGGATTAAAAGTGAACTTTCAGAAGACAAAAATGAGGTACAATGCTTTTACAAGAAATGAAGATTTATCGATTGATGGAGAAAAGCTGGAGATAACAGATGCGTACGTTTTTCTTGGACAGCAGATATCAAGTGAGGGTCACATTGATGAAGAGATTAATCGGCGTATAAAACTTGCTTGGAGAGCTTTTGGAAGAAAACAGTATAATTTTCAAGACCAATATGCCATTATGTCTTAAAAGAAGACGTGGACCTTAACTAAAAGAGACATACCAAGGCTGCAGCCAACTAAAAGAGTTATACAAAGGCTGCAGACAACTCAAAGTAGCATGGAAAGGTGCATGCTTGGTGTAACCAGGAGAGATAAGAAGAGAAACTCGTGGATCAGAAAAATGACAAGAGAGGAAGATATCGTGATCAGAATAAAATCCCTGAAATGGCAATTGGCTGGACATACTGCCAGAAGAACAGACCAACGATGGACAGTCGAAATTTTAGATTGGATTCCAAGAAACAGGAAAAGACCCAGAAGTAGACCACATGGGAGATGGGTGGATGAAATTCGAAAGTATTCAGGAGTAACATGAAGTAGACTGGCACAAGACAGACCGGTATGGAAGAGGCTTGGAGAGACCTTCGTCCAGCAGTGGATTGATAATGGTTGACAATGATGATGATACAGTACGAAAAAGTATCACTGAGGATGTAAGGAAATTCAGCTGTGAACTAGTGAGGAAAGCAATTGAAAACAACCAAAGTCTGAAGAGAGCAAAGGGGCATCTGAATAAAGGAAGAAAACAGATTATGGCTTTGAGAAAATAAAGATGGTTCTGTAACAAGAAATAGAGGCGAAATTTTGACAAAAGTGAAAGATTTCTACTCAAAACTATATGAAAGGGATGATACATGTACTCCAGACATTACGAAAGGTAACAGTACCAGAGTTCTTCCAGTCCTCCCAGCAGAAGTTGCACATGCAATCAAGAACATGAAACGGGGAAAATCTCCACGACAAGATGGGATTACTGTAGACATCATACAAGAAGCAAGTGGAGTAATAGAAACAATACTCGCCCAAGTTTTCACTCGATGCCTTAATGAAGGGAAGATTCCTGAGGACTGGAACAATGCTACAATGATCCTGCTACATAAAAAAGGTGACATTGAGGATCTCAGGAACTACAGACCTATCAGCCTCCTATCAGTGGTTTATAAAATCTTCACTAAAGTTCTTTCACACCGCTTAAAGTTGACCCTGGACATGGTTCAACCGAGAGAACAAGCTGGATTCAGGAGTGGCTATAGTAGTATAGATCATATCCATGTACTGAGATGAACTAATTGAAAGAGCGAGGGAATATGAACTTCCATTGTGCATGGCTTGCCTGGAGAGCTTTTGGAAGAAACAGCATAATTTTCAAGAGCAATATGCCATTATGTCTTAAAAGAAAAGTGTTTGATCAATGCATCCTTCCAGTGCTTATGTAAGGAGCAGAGATGTGGACCTTAACTAAAAGAGACATGCAAAGACTGCAGACTACTCAAAGTAGCATGGAGAGATGCATGCTTGGTGTAACCAGGAGCGATAATAAGAGGAACTCGTGGATCAGAAAAATGACAAGAGTGGAAAACATCATGATCAGGGTAAAATCCCTGAAATGGCAATGGGCTGGACATATTGCCAGAAGGACAGACAATCGATGGACAGCTGAAATTTTAGACTGGATTCCAAGGGACAGGAAGATACCCAGAAGAAGACCACATGGAAGATGAGTGGATGAAATTCGAAAGTATGCGGGAGTAGCATGGAGGAGACTGGCACAAGACAGATCATTGTGGAAGAAACTTGGGGAGAACTTCGTCCAGCAGTGGATTGATAATGGTTGATTATGATATATATATACTGTATATATATGTTGTACTTACGTGCATTTAGAATGACGGTTTTTGCATTGGTGAGCTTGAATGGGATTAGAAAATCAATCTTCCAATAGCAGACAAATATTGAGGTCCCAGGGTGTCCGTTATTGAGAGATTTTACTCTTAATAAATATTTTCATTCAATCGGCTACCACTCTGTTGTTATTATCAAAACACCTGAGTTCCGGAGTAATCACATTAAGTGGAGTACGCCATAAAATTTACCTGTTCCAGTCTTCGCTTCTGAAAATTTCCCTATGTTCAGTGGGTGATGCCCTGAGATCCATTTCCCCGTGTTCGGGTACATATTGAAGCAAAGGTGTTCCACGACCGAAAGCTGGGACTGCCAAAGATGATAGCGTTTGAACTGCTCTGAGGCCAGCTGTAGATGAAGAACTGTGTGGCCGCCTTGTTGCTCGCCTTGCAGACATTATTAACATCAACGTCAACTGAACGATAAACGGTCGTGAATGATTTCTCTCAGCGAGCAAAGCGGACTTTGAACGATATAGTCGGTGGCGGTTGGGAAGTTTTGATTTCGGCACGATAACAGAAAAGATTATTATTTATGAAAGTTATCTCGGGAGGACACTCACGAAAATAATCACCCAAGTTAATCCTTCGTGCGTGAAAAAAAAAAAAAAAAAAAGCGAAGACTGCACGTGTTTTCAGAGCTCTTGACGCTTCCGGAATACTGTACAACTACACTGCTTGCGACACGGCACGTATGATCTTCGGGCTCAGAACATATTTAGTCTTCAAAGCGTCCTTCGCTTGAAAAAAACAAACAAACACAAGGTATTGAGTTAATACTGTATCTCCGGGCGAGAGAGAATCTGCAGAAATTCAGTTCATCATTGTCTTTTCTAGAAACTGAAAGATGTGAATGTACTGTGTCGTTCCATCATTTACGCTTTACAACCGTAGGTTGAAGGAGCGTATATGCTTCAGCTTTGCCAGTCGGTCTGTCTATCTGTCTGTCTTTCCGCACGATAGCTCGCGTAAAAATAGTTCCATTTCGAGGAAATTTTAGTATGTGGTAGCTGGGGACGAACCCTGTTAAAAATGTACGAAATGGGGTCAAAGGTCAGGACATAGGAACGGGCTCCATTACATCGCTCTTATGCGTTATAACTTACGTAAAAATGCTTCGATTGCGACAAAACTTTATCATGTCGTTCCGGAGGTATGTTATATCGAAGATTTGGGGTATAAAAAAAAAAGATGAGTTTATGCTAATATTGCAAGTTATATGGAAATTCCAGTGCTTACGTATGGTGCAGAGACGTGGACCTTAACTAAAAGAGACATACAAAGGCTGCAGACAACTCAAAGCAGCATGGGCAGATGAACGCTTGGTGTAACCAGGAGAGATAAGAAGAGGAACTCGTGGATCCGAAAAATGACAAGAGTGGAAGACATCATGATCAGAGTTAAATCCCTGAAATGGCAATGGGCTGGACATACTGAAACATAAACATAAATAGGAAAATAAAATGCAACACTGAATTTCAAAGCTCCCAAAAGTTACTATTGTATTGTTTGCGTTGTTTGCGTTATATGAGTAGATACACCTGAAAGTGGAAGAAAGGTAACTATTGTTTACATGTGTACCAAATTTGTAAACACTAAAAATTAATGGTATACAATGTACACGTGTAAATAACTTTTGGAGGCGGTGAAGTCAAATATAATGGTTAGGACAAAAACATTGACTTTTAAACACAATTACGTAACCCTGATTTCGTTTCCCACCTCAGTCACTGCTGAGGGGGATACATTTGAACCATGTGATGAAAATTCAAACTGAGATACTTATTACTTCACTGCACTAACGTTTGGGTTTTTGAAAGGCCACTTGGCCTATATTTATTTGAAAAACTTAACAAGCTAATTTCTTTTGGACACAAACTTTTAATCTGGCCACTGGGCCCAATAAAAATATTTAGCTGACGGCTCAGTTGCTTTTAAGGAAAATATAGCACCAGGCACACTACTGATCATAATCAACATCACATAAAGGCAATTTACAAGGTGTGTAAATTAAGTCGATGAAGTGCAAATTTCCCTCACTCTCTCTCGTAGTAAAAAAAAATAATAAGCATATGTGTACACTATGTTGTTCTAACTAACTTTTAGTGTTTACAAATTTGGTATACATGTAAACAATAGTTTCCTTTCTTACACTTTCAGGTATATCTACTCATCTAACGCAAACAACGCAAACAATACAATAGTAACTTTTGGGAGTATTCAAATTCAGTGGTGCATTTCATTTTCCTCTTTATGTTTCATGGCCTTAATCAAAATTTCAGTTTTGTTTCTAAATGCATCCACCCATCTCCCAAATTCAAATTTTCTGTAATTCACATATAAATTGCAATATTAGCATAAGTCTTTTTTTTTTTTGGTACTCAAATCTTGAATATAACAGGTATATTGAACCAGTTCTGTTGAATATAATCGAAATGGGGTCAAAGGTCACGACACAGAAGCGATAATTATTCCACAACCATTATCCTTATAATCTGACTAAAAAGGCTTCTATTGCAACAAAACTTTAGTATGTTGTTCCAAAGGTATGCTGAACCAATTCTGTTTAAACTAATCGAAATGGGGTCAAAAGTCGGGGCACAGGAGCGAGATTTATTTCACAGCCATTATCCTCATAACTTGAGCTTGCGTAAAAATGCTTCGATTGCGACGAAATACAATACGCTGTTCCGTAACGACTTTGGAAGCAGTTCCACCAAAAATATTTTTTGTCAGCAATTACGGGTAGAGTGCAGATTCGTTACCCATTATTTTCGCACGATAACTTCTGTGAAAATTGCCAAATTTAAATGGGATAAAACTCCCTTTTAAATTTGGGAGTATTATAAAAGGGCTTATGTGTGGTGAATCTTGATAATAGAAATAGGTAAAAATGGCACAAGGAGATTTAATTTTTATATATGTGAACGTCAAACGTTATACCATAGTTTAGTCCCCTCATAATTTCTGGTATGTTAGAAAGTGTATCATAGCATCAATGCATTACATGATTTTACTAATTTGTTGGTTTTGCTTCGGGGAGCTGAATGTCTCTTATCATCATCCATGACAATATTACCTTAACTTTTCGGCATCTTTTTGATTTTATAAACGACAACGCGCATCACCTTTTTTCTGTTATTTTTGCAATACGTCTTCATTTATGATTCAATACATTACTGCGTTCCCTAGACCGCACGCCCCTCTTTATGAACCAAATAAACATGACGCAACTTATGGCTTGAATATCCTCTTTATCACGTTATGTACATACGTATATACGCAGGTCGTTCAAAAAGTAACGAGACTTATGTTACCGCGAAATCCTTCGTATTCCGGTAATTAAAGGTAATTAGGCAATGTGTATATTTAGCCTTAAAAATTTTTTTAGTCGAAACATAAATCTCTTAATTCAAAAACCAATTAAAGTCGAGCAGGGACTTTTTCCCTTTGCCCGAAAATTGGAGCGGGTCTCAAAAAATGTTCAAGCCGTACAATACTATTTTTTTCATGCAGTCTTTCAGTCGCAGCCCGCTGAAGGCGAGCTGCCGAAGTTGGTACCTAAGTGCAACAAAAAAACCTTTTCATTGCCCAAAATTCTCAGGCGCACGAAACCCAGGTACAAAGTCAAAAGTCTAGGAAAAGCAGCAACAAGCAAGAGTCTTCAATTATTTCACACGACTCTTCGGTGATTTTCAAAGCAAGAAAACCATAAATTTCTCCTGGGCGAACCCCCCCCCCACACACACACACGAAATGTACATTACACGTCTTGGGAAGCATCTCTGCTAAACACTGGTCAAGCGCGGAAACCTGAAATAGCACGTAATGAAAAGAAAATTCCATACGTGACAACCGAAACCAGCGAGAGTTCAGGCGCGTTCATAACAAAAGGGAAAGGAATTCAGCTAAAGAAAGAGTTGCCATGTTAAAGGACCATATTTCAACGCCCGTCCAGTTTTCTAAGGGACAAGCATCCGCGAATCCCATGGGGCGAAGTGGAATGCAAATTGCGTCTAATAGTGAGTTAGAGTGGTCAGTGTCGAAAAAGGCAGGGGTGAGACTCCATGTTGCATAATATGGAATGAGAAGGCAAGAGAGAAAGAGAGGCGTGTCCAAGAAGTATCCTTCTTGCCTGTGTCGTGGCCAACAAGATGATGAAGACCTGTGCAGCTCTCCCCATCATTTAAAGTGCTTTAAGTCTCCGAAATTCATTATTTCTGGCCGCGGGTGGCCTAGTGGGCAACGTTCGTGACTGCCACGGAAAGGATCTCAGGTTCGGTCCCATGCAGGTACGAACTCTCGATCCAATAAATATGCGCCATGCGTCGGATGGGCACGTAAAGCAGTTGGACCCCGGGCACTGCCCCCCCCCTAATAAATAAGGGCGTCTTCCTCCCCCTTTCTACTTCGCTTCCGTGTCACTCTCCTATCGGACACTCTAGCCCAAATCTCCTAGCTTCCTATTTCTAAGGGTTGTTTAAGACCTGGAGTCAAACACTCCCTTCCTAAAATCATCTACATATGTTCATTTGATCATGATCAAGTTCATTATTTCTTCACAGAGAACTTGTGATGATGGAAAGTAACATTTAATGAATGTTAAAGAGTATTTTAACTTGCTTAACCGACGCACTGCTTAAAATATCTGTCATTAATGCCATTTCAGTTGCATACATAATCTTTCGAAAACCTCTATCCCAAAAGCATGAAGATTTATTTTTTGCATATCATGCTCAGCGTTTCATAAATCCACAATTAACTAAAATGTGTTTTTGAGAAAAGTAAAGACGTCTCTTTTTTCAGCAAATGCATTCAATTTAAAAGTGGATTTCTTTATTTTTTTTCAGCAAATTTATCAAAATGTTTGCAAACATATACTTGAACAATTACACAAAAGTTTCAGCTGATTGCAAAGTTAGTGCTTCTGATGAAAGGAAAAGTTAAAAAATTTAAGCGTCAGTAAATGAACTGTACAATGGAAATACAAAAATAACTTGTTTGTTATTGAAACCAGGGCGTATCTTTTTTGGCGGGGGGGGGGGGGAGAACGAAACATTTAAGTTTTTGAAATCCGTCAGGACAATATAAAAGTTAATGAAAAATAGAAGAAAAAATTAAAGCATTATTTTTTTACGTAAATTGATGCGTTTTTATTAAATTAAAGGTGTTTTTCTAATGTAAATTGCATTTTAACAAAATAAAAAAAAATAAAAAAAAACACTTTCGGAAGAGAGAGGCAACGCACCCTGGGGCACTTCCTTTAAATATGCTCCTGATTGAAACCATGTCTATTTGGAACAAAAGTCAGAACATTTTAAAATCCAGGAAGTTTGTTTCGATTAAAACTTTATTCATTCAGCTTTTCAGAAACCTATTAAACTTCCGGGAAAAGTTATTTGAAACAGATGTAGTTTAATTAATACACATTTTGATAAAATGTATTCGGCTACTTGAATTAATTGGGTATACTATGTTGTTGTTTTTAATTTCACGTAATTATGTGCTTTGAAATGTGTGTATCATTTTAGTTTTCGTGTTTGGTTGTAGCTATACTCCGAGTCAACCTAAGAGTGAACCACTACGAAGGGTACCAAAACAGCTACCTCCGCTACGAAAAATAGTCTCTAGCTTTTAGAGCGAAAATCAACAGAATTATTGCTTAGAATCCAATTTTGTTTGCTGAACAGTTTATCAGAGAAAATTGCTATCTAAAAAAACATTTTAGAAGTTAGAACTCTTTTAAAAATAAATTTGTTCTGAGAAGTTGCTGAATCAAGAGCTTCTCACTTTCAGCTATTTCTGCCCACTTGGGATATAACTCGGACAGGGGGAAGGGGTGGAAGACCTCTCCCAACATTAACAATACAGAGACAATAAATTGACAATCGGGGAAACTCGGAGGGTGCGTTACTTAAACAGGCAGTAGGGGAAGCAGTTCGGAAGAGCACATTAACGCGGATGGATACCGTTCTTGCGTTCCACAACGAGATGTGATAAGGCTCTTCCGCCTTTCCCAGTAGTACACTTTTAGGGTGAATTGGAGTATAGAGTAAAGCGAGATTCTTTGAATTTCGAACACAAAAGTAATCATGTAAACCTTGCAGGAAGAATGTACAGCTTTAGAGACATTATCAGCTTCAAATGTTAACTTAAAATTCTATATTTACATCCCCCCCCCTTTTCATGCGCAAGCCGAACTGTAGCTCAGACAAGTAATAATCTTCCGCAAAGTCGCAGTGCTCTGGGTAACGAAGAACGGTGCTGCTGACGTCACAAAAAGCTTCCCGGGCCTTCAGAACCTCCCCAATCCAATGCAGAAGACTTCGTGCTACGTTAATAGAAGCATAAACATTACAACCGTCTGCACACGATACAAAAGGTGAATTTAATGACACACTTCAACTAAGATGACATAGTTAAAATATTTAAAATGCGTGAGACCTTTCGGGTCCTGCCTGCAGGTACCCATCATCAGACGCGATAAAAGAACCACACACCATGGAAGAGGCAACATATATAAAGAATTACACAGTTAAACAAATGATATAATAGTGAATGGTCGAATTAAAAGTGATTACAATGATGCGTAAATGGCGTGTCCGTGAATGATCAAATGAACCAAGTGTGCCATGTCATCACAAAAAACGGGTGGAAGGGGTGAGAAAATGGGGGGGGGATTCAGAGAGGTTGAGATAATATGGAATTGGCAGAGATCAGGTGTTTCCAGGGACGGGGAATATTTCTAGGTAGTTCATTATTGCAGCAAGTATCAGAAAATTTGTCTATGTATAGGCTTTCAGTGAACAATAATTGAGATTTCGTGTGAGGAATTGTGATGATTTTGGATTCTTCCCAAATGGGGGTGTGATTCCTCTTGAGTAAGAGACGGGATAGAGCAGTAGAGGAAGATCCATTGCGACAGTCATATTGATGTTCTTTTAAACGAATCCCGAATGACCTGGTTGTGGAGCCAATATAACAGGTGTCATTAAGGTCTGGGGATTGGGATTTCAGGGGGAAAAGGTAAATCCCATGCCTTTGAAAATTCATGGATCGATCTCTGTCGTTCTTAATGAAAGTAAACAAATTGGAAACTTTGATCCCAAAATTTAAATTATGATGATGGCAAATGGTCTTTGAAGGTCTGGCTATGGAGGGAACAAAAGGTAAAGTTCCGACAAACTTGTGATTGGGACTGTTACCAATCAGGGTGGAAGAAGTGGAGCGAAGAAATCTATTGGTCAGCCTGTCAATCAAAATCCTGGAATAACCATAAGACTCTGACAGGTCGCGGATGGTTTGCAGTTCGGTCCTTCGGATGTCATAAGATGAGGAATGCGAGAAAGCACGGCGGATTAAAAAGTTAAAAGCTGAATGTTTGTAAGCCGTGGGGTGGGAGGAGGAGGCCGGAATGATAATGGGGCAAGAATTGGGTTTGCGAAACACACTGAATAACAGATGGAGAGAAGAACGGTGAAGGTTGAAGTCCAAAAAAGGTAAATGGTTGTTGACCTCCAACTCCACGGTAAACTTAATGGAAGAGTGTTTGGACGAGAGGTGGTCGACGAAAGAGTAAAGTTGTTCTTGAGCGGAGGGACAAAAAATAAGAATATCGTCAACGTATCGAAGGAAAAAAAGGGGCTTGATGGGGAAGGGGTCAATCAGCTCAGTTTCCAAATCCTGTAATAAAATTTCTGCCAAAAAGGGTGATAGGGGGGACCCCATAGGGGCTCCTGAGCACTGTTTATAGATAACTTGGTCAAACTTAAAAAACGAGCGTTTATATACCAGTAGTAGGGCTGACATGATGGCCTGAATTTCAGAGTCAGAAAGAGCAGCTTGAGACTTCAGCTTGTCAAAAATGAGATTGTGGACAAACGGTACCGGGACATGTAATGTTGTAATGTTTATGCTTCTACTCACGTAGCACGAAGTCTTCTGCATTGGATTCCCAAGGAACCGCTCTCTGGTACGTGTGTACGTCTTCTATTCGCATACTATGGAACTGGCTACAATTATTTTTCGTAAACTCAAATTGAAGTTCGCTACAGATGGCACACACCTTGTCTTCCTCATCAATTGCCGAGATCTTGGTGTATTCCCTAGATATATTTCCTTAAGTTCCTGACCCATATCTTGGCGAGACGAACGTATTCTTCATACAGCCCAATGTAAACGCTTATCAGCTGAAATAAGATAAAAACGAGGTTGTTTGGATATTTTGAACCGTAAGTTATATACTGCATACCAAAGGCTTGTTCCAGTGACTCATTCCATTCAGTTTAATCGTTTATTAGCTACTATATCAGCATCCTGCATCACAGTGTCTGAGCGTCGCAGCGTCACTCATATAAAAAAAATTCGACAACTTGTGTTGTCCGAGGTCAGTTCCCGACATATTGACCGAGCTTCGAGTTTTCGTCGCAGACATTTAGAGACTGTACCACTTTTCAAGAATTTGAGTGACACGCAATTAAACCCCACTTAAATCACTGCCTTGAACCGTGGTGCTAAGTTTGCCTATCCTTAACATGGACTTCGGAAACTACAGAACATTTCGAAACTCTAGAACATTATACAGTCGCTGCCTCCTTCCGACCAAGACTGTGCCAGGTATAAAATCCCGAACTCTTACAATAAATCCTATGGACTCACAAACCGAATTCCGGGTGAACTTCGTGCGGAATTAAGGGAACTCAAGCTTCTTAAAGACAACCCCGATCTTGCCATTACCTCGGCCGACAAATCTAACCACATTGTTATGCTTAACCAGTCAGAGGAAGGGCAGACTGTCATCGGCTAGAGGAAGCACGGTATCACAAAATTGTTTCTCGGCGAGGTCTTTCAAGGAGGAGAGACGGTGGGTGTATCGTCTCTTGAAGACCTGGGATCTAGGGTCTGTGACACTCAGGGATTTGAAATAGGACACATACGCTTCAAATTGCATCACAGCTGCACAAAGATCGAGATCAGGTGAACAGAAAAATTCTTCGGCACAGACAACCGTACGAGCAGATTGGAAGAGGCGTGCAATTTGTTGTCTGGTCAGTGGCCCAGGAACAAGAGGAAACTTATCAATGGTCTGTATAACCTCATCATCTGTGAGAGGATTGACAGGGCCAGAACGAAGACGCAAACTGTTCGTAGGGTCATCACGCTGAGAAATATCGGAACTGGTAACATCGGGAACACTAGAAGTCCACAGAATAAGTACCGCCACCCCGCTGGCGCAGTGGTCTAGGCGACGGTTTCTGATCATTTGTCCGACAGGGGTCCGGGTTCTAATCCCGTGAGGCATGGATATTGTGTTTGTCTTACGGCACTGGCTCTCTCCCTTCTCTGGAACCAGTGACTCTAAATTAGGGACGGGCGACTGCTTATAGCACATCGAGTTGCTCACGGTGGTCGTTAAACCTACAATAAAAAAAAAAAGAAGTACCAGGAAGACGTTTCACCTTTTTCTGTTTCACAGAGCCTTTGGAAGTACCAGTCCGTTTCGAAGACGAAGTTGAGGTGGAGGAATCCGTTAGTGGATCTGGATGAGCACCCGATACAGGAGACGAAAATTCAATTGCGCCGAGAAATCAGTATGTTCTCGATCAGCATCAGTAAACGCTGGTACATCAGCCGAGGCAGCAGGAAGGTGCGGCAACAGGGAACACCAGACACGGTCGTAGTTGAAGTTCCGATATGCGAGAGACACAGAGAATATCCAGTCGGTCGGAGTTCCGAGGCACCTGTCCGCACATCTGAGTCGTCACACTCCGCCGGAGACACATCAGTTTTGGATGATTCACTACTGACCCAGAATGATGATGCACGTCCGTACGGTGCAGAAGAGGAGGAAAGGGAGCATTGTCCTTGGCTGGAAGGTGCGCCTGATGGAGATAAGGAGAGGTCGCGTCTGGCAAAACACTAGAAGAGAGGATGGTAGAAGAACCAGTATGATCGGCACTGTGAGGCGAGCTAGAAGAAAGCCCACGACGTATGCTCACACAGTAGGCAGTGGTATGATCCTGTGTAGAACAGTGAGTACAATAGTGAGTGGTGAAAACCTTGAAACTGTACGTGCGGGACCCATTTTCTACAGTAGCGTCTGTAGGACAATCCGCCTAAGCATTCTTAGTGGGGAAAACGACCAACAACTGATGGCGAGGTCCCCGTAGCATGTGCAAATCGAGATCCGCGTGGAGCGTCAGAAAGGGACTGACCTTGGCAACTACACTGCCGGAAAGTGAAAAAAGAACACCAAGAAAGAATTGGCGGACGATCACGAAATTTACATATGTTAATGAGGTCGAGTTTACGTAGGTGTGATGTTAATTTCGGGACCAACCGGTGAGCGCTTACGCCACAGCACGGCATAATATGCAAATTATCGTCGGTGGTATTTAAGGAGTACGGCGAAGTGAATGTAATCAGTCGTCGGCGTGCGGACACGTGCGAAGACCCTAAAGAAGCTGCAATGCCTGGCCATGGAAGACGTGTACGATTTAAGAAGTTATCGGACTTTGAGCGAGGTCGTCTAGTCGGACTCCACGAGGCCGGGTGGTCGTATCGTCGTATTGCGGAGCGAATTGGACGGGAAGTATCAGTGGTGGTACGATGGTAGCTTAGATAGTCCGAGGAACATTCCCATACGAGAAGACGTGGAACCGGGAGTCACAGACGGACTGATGAGCGGAGCGATTGACGCATCAGAAATCCGAGCTGTCGTTGCACCTGAGGTGACTGTGCGAACAATCCGCAACCGTCTACTTGATGCAGGACTACGTGCACGTGTGCCTCTGGCATGTGTGCCTGTGACTCCAGCCCACCGTCAGGAACGGCTGCAGTGATGTCGCCAACGTCTGCACTGGAGAACGCAATGGTGATCTGTCGTGTTCAGCGATGAAAGCAGATTCTGCTTGGGAGCCTCCGATGGCCGTATGCGTGTTCGCAGACGCACAGAGGAGCGTCTCCACCCTTCTTGCATCCGCCAGCGACACACAGGGCCTAAACCTGGTCTCCTGGTGTGGGGAGCGATCAGCTATCACTCCCGTACACAACTAGTGTTTGTACCGGGTACGTTAAACAGCACCTCCTACATCAACAACATCATTCAGCCCGTTGTTGTGCCTTTTGTAAGGTCAGTCCTTCGTGGTGTTTTCCAGAAAGATAACGCACGCCCACACACGGCACGTGCAACGCAACATGCACTTCAGGGTGTGAGACAACTTCCATGGTCTGCACGTTCACCGGATTTGTCCCCCATTGAGCACGTGTGGGATTTTATGGGACAGCGACTTATCCGGTCTCCATGCTTGGAACTCAATACCCCAAACTTACATCCAACATGTGTACGACAAACTCCATGCCAGAATTGCATAGTGTGACGCAGTTCATGGCGGTTCAACCTCGTACTAACCATGTTACATGGAAATGTTATTTTTCAGTTTACCAGCAAATACAGCTGTATTTTGCCACAATGTTTTGATCACGTTATCCTCTGTATTCCGTTATTATGCTGTATAAATTTCGTTGGTATCAGACGTCTTCTTCTTGGTGTTCTTTTTTCACTTTCCGCCAGTGTATTTTACAAGCATGATTAACTAGCAGAGGAAGCGCAGCATCAGGCACTTCCTGTGGAACAGGATAGAACGTGATGTTCACCGGACGCTTCGAAAGAGGCGAAGGGATGAGATGATTTGTTCCAATCGAAAGCCCATGCACAAGAAAAACATCAGCATTCTCCTAGTGCTTGAACTGCACTGAGATACCCCGAGGGGTACGAGAAATTCCGGTAATAGACGCAGACGACACATGATCAGAGAGGGCCTCCACGTAGCGTGGCAGAGGAGTATTTGGTAAGGCATGAAAGAGCACACCTCTATCCAGAAGTTTATGAAACTCACTGCCAATCTGCGAATTGTCATCAATCGTGACCTTCACCTTTTGATTGGATATCTGAATAATAGGTGTTGACTTCAAAGACCATCAGGTTGAGAAGAATCGGACGTAGAAGTAGCGCCTCGTTGCACTGCAGAAGCAAATGACATCCGCGGAAAAGAAGTCTGTGCGGAGCCGGCTGGCAAACCACTATAACTCACCACCTTGGCCAAGCGTGTTGGTGAGTGTGGGATAGCATTTCCTCTAATCCCTGTTTTATACTCGTAGTTTTACCGCTATGTGGTATTTTGCTGTCGTCCGAGCCCCTTTAGTAGGAACAGGATGCACCACGAGAAGACGGGGTTGATATTAGTCAAAGAGAGGCTATGATATGTTTGTGTTATAGAACTAATTATTTCCAGAAACAACAACTATTTAATACAGTTGATAGCATAAGAAAAGGGACCTTTTTCACCAGCTATTTTTACAGAAGAATGAGTTTTGTGACATTAATCAATTCTTTAACAAACTTCACGAAGAAGCCAATGTTAAGATATCCAAAATAACAACATCCCAAAATTACTGGTTTTCAGATTTCAGTTATAAAAATGTGCTGGAAAATCATTTTTCACAACAATATGTCCAAATTTTTTAAAACGTTTACCGCCTTAAATGTATAATTTAAAAAGCAGCAACAATTCTTAGATCTTCGCAGAAAAAAAAAAAAAAAAAAAAAACGCCACTTGCCCTGTGTAACGTACCAAGAGATGTGACGTACCTGCTAGAAGGACGCACACGACATAAAGGCAGATAGGAATCAGAATAAAACGTCCGTGTAGCTCAATTGGTAGAGTTACTTATTCCGGAATGAGGGGACCCGGGCTCGAATCCCGGCGTAGACCAAAAATGACGGAGAAATTTACTTCGTTATAATGGCGCCCGAACTATCCGGATGACCCGACCGTTCAAAATCTCGCATTGGTGTGATGTTATTTCCGCACCGCGAGATAGGAAAAATAAGAGAATCCCTTCTCCAGCACTTCGACAAAAAAAAAAAAAAAAAAAAAAATAAGGTGGAGATGATGTAACCTACCAGGAGTTGTGACGTACCTGCCAGAAGGACGCACACGACATAAAGGCAGATAATAATCAGAATAAAACGTCCGCGTAGCTCAATTGGTAGAGTGACTTATTCCGGAATGAGGGGATCCGGGTTCGAATCCCGGCGTAGACCGAAAATGACGGAGAAATTTACTTCGTTTTAATGGCGCCCGAACTATCCGGATGACCCGACCGTTCAAAATCTCGCATTGGTGTGATGTTATTTCCACACCGCGAGATAGGAAAAATAAGAGAATCCCTTCTCCAGCACTTCGAAAAGAAAAAAAAAGGGGGGGGAGATGATTAAACTACCAGGAGATGTGACGTACCTACCAGAAGGACGCACACGACATAAAGGCAGATAGGAATCAGAATAAAACGTCCGCGTAGCTCAATTGGTAAAGTGACTTATTCCGGAATGAGGGGATCCGGGTTCCGGGTTTGAATCCTGGCGTGGACAGAAATGACGGAGAAATTTACTTAGTTATACCTGTTTAAAACTGTCATTTCCCTCTTTAGTTTTCCCTAAGCCGGAATTCTCCTGTAACTGCGAAATTCGTCTATTTTAGATTAAATAAATTTCAGTTCAGGGAAGTTCCTGAAACGAAGGAAATTTTCAAACGTTTTGAAAAATCAGAGCTAGGCTTTAGTGAGATCTGAGCGGCGCCTCTGCACCGAGCATCAAGATCCGGTCGGCACCAAGCTAAAGTTTGTTTTTTATTTTTATTTTTCTATTTATGTGTGTGTGCGTGTGGAATGGTAGAGTGTATACAAAAAAAAAAAAAAAAAAAAAAACAAGAAAAATTTGCCTGCCGGTATTGTATGTAATACGAGACGATGAGCAGTATTGATTGGAGACGATGAAAAGTGTGACTCTCACGGGAACCATCAAAATCGTCACAATAGTATATTGTTACAATTTAGCGCAAGAAGGTGGGTTGTTTTTGGTGTTCACCGTGTGATCAACGCAAGCGACTATTAATTTATATTGTATATCTTTCACGTGTGGCTGAAAAACCATGCAATTCAACACACACGCACACACGCACATGCACACAGAGAAAGCTTGTGGGGGACGCCAACAAATGTTGTTGCTCCGGGCGACACGAACACCGAAGCTGGCTGGCCCTGTAAAAGATTGAAAGATGTTGATCGCTAAATTACGAGAATAAGTACTACACAGCAAATATAATTCCATTTTTCATAATGTTGTTACGAAACGCTATATCGGTCCAAAATTTATGAATGCCAATTAATGGCAAATAAATAATACAAAGTAACATTACAAACGCTTCAGTGGACTATTATTTTCCCAACCTCACTTGTTGCTTTTTCAATCGTTAATATTTAATTTCCCTGTTTTAAGTTGGTGAGGAACGTAGTTTGTAATTCAGCGATGTGAAAGGTTCGACAATTAAATAAAAAGACTTGTTACACAGTAAAGCGCATCTTAACGAGCGATTACTGAATCGAACTGCCATCTCTCGGTTTACTCATGAACTCTTCCCAATATCAGAATTTTCTCCAAAGTCGAAGTGAGTGCGTAGTTGTGAAAGGTGTTTGTACTCCGAGTACCTGTTGCTCGTCACGAAAATGGATGAGAAGTATTTTGAATAAAGAATTAACTAGAAAATTTTGGTAGAACTTGGAAAGAAACCATCGGAAGCGTTCGAAATTCTAAGATAAGTTTTGGGGATGAAGTTATGTGAACAGGATGCGTGTTTGAATGGTGTAAAAGGTTTCAAGAAGAAGAGGAGCAGCGCAGTTTGACAGTCGTCCTCGACGCCGAACGACATTGAAGATACGAAAATGTGGAAACTTAGTTAAGAATGATTATCGTTTTCGTGTTCGAATGATTACAGAAGAATTAAACACCAGTAGAGAGAAACATTTTCGTTGATAGTGACGCTGAACTTGGAAATGAGAAAAGTGTCAGCAAAAATGGCTCACAAGCAGGGACGTCGCTAAGGGGTGGGCGAGGAGGGGGGGGGCTTGAGCCCACCCTGAAATTTGTCTGGCCCACCCAATTCAAAATATACCGTTTTTCAGTATATTTAACTTATTTCTTTTCTTTCTTTTTTTTATTGGGAGGTTAAACGACCACCGTGAGCAACTTAATGGGCAATAAGCAGTCGCCCGTCCCTAATTTAGGGACATTGGTTCTAGAGAAGGGAGAGAAACAGTGCCCTAAGACAAACACAACATCCATGCCTCACCGGAAACCGAACCCGGACCCACCTGGACGAACGGATATTTAACTTTAAAATATAATCTGGACTTTTACAAGTAGTAAGTCTTGTGTTTTATTACATGTAGCCCAACGTATTTCCCCAAGGAAGTGCATCGTTTACATAAAAAAAAATGGTCAAAATAGCATCCGCAGGGCCATGAAAATTTAGTTGTTCTCCAGTCTTTCAATTCCTTAGTTTAAGCCGCTTTTTCATGTTTTTATGGCCAGGTGGCTAATGAGGAGGATGGATAGGAATTCACTGAGGGGGTCTCTACTAAATGCCTTGCTGTTTGTTTTCCTGACAAAATAGGTGCTCCCAACACGGAAAGTGGAGTCTAAAGCTACACTTGAGCTCCTCAGACTTCCCCGGGACAGTGAAAGTGCAGGAAGCAGCTGATGACTAATTTGTACGAGAAGAGTGCAGGGCAAAGTCTGTGGCTTGAAGGAAGGGATTTAAGAAGGGAGGAGGTAGAGATATCTTGTGTCTGCGTGGCACGACGTTAAAATTTGATTTAGATAAATAAAAACAACCTATTCCTTTAAATAAATTGTTCAAGTACAGTAATATTTTTCGTAAACAAAAATGTAAATGTTTGAAAAGCAATTTATGAAGATGCATTCAGGGGAAGCAAAAGTTAAGGAGACATTTTAGTAACACTTTTATCTTACACCAGCGGCATAACTAGTCATATCCGTGTATGTATGTGTGTGTCCAGGTGGAAGGGGTGGGGATTGCATGAATTTCTTTGTAGCCGGTAGTGAAGAGCATTAAAAATACGCAACAGAGGAAAGAAATTAACGGCGACAACTTCAAGCGAACGAGCGAGAATGAAGAGTGGTTAAACAGAGTCATCATTGGAGATGAAGCATGGGATTTCCAATAATGTGAGGAGATAAAAGACAGAGCATGCAATGGGAATTTCTAAATGCTTTATAACTTGGCGGTGAAAGGCGATACATGAAAAGGAGAAAAACGTAGTAAAGAACGTTTGAGGTTTCTATATTGCACCAATATGGATTGTAGTTATAAATTAAAGCCATTAGTGATTGGAAAAAAAGTCCACAGTCTTTTCATGGCGCTTTGCTACCGTGCACATATGAAGCTAATAAGAAGACGTGGATGACGTTATTTATCAAGGCAGATGAAGGCTTTTGACGTTCAAGTTGTAATTGAGAACAGATAAATAGCGCTATTCATCTAAAATTCTCTTACACATCCAAGTCCGAAAGATGTGAAATTGGATGACATTGAACTGATATTATTGCCACCTAACTGCACTTCTGTACTTCAGCTTCTTGATCGAGGAGTTATGAAACTGATACATCAAAAATATCGGACCATTCTGGTAAATGACGCTATCAGGCGAGCTTCATCAGATAATAAACCAGTGAAATGGAACACCCTTTGAGGCCATTAAAGCTCTCGCCGTGGCATGGAATGAACTGCCAGGAAAGCACATTGAAACATACTTTACGCGTGCTGCCTTCATAACCAAAGATGATGTGACAAACCTGCAGAACTGGAAGCAGATATGTGGAGGATCGTTTTCAAAAAGATGGGATTGACATTTAGCTTTCAAGACTATGTCAATTCTGACGCAGATGTAGTACACTGGAATGACTTGTTTGATCAGAAATCGTGGAATCCGGAAAAAGAAAGCTCAGAAGATAAGGATGATGGAGAGGATAGATATTGAAAGCGTACCATATCAGTCGTGAACTCATGCAAACTTTAAATAAAATCAGACAGTTTTACAGTGCGACGCATGAACCCATTGAAGAAACGGCAATTTTCCGTATAGTCGAGAGTTACGTGTTTCAATCATCAATGTAAAAGAAGAAACAATCATCAATGTAAGAGAAGAAACAATCATCAATGTAAAAGAAGATACAGAAGGCTCTCGATTCTTATTTTTCTTAAAAATACCAATCTCAATTAAAAACAAATATCAGGTATGTAATATTATGTAGCGTTTTCATCTCTTTTCTTTATTATATAGTACTGTTATTCTTATGTGCTATGTAGTACGTACATGTACGTAGTATTTATGTGATCCGGCTATAAGGATAAGTCCGTTATAACGGCGATCTTCCCGATTTTTGCCAGCTCTCGAAATATCGAACTTTTACTGTATATATAACGAAGTGAATTTCTCCGTCATTTTTATCCGCGCCGGGGTTCGAATCCGGGTCCACTCATTCCGGAATAAGTTGCTCTACCAATTAAGCTACGCGGACATGTATTCTGATTTCTATCTGCCTTTATGTCGTGTGCGTCCTTCTGGCAGGTACGTCACATCTCCTGGTACGTTACATCATCTCCCCCTTATTTTTCTTTTTTTCTTTCGAAGTGCTGCTCATATTTTTCCTATCTCGCGGTGTGGAAATAACATCACACCAATGCGAGATTTTGAACGGTCGGGTCATCCGGATAGTTCGGGCGCCATTATAACGAAGTGAATTTCTCCGTCATTTCTATCCGCGCCGGGGTTCGAACCCGGGTCCACTCATTCCGGAATAAGTTGCTCTACCAATTAAGCTACGCGGACATTGATTCTAATTGCTATCTGCCTTTATGTCCTGTGCGTCCTACTGGCAGGTACGTCACATCTCCTGGTACGTTACATATACACTGAACAGCAATTGAATGAGAGATACCTGTCTAGTAACGTGTAGGACCACCTTTCGCCCTGATGACGGCGGCGATTCGTCTCGGCATGGATTCGACAAAACAACGGAAGCGTTGGGAAGCCATACGGATCCACGACCCCTGAACAAGCTCCCAGAGTTCGCGAAGTGTTGATGGAGAGGGGTCAGAGCCTCGAACATCTCTCTCGATGACATCCCAGATGTGCTCGATGGGATTGAGGTCGGATGACCTAGCTGGCCAAGGAAGCGAGGTCACATCGGCGGAGTGTTCATCCAACCATTCGGATACAATTCGAGAGCGATGGCACGGTGCATTGTCTTGTTGCAGGATGAGGTCCCCAGTGGGATGTTGAAAACGCACAAACGGGAGAAAATTGTCGTCCAGGATATCCCGGTAACGTTGACCAGTGAGGGACGATGTCACACGTAACAGAGGTCCCATTTCAGTCCACGTAAACAGTCCTCAGACGAGAATGCCACCCCCAACAGCTTGAAGAGTACCCTGCTGGCAAGAAGGATCCATCGCTTCATGTGGTTTGCGCCGTACTCGTATCGTGCCATCCGCATGTACCAACGTGAATCTCGACTCATCAGTCCAGGCAACATTTTTCCACATGTCTAGGGTTCAGTGGCGATGTTCCCGCGCCCATGCTAATCTTTGCACCCTGTGATGTGCGGTCAGCAGCGGTAGCCTCGTGGGACGATGGCTTCTGTACCCCATAGCGAGGAGATGGTTCTGGATGGTGTGACTGCTTACACGTTTTCGTGCACCAGCGTTGAATTGCCGAGTGATTTCTTGCACTTTTTCCCGTCTATCCGCTGTTACAATGCTAACTAGCCGACGATGACCCTGTTCATCCACACGCTGTTACAATGCGAGCTAGCCACCGATGACCCCGCTCATCCACACGCTGTTACAATGCGAGCTAGCCACCGATGACCCCGCTCATCCACACGCTGTTGTCCACGACAGTTGAACCTTGCAGGGATGGTTTTACCGGATTCGATGTACTCACGGTGCACCCGTGACACAGTGGCTCGTAAAAATTCCAGTGCCTCCACGACTTCCGAGATGGAGTGACCCATTGGAGTGACAATTTGCCCAAGATCAAATGCGCTTAGATCCTTCGTCTTACCCATACTTCGTCCGATTCGTACTGATTCCCGTCGCATTACTCTTTATATTGTCAGATCGCTGCATACGTCATGTCGTTTCCGTTTACAGAGCCGCCCACGGCGCCACATTTGCATAACGCCAGCTGTCTCTTATTCAATTGCGCTACAGTGTATATACATATATAACAGAAACCACCTTAATACTGAAAGTTGGAATGATTGATTCGTGGAAACAAAGGAATAGACTTGATGACCACAGTGAGAAAAGAAAAAAAGAGAGGAATGCAGAACTATGGCAAGCTGTTATCTATGACTCTATCAAGGGCCAGACACAGATAACACCCTTCATACCTCTATAGAGACATAAAAAAGTGTGGATTTCTGTACAATCTAGTCTGCAACGAAACGGCAACGAACCAACAAGTTAAAAAAAACCTTTGAGCAAGTTTAAACTTTCATAGCGCAAGAGGCTGCATAACAGAAAGATCAAATAATAAAAATGCAAAACATAAAGCAAAATTTTGAACTTGAAAAAAAAAAAAAAAAAACGAGGGAAAGGACAGCAATCACCAAATCCATTCACCCGAACCTATGCTAGCTTCAAGCTATAAAAAAACCCTTTGAACAAGTTTAAACTTCCATAGCGCAAGTGGCTGCATACCAGAAAGATCAAATAACAAAAATGCAAAACATAAAGCAAAATTTTAAACTAGAAAAAAAACAAAAAAAAACGAGGGAAATGACAGCAAACACCAAATCCATTCACCAGAACCTATGCTAGCTTCAAGCTATAAAAAAATGCCGAACATAAGAATTGAGGGAAGCATATTGGTGACCGACTCCTTGACGAAGACGACAAGGAGTCGGTCATTAATACGCTTCCCTGCATTCTTATGTTCGGCATTTTTTTATAGCTTGAAGCTAGCATTGGTTCGGGTGAATGGATTTGGTGATTGCTGATTATTTTCTCGTTTTTTTTCGTTTTTTTTTCTAGTTCAAATTTTGCTTTATATATATATATATATATATATATATCATCATCATCATCCTCATTGTCAACCATTACCAATCCACTGCTGGACGAAATTCTCCCCAAGTTTCCTCCACAACGGTCTGTCTTGTGCCAGTCTCCTCCATTTCACTCCTGCATACTTTCGAATTTCATCCACCCATCTCCCATGTAGTCTTCTTCTGGGACTTTTCCTGTCCCTTGGAATCCAATCTAAAATTTCGGCTGTCCATTGATGGTCTGTCCTTCTGGCAGTATGCCCAGCCCATTGCCATTTCAGGGACTTAACTCTGATCATGATGTCTTCTACTCTTGTCATTTTTCGGATCCACGAGTTCCTCTTCTTATCTCTCCTGGTTACACCACGCATGCACCTCTCCATGCTGCTTTGAGTTGTCTGCAGCCTTTGTATGTCTCTTTTAGTTAAGGTCCACGTCTCTGCACCATACGTAAGCACTGGAAGGATTCATTGATCAAACACTTTTCTTTTAAGACATAATGGCATATTGCCCTTGAAAATTATGCTGTTTCTTCCAAAAGCTCTCCAGGCAAGTTTTGTATGCCGATTATTTCTTAATCAATGTGACCCTCACTTGATATCTGCTGTCCAAGATAAACGTACGTGTCTGTTATCACCAGCTTTTCTCCATCAATCGATAAATCTTCATTTCTTGTGAAAGCATTGAACATCACTTTTGCCTTCTGAAAGTTCATTTTTAATCCCACTTCTTTATTCTTGTCAGCAAGTTCTTGGATCATACTCTGCAGCTCTGATAGGGTAGTTGCAAAAATAACTATGTCATCAGCAAAACGAAGGTGGGTTAGATAATCTCCATTAATCTTTATCCCATTGTTTTCCCAGTTCAGTGATTGAAAGACATTTTCCAATGTGGCGTTAAAGAGCTTCGGAGATATGGTGTCACCTTGTCTCACTCCCTTTCCAATTTTTATGTGTGTTGTATTTTCAAAAAGCCGAATCTTTGCACTTATGTTTTCATAGATGTTATTAATAATATTAATGTATGCATCTTCAATACCGCAGGATTTCAGAGCCATTGTAACTGCTGATGGTTTCACCGAATCAAAGGCTTTTTCATAATCGATAAAAGCCATGCACAATGGAAGTTCATATTCCCTCGCTCTTTCAATTAGTTCTCTCAGTACGTGGATATGATCTATAGTGCTGTAGCCTATCCTGAATCCAGCTTGTTCTCTCGGTTGAGCCATGTCCAGTGTTACCTTCAAACGGTGTGAAAGAACTTTAGGGAAGATTTTATAAACCACTGATAGGAGGCTGAGAGGTCTGTAGTTCCTGAGATCCTCAATGTCACCTTTTTTATGTAGCAGGATCATTATAGCGTTGCTCCAATCCTCAGGAATCTTCCCTTCATTAAGGCATCGAGTGAACATTTGGGCGAGTACTGTTTCGATTTCTCCACTTGCTTCTTGTATGATGTCTACAGTAATTCCATCTTTTCCTGGAGCTTTTCCCCGCTTCATGTTCTTGATTGCACGTGCAACTTCTGCTGGGAGGACTGGAAGAACTCTGGTGCTAGTACCTTCCATGATGTCTGGAGTACATGTATCATCCCTTTCATATAATTTGGAGTAGAAATCTTTCATTCTTGTCAACATTTCACCTCTATTTCTTGTTACAGAACCATCTTCTTTTCTCAGTGCCATAATCTGTTTTCTTCCTTTCCTGAGATGTCCCTTTGCTATCTTTAGGCTTTGGTTGTTTTCAATTGCTTTCCTCACTAGTTCACAGTTGAATTTCCTTACGTCTTCAGTGATACTTTTTCGTACTGTCTTGCATAGCTCTATGTATTCCACTTTGGAAGTGACATCTTCTTTAGTTGTCCTCATGTCTCTTCTTTTTTTGCATCAACATTTTGGTTTTTCCTGATAATTTGTTCACATGCAACTTGTTCTTAGACCCAGCTAATTTTGTTGCTGTTTCCATAAGAGCTTTGGTTACTTTTCTGTTAACTTCAGAAATATCCACTTCTTCCGATGTTAGGCCTTCTAAAGCAGAGAATCTGTTATTCAGTTCTAACTTGAAGGTATTATGGTGTTTTTTAAGGTTGGTTATGTCAATACATTTTGTTTGTCTTATATGCTTGCCACGTTCGAGTTTAGTGTTGAGGTGCATCTTACATCTCACCAATCTATGATCACTACCTGTGTTGAAATTGTTTAGCACACTGCAGTCTTCGATGACGAATTTTTTGTTACACATAATAATATCAATTTCACTTGTCGTCCCATTTGGTTGTCTCCATGTCCATTTCCTGTGTGGCTTTTTCTTGAAAAAGGAGTTCAAGATGAAAAACCCTTCTGCCTCTGCAAACTCTACGAGAGTATTTCCACGCTGGTTTCTGTTGCTGTGACCGAATTTACCTACTGAAGTTTCATTCTGTTGCCGTTGCCCTATTTTTGCATTGAAATCTCCCATAATTATCTTCAAGTGCTGCTTACCTTTATTATTTAGATCACGAATTTCCTCATAAAATTCTTCAATTTCTTCTTCAGCATGACTTGTGGTGGGTGCATAAGTTTGAATAATCTGAGCCTGGTATTTTCTCGAGAGTTGGATAACGAGTCGTGCAGCTCTGTCAGAGGAACTTTCAACTTCTACAACTTTATCCTTCAGTTTCTTGTTTATTATAAATCCAACTCCACTAGTTCTGCCAGTATATGTCCCACGATATTAGAAGAGATGTCTACTTTTCAGTTCAATGATATTTTCTCCTTTTCTCCTTACCTCACTTAGCCCGACGATGTCCCACTTGATCCTTTGTAGTTCCTCTTCCAATTCAAGAAGCCTTGAATCAGAAGATAGGGAGCGTCCATTATACGTAGCCAAGGTCAGTATCAACAAATGGGCAGAACAGTTGCTGAACATAGCGCTCCGAGTGGATGGTGTCAGTGAAAAAGAATGGGCCGACTATCCTCTTTGCAGACACAGCACACCAAACGTCTGTCTTTTGGTCGTACAGAGGGGTCTGCCATGAGTTGGGTAATCTGTATATATACTGTATATATTTATATATATGTATACAACATATTCATGATTTTATTTTTCATGGTTGTGAAAAATATTTACGTGACAGAGAAAAATAAATATTGTTTTTGAAATCAGCATAGCAAAATTAATCTACATCACTTGAAGTAATGTAAGCCCTAGTCGAAAAGTTAAATTTCGTAGGGTAGTGTAATATATTATTAAATTATGATTTATACTTTTAATTGTTTAAGGTAAAAAACAAAAGGTTAAAATATAAATCATAAAACATATTTCTATCACGTTTTTTGTCTCTGTTATCAGGCGCTGAGATTTTAACGAATTTTTTTGGGGGGCCACATCCTGAAAATTTATGAATGTATGTTCCTAAGTTTTCATACGACGTAGTCCAGATATCCTCATCGCTGTCAGTTTCGCCTAAAAACCTATTCAAATTCCATATCTTATAGCAAAATAATACGTTGAAACTCAAAACAAATAAAAAAAAAATAAACACACACACACACACATGTAAAAACAACTTACTTGTTACCAAGGAAGATGAGAAAAGCACTGACATGCTGCCATCTGTTGGGTAATCTGTAATTATTGTATCCAGCAGAGATTGTTAGTTTTGGAAGAAGATCCAAACATATTTATCATAATATGTATTATTACTGTTATACTTGTTATTATTATTATTATTATTATTGTATTATTACTGTTATACTTGTTATTATTATTATTATTATTATTGTATTATTACTGCTATTATTATTATTATCATTATTAAAACAACTACATGTCACTTGTTTCTGACAATGGGATTTTTTCCGACACGTGAAATGTCGTTCCATCGTGTGGTAGGCTTTTAGCTCATTCCACGCAAGAAAAACGAGTAAAAAATTTTCTGAACAAGAATGGCCTATAGTCAGTCCCAGACTTATAAGGGGCAAAAGATGCAGTTGTTCTGCGCATCTCCAACAGAAAGGCCTCCTTTACACAAAAATTTAATAATTAGAAGATTAGTTTATTAAAATGAAAAAAATAATAAAAATTGTGATGAACATTTTTTAACAATGACCTACATTTAAATTCCCATTAATAATGTTGCTATTATACACTTGTATTTGAAATTTCGGGGTGTTTGCCCTGTTGCCATTGAAGCCGTGCAGTGATTGTACAGTGATGATACATCACCCTGTACTGCTGGAAGAAAATATACAGGGTGGGCCATATAAAAAAGGCCCGAGTATAATGAACGACAACAGTCAGGCAATGTTACTATACATGGTAAAGTATAGTTGAAGTGACAGAAAACAGGAGTAATTTATTTGCGTTTACAACAATTGCTGAAAGTGCTATCCTCCAACATCAAGTCAAGGCTGCGCACGACGGAACATGTTGTTCGTGACGCGCCACAACTCATCGGCAGTAAACTGGGCTATGGCATCCGTAATGTTCACTTTTAATTCATCACGGGTGTGAGGATTAATTGCGTACACTTTCCCTTTCAATGCTCCCCGCAGATAAAAGTCACAGGTAGAAAAATCAGGTGATCTGGGTGGCCATAGTCCCTTCGATACAGTTCTAAACACTTCATGCACAGCACGATACCCAAACATGTCATGCACAGCACGTAGACTGTTCCGCGCAGTATGCGTCGTTGCACCATCCTGCTGAAAGAAAGCACATGTTCGCTCTTCTTCTGTAAGTACGGCAACAAATGGGCTGAACAGTTGCTGAACATAGCACTCCGAGTGGATGGTGTCAGTGAAAAAGAATGGGCCGACTATCCTCTTTGCAGACACAGAACACCAAACGCCTATCTTTTGGTCGTACAGGGGGGGTCTCCATTGTCCGTTTGGGATTCGTGTCAGTCCAAATCCTACTGTTTCCGCATTGACATACTCGGACAGATGAAACCATGCTTCATTTGTCATGTTAAAGTGTTGGATCCATTTCACCGTTGAAAATGGTCTGCTGAAAACACTTACAATATTGCATCCGTTTTGAATAATCAGGAGTTTTAAGTTCTTGGAGCGCCATTACTTTGTACGGCAGAAAACGCAAATCCACCTTAAGTATGCGTCGGCATGACGTTGCAGATATTCCCGTTGCAGACGATAATCGGCGAATCGACTTGCTAGGGCTTTGTAACATCATTGTGCACAAATCCTTGATATTGTCTTCAGTACGAATTGTCTTGGGTTCGTTTCTTTTCCTGTTGCACACTGTCCCGGTTTCACGAAATTTCCGCACTAACTTCTGTACCACTGATTTCGCGGGTGCTGCACAATGTGGAAAGTTTTCTTGAAAGAACTCATTTAAAACCTTGTATGAGTTATTTCTGAAATACTGTTCCACAATAAAAATCCGCTGTTCCGTACTTAAAACCATTTCCGTTGCCTTTGTTCTCTCTTCACTTACACTTATAACCGCGTACCTACACTGCTCTGGCTGTGACTAACCACTCCGGAAAATTCCTTTGCAGCTGTACACGCAGAAACTAGAAGTGGAACAAAGCGGTTTTAACTGGAAACCCGCCAAACAACTTTCACCTGCCTAACAACGTCTGACTGTGGTGCCTCATTTATATGGCGCACCCTGTAGTTAGGACTCTATTTGCTTCTGTTTGCTTCTTTTCAGATTGCAGTATGCCACGGTAAATTCAGCTGTCTGTGACTCAGAAAAGAAAGGCATCCAAAAAGAAAAAACCGATAACTAATACTTAGTGGGATAACCACGAGACTTAACAACAGTTGCACAATGGGCCGGCATCGAGTCCACTAGCTTCTCGACGGTGACCTGCGGAATTCGCGCCCATTCTGCAGACAGCTGGTCGAACTTCTGGGCCCTATTCCGGCAGGTTTTCTTCACACACCGTTTCTCCAGCTCCTCCCACATGTGCTCGATGGGGTTGAGGTCCGGAGATTGGCTTGGCCAGTTTAGAAGTGTGACCTGTTGCTGCTGAAAGGCCGGCTTCGCTACTCTGGAGGTGTGCTTCGTGTTGTTGTCTTGCTGCATGATCCATCCGGGTGGCATGTTCTGGTTTGCCCATGGGAAGACATCGTTGATGAGCATGTTCGTGTAGCTCTGGCCGGTCATTATTCCGTCAACCTTGATGATGGTGCCCATTCCATTGCGAGAGAAGGCGCCGTAAACCATGACCGATCCTCCTCCGTGCTTGACAGTTGGCTGAATGAACTGGGGGTTGAATCTCTGGCCACACGGACGTCGTACGTATCGGATGCCATCACTTCCGAACAAGTTGAACTTACTCTCGTCGGTGAAAAGCACCTTACTCCAGTCCGCCGCGGTCCAGTGTCGATGACGGCGCGCGAACGCGACTCTGGCTCATTGGTTCTTGACTCCGATTAGTGGTTTCTTAACGGGGAGTCTTCCATTCAATCCACCAGCAACGAGACGACGGGAGATGGTCATTCGGCTGACGTTCATGTCGTCGCTGTCGCGGAATTCGGTGGCGATGTCCACAGCAGTCAAGGTAGGATTAGCACGAGATCGACGGAGATTGCATTTATCCTGACGCAACGCAGTGAAACGAGGCCTACCACATCGCGGACTGTTCTCGACGGTCCTATTCTTCTTATAACGTTGCAGGATAGCTGGAATGGACTGGTGTCGGATATTCAGGGCCCTCGCAATGTCGGCGACGCGCATTCCGGATTCCATCATATTCGCGACCGCCTGGCGAGCTCCAACAGGTATCTCCGCCTTTTTACCCATTTCTGACAACCTAAGATTGACTTATTATCACACTACACATCACAAAACCCACAAAAATCACAAGAAAAACATTAATACATGCAGCAAACAAATGGGTAATAATTGGAGACTCTTGAATATGGCCCATTTCGAACGACAAATTTGCTCTGAGCGAAATACAAACTACGCAGCATTGTAACCCACGAATCATATCATATCCCAAAATGACCCGATTTGGTCCAGCAGCAGAACAATTATGGTCGAAAAAGTGTTTCGCCAATACTTTTGTTCGCTACTGTACGTATATTAATTAACGAGAGAATGTGCAAGAAATATGAGTCTAATGAATGAAATTTTATACCAATGAGGATAAGATGTTATCTATTATAGTTCTTTGCACATAACTACGCATCTTTCAGAATTTCATGAACTAAAAGATATTATTCGCGGAACGAAAGAACGGAGGCCTGTGTCATATTATTTTTTTTTTCGTCACAGTCAAGGGCAAATTTTTTGCTCCGTGCAAAACACTGTGGTATTCAGTGTGTTTTTTATATTCAAGGGCAAATAATTTAAGTAGTTTTACATTTTTTGTTCTACAATTTTTTATAATTACTTATTGATTTGCTTACTTATGTTTTGAGTTTTCGTATGAAGCGGAAAAGGTCATTAGACATTGCAACATGGCAATTATATACATTGGTGTGCAAAAATTAAGGACGAAGAGGAGAAATTAGCATAACAGCAGAACGAGCAGGCAGAAGGAACCGAAAGATCACTCAGGAGATAGACTAGGGTTCGGTACTGTATGGCATTCGCATATATGCAGCATGACGTGAGGGGGAGGGGGGAGTATAGGAAGGGTATAAAGCACACGGGCGGTGTAAGCTCAGCAATTCGGTGAAAGCTATTGCACGGCGTACATCAGTTTGAATGACGTCGAGTTGCTACCATTGTGTGATATGGCCAACAGGCAATCCAGTAGCCGACATCTGGATGATTTTATCCGAGGTCGCGTCATTGGGAAGTTGGAAGAAGGTCGAAGTGTGACTAGTGTGGCCGAGGAGTTCGGAATCGCTCACAGCATCGTTTCACGAGCTTGGAGGGCATTTCAAACGACAAGAACAGCTGTCTGAGAGTTTAGCTGTGGTCGTCCACGAGCAACCACGGCTGCGGACGACCGGTATATTTTCCTACAGGCGAAAAGAGACAGACGGCAGACAACGGAAGAAATTGCAAGGAACATGCAACAGACAACTGGACGTCCGTTATCGCGTTTTACCGTGGACAGGAGGCTGCACAAAGGTGGTCTATTTGCACGACGACCAGTACGGTGTGTGCCATTAACGCCTGCTCATCGGAGGCGGCGGTTTCTGTTGTGCCCGGAACACAAGAACTGGAAACATCAGCAATGGAGTCGAGTTCTCTTTACGGATGAGAGCCGATTTAGTCTGACGAGTGATTCTGGACGTATACACATCTGGAGAGAGCAGGGAACACGCAATCACACCTCCAACATCATTAAAAGGGATCGCTTTGGAGGTAGCGGAGTTCTCGTTTGGGGCGTTATCATGCTTGGTAGCCGCACCGACCTCCACATCTTCCAAGGAGGTTCCGTCACTGGTGTCCGCTATTGTACCGAGGATCTCCTGTCTCACGTGCGTCTGTTTAGAGTTGCTGTGGGTCCTGAGTTCCTCTTCATGGACGACAACGCTACACCTCATCATACAGTGCCTGTCGCAGAGCTGCTGGAGAATGAAGATATTCAACGCTTGGATTGGCCTGAAAGATCCCCGGACCTAAATCCAATCGAACACGTGTGGGACCTTCTCGGGACACGCTTGGCAGCACGTCACCAGCCGCCAGCAACGATTCCGCATCTGCGATTGGCGCTACAAGAGGAATGGGCCGCGATGCCTCAACAGCTCCTTGACAACTTCGTCCTCAGCATGGACAGACGTTGTGAATCCTACAACGCAGTCAGGGGTGATCATATCTTCTACTAAAGACTGAATTTTTCTTGGCAGCCGCCTGTCACATGGACGTTTCGGTCTTCTGTCCAGTTGTGTTCGAAGCTACCTTTTCAATAAAGAGCCTTTGTATCCTTTAGATTCCTTGTTTAGACGTCTGTGCTCACTTGTCCCATATTCTTACATCTTGGGGATCTTATGGTATGATTTGAGTCGATGTGGAGCACGTCTGCACGACCTTACATTCGGAAAACCGTTTTGTCCTTAATTTTTGTACGCCAGTGTATGTTGTGTGTGTGTGATCATGAGACATTTCAAAGACGCTGGAGTTGGTTCTGTAAAATAATAAAATTTGATTGATATGATTAACTTTAGTGTGAGTGTTTTGTAGTATTTTATAGCGCTATAAAAGTAGGGCAATCATTTTAATCACAATGTGCAAATGTTTTTTTTTCACGCAACAGAGTGCAATAATTTTAGGTTTACGAAAAATACTTGGAGGCTAAAAAGCATTTTATTTATTAAAACTCCCGTGAAACCTAGTTGTTAACATGGTAGTCAAAATTTTCAGTAATGGAAAGCTGATATATTTTCGCAATGGGGCCTCGAAAAATGTTTTGCGGGGGAAGGGGGAGTTTTTCTGGTACGCCAATGCATGGAAGTTAATGAAGAACCAGTACCATATGTTCCTTCTGAGAAACCAGCGGTACTCCCAAAAATACATCGGCAGAAAATAAGTTTAACCGGGACAGTAACAAGCGTTTCTTATCTAGGAGGGACAGACTTGCAATTATTACCTTCGAGTTCTTTTTTTTTTTTTTTTTTTGATTGGAGGTTTAACGACCACCGTGAGCAACTCAATGGGCTATAAGCAGTCGCCCGTCCCTAATTTAGGGTCACTGGTTCCAGGGAAGGAGAGAGCGCCAGTGCCGTAAGACAAACACAACACCCATGCCTCACCGGGATTCGAACCCGGACCCCAGACGGACGAATGATCAGAGGCCAACGCCTTAGACCACTGCGCCACCGGGGCGGCCCTTCGAGTTCAAAATTGCGCCCTACCGAGTTCAAAATCGCACCCATTGAGTTCAAAATTGCGCCCATTGAGTTCAAAATTGCGCCCCACCGAGTTTAAAATAACGCCCCTTCGAGTTCCACTCAAATAATACGTGGTTTTTACTTTCTCACACACCGCCGTTATAGAGAACTATTGTGATTGTTCAAAAATCCAATTTCAGGATTTTGACATAATTTTATTTATAGGCAGTGGTCTAAGTGATGGCTTATGACCATTCGTTTGAAAGGGGTCTGGGTCCGAATCCCGATGAGGCATGGATGTTGTGTTTGTCTTGCGGCACTGGATCTCTTCCTTCCGTGGAACCAGTGACCCCAAATTAGGGACGGGCGACTGCTTATAGCCCATTGAGTTGCTCACTCCGGTCGTTAAACCTCCAATCGAAAAGAAAAGAAAAGAACCACAGGTTGTAAATACCAAGTAAAGCGCAAACGCGCAAACTTTATGTGAACGCCGACAACACAACACTCTCCCTCCCCGGTGGCGCAGTGGACTAAACGATTACTTCTGCTCACTCGTCCAAAAAAGGTCCGGGTTGGAATCCTCGGTGAGGCATGGATGCTGTGTCTGTCTTACGGCACTGGCTCTCTCCCTTCCCTGGAACCAGTGACCCTAAATTAGAGACGAGCGACTGCTTATAGCCCATTAAGATGCTCACGCCGGTCGTTAAACCTCCAATCAAAAAGAAAAAAAAAGAACCACAGGTTGTACATACCAAGTAAAGCGCAAACGCGCAAACTTTATGTGAACGCCGACAACACAACACTCTGCCGCCCCGGTGGCGCAGTGGTCTAAACGATTACTTCTGCTCACTAGTCCAAAATGGGTCCGGGTTGGAGTCCTCGGTGAGACATGGATGCTGTGTTTGTCTTACGGCACTGGCTCTCTCCCCTCCCTAAATCCAGTGACTATCTAAATTAGGGACGGGCGACTGCTTATAGCCCACTGAGTTGATCAGTGTGGTAGTTCAACCTTCAATGAAAAAAAAAATAAAAATAAAAAAGGAACCCTCTCAGAGAACTTTCTGCGACACAGCACAGATGATTAATTAACTCTTCTTCCCAACAACATGTTCGGAAAGGTCATGGAGGTTAGACGTATCAACATATTGTTTTCTATGTCTCCATTTACTGTTTTGGAAAATTTGCTTTGTGGATATACGATGTTCAGACCTTACAGAGTATGTTACTCTGTACCCTGGTTAAATGCATGGAATACTGTATGCGACTAACCAGAATCCTTAAAAAGATAATATTGAAGGATATAACTTTTTTTGGTTACAATTTCTATTTAATACATCCCCCAGAGCAAGAATTTACGTCCTTGGAATGACCATTCTGGGAAGACAACCGCTTTCCTTGCCCTCCCAGATACTACGGCCATGGGCCTAACATATCACATGCTACAAATGTTTCAAACATGGAGAGTAAAGCGCTCTCGTGTGATCTAGAACCAGCCATGTGGTCTCCTGTCAGAGAGAAGTATGTGTACTTTTGGTCAAAATAAGATATGATATGTCAAACCAAAACGACTCTCATTCCTACCCAGAATCCTCACGCCATTATCACTCTCATATTCAGGTCAAGGCAAACTGGAAGGGAATTGTGCCAATTTCCTTTCAGTTTGCCCAGTGTTAATGTAGATATTCGAATACATTTGAGCATGGTCTCTAGTTGTTCAGGAGAGAGATCATTCGGTAAATTTGCAGTGATAAACAATTGTTTGCGAACCACAGTGCATTCGTCCGAATTGGATGCGGGTTCGAATCCGGGTGAGGCATGGATGTTGTGTTTGTATTATGGATAGGCGATTGCTTATAGCCCACTGAGTTGCTCATGCTGGTCGTTAAACCCACAATCAAAATAAATAAATAAATAAAAAGAACCAAGATGACCCATGGAAAACTAAGTTCTCTGTGCCTACTAGATGTAGAGAGCAGTGTACCAAACATGATACAGTTTGAGAAATCCATTAAAGATTTTTCAGATGTCAAGTGTAGAAAGAAAGACTTCCTATAGGTAATGTTCTGTTTTATGTTCGTACCTATCTATTTAATCTCTGAGTTCAAGGGGCCCACCGAAACTGAAGTGTCCCACGCCCCTTAAGTTCTAAATCCGACCCTGCTTATAGCCTTTGCATTACGGAATAATAAAGGTACTTGCGGCCGAGGGATGGGTGGTCATTATTTGCTCAGGAGAGCAAAGGAATAAGGTTTTCTTTTATAATTCACCAAAGAAGTAAGGTTTGCTTTTTTATTTCTTTGCGAATTGCGAGAAAGAAATGTAACATTTAAATATGGAAAAGCAAAAAAAAAAAAAAAAAAAAAAACGAATACCGTATTACAGTAATGCGGTATGCGCTCTTGTTTGAAAGTTGAATAACATTTTACAACTGAAAATTGAATTTTTTAATTTCCCCTATTTTTAGATAATAGAAAAAAATAAAAAACTATGGAAGATTACCATAGGAAGTCGATTTATCGTGCTGAAGGATATTAAAAACACAGTTTTGCCGTCTTTACACGATTTAAAATATTACGGTTAAAATGATATATACATGAGCACTTTCAAGTCCACTGTGGACCCGTCATCAGATGCTGTGGTTGCACTATGCCCTGGGAGGGTATATATTATGTAGTATGCGCACTGACGAAATAGTATGTTTTGGTATGCGCATGCTCACTTCCCAATCATGTCGTTTCATTAGAGCAGCCGGTATTGTCTCTTTTGTTGTAATAGTTACAGAGTAGTTTCCATGGCAACGGTATAATAATAGGGGTATCGTCGTTACAGCATTCAGCCCTATGTTTATGTATCAATAGGCTTTCTAACAGGAGGATAGATGAACATGTAGTTGGCGTATGTAACATAGTAACATCTTCCCAGATAGGTTGGTGTTGACCCTTCAGGCATAGTCTTGATAGGGCGGTGGAGGTGGAGCATGTTTTAACATTATATCTATGTTCAGAGACACGTAAATTAATATTACGACGGGTCGAACCTATGTACATCTTGTCGGTTACGTCAGCATTCATAGCTTTTAGTGGGATTGCGTATACACCGAACTTGGAATCATGGGGAATCCGATCCCTGTCATTTTTAATATGGGCGAGAATGTTGCATGTTTTTATGCCAAAATCAAAGTTAAGTGGACGACATACGTTTTTTAGGATATTTTGTGACAGCAGGGATGTATGGTAGCTTGCCGACATATGAAGTGCTTGGTATCGTTCTCGATAATGTTGAGTATGATGCATTAAAGACACGGCGCATTATGGAATTAACTATGGTAGATGGATAATTATATAATGCTGCAATATCCATAATTTTTTTGCAACTTCTAAGTCTCTTTGATCGGTTGAGGATGAATGTGTAATTGCTCGGTGAAACATAAAGTGAAGGGCTGAAAGTTTTTGCCTGAGTGGGTGGTAGGAGTTATAGGGAATCATAGATATTGTTGCAGTTGGTTTTCTATAAACAGAGTGAGTTATTTCGTTCGTATTAGGTTTCTTTCCAACAAGATGTCCAGATAGGGTAATGCATAATTGGTCTCGAATTCTGTGGAAAATTTTATGGAACTGTATTTTGTAGACAACAAGCTGGTGAACTCTGTAAGGCTTTCAAGGGTGGACTGCCAGAAACAAAAGCACATCATCCACGTATCTCAGGTATAAAATAGGTTTCACATGAAAGTTTGCGAGGACTTCGTTTTCCAGGTCTTGTAACAACAACTCAGATAGAACTGCTGAGAGGGGTGACCCCATAGGGCCCCTTCCCGTTGACGGTAAATAGTTTCATTAAATCGAAAAAATGTTCTGTTGTACACAAGTCTTAAGGCATTAACAATGCCTTGAATTTCATTATGGGTATAAGTTCAGAAGACGCATTTATTTGAAGACGCAAACAACAGAACATTTTTTTCGATTTAATGAAACTATTTACCGTCAACGGGAAGGGGCCCCTATGGGGTCACCCCTCTCAGCAGTTCTATCTGAGTTGTTGTTACAAGACCTGGAAAACGAAGTCCTCGCAAACTTTCATGTGAAACCTATTTTATACCTGAGATACGTGGATGATGTGCTTTTGTTTTGGCAGTCCACCCTTGAAAGCCTTACAGAGTTCACCAGCTTGTTGTCTACAAAATACAGTTCCATAAAATTTTCCACAGAATTCGAGACCAATTATGCATTACCCTATCTGGACATCTTGTTGGAAAGAAACCCTAATACGAACGAAATAACTCACTCTGTTTATAGAAAACCAACTGCAACAATATCTATGATTCCCTATAACTCCTACCACCCACTCAGGCAAAAACTTTCAGCCCTTCACTTTATGTTTCACCGAGCAATTACACATTCATCCTCAACCGATCAAAGAGACTTAGAAGTTGCAAAAATTATGGATATTGCAGCATTATATAATTATCCATCTACCATAGTTAATTCCATAATGCGCCGTGTCTTTAATGCATCATACTCAACATTATCGAGAACGATACCAAGCACTTCATATGTCGGCAAGCTACCATACATCCCTGCTGTCACAAATATCCTAAAAACGTATGTCGTCCACTTAACTTTGATTTTGGCATAAAAACATGCAACATTCTCGCCCATATTAAAAATGACAGGGATCGGATTCCCCATGATTCCAAGTTCGGTGTATACGCAATCCCACTAAAAGCTATGAATGCTGACGTAACCGACAAGATGTACATAGGTTCGACCCGTCGTAATATTAATTTACGTGTCTCTGAACATAGATATAATGTTAAAACATGCTCCACCTCCACCGCCCTATCAAGACTATGTACCTGAAGGGTCAACACCAACCTATCTGGGAAGATGTTACTATGTTACATACGCCAACTACATGTTCATCTATCCTCCTGTTAGAAAGCCTATTGATACATAAACATAGGGCTGAATGCTGTAACGACGATACCCCTATTATTATACCGTTGCCATGGAAACTACTCTGTAACTATTACAACAAAAGAGACAATACCGGCTGCTCTAATGAAACGACATGATTGGGAAGTGAGCATGCGCATACCAAAACATACTATTTCGTCAGTGCGCATACTACATAATATATACCCTCCCAGGGCATAGTGCAACCACAGCATCTGATGACGGGTCCACAGTGGACTCGAAAGTGCTCATGTATATATCATTTTAACCGTAATATTTTAAATCGTGTAAAGACGGCAAAACTGTGTTTTTAATATGGAAGATTATTATTCAATTGACAACTTTAATTACATACTAGCACCAAATCCGAATAATTTACTAAACATTATGCAGATAAATACAGGATCACTAACTAACAAAATAACATTACTGGAATTTTTATTACACTGAATTAAAACAGTGATAAATATTGGCTATATATCTGAAACGTGGTTTCCAGCGGGAAATTATAATGAAATATTAAATAATTATAATGCATTTAATTTAAACAGAAATTACTCAAAAGGAGGAGCGTTGCAATATGTTAATAATAAACATATGGACTTTACAACTGTTAATAACTTTATAAATAACAAGCCGTAACATAGAAATATTAACTATACAAAATCAATTTTATATAAATACAGTATGTTATAGACCACCTTATTCTGACTACAATGTATGTTTAAATGTATTAAACGAATTTCTTAACTATGCTAACCTTACTAAAAAAATACTTTTATTATGGAAGATTTAAACATTGCCATTTTACAAAATTATTCCATAACTAATCAATTAACATATATTTTAAATTCCTCTGGATTTCTGAATACCATCAGGTCGCCAACAAGAATCACTCTACATTCGAAAACAACTTCAGATCTTTATTTTACTAACATTCAACAAGACCCTATTACTTCAGGAATATTGGAATTCAGTTTCAGTGATCATTTACTAATATTTATAATACATAGATATATACAACAGGCGACCCAAATGCGCGGGGTTTGCAAAACGAGATCTACTAATAACAAAAATTTAGAAATTTTTAGGACAAAACTATAAAATATAAACTGGAGTGATTTAAATACCAATTCTTCACCGAACATAAAATGTAAAATATTTTTCACTAAACTAAAAGATATATATGATAACAGCTTCCCTATTTTTGAACTAAGTACTAAGTCGGGTAAAAAAATTAGAAAACCATGGATTACTAATACATTACTGAATAAAATTTAAAAAATGAATAAGTTATTTTCCAAATTTCTTAAAACCAGACAACTAGATTTCAATAATTTTAAGCAATATAGAAACAAATTGATTTCTGAAATCAGATCAACTAAAAGAGATTATTACACTAATATATTTTCACAAAATTCGCCTAAACAAACATGGAAACACTTTAATCAATTACTAGGTAATACCCAAAAATATCTTAGCATCTTTCCTGACTACTACAAATAATATAGAGATGGAAAAAAACAAGATATTGTAACACATATGAACAATCATTTTAGAACAGTACCACTGATAATAAAACAAAAATTAAAATCGGTTAATACTACTCGAATTACTTGCAAAGATCATAACGCCATAATAATTTTCCCTTTACAGATATTACAAAATACTAATTACTGGTGGAATTAAAAACTATAAAATGGCATTCGGTACAGGTTACGATGATATAAATCCCCTAACAATTAAATATGTAGCAGATGGGATATGAGAACCTTTAGTCCTAATATACAACTCTGTTTTTCATACAGGAATTTTTCCGGATAAATTAAAAATCTCAAAAATTACCCCAAAACATAAATCATGATCACATACTGATGAAAATAACTACCGTCCGATGTCTAAAATATAAAGTTTTGCAAAATTACTTGAAAAATTAATGTACAATAAATTATTACCCTTCTTACAGAAATATCATATTATAAATGAAAATTAATTTGGATTTCAAACAAACAAATCAACAGAGCTCGCACTTCTCCATATTCAGGATATTATCCGAACAAATTTTGAAGATAAAAAAGTATCTCCTGCCTTCTTTTTAGATCTAACAAAAGCTTTTGATAAACTAAATCACATCATACTATTAAACAAAATTCCAAAATATCGGTATTAGGGGTACGGCATATACACTTTTCAAAAACTACAGTAGTTATTAAACAGAAATCATCAAACAGAGGTCATCGCACTTTCCACGTTTACAAGTGAGTCCCGGAAAAATTCTCACTGGCTGCCACCGGGAATCGTGACTTACTTATTCCGTGACTCACTTATAAACGTGGAAAGAACGATGACCTCTATTTGATGTTCCTGGTCCACGTCAAATGTCTGTATTAATTAAACAGAAATCAATTTACTCAATTGGAGAATTATTATTCACCAAAAGCAGAAATGGGGGTGCCACGGGGATCAATACTTGGACCACTGCTGTTTATAATCTATGTAACTGATATTTTTAATATAGATGCTAAATCTAATATTATCCTTTACGCAGATGATACCACTTTGTCATTCAGTGGAACTGACCCAAATGGAATAATTTTACAAGGCAATATAGAATTACAGATATATACACAGTGTTTGGGAGCAAATGAACTGGTACTAAATACAGATAGGACTAAAGCGGTAATTTTTTTTAGACAGAAAACAAAACAAGACATAGATATACCATTATTATTGGATAATAAATCAATTGAAATAGTAAATAACTTTGCTTACTTTGGAATTACACTCAATAATGAATTAAAATGGAATAAACACATAGAAAATCTTCTGAGTAAAATATAAAAAAAATATAGGAATTGTAAGCCATGTTTTAATAAATCGTAAGGTTAAAGCATTAAAATTGTTATATTTTATAATTAATTCATACACATTTAAATTATTGCATATTAACATCGGGTCAAACAACTCAGTCCAATATTAAAAAACTGCAAATACTTCGAAATGAATTTATTAGACTAATAGATTTAAAATATAACTTTAACAGAAATAATTATATGCTGTTGGGTATTCATGGATTTATGTAAGAGCTTTCTCTAATAAATATAATATAATGACTGTTAAGCAACTATACGATTTTAACTTAGGGAAAATTATTTATAAAAGTATATATATCTAATAAAATTTTGTATATACATCTAATAAAAATAACTGCTTATACACATCAATATGATACTAGAAATGAGCATATACTAATACCAGTTTTACTTAAAACTATGACCATAAAACAAAGTCTACATTACTGTGGACCAAGAGTTTGGGATTTATTACCTAGAGAACTAACAGCAATGAATAACTATAACTTATGTAAAAAAATACTTAAAGCACATATATCAAATTAACTAAAAAAATGGTACGGCGCGCAATACGGCGATATGACTATCCCGCTAACCGAAGCACGACGATACGGCCACTTTCGAACTCCTCCAACTGCTCGAATTGCTTCCGAACTTTTCTCCAAGGCATACTACTAAGCAACAGTTAGCGGTAGCATTATGTACCGAATGGAAGCCAATACCTATCGCTGTGTTTCTAAACCTTGTCGAAAGCCTGTCTCGAAGGGTCAATGCATGCATTAACTTCTCCCGGGATTGTCTCTGTGACCTGTGGCCAATCAATTACGTATGGGGTATGATGGGACGTGCATTGTACATAATCCCGGAATATCAGAGTATGTCACAGGACATTATCAGACTGTTGTTATACCTAATGTCACGCCGCATATCGACATGCTTCGCCGCCAGAGGTCGTGGTACACGTACTAACATGTTGTGCTTATGGAAACATTGTTCTGCTAAATCTTGTAGGAAAAATGAGTTCCAACTATATAATTTTTCTGCAACATTTAGCATCACTTTAATGTAAATGTTGCAACGTTTTATGTTAAGTTTTATTTAACAATAGGTTTTGCCTGATTCTCGACGTCTGGTCGGGCCAGGTACGACATACTGACATATGTTTTTTTTTTTTTGTTTAGAACGGGTATTGAAAACGAAGTCTTTATGGAGTTAGTTTGTTGTTCTACTTCAAAAGGGTTAGGATATGAGCATATAATGAATAAAATTCTCCTGCTGGACGTGTAGTGCAGAAAAGCTTACGTTAAGTCACGTTAGGGTTATTGAAAGGTTACTTGACGTAGCTAAAGTGTGCTTAATCTTCAAAGTGCTAGAGTTTGTTTAGGTAAGACACGCACGTGCAATAAATTCCAAGAATATGGAATTTAGTTTTACTCAGCGTTCCTCATTATCTTGAATATCAGTAATATAACTTTGGTTTTAGTACATTAGTACCTTGAAGGCTCCTTGTTAGAGCGGTAAACACAATATACCCTGAACTTAACCGTAAACACTCAATGAAATAGACTTAACGGCCAGACAGAGATCTGGCAACAAAATGAACTAAGTAAACGTACTCACTTTTAACCTTTTATTGGGGAGTTCCTGGTATTACTCAAATACACACTCCAAAATAACATAACTACTGATAGCCCGAACTTTCGTACTATCATAATATCGTAGAAACGTAGGTAAATCGCATATCAATAATCAGGAAGAACCTATCACATATAAAACGAAGCTCTCTCGAATCTTGAGCGTGCCTATATATGCATACCACCACGTCATGACTTACACTCGTTGCCACATATAATTCAGCGGGAGAAACAACATCTCGTTAAGTGAGAAGATAATTTGCATAGGGAAATAAAATAACAAGAGATAGTAAAATCAAAAAGAAACTGAAGCTAGAGTATACGTTACAAGCACACCGGACAAAAATTACGGAATGCTCATTTTATTGGTTAATATGGGGTTACATCACCACGAGCTCGAAGCACAGCCTTGATTTTCTTTGGCATGCTGTCAATATGGGGAGCGGGTAACATTAATGTTCAGTTTGCCCCACCCCGTGAAAAACTGGTCCCGCAGAGCGGTCAAATTGCAAGGTGTTGTTGTCTTTTATTAAAGGCCCTTTCGAGCATGTCCCAAATTTTCTCTATAACATTGAGATCAGGCAAATTGGCGGGCTAGGTGAGATCTGGGACGTCGACCTCATGTTCTGCAAACCAATCATGCACGATGGCAGCTCGGAGGACAGTGCAGTTGTCGTCTTGATAACGTGGATTTGGAATGGCAGCATCTTGGAGAAACTGGACATATGGCAACACCTCGTTATCCAACAGTTTCACGTGGTCTACCGCTTTTATGCCATTAGACACGTGAACTAAGGGACCCACCCCAGCACTGGATATACACCCCCAAAACATGAAATTTACACAACCTCCTATTCTGTACATACCGTTGTACACACTCTGCGTTGAAGGCTTCTCCGGCTTTCGCATGACCCTGGATCGACCATCATTGGAATACAGGCAGAACCTGGATTCGTCCGACCAGATGATGCGTCGCCACTATTCTGTGGTTCAGTGTCGGTGCTCCCTCGGCCATTCCAGCCAATTTTTCTTGTGTATGGCAGAGAGCTTGGGGCGTACCCTAGCTACACGACTGAATATTCCTACACCATGCAGTTCTCGTCGAAGCGTTCGTTCGGAAACAGGCTGACTGGGTCCCGCATTGTACTCTTGCAGAAATTCCTGCCGGGTTTGGAACCGTTTTGCGGTTGATAATTACCCCAGACGTCGACGATCACGGTTGCTCATGATGGTTTTTCTGCCGCAGCTGCTCCGACGGGAATTGTTATTGGCCGACTCCTTCCACGGTAAATGAACACTACTGTCTGTGGACTTGGACACGCCAAAGAACTCCGCCACCTTCCTCAGCGAATGACCATGTTCACGATCAAAGACGATAGCTCGCTTTTGCCACTCTGTTACGCACCTTTTCTACCCATGGTACTACCTGTAAGTAACAATAAAACTGATTTGGAATGATGTCTTACAAGGCTGAAAAATTAACAAGTAACATACAATATTTTCCATTCCATTACATACACGCATTTTTCTCTGCCTGACCAGTTTCTAACTGTTCCTCCGGATGACAACATTCCGTAATTTTTTGTCCGGGGTGCTTATGTTGAAGGTGCGCAGTTACTATTAGCTATAGACTCTGTAGCTGCTAGAATACACTAACCAAGTAAGACTGAATTTGTAACCCAAGCTGCTAAATGAGACCGAGACACTTCAACAAGAACGACAAATAGCGTTAACTATAGCTTCATATGTTTACAGTTTATGAAATATAATGTTCCTTCAGTTTGAGAACTTTTAATAAAAAGTCATAAATAATTCACAGTTCATGAAAGAAATACAGGATTACGCCATATAATACAAATTTTGAAGACGACAATCCGATTTTTGGCGTAAATGTGACAAGGATGGTAAGTCAGATAATATCCAAAAACTTGAAAATTTTCATCGTCCTGGAGACGCGAATCTGCGTCTCCCGGGCGTTTTCTGGGAGACGCGGATTCGCGTCCCGCTCCAGGACGATGAAAATTTTCAAGTTTTTGGATATTATCTGACTTACCATCCTTGTCACATTTACGCCAAAAATCGGATTGTCATCTTCAAAATTTGTAATTCACAGTTGTTTAATTCTTTGGACTAGCAGTATAATGCTATCGGCATGAAATAACATTGTTCAGTGTTCAGTTGAACTAACAAAAGATGCGTAACAGGACTTACTACTTGCAGCTCGCCTTAACGCTGTTATAAAAATATTGTACACTTACTGTTCTGCTCGACACCTCTAGAAACAGACACTCGTAGCAGGAGCTGAAACCCCCACTGAGCACTGGAACTGAGAAAATCACAGCGAACTACATGTATATACTGACAAGACAAGAGTTCATAGACTTCGGCACATGAAGCACTCAAAGCACTTTTTTTTTAATTGGAGGTTTAACGACCACCGTGAGCAACTCAATGGGCTATAAGCAGTCGCCCGTCCCTAATTTAGGGTCACTGGTTCCAGAGAAGGGAGAGAGCCAGGGCCGTAAGACAAACACAACATCCATGCCTCACCGGGATTCGAATCCGGACCCCTCACGGACGAATGATCAGAGGCCAGCGCCTTAGACCACTGCGCCACCGGGGCGGCTCAAAGCACTTTAAGCTCACTCTTACAACTGTCTCATGAAGGTTTTTACACTGATTGATGACAGTGGTCAACGTCACAAGTGTATGCATCTTTGCATAAAGGCGTTGGTTTAAAAGGGCGGGGAAGCACAGCAGGAATATGGGTGTTTCCAACAGTATATTTACTGAGATAATTACTTTTTTTACCCATATAAAAGTGTGTTACAGCAGAAACCCACGTTTTACTGTCTTTATTTGTTGAAATAAGACAGGGTTATCTATGCTAATCCTTGAAAAAAGTCATGGATAACGACTCTCAAAATTTTTGCAGTCCTTCCTATTCGCTCCAATCTAGCTCTACTGTTAATGTTATTATTCGTTGCTGGTTTTGTCTTGATTTTGAGCTTGGGATTTTTGTTTGCCCTTAGCTTTTGAAAATTCTTTCATTAATCTGTGGACGGCTATACTTTCAATGGTTTTGTTGTCTTTGTGGAGATTTTTTAATTTACATGTCCTATATATGTGTGTGTGCATATACAATACGTATATACATCGATGAGCCAATACATTATGACCGCCTACCTAATAAGCTGTAAGACCCCTTTTATCCCGCGAAACAGCGGCCACTCGGCAAAGCATCGATTCGATGAGGTGGCGATAGGTATCTTGGGATATCTGGTACCATAATATCAACAGCAGGTCATCCAATTCTCGTACATTTCGGTGGGGGGGGGTGATTTAGCCCGAACCAGCTTTTCCAAGTCAAACCAAAAATGTTCGATTGGGTTCATGTCAGGTGAATTTGGACGCATTAACAGAAAGTTACCAGCATGTTCCTCGAACCACTCCTTGAGGAACCTGGCAGTGAGGCATGGCGCATTATCCTGTTGGTGATGAACATCACCAGCGGGAAACACAGTTGCCATGAATGGGTGAACTGGGTCCGCAACGATGTTCAGATACCTGAAAGTAGGGCCGTGGGTGGCCTAGTGGACAACGTTCGTGACTGCCGCGGAAAGGACCTCAGGGTTTGTTTGTTTTTTTGATTGGAGGTTTAACGACCACCGTGTGGAACTCAATGGGCTATAAGCAGTCGCCCGTCCCTAATTTAGGGTCACTGGTTCCAGGGAAGGGAGAGAGCCAGTGCCGTAAGACAAACACAACATCCATGCCTGACCGGGATTCGAACCCATACCCCTTACGGACGAATGATCAGAGGCCAGCGCCTTAGACCACTGCACCACCGGGGCGGCGCCTCAGGTTTGGTCCCAGGCGGGTACGAACGCTCGATCCACTAAATATTCGCCGTGCGTCGGATGGGCACGTTAAGCCGTCGGACCCTGGCCCACCGGTAATAAATAAGGGCGTCTTCCTCCCCCTTTTTACTTCGCTTCCGTGTCCCTTTCCTATCGGGTACTCTAGCCTAAATCTCCTAGCTTCCTATTTCTAAGGGTTGTTTAAGACCTGGGGTCAGACACTCCCTTCCTAAAATCCTCTACATATGAACATGAACAGATACCTGAAAGCTGTTAGAGATTGTGCTACTGGGACAATGGGGCTTAAAGTGTCCCAATAAATCATCGCCCACGGCATAACACCGCTGCCGCCGGCCTGTTTCCGCCCAACAGCGCATCCAGGTGCCATCGCCTCCGTTGGTGATCGGCGTATCCGCGCTCTGTCGTCTACGTGATGCACAAGGAATCTTGATTTGTCAGACCAGGGCACTTTCTTCCAATCATCCACCGACCAATCACGATTGTTTTTAGCCCATTTCATGCGTTGTTGGCGATGACGTGCAGTGAGCCTGGGGATCCGGCTGGGTCTTCGGATACGCAGGCCCATGCGCAGAAGGCTGAGATGAACTGTGTGCTCTGACAGATTGCCCCCATCACCGCTGTTGTAGCTGCGGGTGATTTGTCACATTGTGTAGCCCCGAGGTCCCTGTGAGTGAGCAATGCGCGAGAGTCTCCGCTCACCTCTGGCATCAATGAGCTGCGGACGACACTCGGGTGGACGACGATTCGTCCATTGCCCATCTGTGCACCACTTTTGATACGTACTCACTACAGCAGCGCGTGAACAACCCACAAGCGGCGCCGTTTCCGAGATCGTAGTTGCGAGGCTCCGTGCCATCAGAATTTGTCCTTTATCAAACTCCAATAAATCGACAGCTTTTCCCATTCTGACTCCGAAGACTCTATTAACCGAAAGCCGGTCCTTTGGTTGTATACCCTGAGTGGCCACTTCATTATGGCCACCTGTCAGTTTTAAGCAAATGAGCTGTGGATGCACGCTGTTGCCGCCAGAGGGCGAGGCTAGTATAAAAAGGGAAAGCTTAGTGCTTGCGACAGTAGTAGAAGTGATTTTTGGGTGACGAATTCGGTAAAAAATGCGATTTGACGGACTTTCAACGTGGGATTATTGTAGGAGCTCGGAGCCATGGAGCTAGTATCACCGAAACCGACCGCATTCGTGAAATGTTCCAGAGCAGCTGTTGTTAAAGTGTTTAAAGACTGGACTGTCAGCCAAAAAACTGGGTCTCTACGTGCACCGTGTGGTCGTCATCGACTAGTGACTGCTCGGGCGGAACTGAGAGTGTCCAGACTGGCAACAGACAACAGAAGAGCAACAGTGCAGCAAATTACAGACCATCTTAAACAAGGGTCCTCTCAAATTATCTATGCACGCAAGGTTCGCCGTACACTGCATCGGATGGGATATGGCAGACGAAGGCCTGTTCGAACACCTTTGCTGTCTATAGTTAAGAAGAGAAAACGTATGCAGTTCGCACAGGAACAGAAGGATTGGACCGTCGATAATGGGAAACAAATTATATAGTCCGATGAATCACGTTTTCAGTTGCACCAAGCCGATGGCCAAGTGAGAATTTGGCGGAAACAGCACGAAAGCATAGACCCCAAATGCATTGCTACAACCATTCAAGCTGGTGGAAGCAACGTTATGGTTTGGGGAATATTTTCCTGACATGCTTTGGGCCCTTTAATTCGTGTTTATCAACGTCTGACTGGCACATCATATCTAAACATCGTTTCGGACCAAGTACATCCTGTCATGTGAATGGTTTATCCCAATGGCGATAGCTACTTTCAACAAGGTAATGCGTCCAGCCATAGTGCTCGTTTTGTACAGGATTGGTTTCAGGAACATGCCGGTGAGTCTACTTTGCTTAGGTGGCCACCACAATCTCCAGATCTCAACCCCATTAAGAATTTGTGAGATGAAGTTGTACGAGCCATCAGACAGCTGAATCCACAACCCTGAAATATCACACTCCTGGAAAGTGCTATTCATCAAGCATGGTCTCAGATTCGACAAACCACCTATCAACATCTCGTGAAATCCATGCTACAAAGAATCAACGCAGTATTAAAGGCAAAAGGTGAAAAAACGAAGTACTGAGGGGGTGGTCATAATAAAGTGGCCACTCAGTGTATATAGTGCTGTGTGAACTTCACCTGCTGTACCTTTCGGTCTCCAGGCGCGCTCATTTCTCTAGGCTGAAGGTGGTCGTAATGGAATAGGTTATCAGCTATAAACTGTATACTTTTATATAAACTTACATATAGAAGTGTGTGTATTGTATATTGTTTTTCTAATTTCATTAACACGTAGAGAGAAAAACAGCTTTTTCTTCATGCCTTTTAAGAGTTGTTTTAAATTTTACAGAACAGCTTCTTGCATTTTATAGTAAAAGTATCTCTCTTCGTGGGTGTCTTCTCCTGTAGTGAAATGTCGTACAAGTAACCAGAAATGCACACGTAATTGCTCTCACAAATCATTTATTCCTCTGCAATATCTCGCGGATGGAGCTGCCAAAAATATACTGGACAACAACAACACAGAACCGCAGTGAGATTTTTAAAAATAACTCTTAAGACATGATTTTTATCATAACATAGTTAAAAAACTGATACAATACACTACTTTTCATCTTGCAGCCAGGTTTATTATCCTTCACTTTGAGCCCATTCCCAATCAGTGTAGAAAGACCTTTATATGAAACCATAAGCATTTATATCAATTTAATAATTTGCAAAAGCTCATGTTTAAATACATTGGTATTGCGATTATTCAAGAATAATGTTTGAACCTTTACTAAAAAAAACTATCTGTAAGATGCATATTTAAACATTTCGGGGGTGGGTAGTCCGGGCTACCAGGTCTCACCCCCTGGATATGTGCCTGTTATTGACCTCCTCACCTGCCAAGTCAATAGATTTCTGGGCCCGACACAAGCGCCATCTGCTGCAAATAAACGCGTGTTGATGTTGCCGATCGACGCGTAACATATTTCACGAAGCTCACCCATCGCGCTGAACTGAAATCTATTCGTGATGCTCAGGAACCACAAAGTTTCGTTTTATGAGGAAACGGAGTCGCCGCCCCATTTCAGAGAAGAACCGCACATATTTGACAGTACCATACACCGAAAAACTGCTGTTTATAAAAAATCTAATCGCAGCAAACAGAGTAGTCAGGTCTGGAAACCCATCATTTTTCCCCTGAAAGTCGTCGGATATTTGCCACAAGTTGATGACGCAGGTAAATTAACGCTAACATGGTGGATTGTTCCACTCTTGAACTTTTTGTTACTATGGTCAGTAATGGGAACAGTGTTCTTTAGTTTCGTGGTATACGATATTTCCGAAATGAATGAGTTATTCTTCATAATAAATCAGTTATCGCCTTTGTGCTCGGTTCTGGCTGGTGCTCTGTCTCAAATATTGTGTTTGTTGTCAGCCAAAAAGTCTGATTTCCTCTTTCGAATGCAAAAGACATCCTCTCATTTGCAGGTAAGGAAGTAAAAAAAAAAAAAAAGTATCATTTTTATATAGGAGCTACAGGAAGTTCCATTTTCTTTTATATTCCACCCCCCCCCCAAAAAAAAAAAACAAGTTATTCTTGAACTTATTTGTTTATTTATTTATTTTATATGAATGTGAGTTTGTGCATGAAAGAGAAAAAGACGTGAAAGTCTTGTTTATGAAAAGAAAATAAACTGCTCATTTCTACAGAGAAAATATGAAAGGAAAAAACGTTACAGAGAAATTTGAATTGTGCCAGATGTTTAAATAATGGCCAATCCAAAAATGAATGGTACGATAAAAACAGAGAACTTTATTTGTTATGAAAACTTTCTGTTTATTATAACCCAAAAATGTTGTCAAATTTATTCCTTGTGCATATAATGTTCTACTCTGGCAGAAAAACGATATCATCATTGACGAATGATATCAGAAGGAATTAAATCTGCCGTCTATTCACAGGGAAATTTTTCAGAAATTTCTCCAAACATAGTTCGAAATTATACAGTCGTTTGGAAAAGTTTAAGACCACCTGTCAATTTATTAAGATTTGTTGAGAATCAATTTATTGAGAAATCAATTTATTGAGAATTAAGGAACAACTAGTTACTAGTCAGAGATATTTGAAAAAAAAAATGACACCACAGATGAATACTTACATTCAGCGGTGGAAATGTGCCGGAACGCACCGGAACGCCGATCCGGGAGCAAAACCCCGCGTTCCGGAAGCAAAACCCTGCGTTCCGGCGTTCCGAAAGCAAAACCTTGCGTCCCGGCGTTCCGTTATCGACACCAACAGAAACGGAACATTTAATTTTCATAAAACATTTCGTAATGCATTATACATTCCAATTAATGACACCATCTTGTATTAATTGTTCGTCGTTTCAAATTTTTTTATTTTTTTATTTTCCTCTAATAAAGCTCACTCGCCATTTGTGTAGGTACTACCGGAGTTGTAGCTGTAGTTCTCAAACATTTTTCTCTTCGCCATCTGGCGTCAGTTTTTCGCGATTTCCCTCCATGGTGACGACTGCAACGCCGCTTAATTCCACGATGAGTGCGAAGTGTTTGCGTGAGAGCGAAGGTCATGACAAGAGCTGATTGCTCGATGACCTTGCAACCTCTCTCCGCTCTTGGCATAAAATGACTTCGCAATTTCCGTAACCTGGCAACGAGCTTAATTACTACACTCTACGCATGCTGTCACTTCAACTCCAGCTCGTGTCGTGGTAGAACGTGGCTTTTTGACTGATATTGTAGTCGTTGTTGTAAGTTTTAATTTGTTCTTGTGTGAGAAAAGAAAACAACTGAAAATAATGAAAAGAACACTAACAGATTTATTTGGGGAAAAATATGAGTCAAAAGGAAAAAAAAACAGAACTCGGGAATTTGGAATCCTTCCCTCATTGTTCAAGCTCGGACTCCGTGTGAAGTATCACCAAGAAAATCGCCGAAAATACAACAGTCAAAGAAAATCACTGCATCGGGAAGTTCATTAGAAGAATCTGAATCTCGGCAAAGCTCAACAAATGGTAAACCCGAGTGTTGGACTGAGGATCAAAGTAAGTATTTTTTGAAAGAGTACTCTTGGCTTGTTTTTAAAAAATGGGTGTTTAGGATGTGCCGTCCGTAAAACCGCCGGGAATATGAAAGTTTCAGAATTTTTAACTGGTGCAAGGCTTTCTAAGGAGTGGATAGATTGCAAAGTTAGATCTACGGCTGACGATAAGAAGAAGCAAAATACAGCTCTAAGGAAAAAAATAAAGGAGCACAGAGAAAGTCACGCTCATTAAAGAAGCTTCTAAAATGAACGCAAAATGTTCTGAAGGCGCCTTTGAAAATATTGTTGAAAAAATAAATAAAAATAAACTGGACAATACCTACAAAATATCCATTACCGCATATTTCATTGCGAAGAACAATAGACCTTTTGCCGATTTTCCTGGTTTGATTGATCTTCAAAAGAAAAACGGCACTGAGATGGGGAGGATATTGCAGTCTAGGAAGACATGTACGGATATTTGCGATTTTATAGGAAATGACATGCGTAAAAAGCTCTGTGAAGAAATCGTCTCCCAAAATATAAAATTCGGTATCATGGTTGATGAGTGTACAACTGTAAGCCGGCTCCCAGTACTCATAATCTGCATAGAGAATGTCCATAGATCCGAATGATATAAATGCCCAAACTCTATTTTTTGACTTGGTTGAATTACACGATTTGAAAGCAACAGCAATAACTGAATCGATTATGAACTGCTTGGTGAAGTACTTTCCAATAGCGCTTATTAAAAATAATCTGATATCTTTCACTTCCGACGGAGCTGCAAACTTCGCAGGTTCCATATCTGCATGGTGTGGCTCAACAGCTTAAAAAAAAAAAATTCCCGAACTTATTATATGGCACTGTGCAAATCATAAATTAGAGCTTGCTGTCGGGGACGTGATTAAAGAGGTTTACGGCATACAGAGTTTTAAATCGTTTTGCGATAAATTACACTCTTTGTATCACGCTTTACCAAAGAACGCTCGCGAGTTGCATCACTATGCTGAAGAAATTGCAGTTTTGTTTTCTTCAATCGGAAGAGTTCTTGGAACAAGATGGGTCGCATATAGTGAGTGAACAGTATCTACTGTCTGGAATATGTTTCCAGCCATGGTTTTGCATTTTAAAGCTGCATGAGCTGATGCTTCAAGGGATAGTAAAGAAAGAAGCATGTTTTCTGACTTACTGAAAAGATTTACGAGCACATGCTTCCTGGAAAATTTGGCACTAATGAAAACCGCCTTAACGGAACTTAGTTCATTGTCACTGCGTCTTCAAGGAAATTCTTTATCGTTACCAGAAGCACATTCGCATATTTCCCTTACACTGAAAGTTTTCCAAGGTTTAGCTGATGGTGGTTTTGACGAGTTTTATTTAGTAGCATCAGATGCTGTAAAAAATATGGTGTTCAAAGAGGTGGATTTACATTCAAGGGGATATAAATCTGACGGGAAAATAAACCGTGTTCAGTTTTTTCGGAGTGTTGCCAACAATTTATCTGCCAGATTATTCAGCAGCGAGGACATTGTAAAACAACTTCAGGTTTTGTATCCGTCTTTTTGGCCGACCGACATAGATATTTTATATGGAGAAGGAGAGGTTCTAAGTTTATGCCGAATATTCGGATTAGAGGAAGAAAGGAAAATCATTGAAGAGTTCAGACATTTCAAGGAAACCAAAAAAGTTTCACATCATTTAAAAGTCTTATTAAAATATTTTGCTGCGGTTGCTATATCAACAGCTGAGTGTGAAAGGAGGTTTTAGCAACATGAATTTGATAATAACTGATTTAAGAAAAGCATTAAATGTTACACACGTCAGCAACTTCATGTTCATAAAAATAAACGGACCTCCTTCAAAGATCTTCAATCCCGAGCCGTACGTACGGAAATGGTTGAGTGACGGAAGGAGAAATGCAGATTTTTTGGCTTGCAGGGAACATGAAGAAAAGATGCAAGAAGACTTGTTGAAACAAAAACTTTGGAGATTATTTTAGGAGATGATTTTGTTTTTCAAATCGAAGTTATAGTAGATATTGCAGCTAAATAAATGGATATTTCAGACAAAGCCGAGTTTCTTTACTTTGCCAACCCATATACAGTAGTTACTTACATATCTCTGCCTCAAATATGAGCTGACGTTTTGTCTCCGATGTTTGTCATTTGAGGACACCTCCAAAACGGGTGATACCTTTCATTGCACCGGCACACATTCGCGTGGTCTTTCGAATAAGAAACGTACTTATGAATAAAGAAAACAGCTATGACTTTCGCTAAATGTGACTATTTCATTTTAAAGTTTATAACGAAGTAAATTTCTCCGTCAGTTTTGGTCTACGCTGGGATTCGAACCCGAGTCCGCTTATTGCGGAACAAGTCGCTCTACCAACTGAGCTACGCAGACGTTCATGCTGATTGCTATGTGCCTTTATGTCCTGCTGGCAGGTACGTCACATCTCCCCCCCCGAAAGAGGGCCGCGGGCATGGCCCACGGGTCAGCCGTCACCATGAATCGTTGCAGGCAGCTATCCACTGTAGAACGTGCACTTGAGAACTCCCAGTCAATCTGGGGTGTGGAATGCAACATCACACATTTTTATTTTTTGAAGCGCTGGAGAAGGGATTCTCTGATTTTTCCTATCTCGCGGTGTGGAAATAACATCACACCATTGCGAGATTTTGAACTGTCGGGTCATCCGGATAGTTCGGGCGCCATTATAACGAAGTAAATTTCTCCGTCATTTTTGGTCTACGCCGGGAATCGAACCCGAGTCCGCTTATTCCGGAACAAGTTGCTCTACCAACTGAGCTACGCAGACGTTTGTTCTGACTGCTATGTGCCTTTATGTCGTGTGCGTCCTGCTGGCAGGTACGTCACAAGTTTAATAACGAAATTTCCTTATATGGTTTTATGTGTACAGCAAATGGGTTTGCGAATATTAAATTTTTAATGCATTCACTTGTACCGTTGTAGTGTTGTCGCCGAAACCCGTCAAAACTGCGTTAAGCCTTTTTGACGAATTCTGACTATGGAGTCAGAAATAGAAAAAACGTTGCGACGTCATTTTGACGAGTTTTGGCGACAACACTACAAGTTGTACGTTGCGTTCCGGCAGCGAAAAATTCCCATTTCCACCACTGCTTACATTCTTTAGAGCCCAAAGAGACTGAAATTAGTACTTTGTGTGGCCACATCTGTTTTTTAATAACGGACAGAACACTACGTGACATACTCTCAATGAGGGATTTGAAGTAATCACTTGAAATGTATTTGCACCACGCGTACTTTATCGCGTCAATTAAAGTTTGGAAATTTGATGGCTGTTTTTCTGCTACCTTGTCTTTTAAAATGGTCCACAAATTTTTAATAGGGTTAACCCTTTAACGACTATAACGCCCAAAACCCCCGTACATACAAACGACCATAGCCGCCCGAAAAGCCTGACTAGAGTGAGTCAGATTTCCTATTCTTACCTGTTCTTTAAATTTGTACGTCCTATGAGGGATCAGCTGGAGTTACCGTCTGTCACCAATGCTGTTACTAAACAAAGAAGTGAAACAACAGACAGTTTCGGGCGTTATGGTATTTAAAGTCATACTAGAATTTAGAGTCACTGTCGTTAAAGGGTTAAAGTCGGGACTATTACCAGGCCAGTCAATCACAGTTATGTTTTTCCTCTGCAGGTAATTCTTTACTGTCTTTGATCTGTCGCATGGAGCATCATCATGCATAAAGATTGTGCAACTGTGCACTTGCATATGGGTTAACAGCTTTTAACGTAAAATTTGCACATAAAAAGGACCAGTCATGGTAACTACTGGCGGCAAAAAGGGTAATGAATCAGTACCGGATGCTGACATAGCACCCCATGTCATCTGACTAGGCGGATGTCTCATGGTGCTAACATTGTATTTCTCATCAAACCTTTTGCTTTTGGTCGTCGAACATGTGCTTCACATGTTCGCTGTGCAATTTCCCGAAATATCATTTTGTTGAATTGTTCATTTCACGGAAAGGTCGTTTTTTAGAAAAGATATCTTTACCAAAGGGTTCTTTCACAGAAAAGTTCACTTTTCGGAAAGGTCGTTATTTAGAAAAGATATCTTTACCAAAGGGTTCTTTCACAGAAAAGTTCCCTTTTCGGAAAGATCGTTTCACCAAATTGTTCATTACACTGACAGGTCATGTTATCAAACTATTATTTCACCTAAAATTCCATTTCATCGAAAAGTTTCCATTTTACAAACAATCCGTAATAGTGCAGTGTTTTCTCGAGTATATTTTTCAAAGAAGCCATACATTTTCGATTTCTCTCTCCAAATATTTTCGCACATGTTCTTGGAGATTTTGTTCCGTGCAATTTGCCTGAAACATACCATGTTTAAATCTAGGCTCAGGGCGAAAATCTCCAGTTAGGTGTATAGGTGTTGTTTTATTTTAAAAAAATGTTTTTTAGATAAGATTGCAGTTACTATTAATTAATTATAATTTATATTTCAGTTAAATTATTTACATTTGTAAAATTAGTTCGTTGTGAAGCTTGCGCCACATTTGTTGCGAATGTTCTGTGAAGCTGCATTTCGAAGAAAATAAATCAGACCGATATTTATTACCGTAATAACGCAAAAATACTCAGTCGTTCATCCTCCGCATTGCATCCATCTCAATAAATAAAACAGCGATTGCTTCATTAACTTATTCTTTTACTGCCATCAAACTATTCGAAAGAACGATTTTTATGGGAAATGATTAATAAGATAAAATTATTTTTCGGTGTACTGATTTTTTCGATGTAAAATTTCTTTAATGACATGAAATGATCAACGAAACGATCCTTCAGTGAAATGATCCTTCTGTGAGATTAATCTTTCGGTAAAACAAGCTTTCGGTGAAATGACCCTTTCGGTAAAACGGATCCTTCTGTCGAATGAACTTTTCAGTAAAACCACTCTAGGGTGACATTGTTTCGGTTAAGTGAGTTTCGAAGAAGTGACCTTCGATGAAATGACTTTCGATGAAGTGAGTTTCGAAGAAATGACCTTCCATGAAATGACTTTCGGTCAAGTGAGTGTTAGAGAAGTGACCTTCGATGAAACGACTTTAGGTCAAGTGAGTGTTAGGGAAATGACCTTCGGTGAAATAATATTTCGGTCAAATTAGCTATACCAAGAAGTCTAAGCGGAAAGCATTTACGTAGTCAGTACCATTGCTCCATTCATCGCGCCTTATCGATTCCTCTGGAGAATTGGAGGTCATCAGATTTTTTTTTATTTTTTTTTAGTTGTGGGAGGGTTTTCCTTGGTTTTCAAAATCCTCACGTTTGGAAGATTTTGTTTAAGGGAAGGGCAGCGTTAGCTTCAATTTTTCTCAATTTCTCCATAGTGGTTATCTTTCTGTGCATGTCATGTGGTAGAAAATTGAAAACGATAGGAATAGTGTAGAACTTGGAAGTCTTAATCCACGAAATTTCGTTGAATTGTCTGTTTGTATGCTCTGTGAGAGCACTCACTTCTTTCACCACACAAGAGCACACTATTTTTCTACTGAATACAATAGTGCCAGAGATTAAGTTTCAAATGTATCTACTCTTCAGCCTGTTTTTTATTCCTGTTAATCAAACATGATTAACATTACATGGAGGAAATAGTATTCATCATGGAAAGCGGAAACTTCGTAGACACGCTTGACAAGTGCTTTACATGTGGTTTGTCTAAAGAGAATTGTAATAAATGAAGCTATTGCGAGTAATGGAAATATTGTATACATGAATATGTAATGTCATCTGAAAGACACATTTATGCATCACGAAATGATGAAAAACTATACATATGGACAGGGCCGGATGAAGGCCTTAGTAAGCCTCTAGGCTAAGACATTTGAGTAGGCCCCTAGGCTAAGACATTTAAATAGGCCCCATATTCTAAGACATTTGAGTAGGCCCCTAGGCTAAGACATTTAAATAGGCCCCATATTCCAAGACATTTGAGCAGATTCCTAGGCTAAGACATTTGAGTAGATTCCTAGGCTAAGACATTTGGGTAGGACCCTAGGCTAATATATTTGCGTAGGCCCCTAGCCTAAGACATTTGAGTAGGCACATAGCCTAAGACATTTGAGTAGGCACCTAGGATAAGACATCCCAGTAGGCCTCCAAAGAACTTATGACGGAGAATTTTATGGAATCCGTTAAAACACGAAACTGTAGTAATAGGCTTGTAACAATTAACACGTAGCGCATTCTTCAAACTAATAATTTATCTTTTGAGGAGTTTTCGACCATTAACGGTTTCATGCATTATACAAGTAGGAAGGCGCGGATGGATGGTAGTGAAAAAGATGAAACCGTCTCACCGATCCGGTGTACACAAGGACACGAAACCTTTACCTTTAGTGAATCACTGCCTTGAATCTCTACGTCTTGCAGCCGCTGTTTGTGATCAAATGGAATTCATACGAGACAAACCTGAAACTATTTTATAAGCCTCCCTCCCTCCCTCTCTCTCTTTATATATATACACTGAAAAGCAATTGAATTAGAGATACCTGTCTAATACACTGCTGGACAATTGCTAAGGACGGATCATAAACGGCTATATAGCGCATGAAAAAGTAAGTGTGGTTGGATGCCAAGTGAAATAAAATAATGTCAGAATGCCAGGACATTACAAGAAAGACAATTTATTGTGCTCTGAAATCCAGAAGGCTTTGGAACGTGTTCAAGGGACAAACAGGCCATTTTGGGCAGAATACGTAAACGTGAAAAAAATGCAATTACCGTCCGCAGGCGTTCCGGCGTAAGATATCAATACGGCGGGATATGGCCACCATAGAGGGCGATGCAAGATTCCACACGTCGTGTCATGCTTTGCACAACATTATCAAGCAGCAGATGGGTAATGTATCCCATTCCTCTGTTAGTGCACGGATGACTGTGTCCTTGTTTATTGGAGGGCATTGGCGACCAGCAAGACTCCTCCCCAAAGCATCCCACACATTTTCAATGGGATTCAGATCTGGAGAACGTGCTGGCCATACGAGGCGTTGAATGTCCTCGCTCTCAAAACACTCCTAGACAGCGACTGTTCGATGACATGTTGCGTTGTCGTCCATGAAAATGAATCTATCACCGACAGCACCACGGAACATGCGAACATGAGGTAGCAGAACATCATTAATGTATCGTTGGCCAGTCATAATCCCAGTTGGAAGCACATAGAGGGACGTACGGCCATTGATCATGATGCCAGCCCATACCATGACACTACATGTCGGATATCGGTCCTTTTCCTGTATGTTTGCTGGACAATATGCAGTACCACTATCACGCCAGATCAGTTGTCGTCGACAATCAGACGATAGACCGTATCTACTCTCATTTGAGAAGAGGACAGCAGACCAGTCGTTATCAGTCCAATTGCGATGTTGATGGCACCATTGCAAACGGGCGGTACGGTGACGTCTGGACAATATGATGCACACAACAGGACGGAGGGCGTATAGTCCTCCTTCATGCAAACGTCTGGCGACAGTTTTTCGGGAGATCCACTTGCCAGTAGCAGCCACAAACTGATTTGCTACCTCACTAGCTGTGCTGCGCCGGTGTCTTTTTGTTGATAGCACTATGTATCGATCTTCTGCAGGTGTCGTACTGCGAACACGACCTCCCCCGTGACGTTTGCTACACTCTCCATTTGTTTGAAATGATTTCCAAAGCCTTGAAACAACACTGTGGCTGACGTCAAACTCCCTGGCAACATCTGATATTTTTCGCCCTTCTTCAATCTTGCCAATAATACGGCCACGCGTAAAATCATCTAGGTGATGTCGGGAAGACATACTGAAAATTGCAAGTTCTTCAATTGATTCTTTCCCTTTCAACTTTGCGTTTGAACAACAACGGTTAATACGCGTCAAATTCTTTATATCTCTTATCAGCGCTATGACGTCACGAACAAGTTCGGCAATCCAAAATTTGCATACGCACAACACGTCTTACTGTATCCCGCACTTATGCTAATTTCCACATTTTCCTGCCTTCCATTTTATGGTTGCTATTGTTGCTATTGTCACCCGTCCTTAGCAATTGTCCGGCAGTGTAATATGTAGCACCACCTTTCGCCCTGATGACGGCGGCAATTCGTCTCGACATGGACTCGACAAGACACCGGAAGCGTTGGGAAGCCATACAGATCCACGACCCTTGAACAAGCTCCCACAGTTCACGAAGATTTCATGGAAGGGGGTCAGAGCCTCGAACATATCTCTCGATGGCATCCCAGATGTGCTCGATGGGATAGAGGTCAGGTGACCTAGCTGGCCAAGGAAGCGAGGACACGTCGGTGGAGTGTTCATCCAACCATTCGGATACAATTCAGGAGCGATGGCACGGTACATTGTCTTGTTGCAGGATGAGGTCCCCAGTGAGATGTTGAAGACGCACGAACGAGAGCAAATGATCGTCCAGGATATCCCGGTAACGTTGACCTGTGAGTGACGATGTTACAAGTACTAGGGGTCCCATTTCAGTCTACTTAAACAGTCCGGAGACCAGAATGTCACCCCCACCAGCTTGAAGAGTACCCTGCTGGCAAGAAGGATCCATTGCTTCATGTGGTTTGCGCCGTACTCGTATCCTGCCATCCGCATGTACCAACGTGAATCTCGACTCATCAGTCCAGGCAATATTTTCCCACATGTCTAGGGTCCAGTGGCGAAGTTTCCGCGCCCATGCTGACCTTTGCACCCTGTGATGTGTGGTCAGCAGCGGTACCCTCGTGGGACGATGGCTTCTGTACCCCATAGCGAGGAGATGGTTCTGGATGGTGTGGCTGTTTACACGTTTTTGTGCACCAGCGTTAAATTGCCGAGTGATTTCTTGCACTGTGGGCCGTATATCCGCTGTTACAATGCGAGCTAGCCAATGATGACCTCGCTCATCCACACGCTGTTGTCCACGGCAGTTGGCCTTTGCAGGGATGGTTTTACCGGATTTGATGTACTCACGGTGCACCCGTGACACAGTGGCTCGTAAAAATCTCAGTGCCTGCACGACTTCCTAGATGGAGTGACCCATTCGTCGGGCCCCGACAATTTGCCCACGATCAAATGCGCTTAGATCCGTCGTCTTACCGATACTGCGTCCGACTCTTACTGATTCCCGTTACATCACTCCTTATATTGTCGGATCACTGCATACGTCATGTCGTTTCCGTTTACAGGGCCGCCCACGGCGCCACATTTGCAAAACGCCAGCTGTCTTTAATTTAATTGCTCTTCAGTGTACGTGTGTGTGTGTGTGTGTGTGTGTGTGTGTGTGTGTGTGTGTGTGTACAAAAGGCATCCTGAAAGTAATGCCTTGTTCCTCATAAGATTTTTATCTGTAACAACAAAAATGCGAAACTTGTTGGCGAAATACTTGAACATATTGTTAATAATGCTAGCCTATTCAAAAGTATTGTCCATCACTGTTTTATACATTTCCGCCATCTTTGAACCCACTGGTAAAATCCATTTTGGAAAAATTCTTGAGGCTGTCGTTTCACCCATGAGTTAACAGCCAGTTTGACGTCTGTCACATCGTCGAAACTTTCCCCACGAAGAGTTTTTTTCAAAGAGGAAAACAGGAAAAAGCCTGGAGGAACCAAATCAGTACTGTAGGGGGGTTGGAGTATCACCGTCAACTGAATTTTGTCAATAGCCTGTGAAGTCTCCATTGAGGTGTCGGGACGTGCGTTATCATGGTGTGAAACAATACTATGAATTGGAATGTTACGTCTTTTCCTTCTGCTTCTTGTATGATGTCTTGTTAGAGGAGCATTCATCTGAGTTTGGAGTGTTGCCATTCCCACCCAAGTCCCCAGATCTGAACGTGATAGAACACGTTTGGGATGCCATGCAACGCGCTATAGAACACAGGAATCCGAGACCTCATAGCCTCTCCTTGACAAATGTCAACCCCGCCTTCTCGTGGTGCATCCTGTTCCCACTAAAGGGGCTCTGACGACCGCCCATAGCGGTATAACTATACCATCGGGATTAGAGGAAATTCTATCCCACACTCACCAACCCGCTTGGCCAGCGTGGTGAGTTATGGCCAAACCCCTCCAAAATGATTCCACAACTTAAATCTTGGCCCTTAGTCTCCGGCAGCTGGAATGTACCTGGCCAAGGCAGCGGCCAGTGCGACATGAAGGCAGAGGGTGCTAAGAATCCCCGGAGAACCGGACTAGGCTGCCATCTGATGCTGACCTTGGCTACTTACAATGGACGTTCCCTATCTTCTGATTCAAGGCTTCTTGAATTGGAAGAGGAACTACAAAGGATCAAGTGGGACATCGTGGGGCTAAGTGAGGTAAGGAGAAAAGGAGAAGATCTCATCGAACTGAAAAGTGGACATCTCTTCTACTATCGTGGGACAGATACTGGCAGAACTAGTGGTGTTGGATTTATAATAAACAAGAAACTGAAGGATAAAGTTGTAGAAGTTGAAAGTTCCTCTGACAGAGCTGCACGTCTTGTTATCCAACTCTCGAAAAGATACCAGGCTCAGATTATTCAAACTTATGCACCCACCACAAGTCATCCTGAAGAAGAAATTGAAGAATTTTATGAGGAAATTTGTCATCTAAATAATAAAGGTAAGCAGCACTTGAAAATAATTATGGGAGATTTCAATGCAAAAATAGGGCAACGGCAACAGAATGAAACTTCAGTAGGTAAATTCGGTCACGGCAACAGAAACCAGCGTGGAAATACTCTCGTTGAGTTTGCAGAGGCAGAAGGGTTTTTCATCTTGAACTCCTTCTTCAAGAAAAAGCCACACAGGAAATGGACATGGAGACATCCAAATGGGACGACAAATGAAATTGATTTTATTATGTGTAACAAAAAATTCGTCATAGAAGACTGCAGTGTGCTAAACAAGTTCAACACAGGTAGTGACCATAGATTGGTGAGATGTAAGATGCACCTCAACACTAAACTTGAACGTGGCAAGCTCATAAGACAAACAAAATCTATTGACATAACCAACCTTAAAAAACACCATAATACCTTCAAGTTAGAACTGAAGAACAGGTTCTCTGCTTTAGAAGGCCTAACATCGGAAGAAGTGGACATCTCTGAAGTTAACAGAAAAGTAACCAAAGCTCTTATGGAAACAGCAACAAAATTAGCTGGGTCTAAGAACAAATTGCATGTGAACAAATTATCAGGAAAAACCAAAATGTTGATGCAAAAAAGAAGAGAGATGAGGACAACTAAAGATGTGACTTCCAAAGTGGAATATATAGAGCTATGCAAGACAGTAAGAAAAAGTATCACTGAAGACGTAAGGAAATTCAACTGTGAACTAGTGAGGAAAGCAATTGAAAACAACCAAAGCCTAAAGATAGCAAAGGGACATCTCAGTAAGGGAAGAAAACAGATTATGGCACTGAGAAAAGAAGATGGTTCTGTAACAAGAAATAGAGGCGAAATTTTGACAAGAGTGAAAGATTTCTACTCCAAATTATATGAAAGGGATGATATATGCACTCCAGACATCATGAAAGATACCAGTACCAGAGTTCCTCCAGTCCTTCCAGCAGAAGTTGCACATGCAATCAAGAACATGAAGCGAGGAAAAGCTCCAGGAGAAGATGGAATTACTGTAGACATCATACAAGAAGCAAGTGGAGAAATCGAAACAGTACTCGCCCAAATTTTCACTCGATGCCTTAATGAAGGAAAGATTCCTGAGGATTGGAACACCGCTACAATGATCCTGCTACATAAGAAAGGTGACATTGAGGATCTCGGAAACTACAGACCTATCAGCCTCCTATCAGTAGTTTATAAAATCTTCACTAAAGTTCTTTCACACCGCTTGAAGGTAACACTGGACATGGCTCAACCGAGAGAACAAGCTGGATTCAGGAGTGGCTACAGCACAATAGATCATATCCACGTGCTGAGAGAACTAATTGAAAGAGCGAGGGAATATGAACTTCCATTGTGCATGGCTTTTATCGATTATGAAAAAGCCTTTGATTCGGTGAAACCATCAGCAGTTACAATGGCTCTGAAAACCTGCGGTATTGAAGATGCATACATTAATATTATTAATAACATCTATGAAAATGCAAGTGCAAAGATTAGGCTGTTTGAAAATACAACACACGTAAAAATTGGAAAGGGAGTGAGACAAGGTGACACCATATCTCCGAAGCTCTTCAATGCCACATTGGAGGGTGTTTTTCAGTCGCTGAGCTATGAAAACAAGGGGATAAAGATTAATGGAGATTATCTAACGCACCTTCGTTTTGCTGATGACGTAGTCATTTTTGCAACTACCCCATCAGAGCTGCAGAGTATGATCCAGGAACTTGCGGACAAGAGTAAAGAAGTGGGATTAAAAATGAACTTTCAGAAGACAAAAGTGATGTTCAATGCTTTTACAAGAAATGAAGATTTATCGATTGATGGAGAAAAGCTGGAGATAACAGACACGTACGTTTATCTTGGACAGCAGATATCAAGTGAGGGTCACATTGATGAAGAAATTAATCGGCGTACAAAACTTGCCTGGAGAGCTTTTGGAAGAAACAGCATAATTTTCAAGAGCAATATGCCATTATGTCTTAAAAGAAAAGTGTTTGATCAATGCATCCTTCCAGTGCTTACGTATGGTGCAGAGACGTGGACCTTAACTAAAAGAGACATACAAAGGCTGCAGTCAACTCAAAGAAGCATGGAGAGGTGCATGCTTGGTGTAACCAGGAGAGATAAGAAGAGGAACTCGTGGATCCGAAAAATGACAAGAGTGGAAGACATCATGATCAGAGTTAAATCCCTGAAATGGCAATGGGCTGGACATACTGCCAGAAGGACAGATCATCGATGGACAGCCGAAATTTTAGATTGGATTCCAAGGGACAGGAAAAGACCCAGAAGAAGACCACATGGGAGATGGGTGGATGAAATTCGAAAGTATGCAGGGGTGACATGGAGGAGACTGGCACAAGACAGACCGTTGTGGAGGAAACTTGGGGAGACCTTCGTCCAGCAGTGGATTGATAATGGTTGACAATGATGATGATGATGATAAAAGCATACCACCTGGGACCCTTAGTCTATAGGCCCTTTAAGACCCCTTTAATCCGGCCCTGCATATGGAGCTTATCCTTAAACTTTTCACCTTAATACATTCATATTAGCATTGTCATTCTCAATAATTGTTGCCACTGTATCTTAATTTTTTAATAAAAAGTAATTGTCTTTGAAATTCTGGCATTCTTTGGAGAAATACCAGCATATTATTTCATTATTGCATCCCGTTATGTATATATATATATAATTTATAATTCAGAGACATCAGTCTTACATTTGCAAATTCCCAGACAAATACAATTTGTAAAGATGCAAGGAGAAGTGGCAGCAAAATCTCTCTATTCTAAAAAAAAGTAACTGCCGCTGCTGCTGCTGTTTTAGAAATTTTGCGACACTCTTGCTTTCGTACCTCGCAGCGCAAAACGTATTGAACACCAAAATACAGAAATTTACATCGTTTGTAGAGAATTGTTTGGAGAACACGCTGAAATAAACCGTTTTTCGATTCTGAGCTATTGTATTTCAAAATTAAGGTAAGCCAAAAAGTGTTATCAGGTCGCGTTCCATACATGCTAACAGCAACAGAACCACGAAACTTTGTAGGCATGTAGTGCCATGACCGAATTTTTGCACCTCGTCGCCCTTTATTTTGAATTTCGATTTAGTTTATGAGAAATTAATTTTTTTAATTTCACAAAATTCTCTATTTCGCGATGGGATCCATTATAAAACCCCGATATATGGCAAACCATAAATCATAACACATTGCAATTTTTACAGCATAAACTTACAACTATCATCCCTTTTTTACAAAAAAATTTAAGAAAAATTCATTTTCTGATTTTTAAGCATTTTTAAAGACGCAAAGGAAAGAAACGAACTGCTTGTCTGTCTTCACGATAACCACAGAGGAACGTTCTGGTCCCGTGACCTGCTGCCATGGTGACGGAGCTATTTTTAGCACTCTCTTCTCATTGGGTGAAAGAACAGGCAACAATATCAAACTGGTAATGACGCAATGCTTAATGACGTAGGGATGCTTTTATTAAAGTTCGGCGTTTTCTGCCTGTATACGTGAATACCTATGTAAATATCGGCTTTTGCCTCGTATATGAAAAGCAAAGAGGGAAAATGCGAGTGTGTTCGTCCACTTCTAAATGACCTAAAGATCTGAAAATTGGCATGCTGATAGGTCTTAAGGTCCGTATACCTAGAAAAGTACGAAACCAAAAAAAAAAAAAATCAAAATGGTGGCTTAGAAACATTTTAGGGGTCCGGGTTCGAATCCCGGTGAGGCATGGATGTTGTGTTTGTCTTAAGGCACTGGCTCTCTCCCTTCCCTGGAACCAGTGACCCTAAATTAGGGACGGGCGACTGCTTATAGCCCATTGAGTTGCTCACGGTGGTCGTTAAACCTCCAATCAAAAAAAAAAAAAAAAAAAGAAAAGAAACATTTTCTGCTTGAACTTTGCGAGAATTGTTAGACCACTTCTAAATAACCAAGAGATCTAAAAATTGGCATGCTGGTAGGTCTTAAAGTCCGAAATGCTTTTGGGACAGCTTTCGTTTTCCTTGGTGGCAAATTTAGTAAGTGCTATAAGTTCAAAGTCCGCCCCTACAAAAAATAACGACAGTAAAAAAACTCGGAAACTTCGGAATGGCAGCGGAGCAAAGTCCTTCAATAAAAATAGAAGGAAATTGAAAAAAAAGTTCTGCAAAAATCTAACAGGGAGTTCACCGGGAGCGAAACAAAAACTGTAAACAAGCCGCCATCTTGGAATCGATACAGCTCAAAAAGTATTGTACAACTGGGAGAACATTTTCATTTCGTCAGATGGCATCATCGGAAAGAGACAGTCGAACTCATTTGTCGAAAATTCTGACGAAATGATGTTTGCAAAACTGTGACATTTCTTCTGTGTTTCTTTAACCATGCCACTTCGAAGAAAAAACAATCGGTACGTAAAAAAAAAACCGAAAAGAATAAAATTTGTATACAAAACAGGATTTGCATAACTGAACAAGATGAGTTAGAACAGACACGTACTGCTAATAGGACCGAAAATATGTCCGAACATCGATTAATGAAGAAACGCATGTCAGATAGGAAAGAAAATATGCCAGAACTTCGAGCTGAAAGGAAGCGTGCAGCAGATAGGACAGAAAACATGACAGGCCTTCGAGTTGAAAAGAAGAGTTTAGCAGACAGGACAGAAAAGATGTCTGAAGAAAGAAGAAATGTGAGGCGAGATGAAAATAGAAGATATATGTTGAAGATTCAACTAATTATTTTATATATGTAAGCACACATTTTAGAATTGTTCGGGTGTTAGGGACAAGTAATTGTCTCTTTAGCGCTCTTTCTTTATGTTTGTATGGAAACACAAATGCACATGACATAATTAGGAAGGATGCTGTACATTCTGTATTTGAAAATTGGAATCAATTTGTTGGGTTCATGAGTGGTTATTTACAGAACCTATCCCAAGAGGTAATATTACCAATAGAATACAGAAATACTATGATCAAAGATGGAACATATGGGGGACCCATTGAAATTCCTGCCATATGTGAAATGTATAATATTAGGATTGAAGTTTATTTTGGGGATAATTGCAAGCAAGCTCCTGCAACATTTGGATCAGAAAATTCGCAAAAAAAAAAAAAAAAAATCTATTATTTTCCGTGGAACGTTGGATAACCCATGTCTTCCATGCAAGATATGCAAACGGTAGGTGTTCAAGAATATCACGAAAATGAAGAAAATTTAGATATTTCTGCTCCAAGGAATATAAATCCTGAGCAGTGTGTGAATCTTGAAAGAATACAGAAGAAGAAGCCCAGTAATGCAAAAAAAAAAAAAAAAAAAAAAAAAAAGCAGAAAGGAGGGCAATTGGCAGGTGACATATCGATTGGTGCCTATTTAAGTGTTGAAAATTATGTCACGTGGGAATTAAATGTCAAATGCTTTAACTGTGGAGCTGTTCGTTTTCCTGAACAGAAGGGAAGCACAGTGCACACTTGTTGCCACAACGGGGCAGGCAACGATTCCTCCACTCAACGATTATCTCCCTGATCTTCAGTATTTGTTGACATCTGCGAGTGAAGAGGCAAAACACTTTAGACACCACATCAGAGCCTGCAATTCGTCGTTTGCATTTGCTAGGTTTGGGGCCCACAGAGAAGATATGAAGGAAAGAGGTCTGCCACTGGTAAAGATCCAAGGCGAAGTGTACCACCATGCAACAACTTCTCTTGCCAATGTGGGGAGCAATGCTCCAAGGAATGGCCAGATCTACATTTACGATGACCTCGAAGAAGCAGCAAAGATGCGCATAAATTTGGACAATGCTGAATTGAATCTACGTCTGGAAACATTGTCGCGCAAGATTAATCCGTATGCACAGACATACAAGATGTTGCGTGAGATGACGATTTCTGGAGAAGAATATAAGTTGAATTTCGTGAAATACGCGTTTGATGACAAGCGAACGTGCAACAAGCCGGCATCCTCAGAAGTGGCTTTCAATCTGAAAGTGTACCTCAAGCAGGAGAATGGCAGTGAAACATCAGTATTATCTCAGACATTGCAGCATGCTGATCCAATGACATTTCCACTTTTATTTCCGCATGGTGATCTCGGATGGACCTACAACATGTCGACGGCAAAAGGAAGAAGATAACGACTGCGCAGTACTACGGTCATCGACTGGCCTTGCGTCCCGGGACATGTTTCAATCCTCTCTTTAATGCTGGTAGATTAACACAACAGTACATTATCAACTGTTACATCGTGGTGGAACGTCAACGTTTGGACTTCATTCAACATAATCAACGGTCCCTGCGTACAGAATGTGTTCAAGGGATAGTCAATCATGCTGAGAACAACAGTTTGAACGAGGCAAATCGGGTCCGTCTCGGCGCAGCTGTCATTCTACCAACCACCTACATTGGTTCTCCAAGGTGTTTCAAGAGCTGTATCAAGATTCCATGGCAATTTGTGGGAAAGTTGGAAGGCCAGACTTTTTCATCACTATGGCCTGTAATCCCAGGTGGCCAGAGATAAGCGAGACATTGGAAAACTATTTTGTGAAAGGTACCACCGCAAATGACATTCCCACAATAGTGACGGATGTGTTCCAGGCCAAAGTGAATGAACTCATCAAGGATTTGGTGGAGAGGCAGATATTAGGTCCCATTGTTGCATATGTCTACACTATCGAGTTCCAGAAACGTCGCCTTCCCCATGCTCACTTGTTAGCAGCTCTACGAACGGAACACAAACTCCTGGAATCCAAACAAGTGGACCGATTTATCATTACAGAACTGTCCACCAACGTAAAGTGGACTTATTTAAAACTGTTCCGCAAATTGAGAAAATTGTACACTCACTTCCAATTGAAGATAGGAACTTCGCAAGAATGAAAATTGCAAGGTCTCTTAGCAAAAATAATCTGAGATGGTGCAAAACCACCGAAGAATGCCAGCTTCATGAAGAAATGCAACAACTGATTGAACTGAAAGATGGCCCACATATTGCCATTCTTTTAGCCGATAAAACTAGTCAAGTTGTGATTTTAAATCAAAATGATTTTGTTAAAGAAATGCTCAATGCCATTTCTAGTATCCCTCATGTAATAGTGGAACGAGACCCCACCAGGGCTACTGTTAGTGCTTTAAGCCGCCTTAAGAATTTTTCAGCTCCTCCGGACTCCTTTTCAAAAGCCTTCAATCCACCCCCCGGCTGCCATGTACCTGATTTATTTGGTAGATTAAAACTACACAAGGAAGGGTACCCTATTCGCCCTCTTGTATCAGGTTACATTGCCCCCACCCGACCTTTGGAAGAAGCTTTGGACAGTTATCTCACCAAATTTACCGTGAATTCTTCCTACTCAATAAAGAGTACCACTCAAGCTATTGATAAGTTAAAGTTAATTCAGCGACTACCAACTTCTTATCTTTCGGCGTCCCTAGATGTAGTTTCGTTATACACGAATGTACCTATGGAAGCTACATTTCAGTTAATTCAGGCTTTACTCATTGATTCAAACATTTCTGCTAATGATATTTCTTTCATAATGAATGCTCTTCATCTAATTAAAAGGCGTTCATTTTTTCAAATTTCAGAACATTTTTTACCAACAAACCGACGGGACAGCCATGGGTTCACCTTTATCTGCAGTCTTAGCAGAAATTCTTCTTCAGCACATTGAAAATAAAGTCATACAAGAATTCCCACAAAAACCTAGTTTCTATATCCGTTACGTTGATGACATCTTGGTAATTTGGCCATATACCATAAATGAGTTATATCAGTTTGTCAACGCTATGTCTTCTCAATACCCCTCCATCAAACTCACGATAGAACTTGAACATAATTTTGTTTTACCTTATCTAGATTTTCAAATTACTCGTAACCCTTCTGACAATTCCCTATCTTTTGCCGTTTATCGAAAACCCACTTCCATACCCACTCTAATTCCGTACAATCGTGCCCACACTTTTCAGCATAAAATTTCTGTTTTGTACTTCCTATTTAGAAGAGCATATTCACATTCTTCTAGCCATTATGCCAGAGCTCAAGAACTACAATGGATATCATCCTTTGCTAAAAACCATGGTTATCCGGGCAACGTTGTTAAGGTGGTGCACAATAAAGTACGGTTTGCTATGTCAACTGCTTTAATTAGTGAACAAGTGCCTAAAAAGTATGTTGGATCTGTTGATTTCAATCCACATATTGTAAACCTTCTTACCAATATCTGTTCCCGTCATAAAATACAATTTGGAATGCCATCATGCAATCTATATACCATTATCCGCAACGATCGTGACAAAATTAACAAATAGAAAAAATGGGGTGTGTATGTTATTCCTATGCTCGACACTATTTCTGGTGAACTAAATAATCATTATGTGGGTTCAACCAAAAGAAATTTGGATTTGAGATTAAATGAACACAGATATGATTTAAAAATGAATCACCAAAGCACCTCTTTTGCAAGAACTGTAAGTGCTGGAAATTCCATCCCAGACTGGGACAACGCTAAGATCATAAACACACCTAACTCTGTTTATTCCTTGTTATTTACAGAAAACCTCTATATTTCGGCTTTAATACACGTTGCTGTAATGACTATTATCCATGTGTTTTACCTGAACCCTGGAGCAATCTTATTGGGAAGGACAGCACAATAACTATTGTTTCTGTTGAGTAATTTTCATTGGCTAATTATGCTTTTTTGACTGTCTCGTTATCTGGTATATCATGTGACACTGACATTACCTTTCCCATGATGCATCTGCTCCACGTAATTAAGACCAGCATGTAACCACATGGCAAAATCACATCTGATGAAGGTGTCACTGTGACACCGAAAGTGCTCATGTGTTTTTTAACCTGTACATAGATTTTGTTTTTTAGCTGAATAAATATCATCGTGCAACAAGACGGACTTCTTTTAATACTAATCCTTTATATGTACCTCAGAAAATTCAAAGGGAAAGTCCATTATGTTGATAATCGCATGGTGGTGCCATAGAATCCGCGTCTCTTGAAGAAGATCGACGACCACATATTTGTTGAGTATTGTTCCTCAGAAATGGCTCTGAAGTACATTCACAAGTATATACACAAAGGTCATGATCGTGCGTGGATAGGAATGAAGCAGCATGAAACGGACGAGGTGCAGAAATACATCGATAGCCGATATGTTGGGCCAATGGAAGCAGCATGGAGGCTAAACTCAATTTCCTTACACAACCGCAGTCACACTGTTGTAAGGCTTCCCGTTCATCTGGAAGGTCATCAGTACGTGTCATTTGAAGAGGGATATGAACAAAAGGCTTTAGATAAAGACTGCAAAACCATGTTGCTTGGATGGTTCGACCTGAACAAGCAAAATCCAGCTGCTAAGAACATCCTGTATAGTATTATGCCAGAAACCTATTCATGGAATGTAGTAGGCAAAAAGTGGATACCACGTCAGGTGTTGTGGGGGGAACGAAGGAGACTAATTTAAACTAAAGTTAACAGATGCAAATTTAAATTTCAACACTTTCCCTCAGATAATGAATATTAAACGGAGACAAGCACAACTTACAGGTATCATCATCATCATCATTGTCAACCATTATCAATCCACTGCTGGACGAAGGTCTCCCCAAGTTTCCTCCACAACGGTCTGTCTTGTGCCAGTCTCCTCCATGTCACTCCTGCATACTTTCGAATTTTATCCACCCATCTCCCATGTGGTCTTCTTCTGGGTTTTTTCCTGTCCCTTGGAATCCAATCTAAAATTTCGGCTGTCCATCGATGGTCTGTCCTTCTGGCAGTATGTCCAGCCCATTTCCATTTTAGGGATTTAACTCTGATCATGATGTCTTCCACTCTTGTCATTTTTCTGATCCACGAGTTCCTCTTCTTATCTCTCCTAGTTACACCAAGTATGCACCTCTCCATGCTACTTTGAGTTGTCTGCAGCCCTTGTATGTCTCTTTTAGTTAAGGTCCACGTCTCTGCACCATACGTAAGCACTGGAAGGATGCATTGATCAAACACTTTTCTTTTAAGACATAATGGCATATTGCTCTTGAAAATTATGCTGTTTCTTCCAAAATCTCTCTAGGCAAGTTTTGTACGCCGATTAATTTTTTCATCACTGTGACCCTCACTTGATATCTGCTGTCCAAGATAAACGTACGTGTCTGTTATCTCCAGCTTTTCTCCATCAATCGATAAATCTTCATTTCTTGAAAAAGCATTGAACATCACTTTCGTCTTCTGAAAGTTTATTTTTAATCCCACTTCTTTACTCTTGTCAGCAAGTTCCGGGATCATACTCTGCAGCTCTGATGGAGTAGTTGCAAAAATGACTACGTCATCAGGAAAACGAAGGTGAGTTAGATAATCACCATTGATCTTTATTCCCTTGTTTTCCCAGCTCAGCGACTGAAAGACACCCTCCAATGTAGCATTAAAGAGCTTCGGAGATATGGTGTCACCTTGTCTCACTCCCTTTCCTACTTTTATGTGTGCTGTATTCTCAAACAGCCGAATCTTTGCACTTGCATTTTCATAGATGTTATTAATAATATTAATGTATGCATCTTCAATACAACAGGATTTCTGAGCCATTGTAACTGCTGATGGTTTCACCGAATCAAAGGCTTTTTCATAATTGATAAAAGCCATGCACAATGGAAGTTCATATTCCCTCGCTCTTTCAATTAGTTCTCTCAGTGCGTGGATATGATCTATTCTGCTGTAGCCACTCCTGAATCCAGCTTGTTCTCTCGGTTGACCCATGTCCAGTGCTACCTTCAAACGGTGTGAAAGTACTTTAGTGAAGATTTTATAAACCACTGATAGGAGGCTGATAGGTCTGTAGTTCCTGAGATCTTTAATGTCACCTTTTTATGTAGCAGGATCAGTGTGGCGTTGTTCCAATCCTCAGGAATCTTCCCTTCATTAAGGCATCGAGTGAAAATTTGGGCGAGTGCTGTTTCGATTTCTCCACTTGCTTCTTGTATGATGTCTACAGTAATTCCATCTTCTCCTGGAGCTTTCCCCCGCTTCATGTTCTTGATTGCATGTGCAACTTCTGCTGGGAGGACTGGAAGAACTCTGGTACTGGTACCTTCCATGATGTCTGGAGTACATGTATCATCCCTTTCATATAATATGGAGTAGAAATCTTTCACTCTTGTCACAATTTCGCCTCTATTTCCTGTTGCAGAACCATCTTCTTTTCTCAGTGCCATAATCTGTTTTTTTCCCTTACTGAGATGTCCCTTTGCTATCTTTAGGCTTTGGTCGATTTCAATTGTTTTCCTCACTAGTTCACAGTTGAATTTCCTTACGTCTTCAGTGATACTTTTTCGTACTGTCTTGCATAGCTCTATATATTCCACTTTGGAAGGCACATCTTCTTTAGTTGTCCTCATCTCCCTTCTTTTTCGCATCAACATTTTGATTTTTCCTGATAATTGGTCCAAATGCAACTTATTCTTATACCCAGCTAATTTTGTTGCTGTTTCCATAAGAGCTTTGGTTACTTTTCTGTTAACTTCAGAGATGTCCACTTCTTCCGATGTTAGGCCTTCTAAAGCGGAGAATCTGTTTTTCAGTTCCACCTTGAAGGTATTATGGTGTTTTTTAAGGTTGGTTATGTCAATACATTTTGTTTGTCTAATGAGCTTGCCACGTTCAAGTTTAGTGTTGAGATGCATTTTACATCTCAATAATCTATGGTCACTACCTGTGTTGAACTTGTTCAGCACACTGCAGTCTTCTATGACGAATTTTTTGTTACACATAATAAAATCAATTTCACTTGTCGTTCCATTTAGATGTCTCCATGTCCGTTTCCTGTGTGGCTTTTACTTGGAAAAGGAGTTCAAGATGAAAAACCCTTCTGCCTCTGCAAACTCAACGAGAGTATTTCCACGCTGGTTTCGTTGCCGTGACCGAATTTACCTACTGAAGTTTCATCCTGTTGCCGTTGCCCTATTTTGCATTGAAATCTCCCATAATTATCTTCAAATGCTGCTTACCTTTATTATTTAGATGACGAATTTCCTCATAAAATTCTTCAATTTCTTCTTCAGGATGACTTGTGGTGGGTGCATAAGTTCGAATAATCTGAGCCTGGTATCTTTTCGAGAGTTGGATAACGAGTCGTGCAGCTCTGTCAGAGGAACTTTCAACTTCTACAACTTTATCCTTCAGTTTCTTGTTTATTATAAAACCAACACCACTAGTTCTGCCAGTATCAGTCCCACGATAGTAGAAGAGATGTCCACTTTTCAGTTCAATGAGATCTTCTCCTTTTCTCCTTACCTCACTTAGCCCGACGATGTCCCACTTGATCCTTTGTAGTTCCTCTTCCAATTCAAGAAGCCTTGAATCAGAAGATAGGGAGCGTCCATTATACGTAGCCAAGGTCAGCATCTGATGGCAGCCTAGTCCGGTCCTCCGGGGATTCTTAGCACCCTCTGCCTTCATGTCGCTCTGGCCGCTGCCTTGGCTAGGTACATTCCAGCTTCCGGAGACTGAGGGCCAAGATTTAAGTAGTGGAGTCATTTTGGAGGGGTTTGGCCATAACTCACCACGCTGGCCAAGCGGGTTGGTGAGTGTGGGATAGCATTTCCTCTAATCCCGATGGTATAGTTATACCGCTATTGGCGGTCGTCAGAGCCCTTTTAGTGGGAACAGGATGCACCACGAGAAGGCGGGGTTGACATTTGTCAAGGAGAGGCTGTGATATTACGCCTCACCTGACCTTACAGGTATATATATATATATATATATATATAATCTTAATTTATTCCCACAACTGATAACAATAAGAAGAAATTTGTCGTTGCAGTACAAGAAGGTTATTTCTATTTTATGTGACGTGCAAAAAATGGTCAGAGCCCAAATCCGATCCACTCCCTAGTCTAGGCTAATGGGGACACATGCTATTGACTAACATATATTAAGTACACAACACATTTCAAAACTCAATTCAATTTTGTAAAAATACCAGTCAGTCTGCATTTATTGATGAAAATTTTAATAAGTGGTAGTAATTTCTTTTCCTTTTGTTTGTTTTTGTAATTTGATTTTTCGCTTTGCATAAACAAAAAACACCCAGGAAGGTTGCAAAAGTTTCACATTTTTGTTTATGTTTTTACACAGTATTTTTAATTCATGGTAACCACTTTTAAAACACATTTCCAGAGGAGAACTGTCTGCTTCTTTTTCAGTTCCTTAAGGAAAATTAGGAAAATGTTACATACTTCCTAGTGGCATTCGATATATATTTTTATCTTTATATTTAAGAAGGTCTACACAAAAGCAAGCTGAAGGTAGGCTTAAAACATGTTTGAAAAGTCAATGTTTTTGTTTGTTTGTTTAATTTTCAGCTGCTCAAGTTATGAGACACTAAAAGATTAAGGTAACCAAGATTTTAATTTAAGGTAAGAAGTTACATTGAATTTTAACATCCATTTTGGGCCACACAATAATAATAAAAAAAAATCCCTTGTCCCTTTTTTTTTTGTTTGCCAGCAGTTCCTCGTGGTTATAATTTATATATATATATATATACAGGCATGGTCAGGTGATGCGTAACATCACAGCCTCTCCTTGACAAATGTCAACCCCGCCTTCTCGTGGTGCATCCTGTTCCCACTAAAGGGGCTCTGACCACCGCCAACAGCGGTATAACTATACCATCGGGTTTAGAGGAAATGCTATCCCACACTCACCAACCCGCTTGGCCAGCGTGGTGAGTTATGGCCAAACCCCTCCAAAATGACTCCACAACTCAAATCTTGGCCCTCAGTCTCCGGCAGCTGGAATGTACCTGGCCAAGGCAGCGGCCAGTGCGACATGAAGGCAGAGGGTGCTAAGAATCCCCGGAGGACCGGACTAGGCTGCCATCTGATGCTGACCTTGGCAACGTACAATGGACGCTCCCTATCTTCTGATTCAAGGCTTCTTGAATTGGAAGAGGAACTACAAAGGATCAAGTGGGACATCGTGGGGCTAAGTGAGGTAAGGAGAAAAGGAGAAGATCTCATTGAACTGAAAAGTTGACATCTCTTCTACTATCGTGGGACAGATACTGGCAGAACTAATGGTGTTGGATTTATAATAAACAAGAAACTGAAAGATAAAGTTGTAGAAGTTGAACGTTCCTCTGACAGAGTTGCACGACTCGTTATCCAACTCTCAACAAGATACCAGGCTCAGATAATTCAAACTTATGCACCCACCACAAGTCATCCTGAAGAAGAAATTGAAGAATTTTATGAGGAAATTCGTCATCTAAATAATAAAGGTAAGCAGCATTTAAAGATAATTATAGGAGATTTCAATGCAAAAATAGGGCAACGGTAACAGAATGAAACTTCTGTAAGTAAATTAGGTCACGGCAACAGAATCCAGCGTGGAAATACTCTCGTTGAGTTTGCAGAGGCAGAAGGGTTTTTCCATCTTGAACTCCTTTTTCAAGTAAAAGCCACACAGGAAATGGACATGGAGACATCCAAATGGAACGACAAGTGAAACTGATTTTGTTATATGCAACAAAAAATTCGTCATAGAAGACTGCAGTGTGCTAAACAAGTTCAACACAGGTAGTGACCATAGATTGTTGAGATGTAAGATGCATCTCAACACTAAACTTGAAAGCTGCAAGCTCATAAGGCAAACAAAATGTATTGACATAACCAACCTTAAAAAACACTATAATACCTTCATGTTGGAACTGAAGAACAGATTCTCCACATTAGAAGGCCTAACATCTGAAGAAGGGGATATTTCTGAAGGTAACAGAAAAGTAACCAAAGCTCTTATGGAAACAGCAACAAAATTAGCTGGGTCTAAGAACAAGTTGCATTTGAACAAATTATCAGGAAAAACCAAAAAAGGTTGATGCAAAAAAAAAAAGAGAGACGAGGTCAAGTAAAGAAGATGTGACTTCCAAAGTGGAATATATAGAGCTATGCAAGACAGTACGAAAAAGTATCACTGAAGACGTAAGGAAATTCAACTGTGAACTAGTGAGGAAAGCAATTGAAAACAACCAAAGCATAAAGATAGCAAAGGGACATCTCAGTAAGGGAAGAAAACAGATTATGGCACTGAGAAAAGAAGATGGTTCTGCAACAGGAAATAGAGGCGAAATTGTGACAAGAGTGAAAGATTTCTACTCCATATTATATGAAAGGGATGATACATGTACTCCAGACATCATGGAAGGTACCAGTACCAGAGTTCTTCCAGTCCTCCCAGCAGAAGTTGCACATGCAGTCAAGAACATGAAGCGGGGAAAAGCTCCAGGAGAAGATGGAATTACTGTAGACATCATACAAGAAGCAAGTAGAGAAATCGAAACAATACTCGCCCAAATTTTCACTCGATGCCTTAATGAAGGGAAGATTCCTGAATATTGGAACAACGCTACACTGATCCTGCTACATAAAAAGGTTCTACGTCAATTCGTCGCGTGCGTCAATTCGTCGACTACGTCAATTCGTCGACTGCGACGATTCGTCGCCTACGTCAATTCGTCGCGCGTCAATTCGTCGACTGCGTCAATTCGTCGACTGCGACGATTCGTCGAGCGTCAATTCGTCGGCCTACGTCAATTCGTTGCGCGTCAATTCGTCGACTGCGTCAATTCGTCGCACGTTAATTCGTCGCGCGTCAATTCGTCGACTGCGTGAATTCGTCGCGGACAAATTCATCGACTACGTCAATTCGTCGCGTTTACAGATTTTGGTTACATACAAAACGAATGCAGGAAAACGTACGATTTCGAACGTCTTGCTCCCTGATCAAATTTAAAAAGTTTGGCCACGCAGACAGGATAGGAATATTACGTTTTTCTTTGGCACTAAAAATATTAGACGGTAAACGGTTTTTGGAAAGGGGCAGGGCCCGGTTGGTCAGAGCCCTACATATACAAAATTTTCGTAAAATCTACAGTTTTCAATTCAGAACCACCAAATCTGGTATACTCTCTCGTGGTGTTCTAACTTAGACTGTAGACGATTTTGGGAAGCGGTTGCAGAGGGGGGGGATTAGAGCCCCCTTCTCCTACAGAATTGCCGTAAGGTATAGTTTTCAGTTTTCAATTCAGAACCACCAAATCAGGTATCCTATCTCATAGTACTCTAACTTAGACGGTTTTCGGTTTTTGGAACGGGTCAAGGCCCGGGAGTCAGAGCTTCCCCCCCCCCTACATACAAAATTTTCGTAAAATCTAGTTTTCATTTCAGAACCATCAAATTTCGTATCATGAAACTCTAACTTAGACGCTAGACGGTTTTTGGAAGGGGTTGGAGCCCCCCCTCATAAAAAATTTCGTAAAATCGACAGTTTTCATCTTAGAACCACCAAATTTGGTATACTATCTTATGGTACTCTAATTTAGACGGCAGACCGTTTTTGGAACGGGTCAAGGCCCGGGGGTGAGAGCCCCCACATACAAAATTTTCTTAAAAACTACAGTTTTCAATTCAGAACCACCTAATCTGGTATACTATCTCATGGTACTCTAACTTAGACGCTAGACGGTTTTTGGAAGGGGTTGGAGCCCGGGGGTCAGACCCCCCGAATAAACACTTTTTCGTAAAATCTACAGTTTTCAATTTAGAATCACCAAATTTGGTATACTATCTCATGGTACTCTAACTTAGACGCTACACGGTTTTTGGAAGGGGTTGGAGCCCGGGGGTAAGAGCCCCCCATAAAAATGCCGCGTAAAATCTACAGTTTTCAATTTAGAACCACCAAATTTGGTATACTATCTCATGGTACTTTAACTTAGACGGTCGACGGTTTTTGGGACGAGTCAAGGCCCTGGGTGTCGGAGCCCCCCCCCCCCCCGCCCCGCACACACACACAGACATGCAACATTTTCTTAAAAACTACAGTTTTCAATTCAGAACCACCAAATTTGGTATCATGAAACTCTAACTTAGACGCTAGAGTCTAGACGGTTTTTGGAAGGGGCTGGAACCCCGGGGTGAGAGCCCCTCCCCCTCCTCATAAAAATTTCGTAAAATCTACAGTTTTCAATTTAGGACAACCAGATTTGGTATACTACTTATGGTTATCTAACTTATACGGTAGACGGTTTTTGGAAGGTGTCGGGGCCCGGGTCAAGGTAGCCCCATGAAAAATTTTCGTAAAAAGTTCCGTTTTTTACTCTTAAGAATACCCTATTTACGTTCTAAGGCGCTCTTTGGCCCTTTGAGGACCTTGCACCATAAACCATCAACCAACCAACCAACTAACCAACCAACCAACTAACCAACGTACGGTCTAAGTTAGGGACTGTAGATAACAATAAAGTGCAAAAATATGCGTTTAATGGTGTATTAAAAACACAAATCTATATAGTTTAGCTTTCACTACCAACGAACGGCTTATCAGAAAGAAATATAATGTAATGTAAACAGAGAGTTCCAGATATTTAAAATTCAAAACGGTAAGAAAAAGATGATCAATGCCAATGTGAAGTCGTATGCATGCGACATCACATAGGTACATTGCATTTCTGTGTCGCGGGATTCACAGAAGCACACGCCAGATGTACGGCAGTTCTATAGATGTCTCCTAGAAGGTAAGTATTCCCATTCCTTTTTCTTTCTTTTTTTGTTTCGCAAAATTAAATTAACTAAATCAAAAAAATTAAAATAAGTTTACTGGAAAATTGCAGGAATATCTTTTTCATTCATTAACTTTCACCCGCTGAACTTGGTGATTCCACAAATAGTAATATGTACCTGGCAAATAACTGGTATTCCTGCTAGTACAAATTATATTAATGATTTATTTGCGTCCAGTTCAATCTAGTATGTCCATAAGAGCGTTTTGGACCGTATGAAAAATACATTTCAACGTGTGCCGCTACGGCGGCGGAGTTATCTAGGCGCTGGCTTCTGACCACTTGTCGAGAAGGATCCTGGTTCAAATCCCGGTGAATCATGGACGTTGTGCTTGACTTCTGGCACTGGCTGTCCCCCTTCCCAGGAACCAGTGGCCCAAAATTGGGAACGTCCGACTGCTTATAGCCCACTGAATTGATCACGGTGGTCATTAACCCCCCCCCATCCCCAAAAAAAAAAGATTGCGACGTGTCCATTTCTATTTGTTGTGGACCGTACAAAAAGTATGTTTTTGATATCAACGTGTCCACTTCCATGTAGGCTGGCCATAAAATGTTAGGGGGACCGTACAAAATTGCACTTTTGTTTTCACCTTGTCAGCGCTTCGGTATATGGTTGAAGTATACGTATATATAGTTGGGCCATTTCAGCACGTAGTTTGGTTTATATAGAAAATCAAGATAATGTTACATTTTTACTCAGCTACAACACATTAATCCCAAAGGCTATTTGTTGAAATCTTTAATCCGCCGTGCTCATATTCACAACGTTAACATAACATGTCAAGTTATTAATGTTGCAGTTTTACCCTGTCACAAAACTTTAGTTGCAAGACCTTAGGCGTAAACTTTTTTTAGGAATTTTTAGTCCGACGTATTCATAAGGTTTCGATAACATGCCAAGGTTATGGTACTGCGTTTTGACTGAGGCACAAAAATTAATAAACAGGCCTTAAGCCTTTTTATCAGTTTTCAATCAACCGTGCTCATATACATAAAATTTTCAGAGAAAGTAAAGTTTACTGTGTTGCGCATTTACTCGAGTACAAAACTATAAACAGCCATTAACTTTCACCCGCTGAACTTGGTACTTCCTCAATTCATCCATTAACAAGTCTTTTAAGTGATTGTGTGCTATGGTCATATTGATAATGTTTGATGACAAGTCAGGTTAATGATGTTGCACTTATTAAAGACTTAAAAAGGTGTAGAGGCTAGTAATTATTATCTGAAGTCTAACTAAAAGCTCATTTTTAACTTGACTCGTCATGAAATCCTTGTGAATATGGCATTTATTTTATTTTGTACATTTTACAAAGCGTATGCATTTTTTTTTGGCATTTGTTTTATTTTGTGTTGTACTTGTTACATAGCGTTTCGCATTTTTGTAATGCTTGTGACTTGTGATTGCATTTTGAATTTTTATTTGTTTCACATTTTGGATTGCATTTTGAATTTTTGTATGTTTCACATTTTGGATTACTTTTTGACATTTTATGTTTTTGACATGCTATTTTGAAAATTTTGACTTTTTTAATTTTGCGTTGTGTTTTACATTCTTGCATCTTCGGCGGATTTACATTCTTGAAAAATTCAAATACAAGTTAGTAAAAGGTATAATTCAATTAGTGAGAAATACCAGCACATTTTAGTAAAGGGTAGAATTATATGAAATTCCTCTTAAAATGTCCAGCATGTTAACATTGTCTCTGTGCACCAAAGAAGTTCGAATTCCTTTTTATCTTGCCAGCGTTTCTCTTCTGGGTGGATTTGTTGGAATCTGTGCTATCACTCTTTCGATTTTAGCCATAGTTGTTCTCTGCTCTTTCGCAATTTCACTGATTATTTCGTACAGTCACAGTTTCTTCTCTCCCAGAATTGTATTCCAGCGTCTGTCTAATCTTTCAAGTTCGTTTTGTGTTCTGGGAAAGCCAAATAAATTGTTTTCACTAACTGACCAAATTGTTGGCGGGAACAGCGGAGGGCTTCTGCTTGGATTGTTTTTTCTGCTTCCACGAAATTTTCCAAGAACATAATTTTCCTCAAACCACTGAACTACAGAATCTGCATATTCTAGTAAAATTGATTTCACTTCTTCAAAAGCAGCTGGAATTTCATCAGATGAAAAAAATGCGAGTGCTTGCAAATGTCTGACTTTGAGAGCAAACTCACTGTTTTCCTTATATTCCAAGGCTATGCCAGAGGATGGATATTCCTCAGCACATTTTTTTCCGAGATGAAACCAACAACATTTGTGTGTGCTACTTCCAAATTCCTTTTTAGCAGCATTATAACGGTAGCTATTTCAAAATCTATTATTATGCGTATATTGTGGTGCAAGCTGAATATCATAGTCTGATGCATAGTCTTGTAAATCCTACAAAAATACTTTATAATAGTATTATATTATTTATACTTGCTGGAAAGTAACCCATAAACTAGTGGGACAAGTCTGTGCATCTCTGGATTCGTTTCAACCATAGCAAGAATGGAACATAATTGCCTAAAAAGGGTTTTACAAGTTTCAAATGTCCCATCCATAATCCAGAGGGGTGCTTCTTTAAGCTTTCGTAAATTATTCTCTGTTAAAAATAAAATAATTTCTTTGATGTCCAAATGCGCTACCTCTGCCAAGAAATTTTGCACCATCTTCTCCTGTAAATTTATTGGGGCACCGATCCGTTCTGAAGTCGTAGGCTCCGCAGGCATGTCTTGGCATGTCTTCTCTTTTTTACAACTTGCCTTAGTGCATCCATATTAGGCATGTAAGCTGCATTTACTGTAGCCATTGACGTTGTCACGGTTTGATTAATTTGTGCAGGGGCTTCGTCCGTATTTCTCGCTCGTTCTTTTTTTTGCGCTCTTGCAACAGCAAAATCACTTTTCTCCGATCTTGGAGCATGATTATGTGGTTTCTCATTGTGGATCCTGTGTTAATCTCCAATAAGAATAGTACTAGCAAAGCCAGTACAATTTCTATAATTTCTTTCAATACAGTGACAATACTGTAAATCACCTCGCACTCTGTTTTGGCAAATAAATACCCTTTCCATTTCAGCAAATCATTTTCTTTTTGTGAGTTAACTATTTATGTTGCATTCTTCATCTGCATAGTGCCTTCGGAAAACAATGCATTTAGAATGATATATTTCCACTATTATCACTTGACAACGCACAACAAAGGTTTCAACAAGCACGTTCTCTGTTCTCCAGTCAACTACGAACTAATGAGCAACCATTCAATAAAACACTCAGAATACAGACAATCACGTGAAGCTTGTTCCTCCAGTTAGGGTTTAAGCGAAGTTCAAGATTTTCGTACCTGCGGTCACAAGAAGTGGTTAATTTTAAGGATCGGCATCTTATCTTTTGTTTTTCCAAAACGCAGAGGTACATGTATTTTACAGCTGGGACGCTCCAGGCGGGGGATCAACAGATGCGAAGAACCCGGGAGCCAGGTTCCGGAGGCTGCAGCAGGCGCGGGCTGGGCAGCTGTACTCTGGGCCGGTAGGCGTCATGCTAATTCTCAAAAATAAATTCAAATTTTTTGTGTTGCACCATGCGTATGAAAGAAAATTGTTATACTGAAAAAGACAATTTGTTTACCCCGTAACATATTAAACAAAACCTACGTCCCTACGTGCCAAATGATCTGTAAGCCAAACACAGTTTTTCATGCAACACCTTCCCCCGACTTTCTAAGTTCAGATCTGTCTCGTTCGACTTATTTCCTGTACCGCCCCTCTCTTTCGCTAATTGCAGTTAATTGCTGTGAAATTGGTGTTTTACGTTGGGGTGTATTGCCGCCTGTCCTGAAGACTACACTGAAAGCGGTGAACCCCAGGGGAAAAGTATTCCATCAAAATCAACTGAAATCCAATGCCAGAGCAAAACTTTGTTCGTTGGCATTACATCCAAGCAATTTAGGCAGAAGTAGGAAGTGTGTTTTTTCTACTACGACACCAGAAGATTGTCGCTAATGCTCAGGCAATTACAATACAGATGTGTCCTTAAGACTTCTCTTTCAAGACGTCCAAAGGCCGGCACTAGGGGATGGGGAGGGATACAGTGCGGATGCTCTTTTTTGTTGCAGTTAGAAATTCTTAAGCTCATTCTTCCTTAAAACTTTGCCTGGTTACCAGTACGTACTGTCTCATGCCTCAACCACTGCACAGATTTGTTGTTTTTGTTTTCATTCTTTGAGTTAACAGCGGGAAAATATCTGAACTGCGTTGTTTCAGTTGGAAATATTTTTTTTACTTGAGCAACAGGGCTTCACGTATAATTGCAAAATACTTCGATAGAATAAACATACCTTACATAAAGAGTTTGCATGAGAAAATAGATTAATAATAAGGAAAATATTCTAAAACCAAAAAAAGAAATTGCGGAACCGAAAAAGCTAGGTAGAGGAAACAAAAGGCTCTAAGAAAACGTTCATATTTAAAGAAACCTGTAGTCGCTTAATGAGTAAGTGGTATAACTCAATATAAAATCATGTGATGTATTTGAAAAAAATATTAGAAGCAAGTAGGCATCGTGACTGTCCACAGTTTCCCCTTTTCATCCTGTCGACATTATAAAAACCACAGAAAAGAAAAGAACAAAAACATAACAAAAACACCCATACAAAGTAAAATGCCCAAAACATAAAAAGAAGTAACCACACAAAATGAAATGCCCAAAACATTAAAAAAACTGCAACCACACGAAACAAAATACCCAAAACATGGTAAGAAATTCTGTTTAAAGCACAATGAAGGTATACGATAGGAGAAATATATGTTTTTAAAACTTAATACAAGTGTCAAAACTGAAATAAAAAGAAAGAAAAAAGAAATATTCCAAATTTCATTGTTACTTTAGATATTTTGACCTGTTGACATTTCGTAAATTGTACTTGCACTCGGTCAAAAAATATTACTTACAAGGACTCTTTAGTAACTTTCAATCGCTGTGGTCGTATTTATAAGGTTTGCATAACAAATCAAGTTAATAATATTGCGCTTTTACTTACCGTCTCCCGCTAAGTTAGAGTTTCATGACACAAAATGTGGTGGTTCTGAATTGAAAAATAAAGATTTTAAGAAAATTTTGTATGTGTGTGTGTGTGGGGGGGGTGTCTTACCCCGGGACTTGATCCGTTCCAAAAACCTTCTACCGTCTAAGTTAGAGTACCATGAGATAATATACAAATTTCGGTGGTTCTAAATTGAAAACTATAGATTTTACGAAAGTTTGTGTGTAGGGGGAGGGGGTAACAACCCTTGCCCCGACCCGTTCTGAAAACCGTCTACCGTTTAATTTAGAACACCATTATATAGTATACCAAATTTGGTAGCTCTAAATTGAAAGCTTTAGTTTTTACGAAAAATATTTATGGGTGGAGGGACTCTGACCCCGTGCCCGACCTGTTCCCAAAACCGTCTACCGTCTAAGTTAGAGTACCATGAGAGAGTATGCCAAATTTGGTGATTCTAAATTGAAAACTGTAGATTTTACGCGGCATTTTTATGGGTGGGGGGCTTTACCCCCGGGCTCTTACTCCTTCCAAAAACGGTCTGGCGTCTAAGTTAGAGTACCATTAGATAGTGTACCAGATTTGGTGGTTCTGAATTGAAAACTGTAGTTTTTAAGAAAATTTTGTATGTGGGGGCTCTGACCTCCCGGGCCTTGACCCGTTCCAAAAACGGTCTGCCGTCTAAGTTAGAGTACCATAAGATAGTATACCAAATTTGGTGGTTCTAAGATGAAAACTGTAGATTTTACGAAATTTTTATAAGGGGGCTGACATCCCGGGCTGCAACCCCTTCAAAAAACTGTCTAGCGTCTAAGTTAGAGTATCATGAGATAGTATACCAAATTTAGTGGTTCTAAATTGAAAACTGTAGTATTTACGAAAAAGTTTTTATTCGGGGGGGGGTCTGACCCACCGGGGTCCAACCCCTTCCAAAAACCGTCTAGCGTCTAAGTTAGAGTACCATGAGATAGTATACCAGATTAGGTGGGTCTGAATTGAAAACTGTAGTTTTTAAGAAAATTTTGTATGTGGGGGGCTCTGACCCCCAGGCCTTGACCCGTTCCAAAAACGGTCTGCCGTCTAAGTTAGAGTACCATAAGATAGTATACCAAATTTGGTGGTTCTAATATGAAAACTGTTGAATTTACGAAATTTTTATGAGGGGGGGGCGACCCCCGGGCTGCAACCCCTTCAAAAAACCGTCTAGCGCCTAAGATAGAGTACGATGAGATAGTATACCAAATTTGGTGGTTCTAAATTCAAATCTGTAGTATTTACGAAAAAGTTTTTATTCGGGGGGGTCTGACCCCCGGGCTCCAACCCCTTCCAAAAACCGTCTAGCGTCTAAGTTAGAGTACCATGAGATAGTACACCAAATTTGGTGGTTCTAAATTGAAAACTGTAGATTTTACGAAAAAAATTTTCTTCGGGAAGGTCTGCCCCCCGGGCTCCAACAACTTCCAAAAACCGTCTAGCGTCTAAGTTAGAGTACCATGAGATAGTATACCAGATTAGGTGGTTCTGAATTGAAAACTGTAGTTTTTAAGAAAATTTTGTATGTGGGGGGCTCTGACCTCCCCCCGGGCCTTGACTCGTTCCAAAAACGGTCTGCCGACTAAGTTAGAGTACCATAAGATAGTATACGAAATTTGGTGGTTCTAAGATAAAAAATGTAGATTTTACGAAATTTTTTATAAGGGGGGGGCGCGACCCCGCGGGCTCCAACCCTTCCAAACACCGTCTAGCGTCTAAGTTAGAGTACCATGATACCAAATTTGATGGTTCTGAAATGAAAACTAGATTTCACGAAAATTTTTGTATGTACGGGGGGGGGGGGGGGGGGGCTCTGACTCCCCGGGCCTTGACCCGTTCCAAAAACTGACAACCGTCTAAGTTAGAGTACCATGAGATAGGATACCTGATTTGGTGGTTCTGAATTGAAAACTGTAGATCTTACGAATATTTTGTGTATGAGGGCTCTGACCAACCGGGGCCCTGACCCGTTCCAAAAACCGTCTAAGTTAGAGTACTATGAGATAGGATACCTGATTTGGTAGTTCTAAATTGAAAACTGTATTTTACGGCAATTCTGTAGGGGGCCCCCCCCCTCCAACCGCTTCCCAAAACCGTCTACAGTCTAAGTTAGAATACCACGAGATAGTATACCAGATTTGGTGGTTCTGAATTGAAAACTGTAGATTTTACGAAAATTTTGTATATGTAGGGCTCTGACCAACCGGGCCCTGCCCCTTTCCAAAAACCGTTTACCGTCTAATATTTTTAGTGCCAAAGAAAAACGTAATATTCCTATAATGTCTGCGTGGCCAAACTTTTTAAATTTGATCAGGGAGCAAGACGTTCGAAATCGTACGTTTTCCTGCATTCGTTTTGTATGTAACCAAAATCTGTAAACGCGACGAATTGACGTAGTCGACGAATTTGTCCGCGACGAATTGACGCGCGACGAATTGTCGTAGTCGACGAATTGACGCGCGACGAATTGACGTAGTCGACGAATTGACGCGGGACGAATTGACGTGACACCCATAAAAAAGGTGACATTGAGGATCTCAGGAACTACAGACCTATCAGCCTATTATCAGTAGTTTAAAAAATCTTCACTAAAGTTCTTTCACACCGCTTGAAGGTAACACTGGACGTGGCTCAATCGAGAGAACAAGCTGGATTCAGGAGTGGCTACAGCACAATAGATCATATCCACGTACTGAGAGAACTAACTGAAAGAGCGAGGGAATATGAACTTCCATTGTGCATGGCTTTTATCGATTATGAAAAAGCCTTTGATTCGGTGAAACCATCAGCAGTTACAATGGCTCTGAAAACCTGCGGTATTGAAGATGTATACATTAATATTATTAATAACATCTATGAAAATGCAAGTGCAAAGATTCGGCTGTTTGAGAATACAGCACACATAAAAGTAGGAAAGGGAGTGAGACAAGGTGACACCATATCTCCGAAGCTCTTTAATGCTACATTGGAGGGTGTCTTTTAGTCGCTGAGCTGGGAAAACAATTTGATAAAGATTAATGGAGATTATCTAACTCACCTTCGTTTTGCTGATGACGTAGTCATTTTTGCAACTACCCCATCGGAGCTGCAAAGTATGATCCAGGAACTTGTTGACAAGAGTAAAGAAGTGGGATTAAAAATGAACTTTCAGAAGACAAAAGTGATGCTCAATGCTTTTCAAGAAATGAAGATTTATCGATTGTGGGAGAAAAGCTGGAGATAACAGACACGTTCGTTTATTTTGAACAGCAGATATCAAGTGAGGGTCAGGTTGATGAAGACATTAATCGGCGTACAAAACTTGCCTGGAGAGCTTTTGGAAGAATTAGCATAATTTTCAACAGCAATATGCCATTATGTCTTAAAAGTAAAGTGTTTGATCAATGCATCCTTCCAGTGCTTACATATGGTGCAGAGACGTGGACCTTAACTAAAAGAGACATACAAAGGCTGCAGACAACTCAAAGCAGCATGGAGAGGTGCATGCTTGGTGTAACCAGGAGAGATAAGAAGAGGAACTCGTGGATCCGAAAAATGACAAGAGTGGAAGACATCATGATCAGAGTTAAATCCCTGAAATGGCAATGGGCTGGACATACTCTCAGAAGGACAGACCATCGATGGACAACCGAAATTTTAGATTGGATTCCAAGGGAAAGGAAGAGACCCAGAGGAAGACCACATGGGAGATGGGTGGATGAAATTCGAAAGTATGTGGGAGTGACATGGAGGAGACTTGCACAAGACAGACCGTTGTGGAGGAAACTTGGGGAGACCTTCGTCCAACAGTGGATTGATAATGGTTGACAATGATGATGATGATGGTATACAGACAATTTCATTCTGACATGGGAGATCTTGGTCAAGATTCCAAAATCTAGCTTTACTTTACGTCACCACATTTTTGACCGGACAAGTAGAACTGTCACTCTTGGGGAGTAACTCCAAGAACAAAATAAATTTTTGTTTACATATGTATATTAATTAGTTTAGTTGTTTTATTTGAAATAGGAAGGTAGTAAAAAACAAAAGAAAAAAAAAGGTCTCGTAGTGAGAAAATAGTCAACTTCCAAAGGGCCAACATGGCTGGCTAGAATGTTAAATGTTCGAGGTGACGAGGAGAATTTCAAAGTGCGGCTTACCGCTTCATGAGTTGCAGCTTCTTGGCTTTTGAGACGGAGAACTACCTCCGCCGTACTAATGGCATTGTGTGGATGCTTAGTTTTACATCTGAACCGAAGCAGTAATGTAGCAGTATCTGTTACATTGCACCGGAATTCCAAAGGCTGGTAGGAACTACAGCAGTCCTCCTGGATGTCCACGTTGCTGAGGTCGCCTAGATGACCAGGATTTTTGAAGAACAGTTTACACCAGTCAGCACGGATGCACGTGATGGACACATTTTTTCATTGAGCCTGTGCTCTGCCGGGGTAGGGTTTTGGTTCCCTCCTTTTTTTTTAAAGTTGCTCACCTTTCATTCCCCGGGAACGGCTAAAGGAATTCCAGAGGGTTAGAGGTCCCTCTGAGACAGCACATGTTTTTCTTTTCCGAAGAAGACTTTCGGTTTTAGCAGATAAATCGAGAGTGTCCTCAAAAATTTTTTTTCAACTCACACATCTTTTTAAAGGATGCGGGAGAACGCCAGCGCCCACTACAACGGCGCTACTTTCTTTCAATCAGATTGCCTCAATCCGGCTGGTGAGCTGCCTGTCCCTCTCTGGGCAAAACGCAACCACCCATGCACAAACAAACAAACAAAAAAATAAATTTTCTCCCGCGCATAAGCTGGCCTGCTACGAAGAATTGGGCACACCGTCTTCTAACGCTTGCGTCTTATGACATAACATGGAAAGAGCGGGGTCCCTGTCATGAATTTATTCTCGCCTGATACCGAGAGTTTGACGACCGAACACCACAAATGAACTCAACCCATCTTGCCACAACTTTTTTCTCGTGGGAACGCAGGTGGTTGCTGGCCAGAAATGCCTGACCAACTCTGGTCATCCCATAAATAAAGAGAAAGAGATACTGCAAACCACCCCTTTCTGCGTCCCAGTAACACTTAGAAAACCTGAGTATGTGCAAAGTTCACCATGTTACCGATGCCAGAAAGCAAGCTGAGCTCTTTTTTTTCAAGCCCTCTCATAAATAAAGGGGGAGCAGGAAATATTTCTGCCTAACTATCTATCCGCGATAGCTTCAATGCGTGAGAGAAGAAGGAAGGAAAGGAAAATCTCAAAATCATCATGTACATTTACATTGCATCTTTCTACATACATATCCATAATTCTGCAAGGGAGAGACTGTTCCATACAACAAATAATTATTTCCTAATATTATTTGTAAGTTACATAGAATTTTCCTAATGATGGTGATTACATAAATACAAGTAGATGGTCGAGGGACAACATTATTATTATATATATAACGAAGTGAATTTCTCCGTCATTTTTTATCCGCGCCGGGGTTCGAACCCGGGTCCACTCATTCCGGAATAAGTTGCTCTACCAACTGAGCTACGCAGACGTTTAATTCTGATTCCTATCTGCCTTTATGTCGTGTGCGTCCTTCTGGCAGGTACGTCACATCTCCTGATACGTTACATCATCTCCCCCTTTTTTTTTTTTTTTTTCGAAGTGCTGGAGAAAGGATTCTCTTATTTTTCCTATCTCGCGGTGTGGAAATAACATCACACCAATGCGAGATTTTGAACGGTCGGGTCATCCGGATAGTTCGGGCGCCATTATAACGAAGTAAATTTCTCCGTCATTTTTATCCGCGCCGGGGTTCGAACCCGGGTCCACTCATTCCGGAATAAGTTGCTCTACCAATTAAGCTACGCGGACAATTATTCTGATTCCTATCTGCCTTTATGTCGTGTGCGTCCTGCTGGCAGGTACGTCACATCTCCTGGTACGTTACATCATCTCCCCCTTATTTTTTTTTTTTTTTTTTTTCGAAGAGCTGGAGAAAGGATTCTCTTATTTTTCCTATCTCGCGGTGTGGAAATAACATCACACCAATGCGAGATTTTAAACGGTCGGGTCATCCGGATAGTTCGGGCGCCATTATAACGAAGTGAATTTCTCCGTCATTTTTATCCGCGCCGGGGTTCGAACCCGGGTCCACTCATTCCGGAATAAGTTGCTCTACCAACTGAGCTACGCAGACGTTTAATTCTGATTCCTATCTGCCTTTATGTCGTGTGCGTCCTTCTGGCAGGTACGTCACATCTCCTGATACGTTACATATACACACATATACAGATTTATCGATTGATGGAGAAAAGCTGGAGATAACAGACACGTACGTTTATCTTGGACAGCAGATATCAAGTGAGGGTCACATTGATGAAGAAATTAATCGGCGTACAAAACTTGCCTGGAGAGCTTTTGGAAGAAACAGCATAATTTTCAAGAGCAATATGCCATTATGTCTTAAAAGAAAAGTGTTTGATCAATGCATCCTTCCAGTGCTTACGTATGGTGTAGAGACGTGGACCTTAACTAAAAGAGACATACAAAGGCTGCAGACAACTCAAAGCAGCATGGAGAGGTGCATGCTTGGTGTAACCAGGAGAGATAAGAAGAGGAACTCGTGGATCCGAAAAATGACAAGAGTGGAAGACATCATGATCAGAGTTAAATCCCTGAAATGGCAATGGGCTGGACATACTGCCAGAAGGACAGATCATCGATGGACAGCCGAAATTTTAGATTGGATTCCAAGGGACAGGAAAAGACCCAGAAGAAGACCACATGGGAGATGGGTGGATGAAATTCGAAAGTATGCAGGGGTGACATGGAGGAGACTGGCACAAGACAGACCGTTGTGGAGGAAACTTGGGGAGACCTTCGTCCAGCAGTGGATTGATAATGGTTGACAATGATGATGATGATGACATATATATTTATTATTTATTTTTATTTTTTCTTCTTCTTCCAGAATAAATAAAAGAGGAAAACAAATTTATGAAGTGAAGTTACAATGATTCACCTAAAATACAATGTCCTCATTCCGACCTACTGGCAGCATAAAAACAACTACACACACCGAGCAACACTCAACAGGAAGATACAGATTAATTTTGAAACTGAAATTTCCGAGAAAAGATTTCTGACTTTTTCTGAACTTTGTTTTTCTAAGAGGACGTATATATATATATATATATATCATCATCATCATCATTGTCAACCATTATCAATCCACTGCTGGACGAAGGTCTCCCCAAGTTTCCTCCACAACGGTCTGTCTTGTGCCAGTCTCCTCCATGTCACCCCTGCATACTTTCGAATTTCATCCACCCATCTCCCATGTGGTCTTCTTCTGGGTCTTTTCCTGTCCCTTGGAATCCAATCTAAAATTTCAGCTGTCCATCGATGATCTGTCCTTCTGGCAGTATGTCCAGCCCATTGCCATTTCAGGGATTTAACTCTGATCATGATGTCTTCCACTCTTGTCATTTTTCGGATCCACGAGTTCCTCTTCTTATCTCTCCTGGTTACACCAAGCATGCACCTCTCCATGCTTCTTTGAGTTGTCTGCAGCCTTTGTATGTCTCTTTTAGTTAAGGTCCACGTCTCTGCACCATACGTAAGCACTGGAAGGATGCATTGATCAAACACTTTTCTTTTAAGACATAATGGCATATTGCTCTTGAAAATTATGCTGTTTCTTCCAAAAGCTCTCCAGGCAAGTTTTGTACGCCGATTAATTTCTTCATCAATGTGACCCTCACTTGATATCTGCTGTCCAAGATAAACGTACGTGTCTGTTATCTCCAGCTTTTCTCCATCAATCGATAAATCTTCATTTCTTGTAAAAGCATTGAACATCACTTTTGTCTTTTGAAAGTTCATTTTTAATCCCACTTCTTTACTCTTGTCAGCAAGTTCCTGGATCATACTCTGCAGCTCTGATGGGCTAGTTGCAAAAATGACTACGTCATCAGCAAAACGAAGGTGGGTTAGATAATCTCCATTAATCTTTATTCCCTTGTTTTCCCAGCTCAGCGACTGAAAAACACCCTCCAATGTGGCATTAAAGAGCTTCGGAGATATGGTGTCACCTTGTCTCACTCCCTTTCCAATTTTTATGTGTGTTGTATTTTCAAACAGCCGAATCTTTGCACTTGCATTTTCATAGATGTTATTAATAATATTAATGTATGCATCTTCAATACCGCAGGTTTTCAGAGCCATTGTAACTGCTGATGGTTTCACCGAATCAAAGGCTTTTTCATAATCGATAAAAGCCATGCACAATGGAAGTTCATATTCCCTCGCTCTTTCAATTAGTTCTCTCAGTACGTGGATATGATCTATTGTGCTGTAGCCACTCCTGAATCCAGCTTGTTCTCTCGGTTGAGCCATGTCCAGTGTTACCTTCAAGCGGTGTGAAAGAACTTTAGTGAAGATTTTATAAACTACTGATAGGAGGCTGATAGGTCTGTAGTTTCCGAGATCCTCAATGTCACCTTTCTTATGTAGCAGGATCATTGTAGCGGTGTTCCAATCCTCAGGAATCTTTCCTTCATTAAGGCATCGAGTGAAAATTTGGGCGAGTACTGTTTCGATTTCTCCACTTGCTTCTTGTATGATGTCTACAGTAATTCCATCTTCTCCTGGAGCTTTTCCCCGCTTCATGTTCTTGATTGCATGTGCAACTTCTGCTGGAAGGACTGGAGGAACTCTGGTACTGGTATCTTTCATGATGTCTGGAGTGCATGTATCATCCCTTTCATATAATTTGGAGTAGAAATCTTTCACTCTTGTCAAAATTTCGCCTCTATTTCTTGTTACAGAACCATCTTCTTTTCTCAGTGCCATAATATGTTTTCTTCCCTTACTGAGATGTCCCTTTGCTATCTTTAAGCTTTGGTTGTTTTCAATTGCTTTCCTCACTAGTTCACAGTTGAATTTTCTTACGTCTTCAGTGATACTTTTTCTTACTGTCTTGCATAGCTCTATATATTCCACTTTGGAAGTCACATCTTCTTTAGTTGTCCTCATCTCTCTTCTTTTTTGCATCAACATTTTCGTTTTTCCTGATAATTTGTTTACATGCAACTTGTTCTTAGACCCAGCTAATTTTGTTGCTGTTTCCATAAGAGCTTTGGTTACTTTTCTGTTAACTTCAGAGATGTCCACTTCTTCCGATGTTAGGCCTTCCAAAGCAGAGAACCTGTTCTTCAGTTCCAACTTGAAGGTATTATGGTGTTTTTAAGGTTGGTTATGTCAATAGGTTTTGTTTGTCTTATGAGCTTGCCACGTTCAAGTTTAGTGTTGAGGTGCATCTTACATCTCACCAATCTATGGTCACTACCTGTGTTGAACTTGTTTAGCACACTGCAGTCTTCTATGACGAATTTTTTGTTACACATAATAAAATCAATTTCACTTGTCGTCCCATTTGGATGTCTCCATGTCCATTTCCTGTGTGGCTTTTTCTTGAAGAAGGAGTTCAAGATGAAAAACCCTTCTGCCTCTGCAAACTCAACGAGAGTATTTCCACGCTGGAAATATATATATATATATATATATCCACCTCCTGCATAGTGTCAAGAGAAATGAGAGACCACTTAAAAAAATGATCACACATTTTCTCATTTTCTCTTATAGAAAATGCTTTGGACTGATGTTAGTCCTGAATGAAAATTCACATAAATTGGTCAGATTTATGTGTTTCCAGGACTGAGCAACAGGACACAGGGTGCCGCTAAAGTCGTGGGCTTTATTGTCAATGTTTCACCCAAAGATTCGGAAAGATTTTTCTTGAAACTGCTTCTCAACAACAGGATTCCTGGTGTTACCTGTTATCAAGATCTATGAACCCATGAAGGAGTCGTCCATCAAACATACCGAGAAGCAGCGATTGCCATGGGAATAACCGAGAGCAGCGAAGAAGGAAATGCCGTGTTGGAGGAAGCCGCATCCATGTTGATGCCCAAGCAGTTTAGAAGATTCTTTTTCTACTATCGTATTGGGGATGAACCATCTGATGCGTTGCAGTTGTGGGACAAGTAAATGTTGCCATCAGGCTCAGTCAAGAACACATGACTGAGCCTGATGGCAACATTTACAATGCTCTTTGCGATATTGAAGCACAGCTGAACATGGAAAACAGGACACGCAAAGATTTTGGACTTCCAGTACCAGCTTTTTTCAATGTCCCAGTTCATGACGCGGATGTCCAACATCACTTGGAAGCATGCAAGAACATTGAAGAGAAATTAAATGATGAACAGCTCGCTGTGTACAAAAGATTCATTGATTGCATTTCAGGTAATTCTGTGAACCCTGGTCAGTGTTTCTTTATTGACGGATCTGCTGGTACTGGAAAAACCTTTATTTCCAGCGCCATCTATCACAAACTCCTCACCATGAAGAATAAAATTGCATGTGTTGCTTTGACTGGAATTGCTTCAATCCTCCTTCCATGTGGAACGATATCTCATCGTTTCTTCAGCCTACCCATTCAACTCAATGAGGAAGGCATTTGCTTCTTGAAGCCTCGTGACAAGATGCGCCTGCAGAAAGTAGATGTCGTCATTCACATAAATTTAAATTTTTTTTTGCAATAAAAATGTAAATATATGTGAATTTTCCAGTTTTTATTTCATGTGATGTACTAGAAGATCGGGCTGCAGTGCCCGAGCGCTACTCTGGAAACGAGGGTAGCGAGCAATACGATAGTAGACAAGAATCATGGAAGATAAAAGAAAGTAAATCATGGAAGATGTGTACCCAAACAAATATTCCGGACGTCATTGTAAATTTAGGATACTCGAGCCTTAAGGAGCCACGAATTTTAGCAGTCGTTGCGCTGGATTATAAACATTCGTCCGAGATGATTTTGGTTTCGAATTAGGGTAAGCCCTGGATTGTGCGTTTGTCATACAGTACTGGCCTTCCTCCGGAATCAGTAGCCCTAAATTAGGGACAGCGACTACTTATAGCCCATTGAGTTGCTTAGGATTGTCATTAAGACCCAACAGGCAAATAATGTTATTTCTCATGAGTATAGTTGACTACGTGTAGTTTTTTAATTTGATTCAATTACAATCATGTGACTGTGTGCTTTGCTTCTAAATGTTTAAACTACCATAAAAATAAAGCAATGTGTTAAAAGAATTTAAGATTTTTAACGGAAGTTTCCATTCGTTCCACTGAAAAGTTCTTTTAAATTACTCTCTTGTTTTCAAATCTTAATTTTTCTTCATTCTTGTAATTCCTGTTTTTATAGATGTTAACGTATAATTTTTTTTTTTTTGCATACCCAATTTCGCAGGTGTCACCGAATCCTCGTGCCATACGATGGGGTCTACTAATCATGATGCTGACCAGTTTCATGATGCCATTTCTTTACACACTTTACTCTAAAGGGGTTTTTGATGACGCTTATGAAAATAACATAGTCGACGAAATCTTTCCTATCCAAACTTTTCATGTTGTTTTATACAATAACGTTCGACATAATCATCCCGAAGTCTACCCTTTCATTGTAACTGCGCAGATGCTGGTTATGTTTACATCGACACTTGGACCTCTGCTTCTTGAGTTTTGGATCATCACTGTCTCCAAAACATTGATCACTATGTTTCAGAAGTCTCATAAGAAACTGTCTATACTTTTGAAAGAGGATTATATCGTGAAATCATCGATCTTCGAACCTTGGATGAAGGAATACCAGGATATATATAATTTAGGTAAGAGAACGGAAAACGCGCACTTATTGTATGTTAAAAATTATGCTTGAACCATTGGTTCACCGAAACAGTCAGTGTTTGAACAGTCAATATTCTTAACATGGGGATCATTGCATATTGCGGTTGTGCCGAAAGTAAAGCAAAAGTGGACGTTTTTATTAACTGACAGAGGTCGTCCGAATTGCACATGTTGGTAGAGTAACTTTTTCTTTATACAAAGATATTACTCAACCATGACGCAAATGCATTACAAGCAATGCATTTGCGTCATCGTTGAACCCAACTCTCGAAAACTGAAAAATTCAGGCGTGGACTGTTGTCCGCACTTCTTCACAGCCGCTTTCACCTGGTTTGTGTCATCAAACCGTTGTCCCCGGATACTGTTCTTCATTGGACCGAACAGGTGGAAGTCGGAGGGCGCCTGATCTGGGCTGTACGGTGGATGGGCTTCTTGAGTGTTTCAATGTACAGCTCGCTGGTCACGGTACGGCCAAGTTCCAGAACATCAAGGAGAATGACAACCCTGACACTCCAAAAAATAGTCACCATGACTTTCTGTACTGATCACTGGCTCTTGAACTTCTTAGGCCTTGGTGAAGAGGTGTGACGCCATTCCATGGACTGATTCTTCGTTTCCGGATCGTAAAGTTACGCTCACGTTTCATCCCCTGTCAGCAGATCGGAAAAGACTTTATATCGAAGTAAATTTCTCCGTCCTTTTTGTCCACGCTACGGCTCGAACCCGGGTGCCCTCATTCCGGAATAAGTAACTCTACCAATTGAGCTACTCGGACGTTCTATCTGCCTTTATTTCGTGTGCGTCCTGCTGGCAGGCACGTCACATCTCCTCCCCCTCCCCCAAAGAGGGCCGGGGGCATGGCCCACGGGTCAACCGTGACCATGAGTCGTTGCAGGCAGTAATCCGCTGTAGAACGTGCACTTGAGAACTCCCAGTCAATCTGGTGTGTGGAATGCAACGTCACACATTTTTATTTTTCGAAGCGCTGGAGAAGGGATTCTCTTATTTTTCCTATCTCGCGGTGTGGAAATAACATCACACCATTGCGAGATTTTGTACGGCCGGGTCATCCGTAAAGTTCGGGGGCCATTATAACGAAGTAAATTTCTCCGTCATTTTTGTCCACGGCGGGGCTCGAACCCTGGTCCCCTCCTTCCGGAATAAGTCACTCTACCAATTGAGCTACGCGGACGTTCGTTCTGACTGCTATATGCTTTTATGTCTTGTGCGTCCTGCTGGCAGGCACGTCACAACTTTCACTCTTCTCTCCTTCAAATCTGCAATGAAGAAGAAGGGTTACTATAGAGGAAGAGTTACTCTACCAACATGTGCGTTGAACGACCTCTGTCAATCAATAAAATGTTATGCCCACTTTTGAATTAGTTTTGGTGTAACCCTCGTATATTTTATTGCTGGCTAACCAGTGTTTCGGTAACCACTACTAACGCATTCTAAGCGCACGTGGAATAACAAATACGGACGGAAGTTGCTGTTATTATGGACTGCAAGGGTTGTAAAAAATAATGTGAACACAAAATTATAGGGGTTAATGTTGGTCGTGTAGTCCGTACTGAAAAAAATAATGTTGTGATTACCTTTTGTGAATCTTTTCTTTGTAAGATAAGCAGGTTGAATGTAAACTCCTTCAAAAAAAACAAAAGGGGTGATAGTGCACATCAACACAAACAATATTTGCAATGGAACCTAGGGCCACATTCCATTCCTACTGCCAGAAAAGTGCACGTTCGAAAAACATCCAGCAGGCACACTGAGTTCCAGCCAGTGCATGAAAAGCACAAGATGCAAATCAGGTGCGCTGAACACGTGCGTAAACGATGAGGAGCAAACATTTAAAAACGCAGCCGAACTCGTTCAGCGATATTACCGTGCGAACATCACAAGAAAATTGACGTATACGTCTGACCAGCACAGCGTACCGTGTGTTTCCTGGAACAAGTGCTTCCCGGTCTGTTGTACGGTGTTCCCCTCACCATACGGATGGACATGTGGTTTATGCATGATGGGGCCCCAGCACACTTTGCAACCGATTTCCGATACTTCCTAAATGCGACATATCCCGGACGGTGGATTGGACGCGGTAGACCTGTGTCTTGGCCTCCACGCTCCCCGAACCTTAATCCACTGGACTTCTTCTTCTGGGGGTACATGACAACATCGGTGTACGAGACACCTGTGGACTCCCTGGAAGATCTCGTCGCGCGAATCGCTGTTGCTGCGGACAAGATCAACATCACACCAGGAGTCTACGAGAGGGTGCTACAGTCCTTCATTCGCCGGTGTGGGCGGTGTAACGACGCCCTTGGATGCCAGTTTGAGAAGCTCCTTTGAGTCTTTCTCTCATGCGATTTGAATTGCGCAACTCATAAATTAGGCATGTCTCTTTGTGTTCACTGTTGAAGGCTCAACGTGGATATATAACTTTATTCTTTTCTGGCACTAGAAGTGAAATGCGGCCTTAGGTTCCATTGCAAATATTGTTCGTCTTGACGTGTATTATTACCCCTCTTGTTTTGTAGAAGGAGTTTACAATCACCCCGTATTTTATAGGTCGTATGTCAATGTATTACAAGTTGTGTTCAGCAGCAGTTAACACTAGCGGTTGGTGAAATGGTTGACCTGTCAGACTTCCAAACAGAACAAATCGTGGAAGCCGTTTGGCAGGAGCGTCATCAATCATAACAGCCATATTGTTTGGTGTTTCATGTGCAACCTAGATGAACGAGAGCAGCCGTGGAACAGTAGTTATGTCCAAACAACACAGAACTACCGCAGGAAAATTGGCAGCAGAACTCAATATCCACCGGGAAGACACTGATTCCCGAAAGACAATCCACAGAGAACTTCAGAAAGCTAACATCTGTGGAAGAGCTGCAACTGCTTAACCTTTCATCACAGAAGCCAAAGCTACAATGCTAAAAAGCTGGTAACCTGAACACGAAACCTGAACACCTGATGAAAGAAAACGTATGATATGGTTTGACGAGTCCGCAGTTACATTATTCCCAACAATATGTACAGAGAGCCCCGAAGAAAACTTACAATGCGGAATGTCTGGTTCCAACCATCAAACATGGGATGAATCTGTGATAATTTGTGTGGTCATACACTGCTGGACAATTGCTAAGGACGGATCATAAACGGCTATATAGCGCATAAAAGTAAGTGTGGTTGGATGCCAAGTGAAATAAAATAATGTCAGAATGCCAGGACATTACAAGAAAGACAATTTATTGTGCTCTAAAGTCCAAAAGGCTTTGGAACGTGTTCAAGGGACAAACAGGCCATTTTGTGCAGATTACGTAAACGCGAAAAAAATGCAATTACCGTCCGCAGGCGTTCCGGCGTAAGATGTCAATACGGGATATGGCCACCATGGAGGGCGATGCCAGATTCCACACGTCGTGTCATGATTTGCACAACATTATCAAGCGGCTGTTGGATTAATTTGTCCCATTCCTCTGTCAGTGCACGGATGAGGGTGTCCTTGTTTATTGGAAGACATTGGCGACCAGCAAGACTCCTCCCCAAAGCATCCCTTACATTTTCAATGGGATTCAGATCTGGAGAACGTGCTGGCCATACGAGGCGTTGAATATCCTCGCTCTCAAGACACTCCTGGACAGCGACTGTTCGATGACATGTTGCGTTGTCGCCCATGAAAATGAATCTATCACCGACAGCACTACGGAACATGCGAACATGAGGTAGCAGAACATCATTAATGTATCATTGGCCAGTCACAGTCCCAGTTGGAAGCACATATAGGGGCGTATGGCCATTGATCATGGTGCCAGCCATTACCATGACACTACATGTCGGATATCGGTCCCTTTACTGTATGTTTGCTGGACAATATGCAGTACCACTATCACGCCAGATCAGTTGTCGTCGACAATCAGACGATAGACTGTATCTACTCTCATCTGAGAAGAGGACAGCAGACCAGTCGTTATCAGTCCAATTGCGATGTTGATGGCACCATTGCAAACGGGCGGTACGGTGACGTCTAGACAATGGGATGCACACAACAGGACGGCGGGCGTATAGTCCTCCTTCATGCAAACGTCTGGCTACAGTTTTTCGGGAGATCCGCTTGCCAATAGCAGCCATAAACTGATTTGCTACTTCACTAGCTGTGCTGCGCCGGTGTCTTTTTGTTGATGGCACTATGCACCGATCTTCTGCAGGTGTCGTACTGTGAACACGACCTCCCCCGTGACGTTTGCTACACTCTCCATTTGTTTGAAATGACTTCCAAAGCCTTGAAACAACACTTTGGCTGAGGTCGAACTCCCTGGCAACATCTGTTACTTTTCGCTCTTCTTCAATCTTGCCAATAATACTGCCACGCGTAAAATCATTTAGGTGATGTCAGGAAAACATACTGAAAATTGCAAGTTCGCCAATTGATTCTTTCCCTTCCAACTTTGCGTTTGAACAACAACGATCAATACGCGTCAAATCCTTTATATCTCTTTTCAGCGCTATGACGTCACGAACAAGTTCGGCAATCCAAAATTTGCATACGCACAACACGTCTTACTGTATCCCGCCCTTATGCTAATTTCCACATTTTCCTGCCTTCCATTTTATGGTTGCTATAGTTGCTATTGTCATCCGTCCTTAGCAATTGTCCGGCAGTGTATTTTTGTACTAGGCTGGATTCACATTACCCTTGAGTTACTGCCAGCGAGTCCTTGCACGTTATAGGGGATGAGGTGCATCCTAGGATCCACATGTTTCCCAACAATGATGCCATTCTTCAAGATGATAATGCGTCCATACACACACACAGCCAGCCAGAACAGTTCAGTCTTGGGTTTAGAAGCACCAAGATGAACTTCAACATCTGTCCCGGCCAGGTCAATAGCCTGACTTAAATATCATCAATCCACAACGGGCAGTTTTGGAGAGCAGAGTGAGAAGTCCTGCTCCAACATCTGAGTGAAGACCTCCTCCAACGTCTCCGAAGCAATTGGCTGATGTTTTGATCCACGAATGGTACAACATTCTACTGGAGTCATGAATGGAATACGGGATTACACCATACAATAGAAATTTTGAAGGTGAGAATCCGTTTTTTGTTGTAAATATGACAAGGATGATAAGTCAGACAATATCCGAAAACTTGAAAATTTCGTCGTCCTGGAGCGGGAATCGAAACCGCGTCTACCAGATCTCCCGGGTACGCTAACCACTACACCACCAAGAACGACCAAGTCTCAAGTTTACGTTTAATTTGAAACGAAAACTTGACACTTGATCGTTCTGGGTGGTGTAGTGGTTAGCATGCTGGAGCGCTATCCTGGAAACGGGGGTTCGATTCCCGCTTCAGGACGACGACATTTCCAAGTTTTCAGATATTGTCTGACTTATCATCCTTTTCATATTTACACCAAAAAAACGGATTCTCACCTTCAAAATGTTTATTGTACTGGAGAATACTCAAAAGCCATACGATTCTATTTTTGAAAGGCAGGAAGCTGTATTAAAGGCAAATGGTGGTCCAACACCTTGTTAATAAAGATACATCGACTGCTTTACGGTTGTTCACATTATTTAGTTCAGCCCCTGTATGTGTTTCTACCAACACGGTCACACACTGAGTGAGAGGGAAAAAATGTCATAGTTGAAAGTGTGACGTACTACAGAGGTAAAGCACGTGTCAAGACGACAAAATCTGCAGCGGTACATTCCGTCCGTGTAGCTTAGTTGGGAGGACAACTTACTCCGGAGTGAGGAGGCTTGGTTTCGATCTCTGTCATGGAAAAATCTGTGTTTTCATAAAAGGATGGAAGCCGATGAAACTCGAATTCGATTCTGTGCGAATTTAAGAAAGTGCTAGGCGTTACATTACATCTATAGCTTCAAAAAAATGTATCTATAGCCTCTTTTTTAGTGGTTCGAGCATTCGAACCTGCCTGGGATTGAGCCTGAGGTTTCTCCGTGACAGTCATGAACGCTGACCTCTAGGCTATCCGCGGCCTACAACACCCAAGAGAGAGGGTTTAAATCCGGGAAGCTTAGCAGCCACAGGATGCTTATAAACTCAGATGAAACTTCCTGGAGCCAAGCCTGTGCTGTTGCGGCCCTGTGGGGCGGTGCATTGTTATGCAGAAGCAGCAGTCACAGGATGCGCGAAGGCCATGAAAGATTTTAGGTGATCAGCCAGCACAAGCTGCTTGCGTGTAGCCGTTGAGGTCCTCTCCAGACATATTAAAGGAACTAATGTGCTCCATGAGAAGGCTCCCCAAACCATCACAGAGCCACCACCGTCTTGAACAGAACTGACTTGGTACGACGGGGCAATGGCGCCATGCTGTCGACGTTACACCAGCACACTTCTTACGTCAGCTCGGTGCAGCTGAAAAAGGGATTTGTCGGACCACACAACGCGGCGTCACTTTGCAGAAGTTCAGTTTTTTATTTTTCCGGCAACAGGAGAGGAATAATATCCGATGACGGGAAGCCAACAGTGGCACACTGGTGGGACGTTGGTTCAAGAAGCCCAAGCTATGCAGAGTGCGTTGTACCGTTAGCTCGCTGACGATGCTTAGGCCTCCGACATTTAACCTGGATGCAATTTGAAAACTACAAAGGATTTCAAGAGAGTTGCTCCTTAGGTAAGATAGTCTCAAATGCGGCGAGATTGTTTATACCGAGATTTATTGCAGTGATCAGAGTACTGAAGAACATGACGGACTTTTTTGTGTGTGTTCCTGTATTCACAAGCACCTGCAAGTGAAAACTAAAACTGCTTTCCACTTAACTCACGCGTGCGTTACCTGTGTGTCAGGCGTACTAGCCACATAACTCTGAGCCCTATAGGACAATAGAGTTACCATTGATTGAAATACCCTCACCCTGGAAGCTTTAAAAATGACTAATTTTTATACTTTTGATTTCTTTTCCAGCTGAAGAAGCAGATGCCTTCTTCTCGCCTGTAGTGCTTGTGACTTGCTTCTTGACGCCTTGCCTGATGGGAATTGAGTTATACGACATAGCGGAAATACGAAAAATGATTCCCTTTCTAACGACGTGGTACGCTTACCTATTAAGCCCCTTCATTGCAATCGTTTTCACTTTTAGAGTAATATACCTTTCGCTGAATGGAGAAAAACTTAAGATTGAGGTAATCTGAATTTCTTTTCAACTTTATCATTTTTTTTCTGCCGATCGTTAAGTGTCTTAATGTTTCCTAATGGTACTCCGAAAACGGGAAAATGTTCTCACCGTGTCTATCTGTCTGTTTGTCTGTCCAACAATATGAAAAAATATTCAACATGCTTACGTCTGCTTGCTAGAAAATGATACTTATCTCTTCTTCTGTACAGAGGTACTGAATCAGTTGACCAAGTGAGAGGAAGATAAACAAAGAGAGAATACACTGAGTGGCCACTTTATTATGACCACCTTACAGTTTTAAGCAAATAAGCTATGGCAGGACGCTGTTGCCGCCATATGGCGATGCTAGTATAAAAAGGGAAAGCTTAATGCTTGCGACAGTAGTAGAAGTGATTTTTGGGTGACGAGGTGGGAAAAATGCGATTTGACGGACTTTCAACGTTTGATGATTGTAGGAGCTGGAAGCCATGGAGAGAATATCACCGAAACCGCCGCATTCGTGAAATGTTCCAGAGCAGCTGTTGTTAAAATGTTTAAAGACTGGACTGTCAGCCGAAAAACTGGGTCTCTACGTGCAACGTGTGGTCATCATCGAGTAGTGACTGCTCAGGCGGAACGGAGAGGGTCCAGACTGGCAAAATACAACATAAGGGCAACAGTGCAGCAAATTACAGACAATCTTAATCAAGGATCCCCTCAAATGATCTCTGCACGCACTGTTCGCCATACACTGCATCGGATGGGATATGGCAGCCGAAGGCCTGTTCAAACACCTTCGCTGTCTGCAGTTAACAAGAGAAAATGTCTCGAGTTCGCACAGGAACACAAGGATTGGACCGTCGATAATGGGAAACAAATTATGTGGTCCGATGAATCACGTTTTCAGTTGCACCATGCCGATGGCCGAGTGAGATTTTTAAGGAAACAGCACGAAAGCATGAACTCCAAATGCATTGCTACAACCCTTCAAGCTGGTGGAGACAACGTTATGGTTTGGGGAATGTTTTCCTGGCATGCTTTGGGCCCTTTAATTCATGTTGATCAACGTCTGACTGGCACATCATATCTAAACATCGTTGCGGACCAAGTGCATCCTGTCATGTGGATGGTTTATCCCGAAGGTGATGGCTACTTTCAACAAGATAATGCGTCCTGCCATAGTGCTCGTATTGTACAGGATTGGTTTCAGGAACATGCCGGTGAGTTTACTTTGCTTAGGTGGCCCCCACAATCTCCAGTACTCGACCCCATTGAGAATTTGTGGGATGAAGTTGAACGAGCCATCAGACAGCTGGATCCACAATCCTGCAATCTCACACTCCTGGAAAGTGCTATTCATCAAGCATGGTCTCAGATTCCACAAACCACCTATCAACATCTCGTGGAGTCCATGCCACGAATAATCAACGCAGTATTAAAGGCAAAAGGTGGCCCAACGAAGTACTGAGGTGGTGGTCATAATAAAGTGGCCACTCAGTGTATAAAAGCTTCACTTTATGATATGTAGCGTACACTACAATTTAACTTTCCGTTTTAATTCCCGTACTGCTATGCAAATTTTGGTTCATTCTCTCTAAGCAGTTTCTAACTTAACGCAACATTTTCTCTCTCGCTGAATGTTGGTTTAGCAACCAGATTCTAGGTCAAAAGTGAATGACGTATGTGATCAAAATTTATTAACGCTTTAAGCGACCAATGTACTTGAGCCAAGTTCTGCCCAAAATTTTCTGCACTTCTCAAACAGGAACGTTCACATAGATGCCGGGGTTTACCAAAGTTACGACAAAATAATTCCTGTAGCTCTTTAATCTCAGCAGGATAAGCGTTCCCTTCTAGTCCTTTATTCTCTGCTGCATGACACAAGGCATGGTGAGAAAGAGTTAATCCCTTTGACACGGATATCGCACCATAAAGATGAGTTCGGACTCAATTTTAGGAGACCGGGCCCGGCCCGCTTTCTTTGATTACATGTGTTTGCTGAGCCCGGGCCCGGATTCTTGAAAACTCTTGCTTATCAAGGCTTGCATTTATGCTTTATACACTGGCCAAAGATATGGCCCAAGCAAGGATTAGTTTAAAAAGTTTAGTTCAGTTAATCCACTTCACAATATTAATATGTTTTTAGAAATACTTCGCATAAAACCAAATTGTTCTAAAATGTGGATTTGAAAATCAATAAATAATCAACGTGCCCTTCGACCGTATACGGGGAATCAGTAATTTTGGTAAAAGCTGAAGAAAAGAAAATCGTTTAGAAACAAAACATTCCATTCGTTATTTCTTTTTGATTTCTAAATTTACTTTTATTTTGAATAAATTGCATTATAAATCGTACAACGCCGTATACAGACAGTTGCAAGTGTTTGAAATTTTGACTCTAGAAAACAAATTTTTGCATTATAATTTACATATATGCTAATTGGTAAAGGTAATTTAGAGTGATGTAGTAGAATATAAAAAAAGCATGTAGAAAAATTTCCAAAATTAAAAAAAAAAAGAACCTAAAAGCATTCCAGACCAGATTATTCTGCATTTTGTAACATTAACAAAGCTTTGCGCTTGATAGCATAATAATTACGATATTATCATATGTGTGTGCAGTTTCCAGATCAAGTTCATCATGAAAAGAGAGAGAGAGAGAGAGAGAGAGAGAGAGAGAGAGAATTGCATCTAATACCTCAGCGCTTCAACTTGATCATCTTTTCTCTAAAACTCGACCTGCTACACTAAAACCCAACGTCACCCCAAAAATCGCGGGAGTGAGGAAATTTAAAAAAATAAATAACAATGCTTCTAACTGCACAATTTTGGAAATTGATACATCATTTTAAAGATAAGATTTTTGATTTTTAATAAAATACAAAAAAAGGGAATATTATTTTTTCCCAGTTTTTCGATACCAGAACTCCTTAAACTAATCCTTGCTTGGGCCAGTGCTTTGAACAATACATAATGCAAGTCTTGCAAAGCAAAATTTGTCTTGCAATGGCAGCTAGCTTAGGAAATTGAAAATCCTTCCACCGTGGTAACAAATACACAATGAAATTCAACACGTGTAATTCCGAGCCCTGGCCCGGATTTTTCGGTAGTTAATGAATTCTGAGCCCGTCCGAACCCGGGCCCGAGCTCATCTCTATCGTGCCACTAGGAAGGTGGAACAAGACTCTCAAACATCTGTCTCCCCTTTCTTAAATTCGTCGCCATTGTTGTAGCCCTTTTAGCAGGTAATCAGTCGGAAAAGATTTGAATCAGTCACCTCTTAAATGACAAATTTTAATAACAAAACTTGAAAAACAAGTCCAGCTCATTTTAGTAATAAATCAACTTGGAATACTAAGGCTAACTTTGAATAACTAGCGCTTTTTGGCCCACTTCTTAGACAGCGAATGTAGAGTATACATTCTAGCGCTGATTTCAGTCGATTTTTTTAACCCGAGTTAATTCGTTCCAGCCGGTTAAGAGTGCTGTTTACGATTGTATCAGAAAGAGAAAGAGAGAGAGAGAGAGATTGGAGAGAGGTTGAGAGAGCTCACGTTGTTGATGTTATACGATTAGAGTTGGATTTTGGGCAAACTGATTAAATCTCTCACACCGAATGTTACGCTTGCTTATGCATCGAAAGCTCACATTGTTGTCGAGTTAGTGAGATTTGGTAATTAATTTGTTTTAATAGTAGTTAGTGAGATTTGGTAATTAATTTGTTTTAATAGTAATAAGCTATTGAAGTAACCATTGATGAATACGAATTGGAATTACATTCTGTGATGTTTTGCTGACCTAAGAGTGCCTACTAAAGACCAATACGTTTTGATTAAACTCATAAGTAGACTGACGTTTCTTGCTGTCAGTGCTTAGTGATGTGTTATAGATTTAAGCAATTCAGAGCACGACTTAATTTACGTAACGTTTCAATAAGAAATGTTTACATTAAAGTACGTTACGGTTTTGGTGTAACAATTAACAATTCATTAAACATGTATATTCAATCAATTGCACTAAAACCACTGCAGGTACGTGCACACTCTTAGACAAAAATATTGACGCACCAGCACCCTATCATAATGAAACTTAGTGCGTGCATTAGGGAGGAAGAGATAAAGAGTTGATCAAAATATCACAGCAGTTGGGCTCTTTAGTTTGGAAGAGTCGAGACACAACTGCTACATATTAGTGCCTCATTAAGGTATCTCTGGCTGCGATACAAGGTTTTGTATAGATCAGAAAAACTCTACTGTTACCCTGTTAGAGATCTTTTAACTGCTGCACGAGGTTCCCAATATTCCGTTAAATATACCTGTATCAACTGTAAACAATGCAATAAATAAAGATTCAAATCTGAAAAAAAGACAACAACAAAAAATCATAATGTTCACCGTCTTTTGCCTAGGCACTGACTGGGCGCAGAACACGGTGTTGACTTGTTTCTGAAAATCACTTAGCCGGACACAGATGGAAATTTATTGTGACTATTCTTAAAGAATGGGTCGGTCCACCTAAACGACTGTAACAAAAAACCGTCGCTTTACATCGCAATAAATGATTCGTGATTATTGCTAGTTTCTCGTACAATGGGAAATTAAAGTTAATAAAAATTGAAAAGAATGTTAAAAGTAATTCTATATATTACCAAAATAATGTTTTTACACCTATATATCTAAAGAGGTGACACCATTCCTTTATTTCCAGAGCCTTCAAAGAGTAGAACTCCCCCAAGATAACCCTCCTAATCATGCATCCAAGTCTACCACTCTATTTCTTCAAAACAAAATGAAAACAGAAACGGGTATTAAGTCTATATATACCTTTTGCTTATATTCCTTTAAAGTCCCCTGGTGTGTCACCGACGGCCTGTTATGCCTTCCGACTGCTGAAAAAGAGCCGTTTCTGAACGCCGACCTAAAACAATGATTTGACTACGAAAAGCAGTGGAAGCGGAGTGGTGGAACAAAATACAATTATCAATTTTTTGAAATGCCCTGTTATCTAGTGAATCTAGATGTAGGTTCATATCCAGAGAAAGAGCTATCAAATTTAATATTTAAGAAAAAAAAATATTTTATTTTAAACATTAATTATATTGCTGGAAAATCGTTCTAAAAATGTGTGAGCATGCTCTGTAACTTGTTTTAACATTTTCATAGATAATCCATTTAGTGTCGGTTAAAATTTCATACGAAGTGAAGCACGTTTCATGTATTTCAGTATATATGACGAATTTTCCAAATGTTTATTGTTCTTTTTGAATTATTTACAGGCGAATAACTTGTCAAATGTGTTGCCAGATGAAGCAAACAATAATTTTTCTCCAGATGTGAAATTTCAAGTAAGGATCTATCCACTGCTTTCTTTTAACTATGGTTGTCAAGAGTGCACTGACTGATTGAAATAATGGACAGATTACGTACAACAATCACAAACCTGGGAAACAGATCTCATCGTCTTTCAACTTTGTGGGAACAGAGGGACGCAATCAGTGGTGGATTGGCCCACCGGGACACCGGGACATTTCCCGGTGGGCCCCTTCAGTATAATTTGTCTTTTTCTTTTTTACTTTCTTAAAAATATTTTCAGTTCAGTTGTTTAAAACACACAACTGAACCACAACACTTTTTTATGAACGAAATACACATAATGTAATTATAACAAGAGGGGAAAAAAACATATATTTTGAATTATGGATAAAAATCCCCTCACCAGGCAACTGCTAGAATCCCAACTACAATAGATGGGACATGTGTGTTTACGAACTTCTGGGTTCACTTAGTAGCTGAGGAACGAGGATGTATGTGATGTATGTTGCGGGCGGGCGGAGGTGTGTACAAGATGTTCTATATATTCCCCAAGGAAGGGGGCGTAATTGATTTTACTCCCTTTGGTTGTAGGAGGCATTAGTCCTGTGCTCATGAGGGCTGAGTTCGGGCTCAATTTTAAGAGCCCGAGCCCGAATTTTATATTGCAAAATAGAACCCGGGCTCAAACCTGCCCGAAAACTATGATTAATCTGTTTAGGCATTAAAAAAATCTCCTCTTTCAAACTTCCCCTCCTTCCTCCCCTTGCAATTAACCGATGTCTTTCTCAACTGTGGAGTGGGGAAGGGATGTCTATCTATATCTATAGTTTCTTGGACCATTCATTCATCCTGAAATGTTTCGAGGGGCCCAGCATCAGGAGAAATCGGGAGGCACAACAATCTAAGTATGTTTACAGCACTGGGGTTGGGGCTGAACAGGGCTAAATTTTTTTCACTACTTTAGTTAAAGTAGTGAAAATACTCACCCATGTTTGATAAAGTTGCAGAACAATGCTAGATAATGTCATTATGGAATGTACTATCCACTATATGGCAACACAGAATTCAAAGTGAAAGCTAATAATATCAAGAACTTATTTTGAAATAACTGTAAGATTATTTGCGCTGGTGTTCATATACGATCCCTTTCCACCGAAATGTTCTACCTACGCAGCTTACGCTCCTTGTGATAACTGACAAATGCTGCAGATGAAGGCATTTACGGAGATATCATTTCAACATGAAGTTGCAAAATGTTTTGTTTACGTTATTTAGTAAGGTGTCTTTACATAACCGCAGCATAAAAGCACGTTTTGGTAATTGAAACACATACGAATATATGATCACTAAATGAAAAATCAGTTCGCCACGATATTTAAATTTTTTTAAATTTCTAACTGTGATTATCCACAATAGAAAAATTACAAAAATTGTCGTACAAATAGAAAATTTTACAGTGTAAAAGTTCTGTATTTTTTTTTCATTTATTTAAATTTAAAAATCATGTCTTATCCGAAAGTATTTTTGATACAACTCCAACATAATTTTGGTAGTAGCCGTTCTCTCTCTCCCTCTCAAATATTTGCTGGAATTTCAGCCCACTTGGTTGAAAATTTAAGAACTGGAAGCTCAAAGGTATGAAAATCAAGATTATTTTACGATCTGTCAAACATGAAAAGGCTATATAAGCAATTAAAGAAAAACAATGTTCTTACTTCAGCGTTCTTAAGAGAAAAATTTAAACAAATATAAGTATTGAGTGTGTCCAAAATTAGAAACTTCTCCAGCGCAATTACATGCAAAACTAACTAAACTAGTAATTTAAACCTCGTTATTCGCTTTTTCCACGTCGATTAAGTGAGTTTGCCACGATATTTAAATATCTTGAAATTTCTAACTGTGATTGTCCATAACAGAAGAATTGCGAAAAATTGCAATGCAATTTTTCTGCAGTAAAATCTTGGCATGGGCCAATGAACATTTTTCCGCAACACCCACTTCAATTTAACGATGACGGGTGTGCAAGCGTAATACCACCCCTCTAGTATTACGCTTGCCACTGTTTCGATAGCAACTGTATTTTTTGTTTTGTTTCTTAAACGAAAAAAGGGATTTTCAGTTGTGATGCAATAGTACCGCAGAACTACAACTGAACGGTCCCATTTGCAAAATCTTTCTCTGGGCCTTTTGCGATCGCCAATCCGCTCCTGGATGCAATCTGTGGGATTGTGTGTAGAAATGTATCAGATAGCCTTGACTCTGGTCCTTATTTAGAAACCGTCCGTCCAAAATAGTCAAGTGCTATTAAAGTGAATTGAAGCTTTTACACACGGTAGTTTTTACGATGCGAAAAGTATTGATTTTGGATCATAACAGGTCTACAGATATATGAAGAGTAAATCTAACTATTAGTGATAAGTGCAAATTGTAGTAGAATGTCGAGTAATCATCTCTTAATCGAAGTAGAAGAAGTTGATTTTTCATTTCATTTCATTTATTATTTCTGCTGTTATAGATTCATGATTTATTGTTACATTGTTATTTACCTATTTTTAAAACATCAGGGAAGCTCCGAAAAAGGCCTCACAGAGACCTGACTTAGCCCCGAGCTCCCTAAGTAAAGTCCACAATCCAAGACAGCAATGAAATTAGATTACTATTAGTGTAACATGAAATCTCCGCGGCGTTACGATTAGCTCTCACAGACACCTGACTTAGCCCCTAACTCCCTAAGTAAAGTCCACAATCCAAGACAGCAATGAAATTAGATTACTATTAGTATAACAAGAAATCTCCGCGGCGTTACGATTAGAGATCACTCTTGCCCTCCAGCTTTCCAATTAACCTCCCCGTCCCATCTCTTTTTATTGATATTATTATTATTATTTTTGTATTTTTTGTAGTTAGTTTAATATATATGCGTATGTTTTTATATTCTATTAAGAAGAGACCTAAGCAAGTTTTAAATTCAAAAGTTTTTCCTTAGTTTTCAGCTTTGCTCTTCAGTGTTTTTATATAAGTTATAGTTATTGATTTCTACTAGTTCTCTAGGTAATGAATTCCAAAATCTTGGTCCACAGTAATGCAGACTTTGTTTTATGGTTATAGTTTTAGGTAAAACTGGTATTAGTATATGATGATTTCTAGTACCATACTGCTGTGTATAAATAGTTGTTTTTGTTAGATCATATTCTATGTTATTTTTTATTCTTTTATACATAATTTTCCCTATGTTAAAATCGTATAATTGCTTAACAGTCATTATATTATATTTATTAGGGAAAACTCTTGTAAAACCATGAATACCCAACCGCATATAGTTATTACTGTTAAAGTTGTATTTTAAATCTATTTGTCTAAAAAATTTATTTTGAAGTATTTGCAGTTTTTAAATATTGGATTGAGTTGTTTGACCCCATGATGATATGCAATAATTTTATTGTTTTAACCGCAAGATTTATTAAAACATGGCTTACAATTCCTATATTTTTTATATATTAACCATAACAGCGATGCTGATCATGCGATTCATATTATTTCGAAATTTCTTCGAAGAAACGGGATAGCGTGTAACGTATACTCTATATTCACTTTGTAACGTACCAGGAGATGTGACGTACCTGCCAGAAGGACGCACACGACATAAAGACAGATAGGAATCAGAATAAAATGTCCGCGTAGCTCAATTGGTAGAGCAACTTATTCCGGAATGAGTGGACCCGGGTTCGAATCCTGGCGCGGATAAAAATGACGGAGAAATTTACTTCGTTATAACTTTCCTTTTGATTTTACTATCTCTGGTTATTTTATTTTTCTATGTAAATTATCTTCTTACTGAACGAGATGTTATTTCACCCGCTGAATGAGATCTGGCAATGAGTGTAAGTCATGACGTGGTGGTAGCCAGTATAAATAGGCGCGTTCAACGATACGTGGGGAGAGCGTTTGTTGTTGTACGGAGAGCGTTTGTTGTTGTAGGGAGAGCGTTTGTTGTTGTACGGAGAGCGTTGGTTTATGTGAAGGAGAGAGTTTGTTGTTGTTGTTGTTGTATTGAGAGCTTCGTTCTAGGTGATTAGTTTGATTCTTCATTATTGTGAAACGAGTTGTGTGTGTGCGTTGGATGATCAAGAGTTACATAATAAAAGAGCTTTTCGTAAGTACGTCTTTCTCAGTTCATAGTTTTTGTCAGATCTCTGTCTGGCTGTTAGGTTTATGTCAGTAGTTTATTACTATTAACAACCAGCGTTAAGACTTTATTCATCCTAATTACTGCTACAACATTACTACCAGTTATAAGTTTGTTCAATACTATTACTACACTACTAGCAGGAGACTTTATTCATGATCTTAATTAACTAGTAACAACAACCATTTGAATTCACTATTAGAAGCCTTGTTTGATCAATGCATCCTTCCAGTGCTTACGTATGGTGCAGAGACGTGGACCTTAACCAAAAGAGACATACAAAGGCTGCAGACAACTCAAAGCAGCATGGAGAGGTGCATGCTTGGTATAACCAGGAGAGATAAGAAGAGGAACTCGTGGATCCGAAAAATGACGAGAGTGGAAGACATCATGATCAGAGTTAAATCCCTGAAATGGCAATGGGCTGGACATACTGCCAGAAGGACAGACCATAGATGGACAGCCGAAATTTTAGATTGGATTCCAAGGGACAGGAAAAGACCCAGAAAAAGACCACATGGGAGATGGGTGGATGAAATTCGTAAATATGCGGGAGTGACATGGAGGAGACTGGCACAAGACAGACCGTTGTGGAGGAAACTTGGGGAGACCTTCGTCCAGCAGTGGATTGATAATGGTTGACAATGATGATGATGATGATGATGATTAGAAGCTTAGTACAAGCATATAATTCAGTAGCCGAAGCATTATAAAACATTACTAGCTTAGTTGAAAGCTTTATTCATTATAATTAGCTTAGCTGGTAAAAGAGTTTATTCATTATAAGCGTTACCCATTCTTCTTATTATTCCGTTATGTTGCGACGCCCCAAGGGGACATTTCCGTTCATTAATGATAGCACCGCTTGTCGAGCAGAACTCCCCAGCACAATCAACATTAATTTTAACAAATCGAACTTTTGAGGTTGCATTTCTCTCGCCGAAGGCTGTAATTGACAGGGTCTTCACTCACGTAAACCAAATTTAAGATCTACTAACATCCAAATAAGTATGGAGAATTTCTGGCATATTACACACTTTAATTTATGGAAGAATTATTTACATTTTTTTCTTTTAGTTAATGAAGATGTGTCTGCAAGTTTCATTGGTCGCAGTGGCCAACATTATAATTTCCACAGGTCAAACTGTTTGATATCTGATACCGAAAAGTCAATTGGAACGCCCTGCAACAGGTATACTGCGCAATAAGCTGGGTATCAGTTTACTGAAGAGCGATTAGAAAGTAAAAGGGGGCACTTACAGTTCTTCTTGTTCGGGTTAATCCATATGCGCACTTCCATTTGTCTTTGATTGCAACACAACACACTAGACACACTAAAACAACGATGCATTGGAACTTTTTCTTTTCTTTTCTTCAGTAGTTGTTTTTTCCTCTGGCCGGAGCTTACATGCAGCTGGCCCGCACTGTACATACACGTGCGCACGTGAGGACGCTGGACAAGATGGGTGGGTCATTCCTCTATCCGTTTCTTTTTTTTTCAAAGGGGGAGGGGTGTCATTTTGTCGACGCGTTCTTTCTTTCGTCGGAAAAGCTCCTACTAGGTTAATGACCTCTTCCATTGTGCGGGAATATCACCGGATAGTTCGGAAGATTGGATAGTTCGGAAGATTGATAGTTCGGAAGATTGATCCGATCCCCAACTGGGCTATTTCTCTCAGACTTAAAGGAAGCTTTCGCATGTATCTTCCTTCAGTAGACTTTTCAGAGGTCGGGTTTCTCGCTTCGTCTTACAGATTCGGCATTCTTCAATATACTGTACGCCTTTTTTTCTTTTTCGGAGGTTCACATGCAGGCACTCTCTCTCTCTCTTCTATCGTGAGTCCTTCGTCTGTTGATTCGGGATCTTTTTTTCTTGGCCGCTCATACAAGAACACAGGAGTACTTGAGGTTCATTTGCCTCCTTCCCCATAAATGTCCCTGAAAAGCGTACAACTCACGCCGATATCATTCCCTCAAAAACTCTTTCAGTCAGAAAAACATGCCATTCTTTAGAAAACATATCCCGTCGTAAACGACTGTGATTCACTGTTCTGTTTCCACCTTGATCCCGACCGCACACAGAGAGAAAACGTGATTGTGTGGTAAACCGTTTCACTTGGTGACATTTTTCTTCTTCTCAAAATCCAATCAGAGCACGCGGGTTAATTAACTAGTTTAATTAATCCGCCTGATTGTCCTAGCCTCTTTGATCTAAAATAATGGGTTATTTTTTATCGTAACACTGTCACATAGTCTAACATATTCCTGAAATACAGATAATAGTATAAGAAGGGCTCGTGTTCATCAATCATTATCAATCCGTTGCTAGATGAAGTTCTTTCCAAGCTTCTCCCACAACTTTCTGTTTTAAGCCAGTCACTCCTCCATGCTTTCGAGTTACATCCCCCCATCTGTTACGTGGTCTTCTTTGGGTCTTTCTTTTCCTGTACTTTGGAATCCAGTCTAGTATTTCAGCTGTCCAAATGTGATCAGTTCTCCTAGCGGTATGTCCAACCCATTGCGATTTCAGGGGTTTTACCTTGATCATGATACACGTGTCGTTTTCTTGATTCATGAGTTTCTCACTCTGTCTTTACTGTTTATAACAAGCAGTCACCTCTCCATGCTTCTTTAAGTTGTTTGCAGCCTCTGAATGTCCTTTTAGTTAAATTTCATATGTATGATCCATAAGTAAGTGTTTTTTAAGACACAGTGGTAAATTGTTCTTGAAACTAATACTGTTACTTCAAATGCCTTCCAACCAAGTTTATAAGTCTATTAATATCTTGTTCGATTTGGCTGTAGCTTGATATCTATTGTGCAAGATACACTGCTCGACATAGAAAATGCCACATCGTGGAGGAATGCACGAAATGAGACGAAACGTACCATATATGTAGGCAAGTAAAGAGAAAAGACTTAATTTAATTTCTGAGGGATTACATGAACGCAATGGGCGAGGATACAGTATAACATGACTTGAATCAGTACGTCGTATAACTGCCATGCTGGGCTGTACATTCAGCAACATAATGTGAATTCTAGTGAAAAAGGTGTCAGGTATCGCTGACCATGCATCGTTGACCTGTGTCCACAGTTGTTTGATATTGTGAGAGAGTACTGCAGGGGCTATAAGTCGCCTCGCTGTGACGTCCCTCACGTTCTGTGTTGGCCAAAGGTCAGAAAATCGCTTTGGCCAAAGCATCATCTGGATGCCTTGTAAGCATTATCTGTTAATGTTAGCAGTGTGCAGGCGGGCGTTATCTTGCCGAAACTAGATATGAGGGAGATCAAGAAAGTAGGGCAACACAACGTTCTACAGCACTTGATAGATGTACAGTCGTGCTCTCATTGAACCCACTATGTGTACGAGCGCTAAACGGCTGCTGAAACTGATAACGCCCTAAACCATGATAACAGGCTGAGGGGAGTCTGGCGCTCAATCATGGCATCAAGATCATCCCGATGACCACGTCATATCCGGTCTTTCAACGGGCGACCGTGGGCGCTGAGAGAGAGAAGCGACACTCTTTGCTGAATACGACACGATTACGATCGTCTGTTACGACACCACTGAAATCTTGCGCAACGATGTGCTGTGGTGAGTAGCAGTCATCGCAATAGCTGGCGAGAGCGCAATTTTACCTCAGCCAATTTGCGATTCACAGTTCGTGTTGATACGGGGATGTCAATAGTTGCTTGTGTTCCTCCTCAAATATCGTCTACTGTGAATAATGGGGCTTCTATGGCTCACCGTCGAATTCGGAGATCAAGTTGTTCGGAGACTCGCCAATGTGCGCCATTCCCGCTACGGCGACTACCTTCCTCCTACTTATGTCACCAAATTCGGTCGACAGTTGTTGCACCCCAACTGTCGACGGAATGTGGCACGAAGTAACGCAGGGATCAACCAGCTGTGCGTAACCTTATGATGAAAACTTTAGTGAAGGTGTCTGTGCGACAGTAAGATTCCTGATGACGTCACCCAGGCATTCTCACACCTTGGTAACTCTCCCGATGACGTCGCCCAGTCATTTTCACTCCTTGGTAAGATTCCCGATGACGTCGCCTAGGCATTCTTACACCTTGGTAAGACTCCCGATGACGTCGCTCAGGCATTCTCACTCCTTGGTAAGATTCCTGATGACGTCGTCTGTGCATTTCACTCCTTGGTACGATTTCTGGCGACGTCGTCCAGGCATTTTCATTCTTTGGTAAGATTCCTGATGATGTCGCACAGGCATTCTCCCTCTTTCCACGCACTTCTTCCAACGAGATCAGTCGGGATGCCGTAGTTCATAGCTCATGAAGGGAAATCGAAGCACAACTCAGAGAACCATAGCAAGTAAGCTGAACATTAGTTTTGGTAGTGTGAATGACATTGTTAACGTTTTAGGATACAACAAAGTGTGTGTTCGTTGGGTACCGCGCCACCTAACGACTAAAATGAAAAAGTCAAGACTTGAACTTTATTTGAAATACACCAGATTTGGATAATAATGAAACGCGTATAGCGTATGAAATCCGTTTCTTTTTGTGGTGTAGTCAACACAAATATTCGCCAAGCTTTTGCACTCCACTGGGAGGCCTTTTTCAAGGAAATAGTAGCTTGCAATATAATTGAGATGTACAGTACATTTAAAACATTCTTATGTTTTTTTATTTGTGTGTGGTTTCTCTTATATTATAAAAATCCCACTCACATAGTCAGTTTTAATCATAGATATTATATATCTGTTTTGTTAATCAGTGTTCCTTGTTAAACTCACTGAAACTGGGGAGATGTTGAAGTTCTTTTGATTTTATCATTCAAAACTTGAACAATTAATTACAAATGCATACTGCATCTTTGTGGAGGTGCTACACAACAGAAATCATTAAAAACTGCAAGTTGAGATAAGAATACCCCCATTGGTAAGAATGTAGTTTATGATTATACAATGAAAATAAGATGGGGAGCCATCGCCCAAAGTGATGGAAATCCAGGATGAAACGGATTTCATACCCTATATGCGTTTCATTATTAGTCAAGACTTGAAACATACCAAAGGTTGCTCGCTCGCTATGAAAAATATGGATGGGATTTTCTCCAAAGCATTTTGACCGATGATGACAGTTGGGTTCCCCATTACGACCCAGAAGTGAAAAACCGATGGTTGGAATACCGGCGCATGTGTTCTGGGACACCAGAGACATTATTCACCAGGAGTACATGGTCAAAGGTACGACTCTCAACTCTGAGAGCTACGTTTATACCTTAGAAAAGTTAAAGCAGAGAATATACCGCGTGCGTAAGAGAAAAAAGCAAATGATTCTGCAACACGACAACGCTAAACCCCATGGCAGTGCTTTCACTTCAGAGGCCATACAGAAAATCGGGTTTTAAGTTCTTGAGCACCCTACCTACGGCCACAGTTTGGCCGCCCTTCTGACTTCTGGTTATTTTCTCTTATCAAGAGAGACATTTGAAAGGAATTGAGTACCCCTGTGACGAAGATGTTCAAGCCGCTACGAGAAAATGGTTCCGAGAATAACCTGAAGATTTGTACAGAGACGGGTTTCAAAAACTTGTTAAACGGTAAGAAAAGGAATAAAATATCAGTTAATGGACGTAAAAGTATTATTAGAGCGTAAGCTTTCAGCACCAATGGGTGTCTTCTTCAGACTTGTGCGTGGATCGGCAAGACAAGAGAAATAAACAACAGAAATTATTTAAAAACTAAACATGGACAGAATGTGAGAGCAGGATAAGTTGCGTCGCGTGCATGCGACAATGAGAGATGTCCACAGAAACGTGCGAAGCGTGACGAAATGCGCGCCATGCGTAGGAAATCTCAAGTGACACGTTATCATTGCATACCACAGGGTTAGTCAATATCGCCATGGTTTTCCTGAGTCTACTGCGCAATGGCGGAATGGGTAACCATTTCCCGGGTTAAGGCGGTTGTCAGTCTTTTGTGCGAGACATCCCGCTTGTGTTCGACTAGTCGAACAGTGAAAAAGCGTTCTGCCATTCCGATATAATGCTTGGTGGTACCATCCGGGTATTTCAATGGTATGGAATATACTCTCGCTTCAGTCAGTAAGGTATGGGTGTTCCTGGATGATAGCAGGTGGTGTGATATCGATCTTGGTGAGCGTATCCCAATGCTAAGCCCGAGTTTCTTTAAGGTGTTCTGCAAGAAGTAGGTTAGGCCTGGTACATAAGGGCAAGCTCCAATGTATTGCAGAGAAGGCTTGGAATGGCTGCTACTCGGGTTGGAGAAAACAGCGTTGGCGTTCTGGATAATGTCCTCGATCACTTGCACATTGTAGCTGGTGGAATAGTCTCTTAGGTTGCCGATTTCTTCATATCCGGTTGCTGTGTCCGAGGAGATAGTAAATGCATGTTTAGCCCTGTGTCTGAAAATGGCTAATTTGTGCGTAACGGGTCTCATAGAGGTGGGTAGGACTACATTCGAGACATAGCTTGGTTTGCAATAAACGTTGGTTTGGAGGGATCCAGAATGTGATTTTTCGACTAGGATGTCCAAACGCGGAAGGCTGTCATTGTCTTCATACTCCTTTGTAAAACATATGTTCTGGTGGAGGGAATTAATGACAGCGAAAAAGGCGTTCAGTTTATCAGCTTCATGCTACTAGATAAAAATACATCGTCGGCGTATGTGAGCCATATTAGAGGAGCGAGCTTAGCTCCATTGATAATTTGTGATTCCAGCAGTCTGAGGATGGCTTCAGCTAGTACAGCAGATAGCGGTGAGTCTATGGCAACACCTTTGTACTGCTTGTAAATTAGGTTATTGAAACAGAAAAAAATTGGATTATGTCACGATTTCCATCGCATAGGAGATTATAACGTAACTCTTTTTCGTGTGCGAGATTGGTGTTACGCTATGTCTAAAACTATGACAAAGGAAATGTTGAACTAAATGCGAATAGGATGCAGTAGTTGCACGAAATAGCTCCAAGTTTATACGGCCAGACGAAACATGTACAGAAGTCAAGCTTACGATAACCTTTTACTGGCCCAGCAATAATTGATAAAATCTACAATATAGTACTGTAGGTTGTAAACTTCATATCTATCTTAACAGCGATCAAACATCTCCCCACACACACACACACACACACACACACACACATTCCTTTAAGCAACTGCTGTATCGTCCTTTTTATTTAACGTTCTTATCACTTTCATGCATCACTCTCTCTGAACTCAAAAGTGTTGCCAACCTCATTCATGTGAGAGAGAAGATATCACGTTAAGTTTGGAAAATTAAAACGAGAACAAACTCAAATTTACATAGGAAAATAAACGAAAAATGAAAGTTAAATTAGAATATACGTCACAAGATGCCCAGTAGCGAGTCACGTGAGAACATTGAAGATTCAGCAAGTGCTCGCTTCAAATTGTCCACTGCCTCGTTGACAGGTACTGACGGATAAAGTGACACCACGTCAAAACTGCCGATGATGTGGTGTCACAGCGAAGTTCTCAAACGTTGGCGTATCTGTACCGAGCGTGAGGGGAGACTATGTAGAAAAATAAAATATGTGAAATTCGGAGTTTTGTTCTTACTCGGCTTCAATCTGATACTTTGCCACTAGGCTTGTATATAAATATGGAGGCATTACTTCTGAACAACTTCTGTATTTGAGTTGGGCAGGAAGTCAGGCGGGTAGGACAGTGAACTTCTGTTTCCTCTGAACTTAAGTTTGCATCCTAGATCAGACATGGTCGCCGAGTTCGACCTTATGTTATGGTCTTGGTTCTGTACTTTGCCTGGAGCCCTGTGTCCCGCATTCTCTCTAGCATTAGCTCCTTTTGCGAATCATTTAATTTCAAACGCACTGATATGATAAACTCACACCAAACTGACTGTTCATGAAATGTGTAAATACCGTGGGATTTCAGATTTAATAATGAGATACACTATATTGACAAAGGTCACTGGACACCTAGAAGAGAAACACAACATAGCATTTATTAACTTACACAAGTACGGTGTGTGTCCACCTTTGGCCTTAATGCATGCATTAACCCTTCGAGACATGCTTTCGACAAGGTTTTGGAACACAGCGATAGGTATGCGCTTCCATTCAGTACATAATTCTGCCTCTAAATGTTGCTTAGTAGTGGGCCTTGGTTCCAAACTTCTTATGCGGCGCTCTAATTTATTCCATAGGTGTTCTATGAGATTAAGATCAGGACTAGCCAGTCTACACACGATACGGAATTATCGTCAAACCACGATGTAACAGTCCTTGCTTTATGGATCGGTGCATTATCCTGCTGGTACCAACAAGGCTCGGTTCCATAGTATTGCCACAGAGTTGGTAGGGCTTAATTGTCCAGAATGTCGAGGTAGACGTGCTGGTTAACAGGTTTGTCTACGATAACCAATGGGTCGCGACTATATCACGAAATACACCCCCACACGAGTGCACTGCCAGCTCCAAACTTGACTGTGGGAATAGTACACTGTGGTAAATAGTGTTTCCCCGGCTCCTGCCATACCCACACACGGCCATCAGACTGATGGATCATGTATCTGGATTCATCAGTCCATAGGACCCGTTTCCATTGATTTACGGTCCACGATAAATGTTCTTTACACCATGCTAAACGAAGAGTAGCATTCCGTTTAGAGATGGAAGTCTGATGAGCAGCCGCACGACCACGGTAACCCATGGAATAAAGTTCTCAGCGAATGGTACGTGTACATACCAAGGTTCAAGCATTTTTACTCACGTGTACACTGAGGTCTTGTGCAGTCATCATCATACAAAGGTCTTCGCTCTGGATTAATTATTAATTAGCCTTGTGCAGTACTCCGTCGATTAGCTGTAACGACTCTCCTGAAGATTCGACGTCCTCTATCACTGATTTTCTTCGGTCTCCCTGTACGTTTTGCCACTTCAGGTACGCCATGTGTCTCCCACTTTCTCAGTACATCCAAAACAGTTGACTTGGGTATGTTTAAGCACCTCTCGGGCTCTCATATGGACAACCCACTAATATAACACCCAACAATCTTTCCTTCCTCAAAGTCAGTTCTATCCCACCGCGAAATTTTCACTGAACCTCACAGTGCGATATGATCGCAATCAGCTGCAGGCTTGTTTTTATACCATTTGCAGCTGTACCGCGCATCTTAACAACGCAGCGGATCCGTTCATTTGCTTCTGAAGTGGTGTCGGGTGACTTTTTTCAATACAGTGTATGTCTGAGTTGAATTCCTTCCAACGGAGCTGTCAGAGAGAACGCACAAAACCTCAAACTTCAGTTTTAAGATGCTTGACGTGCAGAAACCGATGAATGTTTATTAACAAGTTTGCAAAATCATGCAATGCAATGATTATAATACGCTTTCCAACATACCAGAAATCATTACTCAAGTTATGAGAATAATGGCTGTGGAATAAATCTCGGTCCTGTGCCCTGACCTTTGATCCCATTTCGATGATATTCAACAGAACCGGTTCGGTATATCTCCGAAATAATATGATCAAGTTTTGCAGCAATCGAAGCATTTTACGTACGTTATGTTGCATAAGGGCTATGGAATAGATCCCACTCCTGTGTCCTAACCGTTGACCCCATTTCGCCCATTTTCAACAGAATTCGTCCCCAAGCAAGCCCCTACAACATACTAATATTTCATCCAAATCGAAGCATTTTTACCTACGTTATGACGCATAATGGCGATGGAAGTGATTCGGCTTCTATGTCCTGACCTTTGACCCCATTTCGCCCATTTTCAATAGCGTTTGTCTTCAGGTGGTCCCCTACCACATACTAAAATTTCATCGAAATCGAACTTTTTTACGTTAGTTAGGACGCATAACAGCAGTGAAATGGATCCCGCTCCTATGTACTGACCTTTCATCCCATTTCGTTCACTTTAAATACGGTTCCTTCACAGGTGATCCCATACCAGATACTAAAATTTCATCGAAATCGAACGATTGTTACGCGAGTTATCGTGCGGACGGACATACGCACACAACGCGTGACGTAATGAGGCAGATGGGAATCGCGACCATATGCTCGCAAGAATGTGACGTCATAAAACTTTATTAGGATCCACACACAACGCGTGACGTAATGAGATAGATGGCGTGACCGCGCGCCAACATTCTCAAACGCGAGATTTTGACGTCATAAGATTTCTAAGCATTGGTGACATTAATGAAACAACGCCATGACACTAAAAACGTTATAATTCCGGGTGGTTATTTAACCCACTAAACGAATTCTCCTAAACTCGAGATCAAGCTAAATCGATTTCTAGTACCAGAAAACGGTAGGTTAACGACTTTCATCAAAATTCTTAGAGCCGTTTTCAAAATAAAATGTACATATATGCATACAAGAATTGCTACTTTAAGGTGGACGTCAAGTAATTTTGCTTCCTATACTTCCAATGGAAAAACTTCTGTACACATTTTCTTCACAATTAATGTATTCCCAAGGATTGAAATTTGAACATCTATTAAAATAGCTTCATTTCATAACTTGGAATACTTAATATTTTCTAAACCATATCCGTAATTATGCAATCCAACATTTATTTGTCCACTGACGTCATCAAAGTACAAGTCGCGCCATGTTTTTTCTGGTTTCAGCACCACCAAAGGAAAAGTTATTAATTTTTAATATAATTATGGTTATGTTTTAGAAAATATTAAGCTTTCCAAGTTATAATATGAAGTTATTTTAATCGATGTTCAAATTTTCATCCTTGGGAACACATTAATTGTGAAGGAAATGTGTACTAAAGTTTTTCCATTGGAAGTATAGTAAGCAAAATTACTTCACGTCCACCATAATAATATGTGATAAGGGCGATGGAATGGATCGCAATCCTATGTCTTGGCCTTTGACCCCATTTCGTCCATTTTCAATAGGGTTCGTCCCCAGGTGATCCCCTACCGCATATTGAAATTTCATTGAAATCGAAAAATTTTTACGCACGTTATGACGAATAAGGGCAACGGAATGCATCCCGCTCTAATGTCCTCACCTTTGACCCCACTTCACCCATTTTGAATAGGGTTCGTTCCCAGGTGGTCTCCTACCACATAGTAAAATTTCATTGAAATCAAACCATATTTACGCAAGTTATGACGCATAAGGGCTATGGAATGATCCCGCTCCTACGTCGTGAGCTTGGGCCCCATTTGTCCCATTTTCAATAGGGTTTGTCCACAGGTAATCCCCTACCACATAGTAAAGTTTCATTGAAATCGAACCATATTCACGCAAGTTATGACGTATAAGGGCAATGGAATGATTCCGCTCCTACGTCGTGACCTTTGACCCCATTTGTTTCATTTTCAATAGGGTTCGTCTCCAGGTGGTTCCCTACCACATACTAAAATTTCATCGAAATCGAACCATTTTTACGCTAGTTACCGCGCGGACTGGCGGACGGACGGACGGACGGACAAAGCTGGAGCATATACGCTTCTTCAACCTACGATTGGAAAGCGTAAAAAACGGACAAGGCGTTTTCTGAAAATGGTTGTACGTTTGCGATATAAAACTACACCTGAAACATTGCAGTAGAGAAGCGCCTCATACGCAGATAAAATGAGTGTTCATTAAGATTATAATAAATTGATTGCGATTGATCTCTGCATTTCTACAGTGCTCTGGGTGGAAATGATTTTAATAATGTTGTTTTTATTTTACACTTTGCTCTAACATTGCTGTTGCTGTACCAGGCAGAAAGTAATTTCAGACTGGACGAGCACGTGTTTCACTGTAATTTTTTTCTCTCTTGCAGATAGAAATGCTGCTACTCAGAGAAAAAGCTATTCCCGTTTCCTTGACAGCTTGCAAATTTTTATCTTTGTCTAAAACATTTTTAACGACGGTAAGTGGATTTTCTCAATGCATATTCTATGAGTTCTCTTAGTATACAGTACTGAGCTGCATAGAGACTCGCAAAACGCATGCAATTATTGACTGAAAATATCGATCTTTGTTTCAATACTTGATTAGGAGGAGGAATGATGCCACCCCGGTGGCTAAGTAGTACTCAGCCACCGGGGTGGAATACCACGAGCTCAGACTACTCAGTGAGTAGTCTGAAGTCGTGGTAGTCGACTATTCTCCAAGATGAGATCGGGTTTGATTTCCGAAGGAGACACGGGTGATGTGCTTGTCTAAGGGTGAGAGCTGTGACCCTTTCCTTGAAGCAGTTGCCCTAAATTAGGAGCGGAGGACTGCCTACAGTTCTAGGAGTTGCTAATGGCGGCTGCAATATCCCATCCGATGCAGTGTATGGCGAACAGTGCCTGCAGGGATCATTTGAGGGGATCCTCGATTAAGATGGTCTGTAATTTGCTGCACTGTTGCCCTTCTGTTGTCTGTTACCAGTCTGGACACTCTCCGTTCCGCCCGAGCAGTCACTAGTCGATGACGACCACACGTTGCACGTAGAGACCCAGTTTTTTGGCTGACAGTCCAGTCTTTAAACACTTTACCAACAACTGCTCTGGAACATTTCACGAATACGGCGGTTTCGGTGATACTCGCTCCATGGCTCCGAGCTCCTACAATCATACCACGTTGAAAGTCCGACAAATCGCATTTTTTACCCATCTCGTCACCCAAAAATCACTTCTACTACGGCCGCAAGCACTAAGCTTTCCCTTTTTATACTAGCCTCACCCTCTGGCGGCAACACCGTGTAGCTATAGCCCATTTGCTTAAAACTGTCAGGTGGTCATGGTAAAGTGGCCACTCAGTGTATATATATTAAGTTAATACAACGCAGTTGCTACAAATATTTCTTTTTTCAAGCCCATTGCGAGAGAATTTTGCCATTATTCCATTTTTCCCGTGACATTGCCTTCAACATTTCAAAAATTCTCAAAACCTTTAGTTTTAAAGTGATTTTTAAATCCATAAACAAAATGAGATTTTTGGAATCAAAGGACCATGTTGAAGACAAAAACTCGCAGGGAATTTATCAAATTCCATGTGAATGTGGCGCTTCTTATATAGGAAAGACCCGTAGAGCCTTGCGTTTTCGATTGAAGGAACACAAGATCTACATTCGGAATTGTGACCTAAAGTAGTCATTGATGGCTAAACACTTTTACGAAAAGGTCCATAAATTTCTCTTTGAAGAAGCAAAACTAATTGACAAGCCAGATTCAACCCCCAAACCTGTTATTTTGGGAGCTTTTCGTATATATCAGAAGTCTTCGCAACTTGTTAATGAAATGGCATCCACGCCATTTCTATCAAGCGCGTGGAAGCATCTAACTAAAACACGGGACTGTAAACACCATTTATGATGTTATATACAATTTGAATAATTACGTGCCATTCGTCCTGATGAAGCTAGTTCAATATCCAGCAAAACCATGTGTAACGTACCAGAAGATGTGACGTACCTGCCAGAAGGACGCACACGACATAAAGACACATATAAATCAGAATAAAATGTCCGCGTAGCTCAACTGGTAGAGTGACTTATTCCGGAATGAGGGGATCCGGGTTCGAATCCTGGCGTGGACAGAAATGACGGAGAAATTCACTTCGTTATACATGGTTGGCTTGAAAAAATAAATATTTGTGACAACTACGTTGTATTATCTTAATATATGTATATAAGAGAAGTAATTTGGATCTCTATTTTTCAACACAGAAAACACCGACGTCAAGGTTTTTCCAAGTAGCAGTCTTTCCAGGAAGATTGCAAAATGTATCGTTATGTCGCTGGAATCGAGCCATTACCACCAAATTAAATGGAATAGTCGTCAACCTTATGAAAAAAAAACGTCGATGGTTAATTTACAATAAGGCACAACTTTTTGCCAGCTACGTAAAGCGGCGGAAATTTATGCATAAACCAATTTCAACCATTTTTTATAATTGTTTTATAGACGCCGACACTTAGGTTTAAAAAAAAGTAACACTCGTTAATGAAACAATATATATATATACCCTGTCAGACAAACGTGCAGTAAAAAAGCCAGTTACGATGATTTTCTTCTCATTTGAAGACATTCCAATTAAATATGTAAGTAAAATATAGTCTATTGATGATTTTAGGAAAATCCTGACAACCTTACTACATAAGCCAAATCGTGTATTTTTAGATACAGCGGAATAATGTTTTACCCTTAATAAAATAAAGGACATTATAACTTAATGAGCAATTTGTTTCTATAATGTACAATGCTAAATAGCATCCTAAATTTTCAGAGTTTTAGTTTATCACTAAATTTTGCATATTCGATGATTTGGAAAATAAATAATCTGTGTAATCCTTGATGTTTCATTGCAAACCTGTCCTAAAACAAATGTATGCTTATTGATTGCAATTTCTGATTACTTTATGGAAAGCAACCAACCCATTACATCAAGATGATTCAATAAATTACTTTGCTTTAAGTTTTCCATGTACCAAATGGCACTTGTGTTTGAGTGTAATAATATTTGCAAGCTTTTCTTTTTCTCTTACAGGTTTTTGGAACTTTGATGACATACCTTGTAATTCTTATACAGTTAACTCCAGAGCCGTGTTACCTCAAGAAACGTGCTGCACAAAAAGCCTAGTGATGTATAAACAACGTACAAAGGCCGTTCCATAAAAACTGAGAGTAATTTGTTTTGAGCTGGCAGCAGTGCGAAGAGAAAACAAAATCCACACGGACGACTAACTCAATTAAGGACGTTTCTATGGCAACAGTTATTAGCTGTGGCAGACGATTCTGGCTTTGTTATTGCTCAGTTGTTTAAGGTACGTCTGCATTTCGTCATACAGCTATGGAGGTGAGTGATTCAGAGTTAAGAAACGAAATGCCTTATGCGATAAAATTTTGCTATCGTTTGGATAAAACGGCTCCATAAACAGTTGATTTAATGAGGAAAGCTTCCAAAGATGAATGTTGGGGGGGGGAATCAACAATTTTTAGATGGCACCATGATTTCGAAAAAGGGCGTTCGTCGGCAGTACTCGCTCCTAGGCCTGGTCGACCTGAAAGTGTTGTTACGAAGCGTATTTTTAACACTGTTTTGGCAATCCTGCAAGAAGATCGACGAATGACGTGTGAAGACACAGCGGCGCCAACTGATATTTCAAAAACGTTGGCATTCTACGTGACAAATTACTGTTGCATCGTGTGTGTTCCAGATTGGTACCTCATCACCTGTCGAGAGAACAATTGTTAGTCAGAGTTGAAGTGTATCATGTTTGCAAAGGATCCAGACTTTCTAAACACAGTAATAACTACCGATGAAACATGGGTCCACTATTGCGATCCCCTCACATAGCGCGCAACGAGTGTCTGGAGACACGCAGCCTCGCCTCCTTCGAAAAAAGTCAGCGAAACCAAATCAGCTGGGAAAGTGATGATGATAATTTACTTTTATCATAAAGGTATAGTCTACCAGCATGCCGCACCTGCACAAATTACTGTCAATGCTGAGTGTTACATTTGAGTCTTGAAGCGTCTGAGATCACACATATCGATTAAGCGACCGGAAATGGTAGGCAAGTGGACCCTACACCATGATAACGCCCGCCCACATGTGGCTGCTTGTGTTCAACAGTTTATTACGAAATGTAGTATTGAAATCATTCCATAGCCTGCCTACAGTCCTGACCTCGCCCCGTGCGATATCTGGTTGTTTCCAACAATGAAGGAGAAATCCCGTGGTGCAACATTCAACACAGATGCTGACGTTATTCAAGCTGTACAGGGATCGCTAAAGCAGCCTCCACAAAATGCCTTTGGCATATGCTCTGAAAAGTGGACTGAACGATGGGATCGTTGCATATCATCCGAGGGAAGATACTTTGTGAAAGAATGACATATATTTTGCTGTACCTGTATTTCTTCATTTTGTGGGATTTTACTCTCAGTTTTTATGGAACGGCCGTTGTATTTCCATTAAAGCCATCCTTTATCGCGTACTTATTTAGAAGTGCTTTTTTAAGTTTGTTTTATGCTTCATGTGGTGTTTTAGAGTTACTTCGCTGGTTGCAGTTAAACTAATAAAGAATTTAGCACTAAACTTTGTACTGCAATAATTACCCAACGGCGACAAAGTACAAGAAGCTAAGAAACGTACTAAGTATTCGTTGACAGCACTTCTATTTGCAGCTCGTATACTTGCTCTCATGTACTATAACACCAGTCATACTGAGTACTGTCTTTTTTCAACACCCTGTAGGCTTACATCACACTACACACTAGTGTAATCAGATATTAATACACGCACGCACCTCTAACACCCCCCCCCCCAAAATTCCTCTGACACCCCTACCCATAAAAAAACCTCAACACCCCTCCACTTAAAGATGCATAACACACATACAGCATATACACTGAAGAGCAATTGAATTAGAGACAGCTGGCGTTATACAAATTTGGCGCTGTGAGCGGCCCTGTAAACGGAAACGACATGGCGTATCAGCGATCCGACAATATAAGGAGTGATGGGCCGGGAATCAGTAAGACTCGGACGCAGTATAGGTAAGACGAAGGATCTAAGCGCATTTGACCGTTGGCAAATTGTCGGGGCCCGACGAATGGTTCCCTCCATCTCGGAAGTCGTGCAGGAACTGAGATTTTCACGAGCCACTGTGTCACGGATGCACCGTGAGTACATCGAATCCGATAAAACCATCCCTGCAAGAGCCAACTGCCGTGAACAACAGCGTGTGGATGAGCGGGGTCATCGTCGGCTAGCTCGCATTGTAACAACGGATAGACGGGCCACAGTGCAAGAAATCACTCGGCAATTTAACACTGGTGCACAAAAACGTGTAAGCAGCCACACCATCCGGAACCTTCTTCTCGCTATGGGGTACAGAAGCCATCATCCCACTAGGGTACCGCTGCCGACCGCACATCACAGGGTGCAAAGATTAGCATGGGAGCGGGAACATTACCACTGGACCCTAGATATGTGGAAAAATGTTGCCTGGACTGATGCGTCGAGATTCATGTTGGTACGTGCGGATGGCAGGATACGAGTACGGCGCAAACCACATGAAGCGATGGATCCTTTTTGCCAGCTCTTCAAGTTGGTGGGGTTGGCATTGTCGTCTGGGGACTGCTTACGTGGACTGAAATGGGACCCCTGGTACGTGGGACATCGTCTCTCACAGGTCAACGTTACCGGGATATCCTGGACGACTATTTGCTCCGGTTTGTGCGTCTTCAACATCCCACTGGGGACCTCATCCTGCAACAAGACAATGCACCGTGCCATTGCTCCCGAATTGTATCCGAATGGTTGGATGAACACTCCACCGACGTGACCTCGCTTCCTTGGCCATCTAGGTCACCTGACATCAATCCCATCGAGCACATCTGAGATGCCTTCGAGAGAGATGTTCAAGGCTCTGACCCCCTCCATCAAATCCTCGTGAATTGTGGGAGTTTGTTCAGGGGTCGTGGATCCTTATGGATTTCCAACGCTTCCGGTGTCCTGTCGAGTCCATGCCGAGATGAATCGCCGCCATCATCAGGGCGAAAGGTGGTGCGGCATGTTACTAGATAGGTATCTCTAATTCAATTGCTCTTCAGTGTACATACCACTTGGTAATCGCATAATACAGCTGTCAACAGTAATTATCATTTACATGAACCTCCCAACTGTACCTGTGAAAATAATAGCTCTTTTTGCGTATGGTGAATACCAAACTACGTCTCCACCCTCCGGAGTCGGTTATATTCTCAACTGAACTACACCGACCTTGGCTTGACTTGTCGCTGCAACTTACCGTTTTGACTTTTGCGTCACCTGAGTGGTAGGCCATTCAGGTGAGAGCGGCGATTGCGGCGGATCCGAAACCTGCGATTTAACCCCCCCCTTCCTCCCGGGAAAGCGGGGAAAGAAATCGCAGGTTTCGGATCCGCCGCACACCATATTTAAAGGATAGCTCACTGCACGAATTTTTATTGATTACAGATGGGACATGTAGAAGAATCATCACACTTCTTTGTTTCTAAGAGTTGAAGTAAAAATTCCGATTAATTCTCAACGGTGTGTGTGGAAAAAGTACAACACCTTTTTCTGGAACCTCACAGGCAGAAGATTCACTTTTACATTAGTCCTCCAATCTGAAAATACAGCCTTTTTTTTGCAGTGGTGAGATTCGAACACACATCACCCCGTTCGGAAGCTGGTTATTCTTCCGACTGAACTACACCGACGTTGGCTTATCCCCGCTACTTGCTTAAAGAGTAAGTAAAATCATGCAATGCATTGCTTATGATACGCCTTCAAAATAACAGAAATCGCACGCAGACAAATCCTCCTCCCTACCCTGACTGTTGGTTCGTTCAGTATACCTCCGGAACAACATACTAAATTTTTGTCGTAACAGAAGCATTTTTACTCGAGTTATGAGGATAAGGGCTGTGGAAAAATTCTCACTCCTGCTCCCTGTCCTTTGACCCCATTTCGATGATATTAAACAGAACCGGTTCAGTACATCTCCGGAACAACATGATGAAGTTTTGTCGCAATCGAAGCATTTTACGTAAGTCACGGCGCATAAGGGCGATGGATCCCGCTCCTATGTCCTGACCTTTGACCCCATTTCGTCCATTTTCAAAAGGATTCGTCCCCAGGTAGTTCCCTACCACATGCTAACATTTCATCGAAATCGAATTATTATTACGCGAGTTATCGTGCGGACAGGCAGACAGACAGACAAAGCTGGAGCATATACCCTTCTTCAAGCTACGGATAAGCGTAAAAAATGTTTTAATCATACCTGTGCCCGAGTGATCAGAAGCGTATGTTTTGGGGAGTTGTACGAGTTGGGTCCTGCCTCCGCTTCTGAATGAAGCCTTGGTGGTTCTTCTTGTATCAGGGCGTTCGTTTACTCACTTCCATAGAACCAGTGACCCCAAATTAGGAAAGAGCTATCTTCGACATTGTGGCCTTTAATCCTCCCCCCTTAACAATACCGCGAAACAACTTCCAATGCTAATTTTTTTATGCACCATCTAGAATTATTCAGTGCTTCAACTCCATTTTTGTAATGTTACATTTTTACAAACCGTCTTCTAATAGAGCACTTGTTTGTATATATACACAAATACTGTACTCAGAAGTACGTGTTCTCACGTATCACAAAGCGCACCTTATTTTTCTGTAAAGCAATGAGCATGAATACATAAGCACTCAGGAAGTTAAACAAAATATTTTTAATAAACGCACAATAATATCTCATGTTGATAAAAGACTGATCAGTTGTTTTTAGATTACAGTATACATAATGTTTCCGCAATTTTAGTTTCTGAATAAACTGTTTTAAAACCTGCGTCAAGAAAATCATTGATTAGTGTGTATCTGTCGTTTTATAAGCCTGACGTAATTTTCCTGTAGACCTAAGGTGCGCATTTTTATGTGTGTGTATTTAAAGAGGAAGGGAAGGGGAAAAAATTTTTAAATGGACGAAAGAAATTGATAATATAATACGCTTAAACAAAACCGAGTAAAAAGAATCTGATGGGAAAATGTTGGAACGAAGCTTTAACACATGGAGTAGTGCTTCACGATTTGAAAGTAACATTTCCAGTTATCCGAGAGACAAAGTTCAATGCTGCTTCCGCGGCCGAGTGGTCAGAGGCACGGGATTCTGGCTAATAGTTTGAGACCTATATGGGGCATGAGTTTTGTGAGAGTGTCCTATAGGGTCCGCTTTTGCTTTGTGGTGAGATCAGATGGCTGTCGTCCCCTTGGTCGAGGGTTTTTTGTTTTTATTTTTTTATTTATTTAAATATTTATGCTGTTACATTATGACATCATAATTAGAGATATTTATGTGCAATTGAAAAGTAATTGCAGCAAAGGGAAACAGGGAAAAGGCCTGGCAGAGACTTCACTTGCTCTGAATCCCGAAAACAGAACAAATGAGTCAAGCAAAAATCCCAGCCTATTCGCTTCAACCACTAAACACCCGCCGTACTTCGGAAGGCACGCCAAGCCGTGGTACCGAGGTATTGTATCATCTGTTAACAATAAGGTCACCTGTTCCTTCCCTATTGAGGTGCACACTGTGCTCTGGTATTGTCTCGCACTCCGCCACGAGTTATCTCTTCCATCTGGCACCGTTAACCATGCCCACCTGTCTACGCGCTTTCCTATTAGAGCATCTAGACCAGCCCACCCTCACTTCCGCTTCTAGTACGCAGTGTGTAATCCAAGGTAACTGCGTCTGAACCTTCCCTGCTGCTAGCACCCCTAAATTAGGTGTGGGTTATCGCTACAACATTAAATGGAAGATCGTTAAACACACACACACACACACAAATAATTGATGATGGGATATTAATGTCATCAGTGGCGTATACAGCATGCTGGTATGGAAAGAGTTCAGCAAAAAACTGCCCTTTTATTAAAAGAGAGAGTTAATCAACCGATTAATCCACTACAGAATTTTGATTAATCAAAACGTTTAGTCAACAATGCACGGTATACGCAATGTTAATAAGCAATTTTAATATAAAGCTAAAAATAAACAATGCCCCATTACAGTGTGAAATATGGATTTCCTGACTTACTTCAAACGCAACTCATTTCGACGTGCTGTTTTAGATAGTTCTTCACTGAATCAGAACTCAGAAGCACGTGTGTCAAGAGAGTGAGCCGAGGTCAAACATTAGACCTTTGCAGCAAAAAGAGGCAGAGCCCTCCGCAACAAGTAACAACAATTAATGCACCGTTTTACTTGTGACGTGAGGTGCCGTTGACTGTGTGATGTGGTGACGCCATCCACGTGATCACATGATGAGTGGCCCCCAATAAGAACCATGGATTTGATGTTCCGGTTTAAACGTATCCCAGAGATATCCATCAGGGTTTAAATCTGGGGACATTGGGGGCCACAGGGTGATTCCAAACTCAGATGAGTATCCCTCGAGCCATGCCTGGGTGGTTGAGGCCCTGTGTGGAGGCGCATTGTTCTTCTGAAACAGACCATCGGCCGAAGGATGTGCACAGGACATGAAAGCGCGTAGGTAATCGACCAGAACATGGTGGTTGCACGCAGTAGTTAAGAATCGCTCCAGACACACTAAGGAATCTATTGTGTCCCATTAAAAGGCTCCCCAAACCTTCACAGAGTCACCACCGTCTTGAACTGAGGTGACGTGGCACGACGGGGCCACGGCCTCATGCTGTCGACGCCACACCCTCACCCACTCCTCAGCTCTGTATATGGCCTCATGATGTCGATACCACACCCGCACCTACTCCTCAGCTCTGTATATGGCATCTTGCTGTCCACACCACACCCGCACCCACTCCTCAGCTCTGTATATGACTTCATGCTGTAGACGCCACAGCCGCACCCACTCCTTAGCTCTGTATATAGCATCATGCTGTCGACATCACACCCGCACCCACTCCTCATCTCTCATGCTGTCAACGCCACACCCGCACCCTCTCCTCAGCTCTGTATATAGCCTCATGCTGTCGAAGCCACACCCGACCCACTGCTCAGCTCTCATTCTGTGGACGCCACACCCGCACATATTCCTCAGCTCTCATTCTGTGGACGCCACACCCGCATCCTCTCCTCAGCTCTGTATATGACTTCATGCTGTCGACGCCACACCTGCACCCACTCCTTAGCTCTGTATATTGTCTCATGCTGTCGACCCCACACGCACACCCACTCCTCAGCTCTGTATATTGTCTCATGCTGTCGACGCCACTTGCGCACCCACTCCTCAGCTCTCAGGCTGTCGACGCCACACCAGCACATACTCCTCAGCTCTGCACATCTGACCACACGAAGCGATGCCACTCTGCAGAGGTACAGTTTTTTTGTTCCCGGCACAAGGCAAGGCGTAATTTCTGATGACTAGCATTCAACAATGGCACACGAGTAGGGAGTCAGCTCCCGTAGCCCAGAGTATGCAACGTGCGCCATACCGTTTGCTTCCTGGCGCTGCTTGCGCCTCCAACATTTAACCCAGATGTTATTTGCGCTGCCGTTGCCAAGTGGTTGGTCTGTACGAGCCTTATAAAATACGTCGACCCCGGTCATCAGTCGTGTATGGTCTTCGGCTGTGTGCTCTCTGGGCAATGTTATGTACGTCGTTGGCAGACCCTTGATACGGTTGCTCTCAGAAACCCTAGAGTTCTTACCACTTAGGCGGTAGAATGACCTTTCTATCTTGCGCCAACAATACGTCCACGATCAAAGTCGCTAAGATTACCAGGTTTACCCATTCTCATCGATTGCGAGACACTGTTGGGAAGCCCTGATATCCGCCTATTTATAGCCTGCTTTCCGGTTGGGTCTGTTCCACTCTCCGAGGGGAATGCCCATGTTAACTGCCCATCGCCCGTATCTCGAATGCTGCTTTTACTGAGTGTATATGTTACTTTAAAAGCCCGAACACTGGTAAATCCTAGGATGACCTGTAAATCCTGGCATTTATCATACTAAGGAGGTAAAAGTCCGAAAAATACATGTAAACGCTTTCATTTCGGCCTTTTACCAAACCGTTTCGGTAAATAGCATCATCATTTGCCAACATCACTTGGTAAAAGTGCGGTTTTTTTGTAAGTATTAAAATATTGTAACAGTCATTTATGTTGCATAAGTTTTATATCATATCTGTTGTACTGGGCCTATATTTTTTATTATCATTGTTTATTGAAAAAGTTTGTAATTGGAATAAGAAATTAGAATAGCTTACTTTAACACCTTTAGCTTCTTTGACTTCATTCAACAGAGAATTGCATTATTAAATAAAAATTGTTAACCTTCTTATTATTCACTGATTCACTCAAAAGATCGTAAAACGTTTTCTGCACAATATCACTCATTTTTATGAAAGAAATAAAAAAAAAACGTTAAATATATAAACACAAAAAACAAACTGGATCTAGATCGTCGCCGCTCACACGCGTCTATGCTCGTACGAAGTAAGACTACAACTGAACTGTTAGGTACGCGAACAACTAGAAGAGTCATGAGCATGTCGGGAGTTCAACATTTTATTAAAGAAAAAGATACAGGCGCACCACATATGGTGAAAACAGAAGAAGAACAATGAATGATCATATGTACAAGGTAACGCCCACAAAATAAAACGAAAAATGCTAAAATCACTGAAAATGGTACACACCATTCGGAAGTAAACAACACAAACATGTACACAGTATAACTAGAGGGTATACGGCAAAAGCAAAGACAACTGTAGGTGCAATGAACATGGTCAAGAACTCGTGTGATGAAGAAGCTTACAATAGGCATAGCAATCAAGCAGAGGAAAAGTCGGGAAGTACAGCACATCTAGCTTACAGGCAAAGAAAACAGGCTATGAAACAGATACAGACTAACACGCGAAGTTGTAAACAGGAGAAGGCTAGGTTTGAATAAATGAAAAAGAACAAGCAAACACAGTCCCAAGATAGAGCACAGTAAGGTGATGACAATTGATGCATACTTGAGAGGTTGGGACATAGAAGAAAAGAACATTAGAAGCTTACACAATGACAAAACAAATGCAGAAAACAACACGGTACACTGTAACAAATAGATCAAAGTAGTAAACTATGAGCGAAAACAAACGCAGAAATACAAATCAAACACTGATCAAGAGAGTATAAAATAATAGAGATATTAACAAACATATACTATAGTAAGAACATGGCAGAAACAACATGGTGCACTTTTACAAAATAAATCACGTGTCACACTGCATACAAAACGTACACAATAAAATATAAAAACTCGCTTCAATCGGCGAAATTAAGATGAGAAGAAGGTATGGGATATGCAAAAGTATCTAGTAAGCAGACAACTCAATTTTTAGAGTAGAACAAAAGCCGTAAGGTAAGTAACTAGGCAGCATTCAAAAACACAAAAGAATAAGTAGAAACTATAGTCCGATGACCTTAGACTCAAAAATGGACCTGTGTAAAGCCATGCAAGACAGCAGGAATATAAAACACGTTTACAATGCAGCGATCGTAAAGGGAAGCGAAGTATACAGGTAGAATATGCATAACTATCATACAGTTAACAACTTAACACAACACAACATTTTACTCATGATAACTTGCCTGAAGGAAGGTACAATGTTATACCAAAATGGAAAATTTTACACAATATCGCACAACGCGTTTCACAGATACACGATGCGATATGAGGAAATGGGTCTTTCATCTCAAAAGATAAAGCGTCGAATCATCGACGTGGAACCACCCAGCATCTTGCACCCAGGCAGACCGGAAAGAAGATATAGATTGAGGAGTAGACGCTGTGAAATACTCCAACCAGAGCTGAGCCAAGGTGCGGTTCTGAAAGAACTTCCGTAAAATCCCACCAGCAGAAACGATGCTGGGTATAGTAAAATTGGAGCTTAGGGAGAGGCGGTAAAGTTGGATAACATGTTTCGCGAGAACAATTAAGTAGGCCCAGACATCAGGAAGTTTAAGTGGTGGGTGCTTTGTGAGAAGCAACCAGGAACATGCTTGAAAGGGGAGATCTTGTGAGCAGATAGCGCCAGCAAGTCGAAATGCAGTGTGAAGCAGCGGCCACAAGATCGGGCAATGACAATATATGTGCTCGATGTCACCTTCGGAATCACAAAAACAACAGAGTGGAGAAGGAGAGAGGGACATATGGAAGAGAGAAGAAGGAACAGGAAGGCGACGGTGAAGAAACCGCCATTGAATATTACGCTCTAGCGGGGAGGAGAGAGGAGAAAAGGAAGCAGTCCAGATAGTAGGAGAAAGCGAATGGGAGACCTCTAGGAGTGGGTGTGGAAGAGCAAAGGGTGTTCGGAGAAAATTGTAGATCAAAGAAACAGTTAAAGAGGAAATGGGGACGGTGGAATCTCGAAGAGAGACGAAAAAAGGGAGAGAAAGGCTAGGGCCAGAAACGGAGATAAGACCAGTTTCAGAAACAAGGGAGGGGGAGAGGAAACGGAGGGTAGAGCGAAGGAGGGAAAAATCCTCCTCCTCGGAAGGAGTAGGATCAGGGACAAGAGAGGAGAGGGGCTTCCAGGATTAATCGGTATTAACCAGAGCTTGCACAGTTAAAATCCCAGAGCGGACCCAACAGGGGAAGATAGAGTAGGGTTGGTCGAAAGAGTGAATCAGAGTGGAAAAGAAAAGCGGTTTGGCGAGGAGATCGCGGGTAGTAGAAGGAGGTGCACGGAGAAGTGGAAGTGAACGGAGAAACGCTAGAGCTTCAGAAAGAATGGATCGTCGCCGCTCACACGCGTCTATACTCGTACGAAGTAAGACTACAACTGAACTGTTAGGTATGCGAACAGCTAGAAGAGTCATGAGCATGCCGAGACCTGCGCACTACACGCTCACCTGCGTTGTCACGTGCGCGCTGCAGGCTTTGACAGACTCATCGCTGATTTGAGACTTTTACCAATTGGTGCTGTAAATGCCCGAAATGAAAGCTTTTACAAATATTTTTCGGACTTTTACCACTTTAGTATGGTAAATACCAGGATTTACCTGTCAAACCTAGGATTTACCAATTTTCGGGCTGTTACAGTGACATAATATATTCTTTACCAAACTCTGCCACCTAGCGCAAAAGTATATTGCTTAGGAAGAGCTGAGAAAGACAGGTTTACGCCACTTAACAGGAACATTTTTATCGAAAAAACTGCGAAATCGAATTTCATGCCACTTTTTGACAAAATTTTGCATCGGAGAGGCTGGGAAATTTTTGACTCGACGTTCTCTTCCGGTAGCAACTTTTTCCGTTGTGAAGACGCACCATTTTTGATGGTTTCGAGTCTGAGTTCTTTTCTATGAAACTATTGCCAGAGAAAAAGCTTCATCTTCTGGAGTGTGCCTTTGCTTATGTTTTTATCCTACCCCTTTTTTTGAGGCTTTTAAAATTTTTCTACTTCAGTTGGACACTAGGGAAGTGCTTCAATGGGAGACACAGGTGTAACTTTTAATGTAATTCTGTTCATCGATCTCGATAGTGTTACCTCGTAAGGGGAAAAAACCTTTTTCTGATTAGTGTCTCCTGATTTGCAAGATAACGTCAAGCTAAACTACTTATTTAAAGCGACATATTGAAAAAATAGTAGCCACGCCCGTTCTCCAAACGGTGAATATATAAAATATTTTTTTACGCTTTCCAACCGTAGGTTGAAGAAGTGTATATGCTCCAGGTTTGTCCGTCCATCTGTCCGTCCGTCTGTCTGTCGGCACGATAACTCGCGTAAAAATGGTTCGATTTCGATGAAATTTTAGTATGTGGTATGGAACTATCTGGGGACGAACCCTATTCAAAATGGGTGACGTGGGGTCAAAGGTCAGGACATAGGAGCGGGATGCATTACATTGCTCTTTATGCGTCATAACGCGTAAATATGGTTCGATTTCGATGAAATTGTAATATGTCGTAGGGGACCACCTGAAGGCGAACCCTATTGAAAATGGACGAAATGAGGTCAAAGGTCAGGACATATGATAGGGATCCATTCCATCGCCCTTATCCCATACTATTAAAGGAACACTTCTTGTATGTATGCAAATTTTATTTTGAAAACGGCTCTAAGGATTTTGATGAAAGTCGTTAACATACCGTTTCCTGGTACTAGAAATCTATTTAGCTTGATCTCGACTTTAGGAAAATTCGTTTAGTGGTTTAAATAAACACCCCGAATAACTACGCGCTTTTAGTGTCATTGCGTCGTCCCGTTAATGTTACCCATGCTTAGAAATCTTATGACGTCACAATCTGGCTACAGAGATGTGAGATGTTGGCGCGCGGTCACGCCATCTGTCTCAATACGTCACGCGTTGTGTGTGGATCATATTAAAGTTTAATGACGTCACACTCTTGCGAGCAGCTGGTCGCGATTCCCATCTGCCTCATTACGTCACGCGTTGTGTGCGTATGTCCGTCCGCACGATAAATCTCATAAAACTACTTCGATTACGAAGAAATTTTAGTGTGTGGTATGGGAACACCTGGGAAGGAATGCTGATGAAAGTGAACGAAATGGGGTCAAAGGTCAGGACATAGGAGCGGGATCCATTCCATTGCTTTTATGCGTGATAACTAATGTAAAAAAAGTTCGATTTCGATGAAATTTTAGTATGTGGCAGGGGACTACCTGGGAACAAACCCTATTGAAAATGGACGAAATGGGGTTAAAGGTAAGGACATAACAGCTGATTTACTTCCAACGCCATTATGCGTCATAACTTAAGTAAAAATGCTTCGATTTGGATGAAATGTTAGTATGTTATAAGGGGACGATCCTATTAAAAATAGGCGAAATGAGGTCCAAGGTTAGGCCACAGGAGCGGAATCTATTCCACAGCCCTTATGCATCATAACTTACGTAAAAATGCTTCGATTACGACAAAACTTTATCATATATATTATTTCGGACGTATACTGAACCGGTTCTGTTGAATATAATTGAAATGGGGTCAAAGGTCAGGGCACAAGACCGAGGTTTATTCCACAGCCATTATGCTCATAACTTGACTAATGATTTCTGGTATGTTGGAAAGCGTATTATAATCAATGCATTGCATGATTTTACTAACTTGTTTGAACATAAAATTGAAGAAACGGGAAAGTAATTAAGTGAAAAAAAAAGTAATTAAGGAAATGAAAAGTAATTTAAGATCGTAACTCTTTTACGATTTAGAACTGGGTCGTGGGATCAATGCATACGGTTTCACGTAAAACAGTAGCAAGCTTTGGCGCCGCCTAATTTTAAATCAAAATTTCGTAGAATTTTTACAAATTTCAAAGTTTTTTAAAGAGTTCAAAGTTTCTTCTGAAATCAGATTTCAAAGTTTCTGTTTTTTACAGATTCCAAAATTTCAGATTTCAAAGTTTTGGAAATTCTACAAATTTCAAAGTTTTTTTACAGATTTCAAAGTTTCTGGCATAATCTTCTTTAAACCTATCAGCATTTTGAACTGTAAAGAAAGCTAGTACCACCGAATATCCCCTGCACGCCTTAGGCAAAACAGGGATTAATCGAACTCACTGTAAACGCTGTTGGATGTTGCAGCAACAATCCCACAGAACTACAGACCCGAAGACATTCCTCTGTTACCCATTTCCGACTGAGAGACTTGCCTCCCGACGAACTGGGACCAACCGGTCCTTTATTAATCAAAAATTGTAATGCACACTATCCCTATAATAAACAAATTATCACAGTGTACACTTCGCAAAAATTTTAAACACATTAGGAAGCAAAAATAACACCAACATCCGTTGTGTCAGACAAACAGCCGGAACTTCGGCAATGTGGAACACAACTCGGATTCTCAAACAAGGATTAAAATAAGAATTTTCAGAAAGCTAGGTCATTCTTTTGAATTTTTTGGGGATTTCAGGTTCTTCTAGGTGTGGAAGTGGTTGAAAAATTCAAGGAGACAATGTTCCGAAGCCGCGATTTTGATGTTTTGGTTTTCGGACTTTTCTAGGTATTCAACTCTTAAGACATATATCAACATACCAATTTTCAGATCTCTAGGCCATTCAGAAGCAGTCAAACAATTAGCGGAAGGAAACACTAGCATTTTCCCATTTTGCTTTATATACATAGTGTGACGTGCCTGCCTCGCAGGACGCACACGACATAAAGGCAGATAGCAGCGAGAACGAACGTCTGCGTAGCTCAGTTGGTAGAGCAACTTATTCCGGAATAAGTAGACTCGAGTGGCGCAGAGCATTCAGTGCCAGTTTTTATTAGTGGTGTCCAGAAATGTCAAGGATGCCAAAATATAGCTGCGAGTCTTCACTACATTGCCCTAGTGCATAAGAAGCAAATAAAAGCTATGTAACAATGAATTTTGATATTGGGCAAAGAAAAGAAAAACTATAGTGAAGCATACTTCAATTTTCTTTCTTTGGAGACTGTGAAATATACTCACGGACAATGAAATTCGCACGCCAAGAAGGAAGCATCGGATTAAACTGAAAGCTTACGGACGTAATGATAAAGATGAATGATGCACATGATGGCAAAAACAGAGCTGCAGGTCAATTACAGAGGGATCTGTGGCACGCAGTCCGATCATCTTCAATAATGCGCGTCGATGCATGCTTCAATACGGTCCTGCATGGAGGCAAACAGACGCTGGATGTTGTCCTGCGGCAGACTGGCCCACACGTGTTGGACGGTGTGCTCCAAATCCCGGATAGTGCAGCACGGTGGCAGCAGGTGTTTCAAATGGTCCCACACGTGCTCGATAGGGGACATGACCAGGGAGCAGAAGGCTATGGAAATGTCTAGACTTGACGTAGGCAGTCCTGGACAACAGGAGCCGTGTGTGGGCGTGCATTATCCTGCTGGTATAAGGCACCTGGAATCCTGGCCAAGAATGGGAGCACATGGGGCCGTAGAAACTCATCCACATACCGCTGGCCCGTCAATGATTCACGTACAACTACTAGAGCTGATCGGCTATCGTAGGCTATAGCTCTCCAGACCATAATGCGTGCAGTGAGGGAGGTGTGGCGGTCGATAGCGAGGTTGGGATTGTGTCGTTGACTCGGGGACCTTTAAATCCGGACACGATTATCTCTGTTTCCAAAACGAAGCGGCACCCTTCGCTAAACAACACACGTCACCAGTCAGTGGTGTTCCACGTCGCTCTGGCGGGGCACCACTGCATACGGAGCCGGTGATGTTCCGGTGTTAATGGCAGCATACGTAAGGAGCGCTGGGATCGCAGATTCGCTTCTGCGATTCGTCGAGGAATAGTTCGTGGGCAAACAGGATCGGCTACATCTGCCTGTATAGTGGACTGGGATCCGTTCGTGCCCGGGGCACGATCCGTCGATCCTCTCTACCGGTGATCCTCCTGGTCCGTCCGGAGCCGCTCCGCCGTGTGGCAGTGCTGTCACGTGTCCACTGCTTCCAACACAGTCGGACGGTATGGTCAGAATGATCCACGTGGCGGGTTATACGGAGCGCCGACCACCCTTCGGTTTTCAGCACAATGATCAGGTCTCTCTCAAAGTCCGTAAGTTGGGTAAATCGACGTCTCTGGCGTCTACCCGGCATTTTAATCACTCTGTACTTTTGCTTGAGTCGGCAGGTGCTTTTCGCTTTCTTGTTGCATCGACTACACGCCGGTTTATAAGGCTGCCGTTTCGTGCTTGCAGCGCTACCAGAGGGTGTGTTGTCATGCGCACTCGCACCAAACGTGGATCATTTGCATACTAGCAGGCATTCTAGATATTTGCAAAGTTTCGCGGTTGTAGCATGTTTTATTCTAGGTGCGCAAAGTTCATTGTCCTCGAGTGTAGATGAAAACCCGATGCTTTTATTTGAACTGCGGTATCTGTTTTTACTTCTGTATTTATGAGAGAAGTGCTTTGGAAGTCTCGCAGTTTCAACGACAGTAAGAAATATTTCTGTTCGTGCGGACGAAGGCCTCCGTACCTAGAATACGCGTAAGTTACGTGACATAATGCACAGTGAAACCTGTCTAGCAAGGTCATCTAAGGTTCTGTGAAAAAATGACCATCTTAATAGGAGACCGACAAATAGAGTGGTTTAACTTATTAAAATTTCTCCGCTTCAAACTGAAACACGAAATAAAAAAGACCTACTTTTTTTAATGCAGCCTGTTGTTAAGTGCTTATTCTTTCTTTCTTTCTTCCCTGCCATTTTATAATTTAGAAATATTCTTCATATAATCTCTCACTAAGAGCCAGAAGTAAGACTGAGGAATGGATAAGTTGTTCGTAACATAAGCACGTTGTTGCATATAGGATCATCTATCACATGTTTTCCCGGAGGAAATGGAAGGTAAGGAGATGCTGAACGCAATAGCAGCACTACTGCTGTTGAGCTTTGAAAACACTTCCACAATCCTCCTCCTTTCTCTTACTTAAGGTCAGCGATGTGTTCTTTTGGCCATCAAGTGGACTCCAATAATAGGGCAGGTTTGTGAAAGGCTAGGTTTATTAGGATGATGAGGATAAACTCCTCTGTTACTTCACGCTCTCATTTAGACATAATTTACTTTCATTTTTGGTTTCTTTCTCTATGTAAATTTTGAGTTCATTCTCTTTAAGCCTTTCAACCTTAAAGTTATATTTTCCTCACTCAATGAACGTTTTGTAGCAGTAGTCCTGAGGTCAGGGTGAAAGACATGTGCGTGGGACAGGATAAAAACGATCTATATATAATGTGTGCAGCGAGCAGTGAAAACTGTAGTGTGGGTAGATTAAATTAGCGTTGCTGTAAGTCGTATTTTCACGACTAGCTATTGTGACGTATATTCTAAATTAACTTTCCTTTTTAGTTTCCTTCCCTATGTAAATCTTGATTTTGTTCTCAGTTATACTTCACACTTAACGTGATATCTTCTCTCTCAAACGAATACTGTTGGTAACACTATTGAGGTAGAATCAACGTGACGTATGCCTGTTATGAGATAAGAACCAGAGATATAAACTATGAGACAAGAGTTGCTCGTGTGGAGTGTGGAGTGTTAGAGATGTGTTATGTGATTTCTATACTATTCTGGAGTGCTATAATCTGTGCTGGAGAATTAAAACCAATTTCCGTAAATTTGACTTCTGTTTTAAATGTTTCGTTTGGCCGTTAAGGTTTAATTTAGGAACTCTTTCATCGTATGGTGATATTTTAAAATAACGTAGCAGTACGAAAAGACATTTACGTTATACTATATGTAAAGAAGTTATATTTGTTCTGAGATTCCTGGAGCCTCAAGATATAGCGGCTCAGTTTGTGGCTTTTAGTGTAAAGTAGAGCTGCTGACTATGTTGCATACTGCTGAGGATTATCTTCAATGCATAACTGAACCTGAATGCCAATAAAGATTGATTTCGTAAGTTGAAAAGACTCCTTTTGGCCGTTTAGCTCAGTTTATAGGTAAGGATTTGCTAGTTATTTGAGGCATAACCCGAAGAGGCTCCAGTGATACCAACACCGACAGACAGTACGATAGGTAATGTTTAAGTAAAAGAAGACATTTTAAAAAAGAAGACATTTTAAAAAAAAAAAAACATTACAAAGATCGAACACGCGTACCTTAATTAGCAGGAAACCATACAGCCTGAAAACAAAATTTTAAAAACTTCGTAGACCCCATGGACCACCCACCAGTTAAAATTTCGTTAAGGGTGGTGACAGAGAGAGAAAAAGAAACAGGTGTTTCGTATTTTTAAACTCACAGCCGTTCCTGTTCACTTTCATTCGGGAGCTAATATAACATGTAACTTTTCCCTTTGAGGAGATTTAAAGCTACGACTTAGTAACCACGAAGTACAGATATATTATCTTATGCATAAAAAAATGGCTTCTCGTGGATGCGTCTGCAGTTGGCCGCCAAATAAAGAGGAATGGTTTTAATGAAAACTTTTCCACGTTCAAATTGAATGCTTACCTTACATTTGCATGTATCTTTTTACCCTCTCTTCCAACCAGTGTACTACAACTTACGTTTAATAAGTTCCAGGACTGACCGCGTAACTGACGTAACGATAGTGGGATAAAAATATCACGTGCACGCCAGAAGACATCAGTCGTTGGCCAATCAGCGTACATATGAAAACCGGTTTATACCGGTTTTCAGGCGACAGACCGACATTGATGGAGTCTCAGCAAGCGTTTTCGTCCCATTTCATTTTGGCCATCGAAGAACAGAGAGTAAACATCCGTTCTTGTTTGGAAACATAGTGAATTAGCTACTAAAACGTAAAGAATGTCAAAAGAAGCGTATGAGCTTTAACAGCATTATCACGCAGCAGAGTTTTCAGATGGTATGTACGGTTACGTGATGGGCCGGAATCTTTTCATGATGATACCCACTCGCCATATAAGAAAGTCCGCATGCAACCATCAAAGACAAAGACAATGCTGACAGCTTTCTTCGATTCGAAAGGTACCAAAGCCGTCTAGAAAACACGAGGCCATGTCACTGGAGAAATGAATTCCCTCCGTTTATGACGTCACTCTCATGTTACTCGGACTGACACGTCGGTGTCATTTTTGACGTCACACACGACAGCGTTGGAAACCAATTGGAAGCCTTGGTTTCTGCATGACGTCACCAATAGAGGGAACTCTATTCTCTAATGTCATTGCCTTGTGTTTTCTAGACGGCCTCGGTCAGGCGGTAAATCAAGAATTCTACAAGCAAGTCTTACGACATTTACGCTGCGGTATTCGTCGCCGTTGGCCCCAGTTATGTGAATCCAGAAATTAGTTCTTTCTCCATAACGCAAGACGACATGCCGCATTGTCAGTCCAGCTGTTTCTATTAGTGATAACATGAGTGCCACTCAAAACCGCCAGCTTTTTCCAAATAACCGGGAAAAGAGAGTGACCGTCATCACAGGTTGAACTGCACATCGAAATTCATGTCTTCACAGGACGCGGCTACATGAACAACATCTGCATTTGAAACTGAAATTGAACCAGCTCACGTGTTGATATCGCAATCATACTTTCATCTTAAAACAAAACTAGGTTTTTGTGTTACGTGAATGACAATATTTGGTTGCTTAGATGGGGGTAAAAACTGTTTCGTTTGTGAGTTTCTGCGTGACATGACTTAGATGGTGTCTACTGCGCTAAGGTATGTCTGAGTCAAATCGACAGTTATATAGAGGTAAGCCTGCCGGCATAGTTGAGTTGGGAGAACAGCCACTCCGGAGTAGGAAGTCGTAGCTTCGAATCTTCTCACAAGGAAAGGTTACATGTTATAATGGCTCTCGAAAGAGAGTGAATATTCTGGCAACGAGATTCAAAAATTTGTGGGATGATTCTTCCACACAACGTACCGAGTTAGAAAAACGAGTAGAGCCCGCTTATAACGAGCCCGTATTTAGCGAGATCCCGGTTTTAACGAGCAAACCAGGAACTTTTCTTTGGTATAAGGTGAACTCAAAGCTAATTTTATCGCTTTTCAAGTAAAGAACAAAATTTAACGATATTTAGGAAGCATGTTTGACAAAGAGAACAAATTGGATGGTGAAATCAGTAGGCGAGTGAATTCTTTTATGAAAGTCATGGCTGCTTTGGGAGGTTTTCACAGGAATGATGAGTTCTCAAGAGAGTCCCGCATGACTGTGTATGAAAGTGTAATAGTTCCGACTCTGATGTATGGCAGTGAAACTTGGGTACTACAGAAAAAAGAAACACTCGTTTGTGTGCTGGAGAAATGCGTTGCTTGCGGGGAGTTGGTGGCAAGACACGTTCTAATTGTGTAAGGAATGAAGATGTGCTGCATTTGTTTAATGTAAAACAAAATGCTACCAAGGTGGAGACTGATATGCTTCGGTGGTTTGGCCAGATTGAAAGAATGAGTGATGAGAGGCTTACCAAGAAAATCTTTTTAGCCCAAGTGGCAGGAAGGAAAGGCAGAGCAAGGCCAAAGAAGTCATGGGTGGATCAGATTCAGGTGTGTTTGCATGAGAAAAAGATTATGAGTATGAAGTATAGAAGATCTTGTGTACGGCGTGTGATGGACATCAGTGAAGCCCGAGTTATAGGTCAAGATCACTGTAATTGGAGACGTTTGATACCTCAACAGTAAATAAAATTTATCTGGTAGTTTGCATTTCTTTGTGGAGCTAACCTCTGAATCTCAGAGAACAGCTTAGTGATATGTATACTCATAATCGTATGTAACAAGGGACAGAAAAGATAAAATGATCATTTTAACAAACGCAGTGTTCTGGAATGGAGGAATAAAAATGGTGACACACAGAAAGAAGTTTGAACAACGCAGAAGAATTTTAGTGTAGCAGTAGAAAAATGTATAACGAACGAAGTAAATTTCTCCGTCATTTTTGGTCCACGCCGGAGAACGAACCCGAGTCCACTTGTTCCGGAACAAGTCGCTCTACCAACTGAGCTACGCAGACGTTCGTTCTCGCTGCTATCTGCCTTTATGTCGTGTGCGTCCTGCTGGGCAGGCACGTCACATCTCACCCGCCCCCGAAAGAGGGCCAGGGGCATGACCCATGGGTCAGCCGTGACCATGGATCTTTGTAGGCAGCCTTTCGCTGTAGAACGTGCACTTGAGAACTCCCAGTTAATCTGGTGTGGAATGCAACGTCACACACAATTATTTTTCGATGGGCTTGAGAAGAGATTCTCTTATTTTTCTTATCTCGCGGTGTGGAAAGAACATCACACCATTGCGAGATCTTTAACGGCCGGGTTATCCGGGAAGTTCGGGCTTCATTAGAACGAAGTAAATTTCTCCGTCATTAGTGGTCCACGCCGGGGAACGAACCCGAGTCCACTTATTCCGGAACAAGTCGCTCTACCAACTGAGCTACGCAGACGTCCGTTCTCGCTGCTATCTGCCTTTATGTCGTGTGCGTCCTACGGGGCAGGCACGTCACAAATGTTAATATGAAAGATGAGTGCACTCGGTCACAGTCCTATGCAACAACCACTGTGTGTGTGTGTGGAAAAATTCCAACTCTTTTTGAATCAAGAGACTGCGGCGATCACGAGGTATTTAATGCACTAAGTATTATTCGGCGAAAATGAAGAGAGATGTTTCCACGTGATGTCTGCTTCCGGATTCGTTGCTACTATGTATGCTTATTTTATTTTAATTTTTATCACAGTAGTGAATCAATTTCATCTTTTAAGTATATCCAGCATACACCGATACATTATGACCACATACCTAATAAGCTGTATGACCCGCTTTTAGCCCCGCAAAACAGCGGTCACTCGGCAAGGCATCGATTCGATGAGGTGATGATAGATATCCTGGGGTATCTGATACCATAATGTCAACGTTAGGTCCTCCATTTCACGTACATTTGGGGGGTGGGGGTGGGGGTGGTAATTCAGCGTGAACCCGCTTTTCTAAGTCGAATCACAAATTTTCGATTGGTTTGATGTTAGATGAATATGGAAGAGAAAAACTACGTCCCTTACGTTTCTCAAGAAAGTGAACTTGTTTACTGCTCCGATGTCCTCGGTTTGATGCAAATGTTCAACATTCATCATGAAGCGGAAGATTGGAGACTCTTCATTGACTCATCACAAAGAAGTCGGAAAACTGTACTTCTTCACAACGGCAACAAATACGCTTCTATACCGGTTGGACATCCGTTCATTTGAAAGAGAGGTATGAGAGTTTAGCCTTGATCCTGACCAAGCTTAACTACAAGAAATCCTTGGTCAACAGAGTGGTTACACCGAGTACCCCTGCTTCCTCTGCGATTGGGACAGTCATTCTAAAGCCAAGCATTGGACTCAGAAGGTGGGGTCAAGCAGGACGCTAAAAGTAGTGGAAAAGAACGTGCACTTCGAATCTTTGGTGGACCCAAAAAAAGTACTCCTGCCTCCTCTCCACTTCTCATCAAACTTGGCATCATGAAGCAGTTTGTGAAAGCTCCGCCTAAAATATGGGGATACTTTCAAGTACCTGGCAAGCAAGTTTCCACGGCTGTCAGAAGCGAAGCTGAAAGAAGGGGTTTTCTTCGGTCCTGACATTCGAAAACTCATTAAAGACGAAATCTTTGAAACCAAAATGGATGACATTGAGAGATCGGCTTGGACATCTTTTAAAGAAGTTGTAAAGAAGTTTCTTGGCAACCAGAAAGACCCTGACTTCACGAACATCGTAGGAAACATGCTAGAGAAATTCAAAGCCTTGGACTGCTCAATGAGCTTGAAGCTCCACTTTTGGAACTCCCATCTAGGCTATTTCCCAGAAAATCTAGGCGCTGTGAGTGAAGAACAAGGAGAGAGATTCCAGCAGGACATAAAGGAAATGGAACGGAGGTATCAGGGCCGGTGGAATGTGAACATGATAGCTGACTACTGCTGTATGCTGAACAGGGAGGAGCCGCAAACAGTGCACAACAGAAAAAGTTCTAAACAAAGCTTCGAGGGGAAGAAGAAGAGACATTATAAAGAATTTTGACTTTGTGGTAGCTATAACAAACATAACAAATTAATAAAATGTAAAATAAAGCTTATTTTTAGGTTTTTTGTAAATAAAGTTTTTTGACCCGGCTTGATCTTGTGTCATTCATCCTCACTTTGTGGAAAAACATTACGTGATAAAGGGAAAAGCTCAGCATTTCTGAACTCAGCGTATCAAAAAACATTAGAAACACCTAAAACGGTGCAGAAAAAAAGTATTATTTCGCAGAACTGTGTAATCGGCGTATCTGCGCTGATTTACCAATGCAGGACATAATTCGACTACATGCCTGTTGTTATTATTGGATCTATAATATAGCGAAGTGCGCCGGAATAAAAAGCGAACTGTAAGTAAATATAGCTTGAACTTTATTTGAGTGACTTTGCTTCACTTCGAGTAAGTGAATACGAAAAATAAAAGTTACGTAGTGTTCTCAAAAGCTACATATACTCGTTGTTACACATTGTAGAACATTATAGAGTATGAAGAAGAAAACAAAAACGCATTGTATGTTACAATCATTTATTTGTGCTTGCTTTTAACTGTTACAATGTATTTTAAATAAAAATTGAAGTAAGAACCCAGTTAGATTTCCCACTACGTACACCATGCTATTTCACACAGAGTTACAACGGAAATCACACTGAATCTTTCTGAGTAATCATGTTAATATAAAAGGATAAGGAAATCGTCTTTCTTTTTGATGACCCATTATTAATCACACTCGACTGCTGAAGGTGTCATTTGGACGAAAATTACGACGCAAGTCAACACCGTGCCAAGAATCTGCAAAATTCGAAAAAAGAATAATCACAAAATGTATTCGCATGAGTCAAAAGTCAATAGCTCTAAGAGTTTATGACAAGAAAGTAATACGAGATCCGCTCAAAAAATTCCCAGACTAGGCCGATACACAACAAAGTACTTACGTTACTTAAGTCTGGCTATGATCTCCCTCAAAGTAGTTTCCTTGGGCATGGGTACATCGCTGCCAGCGTTTTTGCCACTGTTGGAAAGCTCGCTGGAAGTCCTGTTCGCAAATCGTGTCAAGCACCGGCAACCCTTGAGCTTCAGCTTCATCTTCGGGAACAGAAAGACGTCGCAAGGGGTCAAATCCCGTGAGTAAGGCGAGTGAGGAAGGGTAGTCATGCTGCTGCGTCTGCAAACCTGGCGTGTTGCTAACATTATGTGAACTGCTGCACTGTCGTGATGGGGCAAGAAATCGCCGCTGCGCCACATTTCAGGTCGTTTGCGACGAATGTCCTCCCTAGGACGCCGCAGAACATCGCAGTAGAAAACGGTAGGGACGGTCTGGCCCTGGAGGACGAATTCACGGTGCACAACCCCACTAATGTCGAAGAACACGATGAGCATGCTTATGGTTGCGCTAAGGATATGTCGGACCTTCTTCGGTCTTGGAGATGCCGGACTCTTCCACTGCGACGATTGTTGTGTGGTCTCCGTGTCGTAACCGTAGGCCCAAGTCTCGTCCCCAGTGATGACCAGCGACAGGAACGTTGGCTTATTCACCACCTGCTGACGAAGATCATGACAGAGTTCGACACGGAGCGCCTTCTGCTCGGGGTTCAGAATCTTTTGGCACAAACTTTGCAGCAATGCGGTGCATGTTCAAAACCGACGTCATAATTTCTTGCATTGTTCCGTATGACACACTGATGATGGTAGGGATGTCTTGAATGGTTCTCCGACGATCCTTATGCATCAGTTCCCTAATTTTGCCCACATTTTCGGGGGTTTTGCTCGTGGACAGTCGCTCTGACCTCTTGTAGTCTCCCAATGCCGTTCTGCCGCTCTTGAAGCGCGAGTCCCACTCAAAACACCTCGCACGACTCATTGCTTCATTGCCATAAGCCTGCCGCAACATTTCATGCGTCTCCGTTCCGGATTTGCCGAGTTTAACGCAGAATTTGATGTTCGCTCGCTGCTCTATGTTTGCAGTCCATACCGAAATCGCAGCTGTGTTCTGCACGTGGTCACCAAATATCGTGTAGCACAGCTCCCGAGGTTCACAGGACGACACTACTCACCACAATGACTCCTGAAGGTCATTGCCCTCGACCGCTGCTCACGCATCTGCGTACTTCCATATGTTGGCACGCTACGTTCCTAGTCTCGGAACTTTTTGATCGCACTTCATAAAGTAAGAAAACTGGAAAATATGAGAAATGGGATGTGTGACACGTGATCGAATCAACAGAAGCTTCTGATTTTTGAACTTCATCTTAAGGTGAGAAAGCCGCTCTAGTGGCCGAGTGCCCAGAGCTGTACGTTTCAGGCTAGCCGTCCGAGTTGTATGAGCCCGCACATGCCTAGCGCCGCTGTCCCAAATGAGGCATCAGTGGTGCGCTTATTATTGTACGGGACTGATTCTCAATCCACGTTAGAACCAAAGGTCCAAATTAGAGCCGGTCGACTACTTATAGCCCTGAGAATTGCTCATGAACGTCTTTAAATCCCGAAACCAAAACAACAAAACTAAAGTTGAAAAAAAAATAATACACAAAAATAAATTTTAATCAAGTATATATAAACTGAGATACCATTTATTAGGAACAGCTGCCTCCGTCACACGAACGCACTCATTTTCATAAAAAATAGAGCACCTAAATGGAGTCGAGCTACGACTTTGATTTTCACAAGATATGTTTATTAGACAATTCAGAACAAATTATTAGCATCTCGGTGTCTTACGAACCAGGTACGTGGATGTAGTTAATAATCGATATGGACACCTCTGGCTTCTATCACCTGCTGTGAATTAGGCAATACAGAACAAATGATTAGCATCTCGGTGCTATACCTACCGGGTGCGTCGATGTAGCAAATAATCGGTGTGGCCATCTCTGGTTTCTATCAACTGCTGTATATGTTCATTAGGCAATACAGAACAAATAATTAGCATCTCGGTGTCATATGTACCAGGTGCATTGATGTAGCTAATAATCAGTGTGGCCACTTCTGCCTTGTATCACGTGCTGTATATGTTCATTAGGCAATACAGAACAAATGATTAGCATCTCGGTGCCATACGTACCAGGTGCGTCGATGTATCTAATAATCGGTGTGGCCACTTCAGGCTTGAATCACCTGCTATTCATCAGGCAATACAGAACAAATGATTAACATCTTTGTGTCATACGTACAAAGTGCGTCGATGTAGCTAATAATCGGTGTGACCACTTCTGGCTTGTATCACCTGCTATTCATTAGGCAATACAGAACAAATGATTAGCATCTCGGTGTCATACGACCCAGGTGCGTCGAGGTAGCTAATAATCTGTGTGGCCACTTCTGGCTTGTATCACCTGCTATTCATTAGGCAATACAGAACAAATGATTAGCATCTCGGTGTCATACGAACCAGGTGCGACGAGGTAGCTAATAATCTGGGTGGCCACTTGTGGCTTGTATCACCTGCTGTTCATCAGGCAATACAGAACAAATGATTAGCATCTCGGTGTGATACATACCAAGTGCGTCGATGTAGCTAATAATAGGTGTGGCCACTTCTGGCTTGTATCACCTACTATTCATTAGATAATACAGAACAAATGATTAGCATCTCGGTGTCATACGAACCAGGTGCGTCGATGTAGCTAATGATCGGTGTGGCCACTTCGGGCTTGTATCACCTGCTGTTCATCAGGCAATACAGATAAAATGATTAGCATCTCCGTGTCATACGAACCAGGTGCGTCGATGTAGCTAATAATCGGTGTGGCCACTTCTGGCTTGCATGACCTGCTTCATCAGGCAACACATAACAAAAGATTAGCATCTCGATGTGATACATACCAGGTGTGTCGATATAGATAATAATTGGTGTGGTCACTTCTGGCTTGTATCACCTGCTGTTCATCAGGCAATACAGAACAAATGATTAGCATCTCGGTGTCATACGAACCAGGTGCGTCGAGGTAGCTAATAATCTGGGTGGCCACTTCTGGCTTGTATCACCTGCTGTTCATCAGGCAATACAGAACAAATGATTAGCATCTCGGTGTGATACATACCAAGTGCGTCGATGTAGCTAATAATCGGTGTGGCCACTTCTGGCTTGTATCACCTGTTGTTCATCAGGCAATACAGAACAAATGATTAGCATCTCGGTGTCATACAAAACAGGTGCGTAGATGTAGCTAAACATCGATGTGGCCACTTCTGGCTTGTATCACCTACTATTCATTAGATAATACAGAACAAATGATTAGCATCTCGGTGTCATACGAACCAGGTGCGTCGATGTAGCTAATGATCGGTGTGGCCACTTTGGGCTTGTATCACCTGCTGTTCATCAGGCAATACAGATAAAATGATTAGCATCTCCGTGTCATACGAACCAGGTGCGTCGATGTAGCTAATAATCGGTGTGGCCACTTCTGGCTTGCATGACCTGCTGTTCATCAGGCAATACAGAACAAAAGATTAGCATCTCGATGTGATACATACCAGGTGTGTCGATGTAGATAATAATTGGTGTGGTCACTTCTGGCTTGTATCAATTGCTTTACGCACTGCAGCATCAAATTAAATATTGTGTGAATGGTGTCCTGTGAAATAGCCATCCAGGTTGTATTGACCCACGCCCATCATCAAGAGTTTATGGCATACCGTCGTACCGCTGCACCTGTTGTTTGAGTATGTCGCAGAGGTTTTTTTGGGTGATAAATTAGGCGATCTGGAGGGCCACGGCAGAAGTGGAACGTTGTTATCTCTGAAGAAGGAACGTGTCAGAGCTGCAGCATGCGGTGTTGCATTGTCCTGTTGAAAAATGGCCCCGAGGACGTCCTGCGTGCACGGGAGTTCTACTGACATTGACGTAACGAGCACTCGTTATGGTGGTACGGACTCTCACGAGAGATGAACTACTTTCCTATTCGATAGCACCCCAGGACATAATGGCTCGTGTTGATGCACTATACCTGGTGAGAACACACCCCACCGAACGCTTCTCTTATTGTTGTCAGAGGACGCAAATGCGGCCACCATTTTCGCCTAAACAGAAGTGGGTTTCGTCCGAGAACACGACATTTTGCCACTCGTCAGTCCACTCCCTTCGTTCGATGTACCATTGCAGTCTGGCAGTCCGTTGTTGTGGTGTCAGAGGTAGCCTGAAGGGGGACCGACAAGCCTACAGTCCGAACTGTAATAACCGGTGACGTACTGTTACAGCTGACGTAGGAGAATGCGTCACAGTTCGCCATCGCTGAGCCAACTAACTCCGTTGATGATGCCGAACGGTCACTCAAACGTATCCTCATGAAATGGCAGTTGCCCCTCTGTGTTGTCCTTGTAAGACAGCCACAACCATCTATACGTGTCCTATGCCTTTCTTCTTATCATTTCGTGTACACTCTCGGCACGACGGATAAACTTCGTCCCACACGACCGGTAATCTCCCGGAGAGTTACAGTCTCCTATGACGATAATGTGACCTCTGTCCAACTTGCTGATGTTACTGTGCCAATTTTTCCATCGTCGTCTTACACGACCACATTGGAAAACTTTGTCGTTGTCAGGAACAATCAGTAAGGTGCATGATTGCCTCAAACAGACAGACAGCGTTCGCAACATTTCCCCACACTGTTGATGAGACTTCCAAATAAGGCTTGTGGATTTAACCGCTAGAACTGTAAAAGAGCTACTGGGAGTTCCTGGAGGGTCTTAGGTGGGGTCTGACGCTCTGCAACTTACCTTAGTAAGGCATCCCAGACATTCTCAGTGGGATTCGTGTCCGACGAAAATACTAGTGAGTCCATTTGAGCGATATCTTCCGTTCCCATATATTCATCCATCATTTGAGTTAGATGCGGTCTGGCGTCATCGTCCACCGGGGTGACCGACTGAACTCTTGAACAGCTTAAAACAACACTTCTGAATCTCATCTCTATATCTATGGCCGGTAACCAAGCCACTCTGAAAGATGTGCAAATCGCTGCTACCGTTTGTAACGATCCCTTCCCCAGACAAGAAAAATGCTACCATGAAAAGTAGACCATTCACGGACATTTAAGCGACTGTCACAAGTCCCTGGTTCTCGCCAGACGATAGTACGTAGAGGAATCAGTATTTCAACTGCATCGTGGTTCATCCGTGAGAAGCACACGCGCTTAGATCTCTGGGCTCCACAGGCAATACAGATTTTAATACAAGAATAACTCGATTTATAGTTTACCGTAAATCGAGTAATCCTCATGTCTGTGACTGCTGCAAGTTACAGAGTATGTTGCCTGTTATCTTCCGTTATTGCTGTTAGAGCCATACAGCGGTCTTTAGAGGAAGTAGTAGTACTGGGATGGCCTTGTTCCTGTCGGCGATGAACTCCTCTTATGCTTAGAAACCGCCTTCGTAGTCACGAGACGACATGTTATGGTATATTTAACACTCTGGACGCCTCCGCCTGGGGTTTGCCTGTTTTCATCCTACCGATTATGCGACACCACGGAATCGTCCGAATGCTGTATTCGTGACATTTCCAACTCAATCTGACACCGCAATACTGTCCAGCCGATTTCGAGAAGGAACACGAGTTGCGATAAAAAGCGAGCTGATCTACCGCCTTGCTGACACTCTCCTGACTTACATATTCTGCGCTAACAGAGACCCACGTGCTCATGGTTTCTTCTTAATCATGATATGACCATCCTGAAATCACAGTGTACCGGCGCAGGCGCATCACAGAGTGCACGTGACTAGGTCGACCACACGAAGATATAGGCTGCCGGCCACGATAGATGGCCCATAATGCATTACGTGAGAACAATCGGCAGAGGTAGTGATTTGACGGATGTTCAAACAGGAATGATTCATCGGCTACCGCGTCAAGGGTGGTAGCATCTCAGAAACAGCAGGCTCTGTGGGCTGTTCACGAGGTGCTGTAGTAAGGGTGTACCAAGAATGGACCGCTAGTACATCGAGTACCTCCTGACGTCATAACTGTGGAGCCCCAAAGATTATCGACCCCAGAGGATAACGCCGCCTCCGTCGACTCTTAAAGGGCAATCGACGCACAACAGTGCAGCAATTGACCACGCAAATGAACACTGGGACATCCACATACTTGTCCCCAATAGGGAGAACCCAGTTACGCATGGGTCTTTGGACTGGACGTTGGGTCAAGGCGCCCATGTTAACTCAGGTACATCAGCAACGACACATGGAGTTCGCATGGGACTGCCGTCATTGGACAATAGTCGAGTGGTTGCCTTCTGCGACAAATCGAGGTTTCTACTCCTCAGAAGTGACAGGCGGTGACATGAGCACCTCGTGTCACTTCTGGGGAGTAGAAACCTGGTATGACCTAGGACGGCTGGTACCACTGGATGGGTCTCTGAACGCCAATGGCTACCTGTCCATCCTCGCTGACCACGTGCATCCCTGGTGTCTACCAACAAAGCAATGCGTTCTGACACGTCGCTAAGGGTGTGTGTGACTGGTTCGGGAACACGACAGCGATGTTTCCGTTCTCCCTTGGCCCACGAAATCTCCCGACCTCAATCCCGTAGAGCCCTTGAAGGACTATTTGAAGCGACAGGTTTGACGTTCCGACACACAACCACGCCATCTCCGGGACACACGTGCTCTGCTGCAGTCCGAATGGGCACGTGTGCCTCGGGCAACCTTCCAGGTTTTCATCGCATCCATGCCACGCCGTCTCGCCGCTGTCATCCGGGTCAAGGGTGGTTACTTCCATTATTAGGTTGGTGGTCATATTATTCTGATACGACCGTGTATATAATAGTTTGGTAACCCTATTGAAAACTAACACCTTGTGCACTTCTCAGGTCAACTTAGTTCCCCAGTGTCTACTTGTGTGTAAAATTAACATCAGCTAGTACGAAAGTTATAATTAGTACAGGAACTTACCGTCATCAGAAGCGTTCTGGACACTGTAAAAAATCGAGCAGCATTAAGAGACACTGGGCTGCTTATTTCTCTGACAACCATTGCTCGGAGCTGCAAATAAAATGGTACAATAATGAGGAAAATATTTCCAAATGCGAGTAAAACTGAATTATGCTTTTTTTAAGACCAGTGAAAACAAAATTGCAGAAAATGCAGTCTTTGTTATTGCTTAATAAATGCATTTTTAAGTTTTTCGGTAATCTATGGGTACAGATTCTTAGTAACGGATCATTTACTCACGAATAGTTCTTACATATTCTTTTTTCCACTGATAAGTAATACAGAAGAGTATTTTCTTGGAAAAGTTAGAAATTGAGTTTTGGGCTTAATTGGATAATCTGTTTCACAAGCTCGGTGAATACTTTTGAGCTAGAGCAATACTGAATATTTAGATTTCGCAAACAGAGAGTAAACTTGAATGATTGCCAATGACACTGCTCCAAACAATTAGGGGAACGCATGACATTGGCGACATTATGCATGACAATCATGTGATATTTTATCGGAACGTAGAAAACGCAAGTTCAGTGTGACGCAAGCAGTCGAATCATGCATATCCTTATGCAAATTAGCGTCTGTGACGTCAGAATGCATAAATGACCGATTGGGATAAAAAACGACGGTTTTCCGCTAGCTCCCCTATTCTTCCGCGTTTATCGTGGCATTTCGTTTCTTGAAGTCTTCTGTTTGAGCATGATCATGATCATATGTAGAGGATTTTAGGAAGGGAGTGTCTGACCCCAGGTCTTAAACAACCCTTAGAAATAGGAAGCTAGGAGATTTGGGCTAGAGTGCCCGATAGGAAAGTGACACGGAAGCGAAGTAGAAAGGGGGAGGAAGACGCCCTTATTTATTACCGGGGGCCAGTACCCGGGGTCCGACGGCTTAACGTGCCCATCCGACGCATGGCGGATATTTAGTGGATCGAGGGTTCGTACCTGCCTGGGATCGAACCTGAGGTCCTTTCCGCGGCAGTCACGAACGTTGCCCACTATGCCACCCGCGGCCCTCTTCTGTTTGAACGATGTCTCAACTGCATGATTTCCCGGGATCAACGGCGTGGAGAGCTATTAGCAAGCTGGAAGTAGGTCAGACACTGCGGATCTTAGCAGAAGTATTTGGAGTGTTACAAAGGGGCATTTCTTGACACTGGACATGATTCCAGGATATAGAAATTGTTCGACGAAAGAAAGGACAACGACTTCCACGAGCAACTACAGCAAGAGACGACCGTTATCTACTGTTAGCAGCCCGTCGAAACAGGTGGAAAAATGCAACGCAGCTCCAGCGAGAGCTTCTCGTGTCAACAGATATAGGAATTAAAGAAGAAATATTCCTCATGAGTACATGGGAAATTCACTACAACAGTCTTAAGCGATCAGCATAGTTATTGGATACCACGGATCCACCTAAACGCAGTCAAAACCCAGCTGTACATTCGCGAAAGTGTTGGTTAACGTAATATGATCCACTACCGGCTTGATCGATCATTCATTTATGCGGCCAGGTGAGACCATGAATTCCGGCCGCTATTCTGCTGAAATACAGAGATGTCCACATCAAGCAACCAGTTTTGGTCAAGAGGCATGTCCGCACCAAGGAACCATTTTTAGTCAACAGGCATGCCGGCAGCAAGCAACCAGTTTTAGTCAAGAGGCATGCCCGCACTAAGGAACCAGTTTTAGTAGAGAGACATTTCCGCACCAAGCAACCAGTTTTGTTTAAGAGGCATGGGGTCCTTCTGCTACACCACAATGCATGCTCACGTGTCTCCCAAAAGATCATTTAACAAATCCATCATTTGGACTACGAAACTCTGCCAACTCCCTGCATATTCCCCAAAGTTTACTCCCAGGGATTATCACCTCTTCTGGGATTTCGACCAATTCCTGGTGAAGACCTTCCCAAATGACCGAACAGTGTGTCAGGATGTTGCCACCTTCTTTTCCTCTCAAGTGTTGGAGTTTTATCGATATGGGATAGACTACGTCGTAACCCGTTGGCAGAAGTGTGGTGATGCAGAGTGAAACTACTTTGACTTGGCAGGTTGGTGCTTCCTGTTTTTACGAGGATTTACAAGTGGTACTGTTATTTCCGGCGTTTAATCTACACTCACCTTTGGTTTTTTCTTACTGTTAATTTTCGAAAGGGAGGTTGTTTTCACCAATTCCTTAGCAATCGTTTTTTTGTTTAAAAAATAAAAAAAAAAAGATTGCAAATGAATTGGTGAGAGAGCAATGCCGCCCCCTTCTTAATATATTAATTGAAAAAGTGCGGTAGGTCACCTATGCTTGTGAGAAACACTTTTACTTTACGGACAAGGCGAATAAATACACAGCAAATTATATCGTTCATTGGAGTTCATCAAATTGAGTGGCACTCCTTGTTTTATGATACCACAATCGGCTATCTTAGAAACAATGTAACATATTCTTCTATGCCTAGATGATTCATTTTATGGTAGAGAATTCGTGATATTCTTCGTCACAGCCAGATCAGAAAGTAAAGCAACATATTCTTTGTTGAACTCTTTTCTTCCTGCAACGGTATGGTTGCACTGCGTTTCAGCAATATTAATATTTAAACAACAATGCATCACAGAAAGTCATTTCATTGAATTATATTCATAGCCAGTATTCCGATAGTGGTGTTAAAGTTTTGCTGTTCCTTGCCAATAGCTTGGAGCAAAAAGATGCATTCGCAAATTAAACCCATGAACTGTCCTGATTTGTCTCATTAATGGAATGGGGATGCGTCAAATGCATTTTCACAGTAATGTTAACCCTCTAACCAGCTGGCACGAATTAACTCTGGGTTAGCAAAAGAGGATTAAATTAGCTCGAACGAATATTTTCGCTGTCTAAAAAGTGGACCCAACGCAGCTGGAAGGAGTGAATCTTCGCATCAGAAAGATTTGGTTTTCTCTTAGCTATGTTATTCATAGTAGTCATTTACGGGGTAATTGATGCCAATACCCTTTGACTGATTACTAGCCAAAAGGGACGAATCTAAAAAAGGAGAAATGAGGTATTTCAGTCACTTGCTTCTATCCACTAGCATGGGGTCTTGGGACATATATCGGAGAACAAAGGACTACAAGCGAGCGCTTAACATGATTGACAGGTTTGCTGTCGGTTCTACTGAGATGAGAGAGAAAATTTATTATTTTGCCGTAGCTTTCTTAAAACCGATTCTACTGAGATGAGGGAGAAAAGTCATTATTTTGCCGTAGCTTTCTTAAAACCGGTTCTACTGAGATGAGGGAGAAAAGTCATTATTTTGCCGTAGCTTTCTTAAAACCGGTTCTACTGAGATGAGGGAGAAAAGTCATTATTTTGTCGTAGCTTTCTTAAAACCGGTTCTACTGAGATGAGGGAGAAAAGTCATTATTTTGCCGTAGCTTTCTTAAAACCGGTTCTACTGAGATGAGCGAGAAAAGTCATTATTTTGCCGTAGCTTTCTTAAAACTGGTTCTACTGAGATGAGGGAGAAAAGTCATTATTTTGCCGTAGCTTTCTTAAAACCGGTTCTACTGAGGTAAAGGAGAAAAATCATTATTTTGCCGTTGCTTTTTTAAAACCGGTTCTACTGAGATGAGGGAGAAAATAAATTATTTTCCCGTAGCTTTCTTAAAACCGGTTCTACTGAGATGAGGGAGAAAAGTAATTATTTCGCCGTAACGTTCTTAAAACCGGTTCTACTGAGATGAGGGAGAAAAGTCATTATTTTGCCGTAGCTTTCTTAAAACCCGACCGCAATGTTGCCATTTCTGTCTGAGGAACGCGCAAAGTTTTGGAAACAATGCCTTCGGGGAAGAAAAAAGAAACAATGAAATTGTAACGCAAGGGACTGTATACGAACTATATATAAGATAGTACAACTATACTAGTTATCCGAATTTATTGGCGTAGATAAAATCAAGGTTTCCAAGCTTTCGCACATCAACCAGATGGCTTTCTCAAGGAAGGTAGACAGCAAACTGCAAACTGGATAATAGAACGTTTCAGCAATTTGAACGCGGTGACTTGACTTGAGAATAAACGAAGAGATACGAACGTAATTATTCAATAAAAACACGAGGCATCATGTTCGTTTTGCACGCGGAGAATTACCACGAATTTGGAACCAATTCTTCAAATAATGAATGCCTTTTGCTTTCCTCCAAGGATTCCGCGGGCAAAACGAACATGATGCCTCGTGTTTTTATTGAATAATTACGTTCGCATCTCTTCGGTTATTGTCAAGTCAAGTCAAGTCACCGCGTTCAAATTGCTGAAACGTTCTATTATCCAGTTTGCTGTTTGTCTTCCTTGAGAAAGCCATCTGGTTGATGTGCGAAATCTTGGAAACCTTGATTTTATTTACTCCAATAAATTCGGATAACTAGTATAGTTGTACTATCTTATAAATGTAATTGTGTTAGCCTTAAAAAAAAAAAGCGCCGCTCTGGTGCCCGAGTGGTCTGAGGCGCGATACCATTCGTCCGACCCGGCTCGAACTATGCTTGAGATATGGTTGATACGTTTCTCTGATGGCGCTGTAGTCCCATTCTCTCCATGTGACCAGTTGCTTCAAATTAGGGACGGGAGATTTCTGGTAGCTCTTGGAGTTGCTGATAGTGTTCATTGTCCCTGGAACAAATATAATGTGGGTAGTCTTCTCAAAGGCATTTTGAGAATACTTTTTTCTTCGCTACTCCTTAACATATGGCTGTTAAGGAGTAGCGTGTTTCAACAACTTAATCTTCACACAGCTGAAACGTCACTACATCAGCCCTAAGACTTGAGCAAGGTATTCTCAAACGTGTTTCCATTGTTTTTTCATGGAAAATTTCAGTTTCTCGAATTCCTTTATTTAAATCTTTTTTTATCAGCAAATGGTATGACTATGTTAGTTTATGCCTACCTGCTATATGAATCGTGAAATCATTCACTTTGCAGAAACCGCGTGTTTATCCATATTGTGAAAAACAAAGAAAAAAATGAAACGATTTTCATTTTCGAAACCATACTAGTATCACTAAAGACTTTGTAATTTATTCATGTTTGTGTTATCATGACTTATAGCTAAAGAAATATTAGATACCTGGTATTTCATTGTGGGCGTCAGCCTATAAGCGTTCAGCTGCGGTACCACTGAAATCAGGCTATTAGCCTATAAAAATGTAAAATACAAGTATAGAAATCTTAATATGTTCAAATGTAAGTAAAGGTACATAAATAACAAAGTAAATTCACAGAATAATGTTCACATTATTATCTGAAAATGCACTTTAAAGATGAAGAAACAGAAGTCTTTTTTTTTTTTTTTTTTTTTTTTTTTATTGGGAGGTTTAACGACCACCGTGAGCAACTCGATGGTTCCAGGGAAGGGAGGGAGCCAGTGTCGTAAGATAAACACAACGTCCATGTCTCACCGGTATTCAAACTCATACTCTTCTCGGACGAATGGTCATAAGCCATTGTTTAGACCACTGCGCCATTGAGGCAGCACAAAAGCCTTCACCACAGTTGAAAACAAATTCAGTAAAGTTTCGCTGTGTATGACGATATGGATTTATTAGCAATCTGTGTTCAATCGCAGAGAGAAATCAAATTCCGTGCAGAAAGGAGGCCAAAGTTTAAGTGAAGTGGTTTTTAAATTCTCGAGAATTCAGGAACAAACGCGCAGTATTTGGGAAACATATTTGCATTTGGGTAATTTTGGAAGATATAAAGAGTATCTACCACAAAAAAATGGCTTGCGCTTCTCAGTTGGATTTAGGATGTACATATAACCATTTTGGCGATGGTGGCATTTGAACCTACCTCTTGCTACTACGGACAGCTGTTCCCCCGACTAAACTGTGCCGGCAGGCTTATCACTGCAATATTTCCGATTTGACTCATACGGCACCGTATTAGTGCTTCGTTTACGTCATGTAACGTAGTACGTTATATCATCCTCTCCTTGAGAAAAATGAGATCATTGCAGGTTTCGAGTGAGCTGACAAGCATGTTCGAAGGACCAGATCATTCTAGAAGGACATTTTTATTTATTCCGCACGTTGGGTGGAAGAATTTTTTTTATTGGAGGTTTAACAACCACCGTGAGCAACTCAATGGGCTATAAGCAGTCGCCCGTCCCTAATTTAGGGTCACTGGTTCCAGGGAAGGGAGAGAGCCAGTGACGTAAGACAAACACAACATCCATGCCTCACCGGCATTCGAACCCGGACCCCGTCGACCCAATGATCAGAGGCCATCGCTTAGACTACTGCGCCACCTGGAAGAATCATCACAAAAAGTTTCGGCAGGGTGAAAGAATCATCACAAAAAGTTTCGAACCTCACTAACACATAATTCATTTTCGTTCGGGCGTCAACATAACAAATAACCTTTTTGCCGGTGGTGGGGAATTCGAACCCACGTCTTCCTATTTCGCCGATTTTGTTCTCCCAACTGAACTTCGCCGCAGACTTTTCTCTGCAACATTGATTGCCGACTTCAGTCATACTTCACTGCAGCAGTATGTCAGCTACGTCATATCACATAGTACATTAACAGCTTCTTCTTTTTCTTCTTCTTTTTTTTTTTTTTTTTTTTTTGTGGGACTACGTCTAACTCCGCTGATAGTATGGGGCGACTTACGGCAGACCGCCTGTTACAAAAACAGGTCCCGGTGGAACTCATTATAGCGTTGAAATTACGTACCGCACACTAAGCATATTCGTAAGCAGCATGGAGTCCAATTTGCGTACTGCGCAATACATTGTGTGCGCGACGCTCCCCTCGCTCCCTGTGCGCGGGGGGAGATGATGCAATATTTCCAGGGGTGCTGCTGCGTTTGAACCAGTCTATCACGGCAACCGTGAGCGCAACACGACTGTGCGTGGCATCGTTTCAAAGTTCTTGACGAAATCTGTTCAAATATGCCAAGAACATTTCTTAGGGTTTAAACTGAACATTTAAAAAATTGTTTTCTTTTGAACCGGTGAACCTTTTGAAAATATTGCTGTTTATCTGGACAACCGTGAGTGCAAAACGACTGTGCGTGGTATCGTTTTAAAGCTCTCGACGAGATCTATTCAAATACGTAAGAAACATACCGCAGTGGTTTAAACTAAAATAAAAAAAAAATGTTTTCGTGTGAACGAGTTAACATTTTCGACAATGCCGCGGAATTCGTACGATGAATGCAAGCAAAAGTGGAGAAAATCGAAACGAGAGGCAAAAGCACGTGATGAGGAATATAAGAAGCCCAAGAAGACTGTAGCCCAACGAACTATAGAGTACCGTGAACTCCTGAAAGCAGCCGCCGCCAAACAAAATCCAACACCGATCGTAGTCCTTCATTTCAAAATGACGGCTCAATCAGAACCGAGCCCACCTGTTTTGTTTTGTTTTATTGAAGGTCTAACGACCACCGTGAGCAACTTAATGGACTATAAGCCGTCCACCATCCCTAATTTAGGGCCACTGGTTCTAGGGAACAGAGAGAGGCAGTGACGTAGGACAAACAAGACATCCATGCCACACGGGGTTCGAACCCGGACTCTTCACGGACGAATAGTCATAAGATAACGCTTAGATCACTGCGTCACCGGGACGGGCGCTACATCTTTTCTTTGTCATGTTAAAAAATAGGGTCGTTTTATCAACAGCTTTTGGGTAACACGTAGATTGAGTAACAGTGGATATTAAAAAATGAATAGATAATTCAAGTCATGCAATTTAATGTTTCTGATCAGCTGAAAGTTGATTTAGCTATTTCCACTTCCGCTTCATCAGTTTCAAAATTATCCTTTACGTATTCTTTTTTTTCAAGAGGATTCGTTCAGTTACGCAGGTCTGTTGAGCTATAAATGAAATGCGAATTTAGCTTTAAACATTACGCCATAAGAATTAACGGATTTAATACGCTATATGCGCTTCTCGAGTATTAGCTTTAAACGTTCCTCCTACATACTTTCACGTAGTTTCCCCTACATACTTCCACTTAGTTCTCCCTACATACTTTTGTCACCAACTAATTAATTTTCAACAGGAATCGTTTAGTTACGCAGGTATGTTAGCTATAAATGTAATGCGCCGCCCCGATGGCGCAGTGGTCTAAGCAATGGCTTCTGATCATTCGTCCGAGAGGGGTCCGAGTTCGAATCACGGTGATGCATGGATGCTGTGTGTTTGTCTTACGGCACTGGCTCTCTCCCTTCCCTGGAACCAGTGGCCCTAAATTAGGGACGGGTGACTGCTTATAATCCATTGAGTTGCTCACGGTGGTCGTATTAATATCAAACGTCTTTTGTCGATTTAATATCAAACGTCTTTTGTCACCAGCTAATTCATCGTCAATGGAAATCGTTTAGTTACGTAGGTATGCTGAGCTACGATGAAATTTGAATTTAACTTAATACGTCATGAGTCCCTCTTACAGTAGCGAACAAAAGTATTTGGCAAAACACTTTTCCGACCATAATTTTTTTTCTGCTGGACCAAATCGGGTCATTTTGGGATATGATATGTGTTGATTCGTAGGTTACAATGCCCCGTAGTTTGTATTTCGCTCAGAGCAAATTTGTCGTTCGAAATGGGCCATATTCAAGAGTCGCTAATTATTACCCATTTGTTTGCTGCATGCATTAATGTTTTTCTTGTGATTTTTGTGGGTTTTGTGATGTGTAGTGTGATAATAAGTCAATCTTAGATTTTCAGAAATGGGTAAAAAGGCGGAGATCTCTGTTGGAGCTCGCCAGGCGGCCGTGAACATGATGGAACCCGGAATGCGCGTCACCGACATTCCGAGGGCCCTGAAGATCCGACACCAGTCCATTTCAGCTATCCTGCAACGTTATAAGAAGATTTAGACCGTCGAGAACAGTCCACGATGTGGTAGGCCTCGTTCCACTACGTTGCGGCAGGACACACGCATCCTCCGTCGATCTCGTGCTGATCCCACCTTGACTGCTGTGGACATCGCCACCGAATTCCGCGACAGCGACGACCTGAACGTCAGCCGAATGACCATCTCCCGTCGTCTCATTGCTGGTGGGTTGAATGGAAGACCCCTCCCCTCCCCGCCAAGAAACCACTCATCGGAGTCAAGAATCGACGAGCCAGAGTCGCGTTCACGCGCCGTCCTCGACACTGGACCGCGGCGGACTGAAGTAAGCTACTTTTCGCCGACGAGAGCAAGTTCAACTTGTTCGGAAGTCATGGCATCCGATACGTACGACGTCCGTGTGGCCAGAGATTCAACCCCCAGTTCATTCAGCCAACTGTCAAGCACGGAGAAGGATCGCTCGTGGTTTACAGCGCCTTCTCTAGCAATGGAATGGGTCCCATCATCAAGATTGACGGAATAATGACCGGCCAGAGCTACACGAACATGTTCATCAACGATGTCTTTCCATGGGCAAACCAGAAAATGCCACCCGGATGGATCATGCATCAAGACAACGACCCGAAGCACACCTCCAGAGTAGCGAAGGCAGCCTTCCAGTAGCAACAGGTCACACTTCTAGACTGGCCAAGCAGATCTCCAGACCTCAAACCCACCGAGCACATGTGGGAGGATCTGGAGAGACGAAGTGCGAAGAAAACCTGCCGGAATAGGGCCCAGAAGTTCGACCAGCTGTCTGCAGAATGGGCGCGAATCCCGCAGGTCACCGTCCAGAAGCTAGTGGACTCGATGCCAACCCGTTGTGCAGGTGTTATTATGTCTCGTGGTTATCCCACTAAGTATTAGTTATCGTTTTGTCGTTTTCTCGTACTTATTTTCTGGTATCGTTGCATTAAATGAATGTGATACACACCTACTTTGTTGGTCAATTTGTATTATCTTTGCGATTAAGCTTGGTACCTGATCTGTGTTAAGGTTTCCGATCATTCTGCATATGGGTCATATTTACAACTGAATAACACATATCATATCCCAAAATGATCCGATTTGGTCCAGCAGAAAAAAAAATTATGGTCGAGAAAGAAAGTTAAGCAATGAAACTTTGGAGAGGGATATACAGAAAGTTAAGCAATGAAACTTTGGAGAGGGATATACAAAAAGTTAAGCAATGAAACTTTGGAGAGGGAGATACAGAAAGTTAAGCAATGAAACTTTGGAGAGGGATATACAGAAAGTTAAGCAATGAAACTTTGAAGAGGGATATACAGAAAGTTAAGCAATGAAACTTTGGAGAGGGATATACAGAAAGTTAAGCAATGAAACTTTGGAGAGGGATATACAGAAAGTTAAGCAATGAAACTTTGGAGAGGGATATACAGAAAGTTAAGCAATGAAACTTTGGAGAGGGATATACAGAAAGTTAAGCAATGAAACTTTGGAGAGGGATATACAGAAAGTTAAGCAATGAAACTTTGGAGAGGGATATACAGAAAGTTAAGCAATGAAACTTTGGAGAGGGATATACAGAAAGTTAAGCAATGAAACTTTGGAGAGGGATATACAGAAAGTTAAGCAATGAAACTTTGGAGAGGGATATACAGAAAGTTAAGCAATGAAACTTTGGAGAGGGATATACAGAAAGTTAAGCAATGAAACTTTGGAGGGGGATATACAGAAAGTTAAGCAATGAAACTTTGGAGAGGGATATACAGAAAGTTAAGCAATGAAACTTTGGAGAGGGATATACAGAAAGTTAAGCAATGAAACTTTGGAGAGGGATATGCAGAAAGTTAAGCAATGAAACTTTGGAGAGGGATATACAGAAAGTTAAGCAATGAAACTTCGGAGAGGGATATACAGAAAGTTAAGCAATGAAACTTCGGAGAGGGATATACAGAAAGTTAAGCAATGAAACTTTGGAGAGGGATATACAGAAAGTTAAGCAATGAAACTTTGGAGAGGGATATACAGAAAGTTAAGCAATGAAACTTTGGAGAGGGAAATGCAGAAAGTTAAGCAATGAAACTTTGGAGAGGGATATACAGAAAGTTAAGCAATGAAACTTTGGAGAGGGATATACAGAAAGTTAAGCAATGAAACTTTGGAGAGGGATATACAGAAAGTTAAGCAATGAAACTTTGGAGAGGGATATACAGAAAGTTAAGCAATGAAACTATTCTTTGCAATGGATATACAGAACGTTAAGCAATGAAACGAACTATCAGTTTCACTTTTATATTTTAACTGATACAACGGCCAGCTCAACTGAGGATTTTTCACACATTAAAAATTTGGGAAATTCGGCCTCAAGGAATGAATCCACGTCTTCAACCTAGCAGCAGCAGAAGGTTTAGTAGACTTTAGCTAGGGTATCTCACCGACAGTTTGCGTAAAATGAACGACAGAAGATTTTTTTATTATTTCCTGATAGCTCATAAAGCGCTTGTTAAGAGTGTTATTAAAAAGGATATTCAAACCGGTAGGTACCAATCGTCAGTGTTTGTTTCAGGCTCTCTTCGTGAGCTTTTATGAAAGCAAAATTGTAAGTACAGATATTATTTTATAAAAGAAATGCATTGATTTCTTGCTTAAAAGGGTTTACATCCTCAGCATGGTGAGAACAATTATTTTCTCAGCTGTAGTCTCAGTTGTATAAAATCTGTAGAATAGTATTTTTAAAAAATGACGGCCAAGTGTTCAGAGTCCCGGATTTCTAGCGAATCGGTTGATTTGTGTTCGGCCTCAAATCGCTAATTCCGTAAGAGTGGTGCGTTTGTCTTATTACCACTGTCCATTTTTTTCGAAACGGTAGCTCTAAATTAGAGATGGGTGATTCATATAGCTCTAGATTCTCAGAGCGTTCGTTAAACACAGAAAAAATCGCTAAGAACTGCAGCTTACTGTCTTCTGAATTGAAAAGTTATATTCATTTTACGAACTAAGTAATATGCATTTCTTTACTTCTTTTTTCATTCGAATAACGACTCAGTGGTTTTTTTGAGCAGGAGGACCTATTATGGTAGAAACTTGGTCATACGATTTTCTAGACCTTAGAAAACGTATAAATGCAAAAATAAACTTATAAAAAATGTTTCAGAATATTAAATACTATCATATAACTTTGAATGCCTCCAGAAAGAAAAAAAAGACATAATTTCAGATTACCATAAACATGGTGTCCGAACAATTACTGTGCACTAAAAGTAATGCTGACCATGTTCACAGGAAGTGTTGAAAATGGACGTCCAGACATGTCTGCACACGCTTCTTCATAATTCTCAGCGTGATTTGTTGGATGTGGGTCGTTGTTGCAGCTTGTAGCTCTTGAAGTGTATGCTCATTACTGCGTAGACCTTTCCCCTCAGTGCTCCCACAGAAAAAAGTCAAGCAATGTAAGATCCCGGACCTGGTACATAGCTATATCGAGAAAGTCAGAACCAGTCATATTAATCTTTCTACGCAGCAATTACGCTACCTGGGCTCACTTCCCTACATACCAAATGTTTCTTATCAGCTCAAGAACGCGCTCAAGAAAATGAAGCTTGGTGTTGGCATCAGGTCTCCGACATCTTTATATGCCATGCTTCAGGGAAACTTTGACAAGTCCCCGCTTTCCAATGAGGCAGGTGTTTATACCATCCCTTTACAATATCCGGACAGCTCCAAGTGATACTACATTGGAATGACCAAGCGTTCGTTTGGAACTAGAATCAATGAGCATAAAAGGGACATAAAGAACTGTAAAGTAACAACAGCCCTACCCAGAGAGGTCCAGCTCAAGTCCGCTACTCCTATGTGGGATGACGTAAAGAAATTGGCCTCCTACTCCACCCCAAAATCTACCACCATTCGTGAAACTTTTGAGATCATCACCAACAGTAAATCATGCAATGACAGCCTCTCGCTGGAGTTGCCACGAGGTTCGAACCAGTTCTTCAAATAATGAATGCATTTTGTTTCCTTCTATGATTCCGACAGGAACAGCTGTCCGAGAGTTTAACAGAGGTCGTCCACGAGCAACCACGGCGGCGGACGACCGGTGAGAAGAGACAGCCGGCAGACAGAGGGAGAAATGGCAAGGCACATGCAACAAAAAACTGGACGTCCGTTATCGCGTTTTACCGTGGCCAGGACGCTGCACAAAGGTGGTCTATATGCACGACGACCAGCACGGTGTGTGCCATTAACGCCTGCTCATCGGTGATGGCGATTTCTGTGGTGCCAGGAACACAAGAACTGGACACATCAGCAATGTGGTCGAGTTCTCTTTACGGATGAGAGCCGATTTAATCTGACGAGCGATTCTGGGCGTATACACTTCTGAAGAGAGCAGGGAACACGCAATCACATTTCCAACATCATCGAAAGGGACCGGTTTGGAGGTGGCGGAGTTCTCCTTTGGGGTGGTATCATGCTTGGTAGCCATACTGACCTCCACATCTTCCAAGGAGGTTCAGTCACTGTTGTCCGCTATTGTACCGAGGTTCTCCTGCCTCACGTGCGTCTGTTTAGAGGTGTTGTGGGTCCAGAGTTCCTGTTCATGGACGACAACCCTACACCTCATCGTATAGTGGCTGCCGCAGAGCTATTGGAGAGTGAAGATATTCAACGCATGGATGGGCGCGCAAGGTCCCCGGACCTAAATCCAATCGAACACGTGTGAGACCTTCTCGGGAGACGCTTGGCAGCACGTCACCAGCCACCAGCAACGATTCCGCAGCTGCGATTGGCGCTACAAGAGGAATCGGCCGCGATGCCTCAACAGCTCCTTGACAGCCTCGTCCTCAGCATGGACAGGCGTTGTAAATCCTGCAACGCAGTCAGGGGTGATCATATCCCTACTAAAGACTGGATTTTTCTTGGCAGCCGCCTGTCACATGAACGTTTCTGTCTTCTGTGCAGCTGTGCTCGAAGCTACCTTTTCAATAAAGTGCCTTTGTATCCTTTGGATTCCTTGTTTGGATGGTTTTGCTCACTTGTCCCATATTCTTACATCTTGGGAATCTTATGGTATGATTTCAGTCGATGTGGAGCACGTCCGCTCGACGTTACATTCGAAAAACCGTCTCGTTCTTAATTTTTGCACGCCAGTGTACAATTCGTACATTCAGTGCACACTGCACAATCATTATTCGGACACCCTGTATAAAACATACGAACATGAACACTTGCTTGCTCTATTTCTATTTTGACTTCGTATCCAATTTCTTTATTCTAATAAAATTAGGTTAAGAAATTATGTACGGTTTTATTTTTTCAATATCTAAAAAAAATAACATGCCTTTGAAATATTAAGTAGTGTATGCTAAACAAGTTCAACATAGGTAGTGTCATAGAATGGTGAGATGCTAGATGCACCTCAACACTAAACTCGAACGTGGCAAGCTCATAAGACAAACAAAATGTATTAACATAATCAACCTTAAAAACCATCATAATACCTTCAAGTTGGAATTGAGGGACAGATTCTCTGCTTTAAAAGGCGTAACATCGAAAAAAGTGGATATTTCTGAAGTTAACAGAGAACTCACCAAGGCTCTTATGCAAACAGCAACAAAAATAGGTGGTACTAAGAACAAGTTATATATGAAGAAAATTTCAGGAAAAACAAAAATGTTGATGCAAAAAAGAAGGGAGATGAGGACAAATAAAGAAGACGAGTAAAGTGGAATACATAGAGCTATGCAAGACAGTGCGGAAAAGTGTCACTGAAGACATAAGGAAATTCAATTGTGAACTAGTGAGAAAAAGCAATTGAAAGCAACCAAAGCTTGAAGAGAGCAAAGGGACATCTCGATAAGGGAAGAAAACTGAGTACGGCTCTGAGAAAAGAAGATGGGACGGTAACAAGAAATAGAAGCGAAATTTTGACAAGAGTGAAAGATTTCTACTCCAAATTATATGAAAGGGATGATACATGTACTCCAGACGTCATGAAAGGTACCAGTACTAGAGTTCCTCCAGTCCTCCCAGCAGAAGTTGCACATGCAATCAAGAGCATGAAGTGGGAAAAAGCTCCAGGAGAAGATGAAATTACTGTAGACATCATACAAGAAGCAAGTGGAGAAATCGAAACAGTACTCGCCCAAGTTTTCACCAGATGTCTCAATAAAGGGAAGATTCCGGAGGATTGGAACAACGCTACAATGATCCTGCTACATAAAAAAAGGTGACATTGAGTATCTCAGGAACCACAGGACCATCAGCCTCCTATCAGTAGTTTATAAAGTCTTCACTAAAGTTCTTTCACATCGCTTGAAATTAAAACTAAACATAGCTCAACTAAGAAAACAATCTGGATTCAGAAGTGGCTACAGCACAATAGATCATATCCACGTACTGAGAGAACTAATTGAAAGAGCGAGGGAATATGAACTTCCATTGTGCATGGCTTTTATCGATTATGAAAAAGCCTTTGATTCGGTGAAACCATCAGCAGTTACAATGGCTCTGAAATCCTGTTTTATTGAAGATGCATACATTAGCATAATTAATAACTCTGTGAAAATGCAAGTGCGAACGGTGGATATTTGAGGATACAGCACAAATAAGAATTGGAAAGAGAGTGAGACATGGTGGCAGCATATCTGCCAAGCTCTTTAATGCCACATTGACAAAATGTATATCAATCATTGAACTGGAAAAAAGGGATAGAGATTAATGGTGATTATTTAATTCACCTTCGTTTTGCTGGTGACGTAGTCACCTTGGAAACTACCTCTTCAGAGCCGCAGAGTATGATCCAAGAACTTACTGACAAGAGTAAAGAAGTTGGATTAAAAATGAACTTTCAGAAAGCAAAAATTGATGTACAATGCTTTTACAGGAAAAGAAAATTTTTTGATTGTTGGAGAAAAGCATCAGATATCAAGTGAGGGTCACATTGATGAAGAAATTAATCGGCGTATAAAACTTGGATGGATAGCTTTTGGAAGGAACACTACAATTTTTAAGAGCAGTATGGCATTATGTCTTAAAAGGAAAGTGTTTAATCAAAGTATCCAGCCAGTGTTCCCGTATGGAGCAGAGACATAAAATTTGCCTGAACAAATTAGTAAAATCATGCAATGCATTGATTATGATACGCTTTCCAGCATACCAGAAATCATTACTCAAGCTATTACTCAAGTTATGGCTGTGGAATAAATATCACTCCTTTGCCCTGACCTTTCACCCCATTCCGATGTTATTGAACAGAATTGGTTTAGTATACCTCAGGAATAACATACTAACGTTTTGTCTCAATAGAAGCATTTTTAGGCAAGTTATGAGGATAATGGCTCTGTAATAAATCTCGCTCCTGTGCCCTGACCTTTGACCACATTTCGACGATATTAAACAGAACCGGTTCAGTATATCTCAGGAACAACATGATAACGTTTTGTAGCAATCGGAGCATCTTTTCATAAGTTATGACGCATAAGAGCGCTGGAATGGACCCCGGTAGTCCTCTACCGCATACTAAAAATGTCATCGAAATTGAACAATTTTTACGGGAGTTATCGTGCGGAGAGGCAGTCAGACAGACGGACAAAGCTGGAGCATATACGCTTCTTCAACCTAGTTTTGGAAAGCGTAAAAAAATATACAAAGACTGCAGACAACTCAAAGAACATGGAGACATGCGTGTTTGGTGTAACCTGGAAAGATAAGAAGAGGAACTTGTGGATAAGGAAAATGACAAGAGTGGACGACATCATGACCAGAGCGAAATCACTAAAATGCCGATGGACTGAGCATGTTGCCAGAAGGACGGACCACTGATGTACAACTGAAATTTTAGGCTGTATTCCGAGGGACGGAAAAAGACCCAGAAGAAGACCCCATGGGAGGTGGATGAATGAAATCCGGAAACATGCCGGAGTGACATGGAGGATACAGGCTCAAGATAGACAATTGTGGAAAAACTTGGGGAGAGCTTCATCCAGCAGTGGATTGATAATTGTTGACAATGATGATAATGATGATGATGATTCGAATACGATACTATTTCATTTTCAATGCTCCTATAGCATCGTTCTTGTCAAAGCAGTTTATCCACTAGTTGATTAATAGTCTTAGTATTCATGCCGAGTAAGATTATTCACTAATCTTTCCTTGTTTTTTACGCTTTCCAACCGTAGGTTGAAGAAGCGTATATGCTCCAGCTTTGTCCGTCCGTCCGTCCGTCCGCACGATAACTCCCGTGAAAATGGTTCGATTTCGAAGAAATTTTAGTATGTGGTAGGGACGAACCCTATTGAAAATGGGCGAAACAGGGTCAAAGGTCAGGACATAGGAGCGGGATCCATTCCATTGCTCTTATGCGTCATAACTTGCGTAAAAATGGTTCGATTTCGATGGAATTTTAGTATGTGGTAAGGAACCACTTGGGAACGAACCCTGTTGAAAATGGGCGGAATGGGGTCAAAGGTCAGGACATAAAAGTGGGATCCATTTCGATAAAATTTTAGTATGTGGTAGGGAACCACCTGGGCACGAACCGTATTGAAAATTGGCGAAATGGGGTCAAAGGTCAGGCAGGGCATAAGAGCGGTATTTATCCCATTGCCCTTATGTGTCATAACTTGCATATAAATGATTCGATATCGATGAAATTTCGGTATGTGGTAAGGAACCACCTGGGAACAAAACCTGTTGAAAATGGGCGGAATGGAGTCAAAGGTCAGGACATAAAATCGGGATCCATTTCATTGTATTTAGGCGTCATAACATGCGTAAATATGGTTCGATTTCGATGAAATTTTAGTATGTGGTAGGGAACCACCTAGGCACGAACCCCATTGAAAATGGGCGAAATGGGGTCAAAGGTCAGGACACTGGAGGGGGAACCATTCCATTGCCCTTGTGCATAATAACTTACCTAAAAGTGTTTCGATTGCGACAAAACATTATCATGTTGTTCCTGAGGTATAGTGAACCCGTTCTGTTGAATATCAGCGAAATGGGGTCAAAGGTCATTGCACCAAAGCAAAATTTATTCCGCAGCCATTATTCTCATAACTTGCGTAAAACTGCTTCTATTGCGATAAAACTTTAGTATGTTATTCTTGAGGTATACTGAACCGGTTCTGTTGAATATCATCGAAATGGGGTCAAAGGTCAAGACACAGGAGCGAGATTTATCCCACAGCCATTATCCTCATAACTTGAGTAATAATTTCTGGTATGTTGGAAAGCGTATTATAATCAATGCATTGCATGATTTTTATAACTTATTAAAATTATGAATTCAGAGAAAAAAGAGAACTGTGAACGTAACTTAATAAATTCTTAGTTGCATCATTCATGTCACAGCTGTAAAAAATCTGTCTCGATGCTCTCAAATTTGTAACATACCAAGTTATCTATAACAGAATCAAACGTGTGTTTCTAATAACCTGAAATTCAAAATTTAACGTATAATTGCAAAAAAGCGAATACATGTAATACGTATAACCGAATTGAAAAAGCGACAGAAAAATGTTAAACAATATCGGGAGTAGAGCAGAATTCCGTATGAAAAGTGAAAAACGTCCGTGGTTTCACTGTACAGTCGCCAGCTTCAACATCGAATGGCCAAGATTAAAAATTCAACCCGTTTTCAAGATCAGTCAGTCACTATTCGAAGCGCAACTTGCCGTCGTTGTGGAAAATGATTTTTCTTACATCACACAAAAAAACTTCTTAAATGTATATCTCTTTCCTTCTTATTCTGCTGGGTACTGTGGGTAAAAAATGTTTAAATAAAGTATAACACAATAAAAATTTGAGAAAATTTTTTCTTGAAGAATAAATACTTAATTTTCTAGAACATATATCGGAGAAAAAAAAAGACGTACATTTCTGAAAATCAACGTCAGTAACTGAACATCAAGTGATATGTTAAAAACAATATTTTCATTTCAAACACACTTAAATGGCGTCTTATACATTATGTACTGAGAGAACGTATTGAGATAAGTGACCCCCATCCCCCGGTGGTACAGTGGTCTAAGCACTGGCTTATGACCATTCATCGGAAATAAGTCTGGGTTCGAATCCGGGTGGGGTATGGATGTTGTGTTTGACTTACGGCACTGGCTCTCTCTCTTCTCTGGAACCGGTGACCCTAAATTAGAGACTGGTGACTGCTAATAGCTTATTGAGTTGCTCACGGTGGTCGTTAAACCTTCAAGAAAAAAAACTGAAATAACGAAAGAATACAACTCCCACTATATATGGCTTTTATTGACTATGAAATTGCTTTTGTTTCTGCAAAACTATCAACAGTTATCATGTCTTTGAGATGCCTAGGTACTGAAGATCAATCCTTTAATTTTATTAAGAACATCTATGAAAATAAAAATGTAAATATTCGACTGTTTGAAAATGTGGCACGTGTCAAAATTGGAAAGGGAGCGAGCCTGTAAAAAATTGAAAAGGGAGGAAAACTTGGTTTGAGAGCCTTTACAAGAAACTGTACAATTTTAAAGTTCAATTTACCATTATGTTTTAAAAGAAAAGTGTTTAATCAATTCATCCTTCCTGTTCTTACTTATGGATCGGAGACACGGACCTTAACCAAAAGAGATATTCAGAGGCGGCAGACAACTGAAAAAAAAAAAGAAAACATGGAGAGGTGCATGCTTGGTGGAATCAGAAAAAATACAAAGAGGAACTCATGGATCAAAAAAATTACAAGAGTGATCAAAGTAAAATCCCAGGAATGGCAATGGGCAAGACATATTGCTAGAATTGCTAATTACTGATGGATATCTGAAGTACTAGACTGAATTTCAGATACAGGAAAAGACCCAAAAGAAGGTGACAATGGGAGATGAGTGGATGAAATTCGAAATCATGCCGAACTGGCATGCAGACGTCTGGTTCATGGCAGAAAATTATACACACTTGATACTTGGACCTTCATCCAGAAATGAATTGATGATGGTGAGTTCATATCCATTTCGTATGTGATCTTACTAAATATCATATGATCTTATACATCATATACACTGAAGTGCCAGAAAAACTGGTACACCAATCTAATACTTGGTAGGTCCCCCACGGGAGCGCAGGACTGCAGACATACGACGGGGCATGGACTCCACTAACTTCTGAAAATATGCTGTAGGCAATGCTCACCATACTTCCTGCAGAGCGTTCCACAATTCGGGTGTATTCCGAGGTCTCGGATTCATGTGTTCGATAGCGCGTTGCATGGCATCCCAAATGTGTTCTATACGTTCAGATCTGGGGACTTGGGTGGGAATGGCAACACCCCAAACTCAGATGAATGCCCCTCCAACCATAATGTGGCGTCCCACACTTGTGGGGAGGTGCATTGTTCTGTTGGAACAGGCCAAACCCATCAGCAAGAATGCAGGACATGAACGGGTGTACCTCTTCAGAAAGGATGCGCACATAGCATTGGCCGGTTACAGACGTTTGTAGACGTACTAGGGGTCCCAGTGAAGTCCAGCTAAACGCACCCAATACCATTACAGACCCATCACCAGCTGGTACAGTTCTCTGCTGACAGGCGAGATCCATGGCTTCATGGGGTTTGCTCCACACACGAATTCCATCTGCGCGATACAGTTGGAAACGCGACTCGTCAGACCAGGCTACTTGTTTGCAGTCATCAAGTGTCCAGTGGCGATGTTGCCGTGCCCAAGTGAGGCGCATAGCTCTGTGTCGTGCACCCATCAAGGAGACTCGAGTTGGGCGTCAGCTCCCAAAGCTTGTATCGTGCAAGGTACGTTGCACAGTCCGGACGCTAACGCTTGTTGAGGCTCCGGCATTGAATTCCGATGATACCTGCGAGAGTGTTGCACGCCTATCGCGTGAAACGATTCTTGACAGCCGACGATGGTCACGTTCACCCAATGTCTTTTTTAAGGCCACACTGGTATCGTAGGTTAGAGATTTTGCCAGAATTCTTGTAGTCACGGTACACCCTTGCATTGGTCGTCGTGTGAAATTCCGAACTTCGTTTCTACCTCCGAAATACAATGGCCCGTTTCACGAGCGCCAACTATGACACCGCATTGAAAATCACTTAAATCGTTATTACTTGTCATTCTCATGCCGAAAACAGCTCTGACAGCTGGCAAGGATGTCTATCGCTTTATATACGCACTGGTGTACGCAACCGAGTACGCGCATAGGGGACGTTGCTATGTATTTTGCATAAGCTCGTCTGTACCAGTTTCTCTGGCACTTCAGTGTATACATATATATATCATATCATATGATCTTATTATGTGATCTTATTAAATAATATCCATAATCCTGCCTTTGAAATGTTTTGTTATCAACACGCCAACTGATAACTCCCTATTGGATATCGTAATTTAATCAAACAAAATACGATGTTCTCAAAATGTAAAGCAGCACGCGGTTTTTTCATTTGTTTGTTTTGGCATTTAACGATTTCCATAAGCAACTCTAAGCAGTCGCTCATTCCTAACTTAGGGTCACTGATTCAAGGAAAGGACACAGCCAACACCTTCTGAATGCATGCTTCATCCCGGACACAGGCCTGGGGCATTTCAGGTGTCTGATCCAAAGCCCGCGCTTCAGACCGCTCAACTTCCGGGAGGGCCATGTGATCTCGTTAATAATATTTATGCTGCATGAAAGTTATTCCCTTTCATGAAATAAATACGGAATTACACCATGTAATACAAATTTTAAAGATGACTATTCGATGTGTGGTGTAAATGTGACAAGAATGTTAAGTCAGATAATTTCCGACAACTTGAAAATGTCATCGTCCGGGAGCGGGACTCGAATCCGCGTCTCCCAGATAGTGCACTGGTATGCTAAACATGAATGCCGGTTACTTCGACTAGCGAATCCTGCGATGGTTAAATTAAAAGTAATCGGAAACTTGAGACTTTGTCGTTTTGGGTGGTGTAGTGGTTAGCATAACCAGGCGCTATCTGGGAGACGCGGGTTCGAGTCCCGTTCCAGGACGATGAAGTTTTCAAGTTTTCGGATATTATCTGATTTAAAATCCTTTTCACATTTACACCAAAAACCGGATTGTCATCTTCAAAATTCGTATTACATGGTGTAATCCCGTATTTATTTCATGATTTACCTGCTTCTGCGGGCAATCACGAGATAGGATTCTTAACCTCCAGATTCGCTAAACATGAATGCCGGTTGCTTAGACTAGCGAATCCTGTGATGGTTATATTCAAATTAATCGGAAACTTGAGACTTGGTCGTTCTGGGTGGTGTAGTGGTTAGCATACCCGGGCGTTATCTGGGTTCGAGTCTCGCCCAAGGACGATGAAATTTTTTAAGTTTTCTGATATTATCTGACTTAACATCCTTGTCTCATTTACACCAAACATCGGACTGTCATCTTCAAAATTTGTTATTCGCTTTGTTGATGTTCTTAACAAACTTGATTTATTTGTCGTTTTCCGTGAAGACATGGTTATTTTTTTGTTTTGCCGCGCTGATGGTGGCCGGGTGGTCAGAAGCATCTGGTCATCAGAGTTTGTCCTGGGGTCGAATGCCGAAAGAGGCTCTGTTGAACTGGTTCTCTCACATCCCTATAGGGACAGGCGACTAAGTATGGCTTTAGATGTTCACGTCTGTCGTTAAATCCCGAGACGAAAAGACATGTTTACCTCACAACCAGTCATCAGAATTCAACATTTTAGGGTTTCTGAAATTAAGCTGTATAAAAACTGAAAATCATTTAAACTACCCGGTGGCCGAGAAGGCTGAGGTTTTGAGTTCGGTTAATTCAGCATAAGTTGATGTGCCGGATGTGGCATGGGTGGGTGTGTTTGACTTACGGCACTGGCTCTTCCCCTTTCTTGGAATCAGTGGCCCTAAATTAAGGATGGGAAACATATTGTAACCCTAAGAGTTTCTGATGGTAATTCTTAAATCCAGAAAAAGTCTATTGGAAATATTACATACCTCCTCTTGATATTTGCTGCCTGCCATAGATAGACCAACGAGACGTAGAAACAACAGCGCCACCATGAACACAGGGAATGCAATAATGAAAGGATCTATGTCTGTGTATATCTTCTTTTTTCCAGCCAGCAGCCAGTAACACTGAGAACAGAATATCACAGGATTAGTCAATATGCCAATCAAAAGTAACATAGAGATTTCTCCTTCTGTCTCTTCCGAAAGAAGGTACAACTTTACTCTCGTGTCACTCCACCTGAAGAAGAGCTTGTTGTCCGGAGCAAACTTCTGCTTGCTGACGAGATGCTCCAGCTCACGCTTAGATTCGTGAAACATAAGTCTCAAGATACCAGCCACTCCTGAGATCCATACGTCCACTAAAATGGCATTGAGGGAGCAGAAGGCGATGCACACGATTTCAGCGGACAGAACGAAGCTGTGCATCAACGGACCCGTGTCCAACAGATTCGATAAAGCGGCGCGGGCAAACAGATGGCATTTCTGCGTTTTGTTGAACAAAATGTTTATTTCTGCCATGCTGCAACTGTAGTGTTGTAAAAGACCTGCAACAGATGCTCCCGACGCCACAATAATCAAAGGAAACATCACGTTCTTCATTCTGCTTGTCTCCATCTCACTAAAGCGGAAGAAGTCCTCGGTGAAAACTGAGTACATGCGTGTAACCAGAGCAGAAATACGTTTGAGCTTCAGGAGAAATGTAATTTGGTATGCCATGCTTTGTACAACCATGATCATGGGGCTAATCCTGGTTACCAGGTCCATAGCTTGAGACGCCTTATTGAAGAACCTGTAGACCATGTCTAAGATATTGGCGGCGAAGGCTGCTACGTAAATAAGGAGAAGACATAGAGAAATCATCATCAGTTTAACAGACACGGACGCTGAGCGGGTAACTGAAAGTTTCCACCCTCTTCTGAGGGGTACAAGTCCAGAAAACCTCATGAGTAGGGAGAGGTGAGGCCATAGTTCAAATGGATCCATAAGTTCTCCAACTTCGTTTTCATCATCTTCATCGGATGCTTTGGAGCTCGCAGAATAAGTTTCAATCTTATTTTGTTTCTTGTAGTGAACACGAGCAGTAGGTTCTTCATCTGAATAAACCATTTTTAAAGATTCGTTGTAAATGCTTTGTTTTAAAGCTAAAATAAAAGTAAAAAAACGGAAATGTTAGATATGGATGTTGCAAAACTGTAGCAATATGTGTAAAGTTCAGCTTTTTAACAAAAGGTATAATTTTACGCGTGTGTGTATTACACGTTCATAATTGTTATTCAACTTCGACTGATCTCAATAAGAAAATATACTGCTCCTATCACTCAACCTTCCAACAGCTTTGCAGACTTCTTCCACTTTCGTAGCAAGACAGACATCCAGATGTTTTTAGAAGCTGATATGAAAATTTTTTAATTCTGTATAAAATTTCTGGATCATACCAGAATTTTATAAGCGATCAGAACTGTTTTTTTAAATAAGTTCTTACAGTATAAGCATAATTATTTGCCTTTGAAAAAGTACCTGGAATTATATCGCTTTTTTTTGCAGTTATCTTCGGTTTAATTACTTTCTTTTGGTGTGCTTTCATGTTCGTTAGACACAAAATATTACTTAACCACAAAATCTGCAAGTTATGCAAAAGGCATATAAATATATGTTTAAATACACGTTCTTTTTTGTCTATTATAATCGAAAAAAGTCCTCTGAGATATACTGAAGCTTCAATAAGCAGAATTCCACACTGAATATATTAGAATCTCAATTTTTGAAGTGAATGGTAAGGATTGTATAATACTGGACGAGCAAAATTTTGTGATCTAGTGAAGCTTCAAAAGCGTACACAGTACTCCACATTAAATATATATTGGAATCTAAATTTTTGAGGTGAATGATAAAGATTGTGCAGTACTCTGGAAAAGCAAAGTTTCGTGATAAAAAGTATACACAGAACTCCAAAAAAAAAGTATTAGAATCTTAATTCCTGAATTGAATGATACATTTTGTGCAGAAAATCTATTACCAAATTCAAAGTAAGTCGTAAAAACTTGTAGTCGGTTGCAGAAGAACACCTATTTCTTTAAAAACTTACATCTGATTTAAACCTGTTCATAGATCACTCAAAATAAAAGAAACGTGCCTAATGCCTGATTTGAAAAAAAAATTATTTAATTCCACTTAACTTCATCTTTCTCTTATATTATATGGACATTTTCTTCAACATTATACATTTCATGTATTCTTCCTCCAGGGTTTCATCTGTGTTGCACGTTCTTGATTCTCTAAAGAACATTATTTTCTTACTTGTCGACTACAATACGCACAAAAAGGCATCGAAAAGTATAAATTATATAGTATCTTATTTTATAGTAAGTTACCTTCAAAATTCGTAGGGCGGGATGTGACGTAGATGTTTTTCTCTCTTGAAGATATCATTGGTTCTTCGCATTCGCAAATAGTTCCTGGTACTGCGAAGCAATCTACTCATGATGACAGTTCTTTGTGATGTCACAAATCTACGCGGCATTTTGTTTATATTCTTTTACCTCTTACTTTAGGATTTAACAAAACTGAATTCACATAACTTTATTCGTAAATTTCCCAAGAACTCTTCCCCTCACAAAGTTGCTATTTTCTTTTGCTAAACATAAGAATAGCAACGCAAAAGCACACTAGACTGCAATAGCTTTATGAGCAACAAAAAACGGATTTTCTGCAATTGTAAAAACATTGGTTTAGCACCTCTTTTGCATGATTCTTTTCTCCTTCCAATGTTGGCTTTCGCAGATTGCTGATATAAGCTTTGTTTCAGAATTCTCGAATAGGATGGCCTATCAAGGAACTCCTTCACGTCTCTTCGCAAAACTACTACTTTGGGTTTTCCAGTGAACAACACGAGGCATTACAGAGAATATTTCTAATGCAAAAGAAACATCTAAAATGCGCCTTTATGCGATTTACTTACACTACAGGAATAGCTAATGTTGATTTGAATACGGTTATGGTAAAAAGAGAAAAGAGCAAGAAAAAAGTGTTTAGCTCTTACCGTGCCCTATTGCTCGATCTGTTCTCGACATGACAGAAAAGAAGAAGAAAAGAAACAAAAAAATTGCTGTAACGTGCCATAAACTGCTCCGTAAAACAGCTGCAGGTATTCTTTTTGTAATGGACAGTTCGATCTTTGACATTACGTGCTACGTTTTCCACTCTGAAAATCGATGTAAATATTTATCTAATCTGAGAATTGCGCTTAGAATCACACTAAGAGTTATTTGATTCCATTATAAAAATTTCAAAACAAATATTTCATTTGCGGAAACCTGAACGATCTGCATTTACCTTAAATGAAATATTTGCGTGTCTTCGTCTTTTCGCTAATGAAATTGCTTTCTCATTTTTGTATCCGAAAATCGCTTAGTTGATTTGAATACATGGTAAAAAGAGAAAAGAGCAAGGAAGAAACGATATGAAATAACCTAATATGCGAAATTTTCATGAATGAAACACGGGATTACACCATATAATACAAATTTTGAAGATGGTACTCCATTTTTTGGTGTAATTGTGACAAGGATGGTAAGTCAGATAATATCCGAAAACTGGAAAATTTCGTCGTCCTAAAACGGGAATCGAATCCGCTTCTCTTAGATAGCTCCCGAGCATGCTAAGTACTACGCCACCCAGAACGACTAAAATTTGTATTACATGGTGTAATCCCGTATATCATTTATGATTTATCTGCTCCTCCGGGAAATCGCGGTATGAGATTCATAACCTCCAGATTCGCTAAACATGAGTGCCGGTTGCTTCGACTAGCGAATCCTGTGATGGTTATATTCAAATTAATCGAAAACTTGAGACTCGGTCGTTCTGGGTGGTGTAGTGGTTAGCATACCCGGGCGCTATCTGGGAGATGCGGACCAATTCCCGCTCCAGGAGGACGAAATTTTCAAGTGTTCGGATATTATCTGACTTCACATCCTTATCACAATTACACCAAAAAACGGATTGTCATCTTCCGAATTTGTATTACATGGTGTAATCCCGTATTTCATTCATGATTTATCTGCTCCTCCGGGCAATCATGGGATAAGATTCTTAACATCCAGATTCTCTAAACATGAATGCCGGTTGCTTCGACTAGTGAATCCTGTGATGGTTATATTCAAAATAATCGGAAACTTGAGACTTGGTCGTTTTGGGTGGTGTAGGGGTTAGCATAACTGGGTGCTATCTGGGAGACGCGGGTTCAATTCCCGCTTCAGGACGACGAAATTTTCAAGTTTTTGGATATTATCTGACTTCCCATCCTTGTCGCAATTACACCAAAAAAACGGACTGTCATCTTCAAAATTTGTATGCGAAATTTTGTTTGACGCCCCAGATTATCGGTCGTATTCACGCAGGCGTTAATACTTAGCTGGTGGTGAGTCATATGTTTGTTTCTCACTAATTTGTTACAAATGGAAGAAATGTGGAATCTCTTGTGGCTTTCACGTTTTAATACTTTTCTTTTGCGTTTAAGAATTTGTATCATTAGCAGAAAATTCCATTTTCTATAAGAAAAAATAAAGACCAGGATTCCACTGTATTGTCTAGTGTAAATAACCTGGCCATGACATAAATTCAACAGGACGATCAACTTTGCGACCCATGCGTCTATTTTGAAATTAAAAATGCTAATGTAATAATGTAAATCAGTCTAGTAATTGTTCCTTATTACACCGTATGACACACTACAGAGGTGAAAATATGTGTCAAGACGACAAATCTTCAGCGAGACGTTCTATACCCGTAACTCAGTTGGCAGAGCGACTTACTCCAGAGTCCGTCACTGACAAACTTGTGTTTTCACATTGGCGCCCGATTGTGGAAAATGGATCCACTCGCCGTTGGGTTCTTCGAAAAATGTGTGATGTGTGTTCCACACAGTGTTTGGAATTAATAAAACATTCTTACTTTGCTTCAAAGACAAAAAAAAATAAAAATAAGAGGGAGATGATTTTACGTACTACAGAGGTGAAAACATGTGTCAAGACGACAAATCTACAGCGAGACATTCTCTCCTCGTAGCTCACTTGGGAGAGAGACTTACTCCGGAGTGAGGGGACACGGACAAACTTGTGTTTTCACAACAGAGTGTAACAAAATTCTTGGTTTTTGAAATTTTAAGAGGCTTCTATACTTGTCTTTACAAGTTTAGGACATGACATTTTTATAAATTTGCAAATTTTTATGGTTTACCCGTAAAGTTTACAGAAAATCGCTAGTTTCACAGTTGTTTTAGAGATTTTTGGTTAAAATCAAGCACCTGAAATCAGCACGAATGCGCACTTTTATACACCATCTACCAAAAGGTAATTGGACACCCCTGCAATCGACGATATCTGCGGTCCTGATACACGTCACGGCCGCCGACGTTAAATATCGTGTGGGAAACAACAACGTAACCAGTCGCATGCAAGATACCACGCAGTTCGGAGCTCTCTGATTTCGAGATAGGTGTAATCGTCGGGTATCACAGAAATGGCCGATCCATACGTGACATATCCAGCGAGGTTGAAGTACCCAAAATCAACAGTGGCCTACGTGATTGGCAAGTGGAAGATGAGAGGTGACTGTCGGAATGTGCCCCGACCCGACAGACCCACAAAACTGGGAGTTAGAGACCGACGGGTGCTGGCCAGAGAAATTCGGAAGAACCGCAACAAATCGATGGGCCACATCCGCGAGGAGTTTCAACAGACATCCGGGAGTGTTCTTTTGATGAATACCATCCGTAAAGAAGCCCATCTGCTCGGTTATCATGCTGCCGCTCAAAAGCCTTCGATCACCAAGTCCAATAGCGCTGCTCGGCTAACGTGGTGCAAAGAACGTCGACATTGGACCGTTGAACAGTGGAAACAGGTTCTCTGGAGCGACGAATCAAGGCTCACCCTCTACCGTTCGGATGGCAGGGTCTGGGTTTCGCGTCTGCATGGAGAACGCCTCCTGCCGGAATGTATTGTGCCAACTGTGAAGTTCGGCGACGGTGGAATTAGGCTATGGGGGTGTTTCTCCTGGTATGGCACGGGACTCTTGGTCGCAATTCCTGGTAGACTCAACGCCGAGACCTACAGCATCATTTTGGATGACCAAGCGCTTCTTACGTTGTGGCAGTTACTTTCAGGATGACAATGCCACCTGTCATGTTGCGAGGTCCACCATTGCTTGGTATGGTGACAATGGGGTTAATCGAACGGACCGGCCTGCGCAGAGCCCGGACCTTAAACCTATCGAGCACCTCTGGGACGAGTTGGAGCGTCGACTTAAGGGGTGCCCCCACCGTCCGAAATCGGTGAAGGAACTGACCTGTCTTCTCCAAGCCGAGTGGAAGAAAATACCGCTAGCCGTCGTACAACGGCTGGTTGAGAGTATGCCCCGGAGGGTCACAGCTGTAATCGCCGCTCGTGGAGGATCCACCAGCTATTGAAGGTGAATAAACTTCGTTTTCCTTTGCTATCACAGGTGTTCAATTACTTGTTGGTAGATAGTGTATCTCTTTGGAACTGTTGTAAAAAAGAAACGCATTTTCTCCTAATTCTGCCGAATGTTCATACTGATGTTGAATTTTCAAGACACCAAATATCACTTTACTTTTTTTCACTCTGGGGGAAAATTTAGGTTTCGGGGGAATTTTGCAATGCTGGGACGTTCTAAAAATTCCCACGATCCCAATGAACGGAAGAAGCAATGCTGATGGTCCCCGTGATGTCATCTCCAGAAACTCCGGGGCTTTTACACGTGTTAAACACAAAGGTGGTTTAAAATTTGAAATTAAAAAAAAATTAACATATTATTTTTTTCACCTGAGAAGCTACGCTGACCCATCTCGGAATCTGCTGCGACCCAAGTTTGGGTCTGCAGCTCCGGTGGCGCAGTGGTCTAAGCGATGGCTTCTGATTGTTCATCCGAAAGGGGTGTGGGTCCGAATCCTGGAGAGACATGAATGTTGTGTTTGTCTTACGGCACTGGCTCTCTCCCTTCCCTGGAACCAGTGACCCTAAATTTGGGGCAAGCGACTACTTATTGTCCATTGAGTTGTTCACGGTGGTCGTTAAACCTCCAACCAAAAAAACAAAACAAAAAGAAAACCTTTGGGTCGCGACCCATAGGTTAAGAACCCCTGATCTTGTGTGATGACTGTGATCTTGCAGTAGAAATTAGTATCTCGAATACATTTTAAAAGCAAGCATTTTAAAGTGCGTGGGCATAGGAGATCTCAAAAATCGGAGGTTTCTTAATTTTTTTTTTAGTTTCGCACTTAGACATTATATTTTGTCAGGTGCCTGGTGCTGCAGTGGTCAAAGCACTGGTTTGTGACCATTCGTCTGAGGCCGATCCGGGTTCGAATCCTGGTGAAGCACGGATACTGTGTTGCTCTACAGCACTGGCTCTCGCCCTTTCCTAGAACCAATGGCCCTAAGTTAGAGCCAGGCAACTGCTAATAGCACATGAAGTTGTTCACAGTGGTCCTTAAACCTCCAAATAAAAAATAATGTAATAACACACTTTCTTTGTAGGTAAGATGGGTACAGTTGCCCGTCGCGAAAGAGAATTTTTCTAGTCCGTAACCGAATGACTGACAGCATCTAGTCCGTAACATCAGATTCAATAAGTTAGTAAAATCATGCAATACATTGATTATGATACGCTTTCCAACATACCAGAAATCATTACTCAAGTTATGAGGATAATGGCTGTGGAATAAATCTCACTTTGACCCCATTTTAATGATATTCAACAGATCCTGTTCAGTATACCTCCGGAGCAACATACTAAAGTTTTGTTGCATTAGAAGCATTTTAGTCAGATTATGAGGATAATGGCTGTGAAAGAAATTTCGCTCCGGTGCCCTAACCTTTCACATCATTTTGATTATATTAAATAGAACCGGTTAAGTATACTTCAGGAACAACATGTTAAAGTTTTGTCTCAATCGAAGCATTTTTACGTACGTTATAGCGCATAAGGACGATGGAATGGATCCCGCTCCTAGCTCCGGACTTTTGACCCCATTTCGCCCGTTTTCAATAGGATTCGTCCCCAAGTATTTCCCTACCATATACTAAAATTTTATCGAAATCGAACCATTTTCACGCAGGTTATGATGCATAAGGGCAATGGAATGGATCCCGCTCATATGTCTTGACCTTTGACCCCATTTCGCCAATTTCAAAAGGGTTTGTCCCCAGGTACTCCCCTACCATATACTGAAATGTTACCGAAATCGAACCATTTTCACGCAAGTTATGACGCATAAGAACAATGGAATGGATCCCGCTCCTATATCCTGACATTTGACCTCATTTCGCCCATTTTCATCAGGGTTCGTCTCCAGGTGGTCCCCTACCACATACTAAAATTTCATCGAAATCGAGCCATTTTTACGGGAGTTATCGTGCGAGCGGGCGGACGGACAGACGGACGGTCTGACAGACAGACAAAGCTGGAGCATAAACGCTTCTTCAACCCACGGTTGGAAAGCGTAAAAAAGATAGGCAATTCAGTCTGAACTAAGCTACCGAAGACTTAGTGTGAAATGCAAACATATGTATACCCCACTTCGTGGGAACATTTTGTACCAGAATGCAAACTGGAAGATGTATGCAAAGTCTCGGATATATTGCAACTGTCAGTTAGAAAAAAATCCGCATTGTTTTCTGGAAGCTAAGACATATTAAAAACCAGTTAGTAAAATCATGCAATGCATTGATTATGATACGCTTTCCAACATACCAAAAATCATTACTCAAGTTATGAGGATAATGGCGGTAGAATAAATCTCACTTCTATGACCTGACCTTTGACCCCATTTTCATGATATTAAACAGAACCGGTAAAGTATACTTCCGGAAAAACATGATAAGGTTTTGTCTCAATCGAAGCATTTTTACATAGGTTATAACGCATAAGAGCGATGGAATGGATCCCTCTGTTATATCCTGACCTTTGATCCCATTTCGCCCATCATCAATAGGGTTCCTCCCCAGGTAGTCCTCTACCGCATACTAAAATGTCATTGAAATCGAACCATATTTACGCAAGTTATGACGCATAAGGGCAGTGGAATGCTTCCCGTTCCTATGTCGTGACCTTTGATCAAATTTTCAACAGGATTTGTCCCCAGGTGGTCCCCTACCACATACTAAAATGTCATTGAAATCGAACCATATTTACGTAAGTTATGACGCATAAGGGCAATGGAATGGATCCCTCTCCTATGTCCTGACCCCATTTCCAATAAAGTCCCAAGGTGGTCCCCTACCACATACTAAAATTTCATTGAAATCGAACCATATTTACGAAAATTAAGTCTCATAAGGGCAGGGGAATGCATCCCGCTCCTATGTCCTGACCTTTCACCCCGTTTTACCCATTTTCAATAGGGTTTGTCCCCAGGTGATTCCCTATGATACACTGAAGAGGAATTGAATTAGAGACAGCTGGCGTTATGCAAATGTAGCGCTGTGGGCGGCGCTGTAAACGGAAACGACATGACGTATGCAGCGATCCGACAACATAAGGAGTGATGCGACGGGAATCAGTAAGAGTCGGAAGTATTATGTGTAAGACGAAGGATCTAAGCGCATTTGATCGTGTACAAATTGTCGGGGACCGACGAATGGGTCCCTCCATCTCGGAAGTCGTGCAGGCACTGGGATTTTCACGAGCCACTGTGTCCCGGGTGCACCGTGAGTACATCGAATCTGGTAAAACCATCCCTGCAAGGGCCAACTGCCGTGGACAACAGCGTGTGGATATGCGGGGTCATCGTCGGCTAGGTCACATTGTAACAGCGGATAGACGGGACGCAGTGCAAGGAATCACTCTGCAATTTAACGCTGCTGCACAAAAACGTGTAAGCAGCCACACCATCCAGAACCATCTCCTCGCTATGGGGTACAGAAGCCATCGTCCCACGGGGGTACCGCTGCTGACCAAACATCACAGGTTGCAAAGATTAGCATGGGCACGGGAACATCGCCACTGGACCCTAGACATGTGGAACAATGTTGCCTAGACTGATGAGTCGAGATTCACGTTGGTACATGCGGATGGCAGGATACGAGTACGGCGCAAACCACATGAAGCGATGGATCCTTCTTGCCAGCAGGGTACTCTTCAAGCTGTTAAGGGTGGTATTCTCGTCTGGAGACTGTTTACGTGAACTGAAATGGGACCCCTGGTACGCGTGGCATCGTCCCTGGTACGTGTGACAGGTCAACGTTACCGGGATACCCTGGACGACCATTTGTTCCCGTTTGTGAGTCTCCATCATCCCACTGGAGACTTTATCCTGCAACAAGACAATGCACCGTGCCATCGCTCCCGAATTGTATCCGAATGATTCGATGAACACTCCACGGACGTGACTTCGCTTCCTTGGCCAGCTAGGTCACCTGACCTCAATCCCATCGAGCACATCTGGGATGCCATCGAGAGAGATGTTCGAGACTCTGATCCCCCTCCAACAAATCTTCGTGAACTGTAGGAGCTTGTTCAGGGGTCATGGATCCGTATGGCTTTCCAACGCTTCCGGTGTCTTGTCGAGTCCATGCCGAGACGAATCGCCGCCGTCATCAGGTCGAAAGGTGGTACTACACGTTACTAGACAGGTATCTCTAACTCAATTGCTCTTCAGTGTATATATATATACGGAAAACACCAAGACTGTAAATTTCTTCAATAATTACTGAATAGCAAAGTGTGGGTTTCTGCAAGAATCTAGTCTGCAAGTTTATGGCAACGAGTCAACCTGAACCAGCAACAGAAAAAAAAAATCCCACTAAAAAAATAAAAATTAATTAAAAATAAGAATTAAAAAAAAAAAATTAGAACGAACATCCTAGAAAATGGACCAATCTATCGTTCGAACCCCTGACGCCCAAAAAACAACTAACAAAAAAATTATAAATAAAGAAAAGAGTTTTATTTAAAAAAAGGGGAAAACCTATTAGTGAAAAAACAAAAACCCTTTCCAAATACTAGAAATTACCCACAGCAGACTAAATTCCACGAGGCCCGACCTCACAACTGAACCGAAAATATACTGAGCGGAACTTCATAGAGAAGCAAAGATGCCGATTACAAAGGAAATAAATTACAACCACCAAACACGAACCGTAATTATATATAAACAAAACACGAAACCTAAAGGTGGATAAGGACTAAAAAAAGTTACTTATTTACAAGAAAACTGCATATTGAGAAAATTAATCGTAGTATGGAAAGAACAGAAGCATGTTAACACTGTACAATTACGCCTAAAACGACGTGCGAAACAAGGCTAATACAAAGCACCTCGAAAAATAAAAACTCTGCCCTAAAACCCGAGGCAAAGATGACCAACTGTTTTAGAAAAACGAAGTAGGCAAGAAAGAGCAACTGAAAACAAAAATTAAATTAGAAAACCGCAGAAAGCAAATTATTAATCAAACCACTTAACAATACCGCGTGCTGCATCCATGACTTGCAAATATCAAATGGACGCCGCCCGAAGAGTAACGACCGCACCGCCATCTGCCGCTCAAAGGGGGAACAACGGTCCCAGATAATTCTGTAGGTGCTGCCATGCAGTACAATTCTGAATAGTTTTTAGGTTAAAATTAACCAGCGAGAATACTTCAAAAATTTCAATTGGGAACAACTAAACCTGTTGCCAAATGTAGTTTAAAAGTATTAAAATACCCTAAGAACTAACATCCTTCTCCCTATTTTAATTGAATTAAATTTTATTATGTTTTCGTTATTTTAAATTTTTATATTTTTTTTTTTGCATTTTTAACCATTATAAAACTTTTTTTGGTTTCATCTAAATGAAAGCTATAACATAGAAGTTTAGGTGAGGATGTGGTTATATTTTCTGTTTCAGGAACCCAATGGGCTCTCACTGCCTCCCTTCCTTTTAATTAAAAAAAAGTTAAAAATGACGAAAAATGAAACTAAAAAAAATTTTATAATCGTTAAAAATACAAGAAACATATAAATATTTAAACTTACGAAAAAATATAAATATTTAAACTTACGAAAAAATAATAAAATTCAATTCAAAAATAGTAAAATTTAATTTATTCCGCACATCGTTTTAGGCGTAATTGTACAGTTTTAACAAGCTTCTGTTCTTTAAATACTACGATTAATTTTCTCAATGGACAGTTTTCTTGTTAATAAGTAACTTTGTTTAGTCCTTATCCACCTTTAGGTTTCGTGTTTTGCTTATATATAATTACGGTTCGTGTTTGGTGGTTGTAATTTATTTCCTTTGTAATCGGCATCTTTGCTCCTCTATGAGGTTTTGCTCAGTATATTTTCGGTTCAGCTACGAAGTCGGGCCTCCTGGAATTCAGTCTGCTGAGGGTAGTGTCTAGTGTCTGGAAGGGTTTTTTTTTTTTTTTTTTTTTTTCACTAATAGGTTTTCCTCTGTTTTTAAATAAAACTCTTTTCTTTACTTTTTATTTTTTTGTTAGTTGCTTTTTGGGCGTCAGGGGTTCGGACGATAGCTTTTCTGGGGTGTTTGTTCTAAATTTTTATTTTTGTTTTAATTCTTATTTTTAATTAATTTTTATTTCTTTTTAAATTTTTAATGGGAATTTTTATTATTATTTTTTTTTGCTGGTTCAGGTTGGTTCGTTGTCGTTACCTTGCAGACTAGATTCTTACAGAAACCCACACTTTCAGGTCTCTGTAGAGCCTGGTTGGGTGTTGTCCTTGCCTGGCCCTCGACAACGCCACGGAGAACAGTTTACCATAGCTCTATATCACTCTCTTCCTTTCCCAGTGGTTAGTAACTGCTATTCAGTAATTATTGAAGAAATTTACATAGCTCTATATCACTCTCTTCCTTTCCCAGTGGTTAGTAACTGCTATTCAGTAAATATTGAAGACATTTACATAGCTCTATATCACTCTCTTCCTTTCCCAGTGGTTAGTAACTGTTATTCAGTAATTATTGAAGAAATTTACATAGCTCTATATCACTCTCTTCCTTTCCCAGTGGTTAGTAACTGCTATTCAGTAAATATTGAAGAAATTTACATAGCTCTATATCACTCTCTTCCTTTCCCAGTGGTTAGTAACTGCTATTCAGTAAATATTGAAGACATTTACATAGCTCTATATCACTCTCTTCCTTTCCCAGTGGTTAGTAACTGTTATTCAGTAATTATTGAAGAAATTTACATAGCTCTATATCACTCTCTTCCTTTCCCAGTGGTTAGTAACTGCTATTCAGTAATTATTGAAGAAATTTACATAGCTCTATATCACTCTCTTCCTTTCCCAGTGGTTAGTAACTGCTATTCAGTAAATATTGAAGAAATTTACATAGCTCTATATCACTCTCTTCCTTTCCCAGTGGTTAGTAACTGCTATTCAGTAATTATTGAAGAAATTTACATAGCTCTATATCACTCTCTTCCTTTCCCAGTGGTTAGTAACTGCTATTCAGTAATTATTGAAGAAATTTACATAGCTCTATATCACTCTCTTCCTTTCCCAGTGGTTAGTAACTGCTATTCAGTAAATATTGAAGAAATTTACATAGCTCTATATCACTCTCTTCCTTTCCCAGTGGTTAGTAACTGCTATTCAGTAATTATTGAAGAAATTTACATAGCTCTATATCACTCTCTTCCTTTCCCAGTGGTTAGTAACTGCTATTCAGTAATTATTGAAGAAATTTACATAGCTCTATATCACTCTCTTCCTTTCCCAGTGGTTAGTAACTGCTATTCAGTAAATATTGAAGACATTTACATAGCTCTATATCACTCTCTTCCTTTCCCAGTGGTTAGTAACTGCTATTCAGTAATTATTGAAGAAATTTACATAGCTCTATATCACTCTCTTCCTTTCCCAGTGGTTAGTAACTGTTATTCAGTAATTATTGAAGAAATTTACATAGCTCTATATCACTCTCTTCCTTTCCCAGTGGTTAGTAACTGCTATTCAGTAAATATTGAAGAAATTTACATAGCTCTATATCACTCTCTTCCTTTCCCAGTGGTTAGTAACTGCTATTCAGTAAATATTGAAGACATTTACATAGCTCTATATCACTCTCTTCCTTTCCCAGTGGTTAGTAACTGTTATTCAGTAATTATTGAAGAAATTTACATAGCTCTATATCACTCTCTTCCTTTCCCAGTGGTTAGTAACTGCTATTCAGTAATTATTGAAGAAATTTACATAGCTCTATATCACTCTCTTCCTTTCCCAGTGGTTAGTAACTGCTATTCAGTAAATATTGAAGAAATTTACATAGCTCTATATCACTCTCTTCCTTTCCCAGTGGTTAGTAACTGCTATTCAGTAATTATTGAAGAAATTTACATAGCTCTATATCACTCTCTTCCTTTCCCAGTGGTTAGTAACTGCTATTCAGTAATTATTGAAGAAATTTACATAGCTCTATATCACTCTCTTCCTTTCCCAGTGGTTAGTAACTGCTATTCAGTAAATATTGAAGAAATTTACATAGCTCTATGTCACTCTCTTCCTTTCCCAGTGGTTAGTAACTGTTATTCAGTAATTATTGAAGAAATTTACATAGCTCTATATCACTCTCTTCCTTTCCCAGTGGTTAGTAACTGCTATTCAGTAATTATTGAAGAAATTTACATAGCTCTATATCACTCTCTTCCTTTCCCAGTGGTTAGTAACTGCTATTCAGTAGATATTGAAGAAATTTACATAGCTCTATATCACTCTCTTCCTTTCCCAGTGGTTAGTAACTGCTATTCAGTAAATATTGAAGAAATTTACATAGCTCTATATCACTCTCTTCCTTTCCCAGTGGTTAGTAACTGCTATTCAGTAATTATTGAAGAAATTTACATAGCTCTATATTACTCTCTTCCTTTCCCAGTGGTTAGTAACTGCTATTCAGTAATTATTGAAGAAATTTACAGTCACGGTGTTTTCCGTGTTTAATTTGATTTTTCTGTAATGCAGTCTTTTGGCGCATTAGAACTTCAAAAACCTTTCTGAGCTGTTACCTTGTTTGCATTGTATATAAACTGACGGAAAAGAAAATCCCAACACCACGAAAAAATAGTTGAAGAGGAATGAAATGGCGTCAATACATTTGTATAGGTAACATATTTAATCGATTAAGGTTACAAGATCACAGCTTAATGTAAGCGCGAGAAGAGCCATTTTAAATGTGAAATGCTGTTACATTAATAACCGGCGTAACCACCAGAATGTTGAATGCAAGCACGCAAACGTCCATGCATTGTGTCGTACATGTGCTGGATGTCAGTTTGTGGGATGGAGTTCCATGCCAGTTGCACTTGGTCGGTCAATACAGAGACGGTTAATGCTGGTTGGGGGATGACGCTGGGGTTGTCGTCCAATGATGTCCCATACGCGCTCGATTGGTGAAAGATCTGGTGATCCAGCAGGCCACGGCAACATGTCGACACTCTGTAGAGCATGTTGGGTTACAACAGCGGTATGCGGGCGAGCGTTATCCTGTTTTAAAACACCCCCTGGAATGCTGTTCATGAATGGCATCACAACTGATTGAATCACCAGACCGACGTACAACTGTGCCGTCAGGGTGCGTGGGATAACCACGAGAGTGCTCTTGCTGTCATAAGAAATTGTTCCCCAGGCCATAACTCCAGGTGTAGGTCCAGTGTGACTCGGCCGCAGACAGGTTGGTTGCAGGCGCTCACCTGGCCTCCTTCTAACCAACACACGGCCATCACTGGCACCCAGGCAGAACCGGCTTTCATCAGAAAACACAACAGATCTCCACTCCGTCCTCCAATGAGCTCTAGCTTTACACCACTGACGTCGCAAACGGCAGTGGTTTGGAGTAAGCGGAATGCACGCTACAGGGCGTCTGGCTCGGAGCTGTCCTTCAAGTAACCGATTTCTAACAGTTCGTTGTGTCACTGTGGGGGCAACTGCAGCTCGAATTGCTGCCGCAGACGCGATACGATACGCCACGGCCATACGCCGCACACGGCGGTCTTCCCTCTCAGTAGTGCCACGTGGCCGGCTGGAACCCGGTCTTCTTGAGGCAGTACCTTCCCTTGACTACCGCTGCCAACAATCATGCACAGTGGCTACATTCCTGCCAAGTCGTTCTGCAACATTGTGGAAAGAAAATCCTCCTTCTCGTAGCCCTATTACACGACCTCGTTCAAACTCCGTGAGCTGTTGATAATGGCTTCTTCGTCTTCTTAAAGGCATTCTTGACTAACATCAACACCCTACGTCGAATCTTAACGATAACTAACGCTCACGAACGTTACGGCGCGTATTTACAGCAAACCTGCTTTGCATGTTCCGAGGGGCGCTACTAGCGCCACACGTATGCGCCGAGCGCGAAATTTGCATAGACGTCATCTTTCAGGTGTACTCTCACCGCCTATCAACTGTCGTTTATCTAACACAACCCCTTCTTGGTGTTGGGATTTTTTTCCGTCAGTGTATATATATATATATATATATATATATATATATATATATATATATATATATATATATATATATCGTAATCGTAAAATTTCCGGGAGGTTTAGAAGTCAATTCACCAACTGCTGTATGACTTGAAGGATGGAGTGATTTTAGGAGTAGGCAGAGCGTCTTGATAGCATAGTTATTAAAGGGAAAGGTGACGTATATGTGTGTAAGGAGTACCGTTGGGCCACCTTTTGCCTTTAATACTGCGTCGATTCGTCGTGGCATGGACTCCACGAGATGTTGATAGGTGGTTTGTAGAATCTGAGACCATGCTTCATGAATAGCACTTTCCAGGAGTGTAAGATTGCGGGCTTGTGGATCCAGCTGTCTGATGGCTCGTTCAACTTCATCCCACAAATCCTCAATGGGGTTTAGATCTGGAGATTCTGGGGCCACCTAAGCTAAGTAAACTCACCGGCATGTTCTTGAAACCAATCCTGTACAATACAAGCACTCTGGCAAGACGCATTATCTTTTTCAAAGTAGCCATCGCCATTGGGATAAACCATCCACATGACAAGATGCACTTGGTCCGCAGCGATGTTTAGATATGATGTGCCAGTCAGACGTTGATCAACACGAATTAAAGGGCACAAAGCATGCCAGGAAAATATTTCCCAAACTATAACGTTGCCTCCACCTGCTTGAAGGGTTGCAGCAATGCATTTGGGGTCTATGCTTTCGTGCTGTTTCCGCAAAATTCTCACTCGGCCATAGGCATGGTGCAACTGTAAACGTGATTCATCGGACCACATAATTTGTTTCCAATTATCGACTGTCTAATCCTTGTGCTCCTGTGCCAACTGGAGACGTTTTCTCTTGTTAACTGCAGACAGCAAAGGTGTTCGAACAGGTCTTCGGCTGTCATATCCCATCCGATGCAGTGTACGGCGAACAGTGCGTGCAGAGATCATTTGAGGGGATCGTTGATTAAGATGATCTGTAATTTGCTGCACTGTTGCCCTTCTGTTATCTGTTACCAGTCTGGATACCCTCCGTTCCGCCCGAGCAGTCACTAGTCAATGACGACCACACGTTGCACGTAGAGACCCAGTTTTTTGGCTGACAGTCCAGTCTTTAAGCACTTTAACAACAGCGGCTCTGGAACATTTCACGAATGCGGAGGTTTCGGTGATACTCTCTCCATGGCTCCGAGCTCTTACAATAATCCCACGTTGAAAGTCCGTCAAAGCGTATTTTTTTACCCACCTCGTCACCCAAAAATCACTTCTACTACTGTCGCAAGCACTAAGCTTTCCCTTTTTATACTAGCCTCGCCTTCTGGCGGCAACAGCGTGCAGCCATAGCTCATTTCCTTAAAACTGTCTGGTGGTCATAATAAAGTGGCAATCTGATCTTACTTATCAATTTTCTGTTCCCCTTGCATTACCGTTTTCCTTTGCTGCGCCGGACGGTCCTATTCTTGTCCATACCCTTAAACCCAGCTCCCTATATCATCATTTACTGGTTGATTCTTCTTTTCCCGTTCCGCTTCCTAATGTTCCTCACAGGGTTGTTCAATTTGTGTGGGCTTCTCCACACAAAACGTTCGGACTCCCTCCTGAGCGTGAACTTCAGTGGCGCTTTTTACTGGATCGCCTTCCGACCCCTGAACGTCTCGCTCGTTGGGGTATTCTTCAATCACCGGATTGTCCCTTTTGTTCAATTATGGGTGATAATCCTCACATCTACAATTCTTGTTTAATTCTTCAAGCACATTTTCAGTGTTTGTCTACTCTGCTTCCCTATGTTTGTTCTCGTGGCCACACACAGTTTGATTACAATTTCCTTGTCCCTTTTAAGCCGTTTGTTCCTCATAAACCTAATCTCTGCTCTTATTTTTTTTTATGCTCGCTAAATTTGTTATTTATCAATATTGGCAGGCGCTTCGCGACGCCCCCAGTCTTCCATCTGTTGGGGAGGTCGGTGAGGTCCTTCGATGCCTCTTCCGTGAGTCCTTGGCAGCTCGACTGACTCAGGATTTTTACCTCTGTTTTCAAACCGGTGGTCACCCTTGACGCAATGGTTTACTTTCCGAAACAGTTCGTTCACGCTCTTTGTGTATTCCGGTGTTTTTGGTTCGTCTGTCGCATTTTTTCCTTCCTCGTTTGAAGCCGGTTTGGAGAGCGGTGGGTGCATGGCCTTTAGCACAGTTGCTTCGCCGGTTTTTTGCTTTTTCATTGCTTTGGATTCTTTGTGTCTGTGTTTTGTTGACATATTCATCTCAGTTTTTTTTGTAACTGTTCCTTATTTTCTGTAATTTTTTTTTAGAAATGTGCAAGTGCCGGAATATTGACCTGTTACATTGTTTGTTCATTATGTTTGCCAGTGATCGCATAATGTTTCTATATGTCTGCTGTAATATGTTTCACACTTTCCCTATTGACAATCGCATTTCTGTTGTACGTCGGCCTGGTGCCGTTGGTCAACAAACATTTTCAGATCATTGTGTAAGTATGTCATGTTTTTTTATGAAACGTTTCTTTTCTCTCTCTTTCTTACTGTTTATGATGGCGTCATGTGCGACTGTTCACATATTGTGGTTGCACTTTTTTTCTCTTTCTCACGATGTATTTCTCTCCGAATTGACGTGTCTGTGCTGCATTTGTTTTTAACCCTGTGCTTGTGATTGAATATTTGTTTTTTTCCCTATTGAAAATAGGGTATTTAGTATTCGCTGGACTCGTGCGGTCTCCCTTTCTCTCCTCCTTGGGTTGGGCCGGTGCCCGTTTGGCTTGCGCAAGTAGGTTACTGGCCTGGGATTGGGGGTTTTTGGACCTTGGACCGACTTGACTTGGGCAAGTTTGCTTTAAGCTGTGGCTTTGCGGGGAGATCGCGCGATTCCTTTTATTAGCGAAGTGGTTTTCATTGTTGTTTTCTCGCCTCCCTGCTTTGTTATTTCATTTGGTATTTATTTTGCTTCATAAGTATATCATATTTTCAGTTTTTTTTATTACAATGAATAATAATGTTCAATCTTATGTTCTATTATGATCGTAATTTCATGTAACCTTGACCTGTTTCAGAAATCTGTGTATATGTATATATAGCTAAATTAGTAACTGTTGATTAACGCTTCATCATTAACTTATCGATTTGTATGTTCTTCTGCATCTTGATCGTAATAATAATGTTCACTACGGGTTTTTAGATCTGTGTTTGTGCTCTCATTTGTAAAAATAGTATTTTTACCTATCTTGATCTCTAGCTACTCAGGTTCGGAGCAACCTTACGGTTTTTTTTTTTTTATTCGTTGTTAGTTACTGTGTTAAAGTTACCTACTTTTTTTTGTTTCACTTTTGCGATTAAGAGCTCTGTTGTGTGCACTGTTACCAAAATACCCCTGTTACTTAGTATTTGTACAGATGTTTGAATTCCCATTCCTACGTGGGTACTTGGGTTTCACAGCTATTTGCTTTAAGCTGTTGTTAATGCATTGTTGTTAGTTTATAATTTCAGTCGTTGTCATATTAATGTACACTGGCGTGCAAAAATTAAGGACGAGACGGTTTTTCGAATGTAACGCCGTGCAGAAGTGCTCCACATCGACTCAAATCATACCATAAGATCCCCAAAATGTAAGAAGATGGGACAAGTGGGCAAAACCGTCCAAACAAGGAATCCGAAGGATACAAAGGCACTTTATTGAAAAGGTAGCTTCGAGCACAACTGGACAGAATCCAGAAACGTCCATGTGACAGGCGGCTGCCAAGAAAAATCCAGTCTTTAGTAGGGGATATGATGACCCCTGACTGCGTTGCGGGATTTACAACGTCTTTCCATGCTGAGGACGAGGTTGTCAAGGAGCTGTTGAGGCATCGCGGCCCATTCCTCTTGTAGCGTCAATCGCAGCTGCGGAATCGTTGCTGGCGGCTGGTGACGTGCTGCCAAGCGTCTCCCGAGAAGTTCCCACACGTGTTCGATTGGATTTAGGTTTGGGCACCTTGCGGGCCAATAAATGCGTTGAATGTCTTCACTCTCCAACAGCTCTGCGACAGCCACTGCACGATGAGGTGTGGCGTTGTCGTCCATGAAGAAGAACTCAGGATCCACAGCATTTCTAAGCAGACGCACGCGAGGCAGGAGAACCTCGGTACAATGGCGGACAACAGTGACTTAACCTCCTTGGAAGATGTGGAGGTCAGTATGGCTACCAAGCATGATACCGCCCCAAAGGAGAACTCCGCCACCTCCAAACCGGTCCCTTTCGATGATGTTGGAGGTGTGATTGCGTGTTCCCTGCTCTCTCCAGATGTGTATACGTCCAGAATCGCTCGTCAGACTAAATCGGCTCTCATCCGTAAAGAGAACTCGACCCCATTGCTGATGTGCCCAGTTCTTGTGTTCCTGGAACCACAGAAACCGCCGTCTGCGATGAGCAGGCGTTAATGGCACACACCGTACTTGTCGTCGTGCAAATAGACCACCTTTGTGCAGCCTCCTGGCCACGGTAAAACGCGATAACGAACGTCCAGTTGTCTGTTGCATATCCATTGCAATTTCTTCCGCTGTCTGCCGTCTGTCTCTTCTCGCCTGTAGGACAATATACCGGTCGTCCGGCGCCGTGGTTGCTCGTTGACGACCACTGCCAAACCCTCGGACAGCTGTTCCTGTTGTTTGAAATGCTCTTTAAGCTCGTGAAATGATGCTGTGAGTGATCCGGAACTCCTCGGCCACACTAGTCACACTTCGACCTGCTTCCAATTTCCCAAATGACGCGACCTCGGGTAAAGTCATCCAGACGTCGTCTACTGGATTGCCTTTAAGGCATTTCACACGGTGGCAGCAACTTGACGTCGTTCAAACCGATGTACACCGTGCAATAGCTTCACCGAATTGCTGAGCGTACACCGCCCTTCCCTCCTACGTCATGCTGCATATATGCGCATGCCCTACCGTACCGGACCCTAGTCTATCTCCTTAGTGGTCTTTCGGTCCGTTCTGCCTGCTCGTTCTGCTGTTATGCTAATTTCTCCTCTTCATCCTTAATTTTTGCACACTAGTATATTTCATGTTGAAATACCATAGGCATCGAGATATCAGTGTTTGTAAAATTTAACCAGTCTGTTACATCACTCAGAACGCTATTTGGTTGTAAGTTATCGGTTTCGCCAAGAGCGTGTTTCTTTTTGTTTGCAGGGTTTGAATACCCTGTTCTTTGTTACAACTGTCACAGCTATGTTCCTTGATTTTTGTCTTGTGTTGTTTGCTTGTATAGGCTCTTTTAGTTTTTAATTATAAATGTATTCTGAGCCACATGTTTTTTTTTTCAGTAAACTAGACATGGAGACATGTCTACAATTTTTACCAAGGGGACCACCTAGGGACGAACCCTATTGAAAATGGACGAAATAGGGTCAAAGGTCAGGACGTAGGAGTGGGATCCATTCCATTGCCCTTATGCGTCATAACTTGCGTAAAAGTGGTTCGATTTCGATAAAAATTTAGTATGTGGTAAATAAGGGACCACCTGGGGACTAATCCTATTGAGAATGGGTGAAATGGGGTCAAAGGTCAGGACATACGAGAGGGATTCATTCGATCGCCCTTATGCGTCATAACTTACATAAAAATGCTTTGATTGCAAAAAAACTTTATCATGTTGTTCCGGAGGCATACTGAACCAATTCTTTTAATATCGTCGAAATGGGGTGAAAGGTCAGGACACAGGATCGAGATTTATTCCACAGCCATTATCGTCATAACTTGAGTAATAATTTGAGTAACGATTTCTGGTATGTTGGAAAGCGTATCATAATCAATGCATTGCAGGATTGAACTAACCTGTTTACCTTCGATATTGACAAACAGTTAATGATTGACTAATTTTAACCTGATGTAATGTACTGTAATATGCCAAACATAGCCAGTTTTTGATCTGTCGATTTGTAACGAAGTTTGCTTGCATGGAAAGATTTTAAAAAAATCACTGTTGAACTTGAACAAAAGGGAGGGTACCCTTTTGTTCAAGTTCAACAGTGAATATTATAGAAAAGAACTGTCATGACAGGTGTTCAACAAAAACATTCAGTTCTGCTGGGTCATGGCCCCAGAATAGCAGGACATCGTCCACGTATCAAATATAAAAACATGGACGTGGTTCAAAATCCCAAAGTACCTTATCCCCATTGTGTTGAAGTAGGATCTCAGCTAAGATAGCAGATAGGGAAAAACCCATAGAGCCCCCTCCGTCTGCCTATAAATTATGTTATGGAACTTGAAGAAAGAACATTTTTGAACCAATTTTAATGCGGCAGATTGAACGTAATTAGGATTATGTCCTAAAAATAGTAATTTAGATTGAATAATATCATGCACAGCCACCACGGGAACGTTTGGAAATAATGAAATGACATCCAACGACGCTAAAATATAAAGTCGGCCGATTTCATTTCTAAATGATTTGATCTTATTGATTGCTTGTACAGTCTCTTTAGCCGAATAGCCAGACTCATTAGTCATGGGGGGTAAAAAATGCAGCAAGTCTTCTCTAGAGATCTCGTTGGTGAGGCAAACCCAGAAACTAATGGACGCACAGGGTGTCCAGTGTTGTTAATCTTAGCCTTACCAAGTAATAGAGTCTTTATCTAGTATCTCCATCTCAGACGAAACGCGTCGCATTCCGCAAATCGAAGCATTTTTGATCCTTCATCTTAGCAGCACGCAAGCAGAAAGCCAATCCCCTGAAGAAATAACTCTTCAGAAATAAATAATAGTGAAATAGATGTTACAGGCAGATGGATGACAAATAATCAAAGGGGAGACATGCGTCAGAAAACATGAAAATTATATCGTCCTGGAACGGGAATCAAACCCATAGCTCCCGATTTACATTCGATTATGTTTCTCAGTTGCTTGGAGGTTCCTTGCTCTGGATGGTGTAACGATAATATACTCGAACGTAAATCGGAAGCTCCGGGTTCGATTTCCGTTCCAGAACGATGTAATTTTCAAGTTATAACGAAGTAAATTTCTCCGTCATTTCTGTCCACGCCAGGATACGAACTCGGATCCCCTCATTCCGGAATAAGTCACTCTACCAATTGAGCTACGCGGACGTTTTATTCTGATTCCTATCTGCCTTTATGTCGTGTGCGTCCTTCTGGCAGGTACGTCACATCTCCTGGTACGTTACATTATCTCCCCCTTATTTTTTATTTATTTATTGTTTTTTTCGAAGCGCTGCAGAAGGGATTCTCTGATTTTTCCTATCTCGCGGTGTGGAAATAACATCACACCATTGCGAGATTTTGAACGGCCGGGTCATCCGGAAAGTTCGGGCGCCATTATAACGAAGTAGATTTCTCCGTCATTTTTGTCCACGCCAGGATACGAACCCGGATCCCCTCATTCCGGAATAAGTCACTCTACCAATTGAGCTACGCCGACGTTTTATTCTGATTCCTATCTGCCTTTATGTCGTGTGCGTCCTTCTGGCAGGTACGTCACATCTCCTGGTACGTTACAAAGTTTCTGAGGCATGTCTACTCTTTGATTAATTTGGTATCCATCTGCTTGTAACATGGTATGTATCAATTCATTGCAACTGCTTGTAACATGGTATGTATCAATTGGCGTGTATCAATTCATTCCCCTTGCTTGTAACATGGTATGTATCAATTGGTGTGTATCAATTCATTCCCCTTGCTTGTAACATGGTATGTATCAATTGGTATGTATCAATTCATTGCACTTGCTTTTAACATGGTATGTAACAATTCATTGCACTTGCTTGTAACATGATATATATCAATTCATTGCACTTGCTTGTAGCATGGTATGTATCAATTCATTGCACTTGCTTGCAACATGGTATGTATCAATTCATTGCACTTGCTTGTAACATGGTATGTAACAATTCATTGCACTTGCTTGTAACGTGGTATGCATCAATTCATTGCACTTGCTCGTAACATGGTATGTATCAATTCATTGCTCTAGCTCGTAACATGGTATGTATCAATTCATTGCCCTTGCTTGTAACATGGTATGTATCAGTTGGTATGTATCAATTCATTGCCCTTGCTTGTAACATGATATGTATCAGTTGGTATGTATCAATTCATTGACCTTGCTTGTAACATGTTATGTATCAGTTGGTATGTATCAATTCATTACACTTGTCCATTTGATTCCATAGCAATTGCCAGACTATGGAGATGGTTAAGGCGAGTCTAAAGTCTTGACTTGTCTTACGAATTTATTTGATGATTGGCGGGTGTAAGTCTAATTATCACGCAAAAACGATCTACTGAGCTCATTTTACAGAGAAGTTCGGACTCTGAAAAGGTTATCAAATCGCACGCAGAAGAGGCGACGCGATGGAACATTCACGTGGCCCAACTCTCTGAAGGAAAGGGATGAAGACAAAAAGGTGGCTACCCTCCAGTGCAGTCGTCTCGGAGGATGGAGTTGATCTGCCGCTTCCTGGTACCAAGTCAAAGGGCTGGAGGAGGAACTGCCAGCAACCGAACAGATTCTGAGGTCGGTAAGGTTGGTTGGTTGGTTGGTTGGTCGGAGGTTTAATGACCACCGTGAGCAACTCAATGGGCTATAAGCAGTCGCCCGTCGCTTATTTAGGGTCACTGGTTCCAAGGAAGGGAGAGAGCCAGTGCCGTAAGACAAACACAACATCCATGCCTCACCGGGATTTGAACCCGGACCCCGTCCGGACGAATGATCAGAGGCCATCGCTTAGACCACGGCGCCACCGGGGCGGCAGGTTGGTAAGGAGAAACCCTCGTCATACAAGGGGGCGTAAAAGACCACATATAGGTGTGAGTGAAGTGTCAACCCAGCATAAAAAGTGCCTAGAGATTCGTGTCAGAGCATCACGAAATGTGGTGGTGTGTGTTTAATTAATACAGCACAATAAGAACACTTGACGTTTCATCAAATTTGAAAGTATCTTTTTATGACGTTGTATTTTGGAGGAAGCATCAACACCCAAAGCCTGAAATGTTAGTTTCTGACCATTTAAGGGAGTGCAACTGTGTAGGGTAAAACTTGACCTGCTCGGTCTTTACTGAATTAATTATTCAATCGCCTCTTAGTTATTTGCCCAGTTGCTGCTTTCCATCTTTGGTGAATCTCCAGCACTGTGCGGGGCTCCATGAAGCAACCTGCCATGTGGTTTGGCATTTAATCACTTGTGAGTATGGAGGACTCGAGGCCGCTGTGGGGCAGTGGTAGCATGTCCGGCGCGTAACTGGAAGACCCTGTGTTTGATTCCCAGTGGCGGCCGATGATACTTTTTCCGTGACTCACTTATTAACGTGGAAAGAGCTCCTTTTAGGTGCAGCAAAAAGCATTGCTATTGTTACTTCCTGTTTATCAACTAAATGTACATGTGTATGTCGAAATTTATTATACACTGCATTGCTCTGAAAGTTAAATAAATTAATGCGTTTACGCTCGTCACCGGCCTCCAAATTACAGTGTCTGCTAATAGGTTCCACGCCTACATAATATAATTGAAGAAACCCGGTCGTTATGAATCAATTCATTGCACAAATTTTGCGCATATTCTCCAAAGACATTGATGCACTTGTCCTAACATATTCAAAATGACTTACCCCAACTTTGAAAAGAAGGCCTACATCCATTGTCGTCCGACTTCCTCTGCTAGTGAATGTATATCAGCAGTCGAAAAGACAAATATCACAACAAACAGTACAAACTTCCTCTGCTAGTGAACGTTTGTCAGCAGTCGAAAAGGATATATCACAACGAACAGTAAAAACGACAAATTGAGTAAAACATGAATAAAACGGCACTAAACCGAGTACGAAATTGTGAAATTTAAATGAAATGAGAACATTAAAATCTATGAAAAGTAAAACCAACAAAGTTAAAAGCTGAAAATGCTGTATTTTTTTTACTTTTCAATCGATTTTAATGTTCTCATTTCATTTGAATTTCACAATTTTGTACTCGGTTTAGTGCCGTTTCATTCATGTTTTACTTAATTTGTCGTTTTTACCGTTCGTTGTGATATGTCCTTTCGACTGCTGACAAACGTTCACTAGCACAGGAAGTTTTTACTGTTTGTTGTGATATTTGTCTTTTCGACTGTTGATATACATTCACTAGCAGAGGAAGCCGGACGACAATGGATTTAGTCCTACTTTTCAAACTTTTTTATTGGAGGTTTAACGACCACTGTGAGCAACTCAACGGGCTATAAGCAGTCGCCCGTCCCTAATTTAGGGTCACTGGTTCCAGGGAAGGGAGAGAGCCAGTGCCGTAAGACAAACACAACATCCATGCCTCACCGGGATTCGAACCCGGACCCCTTTCGGACGAATGATCAGAGGCCATCGCCTTAGACCACTACGCCACCGGGGCGGCTTTCAAACTTGGGATAAGTCCTTTTGAATATGCTGTTTGTAGTTTGCTTTTAGGTAATATTACCAGGAACATGTTGACTTCTGCTTAAAATTGTTAGTTAAACACGTGATGAACAGTATTTTGCTCCTGTAAATGGTAGTTATTGATACATTTCCTTAGCCACGTAGTATCCGCTCGTTCAATCATGCACTTGTGATTTTTTAGTCATGGATAATGTGTTTGTCTTACGGCACTGGCTCTCTCTCTTCCCTGGAACCGGTGAGCCTAAATTAGGGACGGGTGACTGCTTATAGCCCGTTGAGTTGCTCACGGTGGTCGTCAAAACTTCAATAAAGAAATACAGTGAAGTTTCTGAAGATTTTAGATGTGACATGATGGCCAAAAGATCGTGATTTCCTTAAAAGATTTTGGTCAGGATGAAATTAGGGCATGATTCAACATTTTGCCTTATTACTGCAAGCCAAGAATTGGGGGAGCTCAAGGAATTTTGGCTCCAGAATATGACAACTTCATCAAGAGAAGACTTGTGGTCCTTCGTTTTAAAGTCGAAAAGAAAGATCTACTGTAATGAATCTCATCTCTTTGAAACACTTCTAGGTTTGCCGGTGTTTAATGCTATTGTTAAGACGGGTTTGTAACGTACCAGGAGATGTGACGTACCTGCCAGAAGGACGCACACGACATAAAGGCAGATAGGAATCAATATAAAACGTCCGCGTAGCTCAATTGATAGAGTGACTTATTCCGGAATGAGGGGATCCGGGTTCGAATCCTGGCGTGGACAGAAATGACGGAGGAATTTACTTCGTTATAATGGCGCCCGAACTATCCGGATGACCCGACCGTTCAAAATCTCGCATTGGTGTGATGTTCTTTTCACACCGCGATATAGGAAAAATAAGATAATCCCTTATCCAGCACTTCGAAAAAAAATAAAAAAATAAAAATAAGGGGGAGATGATGTAACGTACCAGGAGATGTGACGTACCTGCCAGAAGGACGCACACGACATAAAGGCAGATAGGAATCAGAATAAAACGTCCGCGTAGCCCAATTGATAGAGTGACTTATTCCGGAATGAGGGGATCCGGGTTCGAATCCTGGCGTGGACAGAAATGACGGAGGAATTTACTTCGTTATAGGTTTTTCCCACCTGAGTCGCATAAAGAGTGACTACCTCAGCAGTCTTAGTGAATCTTCGTTGGAACATTTAATGTGAATATCTGTTGAAGGACTATCTATGGACAAATTTTCATCTGTTGAGGCTGTAAATAAAACAATTTCGAAACCATGTAGGCCCAAAACACAGCCATATGGCAAAAGACAAATTTGTGACGTTGAAGAGGAGCAGCATTTAAAAAGGTAATAAACAAATAATGCATCTAAAATTTATTTCTGGTTTATTTTCGAGCAGGTACTGGACTGCTATCTTAGTGCTAATCAAAGGTTTCTTATTGCTACACAAAACTTAATTTGTATAGCAAATGTTGCTACGCATTTATTTTTTCGTAAATCAAGAACTGGCAGAAAGTACGACTGATTACGGGATTCATTTTTGCCTAATTTGACATCCAGCCGCAAGAGAGCGCATCGTTCACTCTCATAGAGGATATGACGCTTTCACCTCTTCGAGCAAATGGGGTTTAATGACTGCTAGGAACAACCCTAAGGACTATAAGCAGTCGTCCGTCCTTAATTAAGGGCTACTGGAACCAGGTAAGGAAAAGAACCAGCACAGAGAACAAGAACACCAGTCCTGTCTCATATTGAACTTCAATCTGCGTCTAGCTTGGGCAAATGGTCAGAAGCCAGCGCCACAGACCACACGGTTACCGAAACGGCCTTACCTCCTCGCTTTGAGTGAATATGACGGGATTGCTTGCTACTTCAGTCTGGCACATTATAAATTCTTTTTGTTTCTTTTGAGGTTTAATGACCATCTTCAACAACGCAATAGGCTATAAGCAGTCGCTCGTTCCTGCTATAGGGTCACTGATTCGAGGGAAGGGAGAGAGCCAGTGCCGTAAGACAAGCACATTATCCATTTTTCACTCGAGATTGGTAGCCGGTACTTTCTCGGATTAACGATTAAAAGCCAACGCTTAGTCACCAGGCCAACCATAAATTATTGTTTTCTCTCAAATCATAAAATGCACTCACAGAACTCGCTTTTTTCTTTGTTTACTTTCGTGGAAAATTTATTAGTTTTAAACGAAAGACAAAAAGAGCGAAAAAGAGAGCAAATATGTGAAATCACAGACGGTTATTAAAAGCGTTAAATGATAAAATCGGAAATCGATTCGAGACATTTCGCAAATTAAAAAACAGTATTATTTTTTGAGAAAGAAAAAGAAAAGAAACTAACTAAAATATCACTAAGAAAAGGCAGCAAACAATGGATATGTAGCTTTTATTGGCTTGCAAAATAAACAGTATCTGTAAAATATACACTCGTAGAACTCACTATAACACAAAATAAACAGCATATATATACCAAAAATATTTCAAATGGAAATAATTCGATTCTCTTTTTAGTGTTGCAAAGAAGACCACATTAATTCTAAAGTCTTGTACAGCATTATACCCTATTTTCAGAAAATAACATGTTTTTGTTATTGCTTTTGAAAAGAAGGATTGTCAAATCTGCCATTTTCAGCAAAAAAGAGCTGGCAAATTTAATTCTGATTTTAAAATGTCTTTATCTTATGAGAGACCACCTCTTTACATTGTATGCATATTGACGGATGAGTTGTATGTCCTGCCTCAGAAGAATAGAAGACAAATTACTGAGCAGCAAATAAGACTTTTATATTTGTACGTATGCCATTGATTCACTTCGGGTACCACTCTGGAACAAGTGCCCATCCAGTACGCTTTGACCAAAACATACTGGACAAATTAGTACTAGTCATGTTTTTGCTCACGAAATCGCGACACCACGTCCGCTACTTCACTGCAATTCATGAACGTCTTTTTCTAGTTCGGGGTTTAACGACCACCGCGAACAACTCAATGGGCTACAAGCAGTCGCCCGTCCCTAATTTAAGGCCACTGGCTCCAGGTAAGGGAGATAGTCAGGGCCGTAAAACATCCATGCCTCACAGGGATTCGAACCCGGACCCAACTCGGACAAATGACCAGCGCTTAGACAACTGCGCTAGTGGGACGTGACGTCTGTTTCATTCTCGGTCATCATGTGACGTGAAAGAAAATCAAATTTGAATGCTCAATAACTCTTTGTTTACGATGATCAATATACACTGAAGTGCCAGAAAAACGGGTACAGACGAGCTTATGCAAAATACATTGCAACGTCACCTATGCGCGTTCTCGGTTGCGTCCGCCAGTGCGTATATAAAGCGATAGACATCCTTGCCAGCTGTCAAACGCTGTTTTCGGCATGAGAATGACAAGTAATAACGATATAAGCGATTTTCAACGCGGTGTCGCAGTTGTCGCTCGTGAGGTGGGCCATAGTATTTCGGAGGAAGAAACGAAGTTCGGATTTTCACGGACGACCATTGCAAGAGTGTACCGTGACTACAAGAACTTCGGTAAAACCTCCAGCCTACGATACCAGTGTGGCCGTAAAAAGCCATTGGGTGAACGTGACCATCGTCGGCTGTCAAGAATTGTTTCACGCGATAGGCGTGCAACACTCTTGCAGGTATCATCAGAATTCAATGCTGGAGCTTCAATAAGCATCAGCGTCCGGTCTGTGCAACGTATCCTGCATGATATGGGCTCTGGGAGCCGACGCCCAACTCGAGTTCCCTTTATGGGTGCACGACACATGAGCTATGCGCGTCGCTTGGGCACGGCCACACCACTACTAGACACTTGATGACTGGAAACAAGTAGTCTGGTCTGACGAGTCACGTTTCCAACTGTATCGGGCAGATGGAAGGATTCGTGTGTGGCGCAAACCCCATAAAGCCATGGATCCCGCCTGTCAACAGGGAACTGTACCGGCTGGTGGTGGGTCCTTGATGGTATGGGGTGTGTTTAGCTGGACTTTCCTGGGACCCCTAGTACGTCTACAAACTTTTGTAACCGGCCAACGCTATGTGCGCATCCTTTCTGACGAGGTACACCCGTTCATGTCCTGCATTCATGCTGATGGGTTGGGTCTGTTCCAACAGGACAATGCACTTCCACACAAGTGTCGGGACGCCACTTTATGGTTAGAGAAGCATTCATCTGAGTTTGGGGTGTTGCCATTCCCACCCAAGTCCCCAGATCTGAACGTGATAGAACACATTTGGGATGCCATGCAACGCGCTATCGAACACAGGAATCCGAGACCTCGGAATACACCCGAATTGCGGAACGCTCTGCATGAAGAATGGCGTGCATTGCCTACAGCATATTTCCAGAAGCTAGTGGAGTCCATGCCCCGTTGTATTTATGCAGTCCTGCGGTCCCGTGGGGGACCTACCAAGTATTAGATTGGTGTACCATTTTTTCTGGCACTTCAGTGTATGTTGACTTTCCCGTACCATAAGGGAGAGGTTTGTTTCTTCAGCAATAGAGACACAGAACATTGTTTTACTACATCCACTACTTCATACCGGTGGCATGGTTAACACACTGTGAAGTAGGAATCCTACTCATCTCAGTCAAAGTAAGCCGGACCGTTTCCTTGAAATGAACCCACTTCGGAATTAGTCAACTCGCAGAAGTATGAAATCTACGAACAAATAAACTACACACAAGTTAATTCACTTTCACAGTGACAAAGTAAAATGCGTGTCGTGTGTGTGCGCCACGATTACGTCACCATATTTATCGTGCAGTAGCAGCCTTCTGTTTTGAGGGCATTTGTAATTTTGCTTTCGTAGTGATAAGATGCCTCCACGGGTGATTCCTTTCTTGGAGCTGCCCCTTCCAAAGAAGGTTATTCGTATAGAGCAATCCAGAAGAAGGTGCAAAGAAAATGGTTGTATGATTTCTAAAAATGGCATATGTCAAGTAATTAAGCGTGCAAAAGAGAACTTCGCAACTAGCTCGAGTGGCGCACAAACGCCACGAAAAAAACACCCTAAGCCAAAGAAAACCTCTGAGGTGGTGCGAAAAGTCAGAGCTCTTGTAAAGAACGATAATCCACCAACGTAGAGAAGCATTGTACAGCATGTAGGTGTCTCATAGCAACTGTAAACCGCATTATCAAATCTGAGCTATGCTTAGGAAAGCGGTTTAATCTTAACGACCACAAACTCCTTCTGCGCCACATTTCGGAGCGGATGGCGAACTACTGGCAACTGTATGAGTGACACCTAGCAAGGGACAGGTGGAAGTTTGTTGTCACTTTGGGTGAAGCATGAACATACCTTAGTGACACAAACAAAATCCGAGCAATATATAATCAAGAAAAGGGTGGCAAGGCATACGAGGAATGGATACGTGAATGTAAAGAAAGTTTTTCACGTGGATTTATGGTTCTGGCAGGTAATTGCTGCAATGGCAAATTAAAACTACCAATGGTTGCGAATAACGCAAAAATTAACTCAGCTTATTTATCAGACAAACATTCTTGACCCAATTTACCGCGAATAAATTCCATCCTTATACGGTGCTATGGCTTCAAATGCATAGATCCCCCAAGATAAGGCTTCCAGCCATACAGCTAAGTCCAAGATGAAAGCTGAGACTGATATTCAAGCTAGACCGTTCTCCTCAATTTCTGTGAAATCTCTCAGATCCTTTTCCCATGGATTTCTGTGGCTTCTGGTAGTTAATCGAGCCCTCAAAAGTAGACGACCCAAAACAATTGACGGTCTTTGGAAAAGGTTTTCATAAAAATATGCAACATTTGTGATGAGGTAAAAATAAGTGACGCTGTGTCTTTTTAACTATTTATAAAAAGCTGTGAATGTAAATACTTTTAGAATTTTTAAGAAAGTTATGAAATCACACTTCACAGAATTCATGCCTGACACGTTGAAAAGAAAAACGTGAAATGTCATAGTTCTATCTTCAACATCCAGATTCTTTAGCTGTTGAGTTTGTCGGCAATTCAAATCGTTTTGTGTCTGGTCTCACTTGTAAAAAGACGACAAGACAAGTTAAAACAGTCCCTAAAAGCTAAAATGTAGAAAAACAAAGGTGAAATAAAACGACATGCTGAATGTGTTAACAAATAAAGTAAAAAGAGTTAAAACATATTAAATAAGAAACATTTTTTAGATTCTGAAATTTAACATGACGGCACTCTTTAAGAAAGTTCTTATAAATATGTACGCAAACACCCTCTCAAATATTTTGATCATTCTAACAAAGTACAAAGGATTCATTTCCTTTTTGCGTTTCGTCACTGCATGGAAAATATATATATTGAGTGGCTGCATAAGTTATACCCGTTTTTGTAGGCTACAAAGAAAGGCGCAAAACACAACAAATAACGTACCTAGGATTTCACATAATTGCCATCATTCTGCATGACCTCTTGGCATCTGTCTATGAGTAGGTGAATCCCAGGCCGGAAAAAACTCCTGTGTTTTAGAGTCAAAGAAGTCATGTAATGCCATTTTCACATCGTCCGCATCATCGAAGGTTTGGAGAGCTGTAACGATCGGAAAAGGTGGTAGTCCGTAGGTGCCAGATCAGGGGAATACGCAGGGTGAGGTAACACCTCCTAACCAAAGTCCGGTAATTTTTACCTAGTGATTACAGCAGCATGAGGTCTGGCGTTATCATGACGAAGGATCACGCCTTTGCGATTGACGAGTGCTGGCCAGTTCGATGTCATTTGTTCTCGCAATCTGTCCTACCGTTGGCAGAAGAGATCAGCATTTATCGTTCGGTTAGGTTCCAACACCTCCCCGTGGATTATTCCCTGCGCATCCCCCAAACACTCAACAAAACCTTTTGGGATGCAGTCCTCCTTTTGAAGTCGATGTAGCAGGTTCAGCACCTTGGCACATAGTCCGTCGAAGCTTTACATCCCGGTACAGTACCCATTTCTCATCACCCGCTAAAATTCGTCCCAAAAACGGTTCATTTCTGCGACGAGAGAAGCAAAGAAACACGTACGGATTCTCTGCTATCGTTGCTTTGCAGAAAGCCGGTGCGGAATACAGTTATCGAACTTGGTGATGAACCCAAGCGCATGTATCCGTCTTTCGCCTGTTGTTCTACCGACAACGTTTCCGCTAATTCCTGAACGGTTGGGTGTGGGTCATTTGTTATGGCTTGGTCCACATTCTCGTCAGAAACCACGGATGGACGTCCAGGACGTGGTTGATCTTTACGGCTTCTGTCTCCGTCCCGGAATTTCCGAAACCAACGGCGACATGTGCTATCATCAACTGCATCCTCCTCATACACTTTATAGATGTTGCGGCAAGCCACGGCTGCAGTACTGCCTTTATCGAACTCGTACAGTAAACAATGTCTAATGTGCTCCTTATTGCATGCCATGTTACACCGTCCGTGATTTCCGTTACGAATGACTTACTCGGACAAACCTAGTGCCTCTATATGCTCTACTGCTCCACGCTTTGTTTGCCGAAAATTCAGCATCGCAGCGTCATCTGTGACGTAACTACCTGAACGTAAATCGCAACCTGCGGGTGCGATTCCCGTTCCAGGACGATGCAATTTTCAAGTTTTATGGGGCATGCATGTGCGTGCCTGCCTGATACATTCGCATTAGTTTTATTGCTTTCAATATTTTTTGTATAGTATTTCTCCCGCGCAACTACCCTGACTGATCGATAAAATTCCCTTAAAAGGTCTCGTGGAATACCTATTAACCTGCGGTGGATTCGTTGTAGCCGGAAGAGAAAGGAGTGGGAAACGGTTAGGGCATCCTGAGAAAACAGATGGAAGGATAAGGGCAGGACTGTTAGAGTTGCAGCATGGGCAAAACGTTATGTTGGAAAGTATAACGAAGTAAATTTCTCCGTCATTTTTGTCCACGCCGGGGCTCGAACCCGGGTCCCCTCATTCCGGAATAAGTCGCTCTACCAATTGAGCTACGCGGACGTTCGTAATCGCTAATATCTGCCTTTATGTCGTGTGCGTCCTGCTGGCAGGCACGTCACAAAAGTTACGCTGCTCGACATTGAAAATCCCTCACACAGAAGATGTGCAATAAACATGCAAATCGCAGGGCGGGTGTACCCACTCGAGATATGCAAATTATATTAAATCGGAGCCAATGACGTCACACGTTCGTGAGATAAAGGTGCCAGCAGCAACATGGATGGTAATGTGTGGACGCTGGTGGAAGTGTCGCGGCAGTTTCAGGTTTATTGTTTGTGCTGGGGAACTTTAGCCAAGGGACGAAAATGCCAGGTACACCCCGTCGGCACCTGTGTAAAGATATACGTCGTATCGCTACGCATGTGCAACGAGATGTACGAACTGTTGGACGCTGTTGACAACAGTGGCTACAGGAAGGTTCGTACGTGCGTTTGAGCGGCAGTGGTGCAATCCGACAGACGTCAGCACCCTTGGACAAGCGGATTGTTCAACACGCTCCTTCGTCACCAGAAAGCACCGCAGCCGATATTCGGCGTGCTGTGTCACGGGCCATGGACGTTGCCATGACGACCCGAACTGTAAACCGAAGGTTACATGTGGCAAACCTACGCAGTAGGCAACCGTTAAGTCCACTGCCATTGACAGCCGGCGATCGCTGCACTCGCCTAGCATCATGCCAAAGTCGTGCGACCTGGATGGACCACTGTGGTCTTCAGTGATGAATCCCGTTTCTGTCTGGGTGCTGATGAGCGACGGATCCGTGTCTGGCGACATCCTGGTGAGCTGACGGAGGATCCCATTTTCGTTCGCGATCGACACACCGCCCCTCAGGCAGAGATAAATGTATGGGGTGCTCCTGCGCATGACAACAGGTCACCTCTTGTCCGCATCACGGGCACACTGATAGCTGCACGATGCGTGAGCAAGGTTCTGCAGCTCATTTTGATACCGTTTCTGAATGGCCTACAGCACCCTATTTTTCCAGTAAGTTAATGACCGTGAACACACCGCTCGGGTCTCCAGACTATGTTTACAACATGTTCAAACACTGCCATGCCTAGCAAGATCGCCCGATTTATCTTCAATCGAAAATCTCTGCACGAATCGACTTGCACACTATCTCGTTGAATTATGGGAGCAAGTCAACCGTGCTTAGTGTTATATTTCTTAGAAAGATATCCGTCGACTGTATAATTCGTTGCCACGCCGTATTTCGGCGTGCATTGCCGTTCGCGGCGGTACAGCCCCTTACTGAGGCGTTGTACCCATTGTGATGCATTATCGCTTTTGATAAACACTGTATGTGGCTGAAAATAACATCAAAGGTAAACCCTTATTTGCATTCTCAATTTCACCCCTCTATCCTCACTCCTCCTGGGTGGAGCAATTCCTATGTCGAACAGCTACCTAACACGCACAGAAAGCCGGAAAAGACGCAGCGTGAAGATGGGAAAGAAAGACCAGAGACCAAATTTGTTCAGTAACAGCTCGATTCAGAGTAATTCTATAAGTCAACTTTAAATTTTGCTTCGAGCTGTGATTGTCATCCGTTGAGAGTAACTTTAGTTTTTCAAAAAGATGGGTTGAAAAGAGCTATGTAGAATTTTAGTTTTTAAAAGATGTCTGAAAAGAGCTATGTTGGGTGGAGACATTTTCGTGACTTTGATATCCATTCTAAATTGTTTGTGTTGACCCCTAGAAGAAACTTTATGTGCCTTATGGTGGCTGTGGGTGTTTCCTTGGCGTTGTGTTTGCTCTTTTGCGAAAGGGGTCAACTCCTACTTCAATTCGTAACAAATTAATGTTGGGAGGCATGAGTGAAGTAGACGATTGTGTTGGAAAGTTATAAGCTACCTAACATGCACTGTAAACCGGGAAAACGCAACTTGGAGCTGGGGAAGCAAGAGCAGAGATCAAATTTGTTCAGCAACAGTTTTATTCAGAGTAATTCCTTATGTCAATTTTAAATTTTGATTCGAGTTGTTATTGCCATCCGTTGAGGGTAATTTTAATTTTTCAAAAACATGGGTTGCTTCTGAAAAGAGCTAAGTTGAGTGAAGACGTTTTTTGTGGCTTTGATATCCTTCCTGAATTCTTTGTGTTGGCCCTGAAAAGAACCTTTCTGTTGCTTGTGGTTCCTGAGGATGTTTCATTGGCCTTGTGTTTGCTCTTTTGAGGAAGGGATCAACTCCTACTTCAATTAATAACAAAGTAATTTTGGGAGGCATGAGTGAAGAAGAACATTATACTCGTTCTTAGGATTCCCGAAGAGACAAAGAAGGCCTTTACGAGGCCTATTTGAAAGGCCTCTTAAAAACGCCTTCAGTGTTTAGAGGTCCTTCTTTGTCTTCATCAAGCCTATTCGTTTGCCAAAATCTTCTAGGTCAGCCGTGATCTGCTCTACACCGCAGGTGGTAGAAAAACTCTGGTTTAAGTACTTCGCAGTCGTTTGTTTACTCTGCCCTTATTTCCTGGAAATTTCTTGCATAGTTTTTTCTAGAGCACTTTCTTGATCTTGAACATGTGTTTTTTCACTAATTTTTTCAGCTTCCTTGTAGCAAGTCTTATATCCTGGATTCCGAAGCTTCTTATGGTCTTGCAGTTTTTGTCTAATGGTTTTGGCAACTTCTTCCTGATGCACTTCAAGCTTTTCGGAGTTATGCTGCTTTAGAATGGTTGAAAATAGGTTTAGATCCTTAAAGTAGCTCTCACCATATGTTCGATTGCTGCTAGAGCCCTTTGCAGCTGACTACTCTCTGTGGAAGCACTTATAAACATATCTGTGACAGCTACAATTTTTAAACAGATTTAATAGGATTTCTGATAAACCCAGACTCTCGTATTCCCTGGAAAAGTAGCCTCAGTCTTTTTTCGATATATGCAGTCATTTCTAAGGTGCAGCGCATCTGCAGACGTTCTTTTCATCAGAACACTGCCAACAGGGGACTTAAAAAAGTCTGATACCTCTCCAGTCTCACACACTGATCTTTTAAAGACAGTAAACTGTCCTTTGAATTTCGAGGTTTTCCTCGATACATTTTACGAATAAGAAGAGGAAATCCTTCGATTATTTTTTCTTTTGGAAAATTTTGAAGCGTGAAATTTCAGGTTTCTCCCACTTTTAACATTTTTGTTCGCACGTATAAGCTTTATAATACTTAGCAGCATTTTAACATGAATTTTCACACCTATTCTCCTTTCACCGGAATATCTCTTTCATGAATTAAAACTTTCAAATCTGAAGTGAACTGCGACTTATCACTTGTTAATAGCAAGCTCCCAGCCTGCTAAATCTAGCTTGTATTTTGGTGTGTCACAACAGTTTGAAGGTATAGTAGTCACATAAATCACTAATAATGAGCATTTGTGTTCTACACTCATTGCCTTTAAAATCCGCGCACCAGAAAGGAGGCGTCGGATGGCAATGAGATTTTCGTAGTGAGATGGTACATACCAAAGATAGAAGTCATTACAATATCACAGCAGTAGGGCGATCTCCCGCGGACATAGGGTAGAGTTAGTACCGCGTCGAACCACCTCGGGTAGAGTTAGTACCGCGTCGAAACTCCGGTCAGAGTTAGTACCGCGTCGAACCGCCTCGGGCTCGGATACATGCGGTGATACGGTCCGACATGGAGTCAAAGAGAAGCCGTATGTTAACCAGGGACAGATTGGCTCACACTTCTTGCCACTGACCCTCTAAATCACGAACACAGGGACATGGAGGAAGCTGGCGTCCCATCGGGTCCCACACGTGCTCGACGGGCAAGAGATCAGGCGATCTGACAGGCCACGAAAGCGTTGAATCATGACGACGACAGTCCTGTGAAACCCGAGCCGTGTGCGGACGGGCGTTATCTTGTTGTAAAATGGTTCCGGGCCGTCCCCGCCAGGAAGAAAGGCAGCACATGGGGCCGCAGGATCTCCTGTGCGTAGCGCTGGGCTGCCAACGTCCCTCGTATTACTGCGAGGGAAGTCCGGCTGTCATACACGATGGCTTCGCAGACCATCACGCCGGCAGTTCGGGATGTGTGCCGCTGTACAATGAGGTTCGGATTGTTGCGCTCACCTGCGGTCTTCCACACTCTGACACGGTGGTCGTCAGATCTCATACAGAAGCGGGATTCGTCGCTGAACACTATACGTCGCCAGTTCGTAGCATTCCACGTTGCTCGCTGCTGAGAACACTGCAATCGACACCGACGATGGTCAGTTGTTAATGTCAGAAGACGTAAAGGTCGCAAAGAGTGCAGATTCGCCTCCGCCAGGCGTCTGGAAATGGTTTTATCGGACATAAGAGTCCCTTGTAAAGCCGCCACATATCTCTGGATATTGGACAAGGACATTTTTGCATATGTGCGTGCCGCTCTCACGACTCTCTCTGCTGGTGATGTGTATGGGTCGTCCAGAGCCAGTCCGCCGTGTCTGGGTGCCTTCCCGTGTCCATTGTTCCCAACACGATCGCACCGTACTGCCCGACCGGCCCAAAGGTCGGCCGATTCGGCGCGCCGGTCACTCTGCCTCTCTCATCCCGATGATACGGCGCCGTTCAAACTCCGTCACTTGCCCGTACGCACATCTACGACGGCTCTCCGGCATGTCTATCGCTCAGAGATCTCACCCGACTCTTACCGCGCACTTCGGCACGAATGTGGAGTCGTTTGCGCGGCGCCTTATAAGTCCCAAGGATTGCGATTGCAGCGCCGGTCTTGGACGTGCGGGCATGCGGAATCGCACGAAACTTTAGTCATTTGCATGCCTGCCCTCGCCATAGCTATTCGCTGAGTTTCGCGTTAAGCGCACGGCTTTTTCTTGATGAGCGGATTTTTAGGACAATGAGTGTATGAGGGTGAGTCAAAAGTTCGTCCCGTTTGCAACTAAGAAGTTTAATTATGCAATGGAGCCATCCACACCTCTTTCTGCAAACTACAGGCCGTTATTTTCTATAGTCCTTTCTCAACGTTCCATAAAGCCTCAATCCCACGATGGAACCATTAGGCAGGTATCGAGGACAGAAACTCTCTGATTCCAGATTCCACATTTACCACGGTAATTTTAGAGCAGAGCACCATGCACCGCTGAAGTTGTTCGACATAGAGTTCCCGTCCACAGCGTGACCTTCCTGCACTAGTTCCCAGTACAGAAGACCCTCACAATTCCACAAAATGCACGGCATAAATTTTGCACTTTTGGCTGTGCTTCCTGCACGGGCTTCAGCCACTGATTCCCAGGGGAAAGATAACGTAGGAATATCGACCATCATAATCTTTGACAGTTATAACGAAGTGAATTTCTCCATCATTTTTGTCCACTCGAACCCGGGTCCCCTCATTCCGGAATAAGTCACTCTACCAATTCAGCTACGCGAACGTTCGTTGTTGCTGCTATCTGCCTTTATGTCGTGTGCGTCCTGCTGGGCATGCACGTCACATCCCCCCCCGAAAGACGGCCGGGGGCATGGCCCACGGGTCAGCCGTGACCATGAATCGTCGTAGGCAGCCATCCGCTGTAGAACGTGTGCACTTGAGAACCCCCAGTCAATCTGGTGTGGTGAATGCAACGTCACACACATTTGTTTTTCGAAGCGCTGGAGAAGGAATTCTCTTATTTTTCCTATATCGCGGTGTAGAAACAGCATCACACCATTGCGAGATCTTGAACAGCCGGGTCATCCGGAAAGTTCGGGCGCCATTATAACGAAATAAATTTCTCCGTCATTTTTGTCCAAGCCGGGGCTCGAACCAGAGACCCCTCATTCCGGTATAAGTCACTCTACCAATTGAGCTACGCGGATGTTCGTTGTTGCTGCTATCTTCCTTTGTGTCGTGTGCGTCCTGCTGGGCAGGCACGTCACACAGTACTATGCCAGAACCCATCGTCCTGTGGATTTGACAGCAATCTGCGACATACAGCGGCACTTTGTTCCACCTGCTGGAGTGTCAGTTCTTGGAGAACATTCGATGTCTCCTGAAGGGAAAACCAAACTGGTGCAGATGATGAACGATGGTGGATAGGGAACACCCCACCTCAGTTGCCAATTGTCTTGCAATAGTACCAAGGTTCGCTGCTTCGACCAGGATGTCAGCGTTGGGGATTGTTGGACGTTCTGATATCGGCTTGCCTTCGAGATTGGTGTTCCCAGCTTTGAAAAGTTGGTACCAGTTCTGTGCAGTGCTATTATCTGCTGTTTCCATGCCTTTAACTGCAAAAATTTCTCTCGTTGGTGTTGCAGCGTGTGAAAACATAGGTTTGTCCACTCCGAGCATTGATTCCGGGTCCCCCTCACTCCGGAGTAAGTCGCTCTCCCAACTGAGCTACGCGGCCATGTGCTCTCACTGCTATCTGCCTTTATCTCCCCCCTCCCCCCGCCCCGAAAGAGGGCAGGAGGCATGGCTCGTGGGTCAGCCGGGACCATGTGTGGCTGAAGGCAGTCATTCGCTAAAGAACATGCATTTGAGAAATCCCAGACAACTTGGTGTGCGAAACAGAACATCACATTAATTTATTTTCTCGAAACACTGAAGAAGGGATTCTCATTTATTCCTGTCTCGCCGTGTGGATAGAACATCACATCATTTCAAGAAACTTAACGGCCAGGTCATCCTTGAAGTTCGGGCGCCAATGTAAAAACTCAGATTTGTCCACTCTGGGCATCGAATTCGGGTCCCCTCACTCCGAAGTAAGTCGCTCTCCCAACTGAGTTACGCAGACACGTGCTCTCATTGCTATCTGCCTTTATCTCATGTGCGTCCTACTGCGCAGGCACGTCACAAGCGTTTAACTCCTCTTCTCCAATAATATCGTAGGAGCACCCGAACAGCAGGCTCATCTACCTCCATTCTCTGCTCGTTTGATAACGCGATGTCTCTCAGTGTCAAACGAACGTTATCAACCTCATGTTTTCCACGTGTGTTTCGGATATTTATTTGCAAATGAATATTTTTACCTTTTTGAGGACATACTCCCAGAAATAAGAGGCGTCGAGGATGAGATTTCTAATCCATTTATATGCACAAATAAACATGCACACAAAGTCACTGACTCCTACGGAAACATTAATACAACAAGATCACAAACTTCTTATTCAATTCTCAATTACTCATGTGTCTATGTACACAATTCGTTTCCTCTTCACGTGAGTCAAAACCGGAACCTAAACCCAAGGAGGTTATATTACTGGAGACATCACTGGCTCTGCCGCCATAGGTCCCAGCTAATCTATGGTGTGACGTCACAAGCAGGCAAAAATGAACTAAATTATACCGTTGAAGAAACAGTAAGCTTTTGTATCATTGATAAAGATTATTGAATTACTCATTTTACCTGTTTACACGCTTAGAAGCTTTTGTTCCATTGGTTTCCAAGCAGCTTCTCTTCTGCGGCTGCGTCGTGCCTTCTCATGACGTCATTTGCAGCACACACGGTGACTTATGGCAGCCAATGCTGCGTGGATAGGAGTGGTGTCTCAAGTAATATAACCTCCTTGCCTAAACCATCAGCGCACCCCGGTTGCGGGTCTTACGTCACTAGCTAACAATCGCCAGCGGCTGGCTGCATCTGCTAAGTCCAAGTTCCAAAAAGTGATCGAGCAACTCAATCAACGGGCGAAACGCGTTTTGCACAGGAATTGATGCTCAATATCATGTGTAGCTCGAAACGTGACAAACTTTTGATTCATGCTGGCATAACCTTTTTCGTTGATTGTACTTCATTAATTTTATGTAACTTATTTCACACAAGAGGTAATAACTAATATTAAACTCAATGTTTAACTTACAGACAACAGTAGCGTTTTGGATAACGTGAAAAAGTGACAAGCCGTGAGTGCAATAGGTTTTGTCAACTCCTGAGAAAGAAGCAATTTAATCTGAAAAAGTAAGAACAAGATGTTAGGTAGAGAATTTTTTTTCTTGAAAGAATTTAAAGACAATTTAGAGTGTTTTATAATTTAGAGTATCTTACCTGATATTTTATTCCACTAGACAGATTTTTCGTCCGTAATTTGGGAAAGTAGTGCACCAAATAATTAGCCTAAAAAAGAGAAACAAATTTTTCATTTAGGAAAATTGCTTCATTTTCTTTCGTGCAAGAAAACTCATGATAAATAACTGACACTAAAAACCCTGATACATTTCGCTCTGCAGAAGAAGCACACACCGGCCTCTGAATTTGAAACCGTTATGCAGATGTACGTAAACGCTAATGTACGAGTATATGTACTGTAAGTGGTCACATGCGTGCACACCATGCGAAAACACAAACTCATCTGTGACGAGATCGAATCAGCGCCCTTCCACTCCGGAGTACGTTGTTCTCCTAACTAAGCTACACGGACGGAATGTGCCGCTGCGATTTGTCGCCTTGACACGTCATTCACCTCTGTAGTACGTCACAACCACATGATCTAGGCAACTATTGAAGCTCATCAGAGGCGATTTGTCGTCTTGACACGTGATTCACCTCTGTAGTACGTCACAACCACATGATCTAGGCAACTATTGAAGCTCATCAGAGGCGATTTGTCGTCTTGACACGTGATTCACCTCTGTAGTACGGCACAACCACATGATCTAGGCAACTATTTAAGCTCATCAGAGGCAATTTGTCGTCTTGACACGTGATTCACCTCTGTAGTACGTCACAACCACATGATCTAGGCAACTATTTAAGCTCATCAGAGGCGATTTATCGTCTTGACACGTGATTCACCTCAGTAGTATGTCACAACCATATGATCTAGGCAACTATTGAAGCTCATCAGAGGCGATTTGTCGTCTTGACACGTGATTCACCTCTGTAGTACGTTACAACCACATGATCTAGGCAACTATTGAAGCTCATCAGAGGCGTAACTAGCACAACGTGCACCCCTCCGCCCCAGCAAAATTTTACTTCAGCACCCCTAAGCACAGTATTTTTCCCAGGATTTCGAACGCGAGGTATGATGCATTTTTCGCGGTGTGTTTGTGGGTGGGGTAGGAAGTCAGAGAGAGTGTTTGCAAAAGTAATGGTGGTACCTAGACCCTATAGTTTTATTTTTTAAGTAGTGGATTTGACAACACGTGTAATTGCTTCGTTCAAAACTAAAATAAATCACTTGAAGCAATCACCCTCTTACACATGGCAGACCTGCGGCTGCTGTGAATAAATGTTAACGCCTGTCGTGCATGTAATCCTAAGCAACTGACTGTTTTCCCACATCCTCCACGGGGAATCCCACTGTGGCCTCGCGCTTTCCCTCAGCAGCGCAGATAGAGAGGGCGATTGGAGAGCATCCGTATTACAACCCAAAGTCAAAGAGCCGAACACTTTTAATCTGTAGGACATTCAGTGTTTTAAAAGTGAAACTACGCGTTTATTTAGGCAAAGCTAAATAAATCTTAAAGCAAAATATGAATCTTTGGGTTAAGTATTGTGCGTGTTCGAATTTTTTCATAAAAATATAACTGGCAACTGCAGTGCGCCCCTTCGTTACCTGCGCCCTGCCCCAGAAGCTGAGGGGCTGCGGGGGTGATAATTACGCCACTCCTGCCTGCTCATCAGTAATCGTCAGTAGTTTTGATCACAACGGGAAAAACAAAGGATTTTTCGGCGATCGATAACGGGTTTATTGTGGGTGCCCGTCTGGCCAATGTTCCCTCTAAGATGAGATCGTGCGCGGCCGGGCAGCTACTTAACTTCCTCCACGCAGTAAGCATTTTAGATTAAATTTCCCAAATTACCCACGAAAATATTAGTAAATAAATAAAATTCTGGCTCTCAAAAAGTCAAAACAACAATTTACTTAAATTCCGTTTGCCTCCTTTTAAGTTCGTCTCATTGTCATCTTCATTCTCAAAGGCTTTTTGCAAAGTAGCCACGTGCGAGCTGTTAGTGATCGCGAGAATGCGGATTAGTGATTTTCCCACGCCGAGAAAGACCCAGATATTGAGCTTTTCTCAAAACAACACATCAGCCAATCACAGTAAACCGTAACCAAGTTCATTGTACTAAGTAGTTGGTGGAAGAAAGGCATTCCGGTCAGTTAAATTGTAAGCTGCTGGTAAAACGGGGTTGCTCAAACTTTGTCAGATTTATTCCAGAAGTAAGTTTGAGCTGCTCACTTTCTATAAAATAAAAATTTTAATTAATGAAATGTTTTTAATATTTTTTATGTAAAATCAATTGCGGAAAGAACGGTAGGGTTTCAATCCAAGTTACAACTTCTACTGCATTAGTGTGAGAAGCTGAGAAAATAAATTTTTTTTGCCCAAGTGGTTTTGATGCCTGCCCAGCTCATTGGGTTAGGCGAGCATTGCCCATGACCTCTTAGAGGGAATATTGCGTCTCGCTGGAGCGATGATTTTGAAAACAGCAGAGCTGACTGGTTTCTCAAAAGGTGAGTTATCCCGGGTTTTCTAATCAGTGGGAAAATAACCCTAACTGCTTTTCCAACAGGCGTAACTGTGGAGCGACGACAATATGAAAGGAAAGAGATCGCCCTCATCTGAGAAACTTGTACGGAAAAACACCTGCGTGCATTAAATGTTTGAAACATTCAATAAAGATGTTTCCGATCCATATCTCAACAAATTATGCGCAGGGAACTGGAAGAGATCGGTATTGGCAGTCGCAAGTCTATACGGAAACCATTGATTTCTGCGAGGAAACCGGAAAGTTCGTCTACATAGATGTCAGGAACATCGTGACTGGACACTGGAAGACTGGGAAAAACGTTTTGTGGTCTGACGAGCCGCGATACTCCTTGTTGTGTACCGACGGTAGGAAGAAATTTGGCTGGAGCCCCATGAAACAATGGACCCAACTTTCTTTTTAAACATAATTCAAGGTTCTGGAGGTGGTGTCATGGTGTAGGGTGCTTTCTGTTGGTAGAAAATGAGTCCACTGATATTACTGGAAGGTTAGGTGTCCTCCAAGGATTGTTTTAGCATTGCTGCCGATCAACTTCATGTTGCAATATTGACTTTTTACCTAGCAGGTTCTGGAGGTGGGTAAAAAGTCAATATTCAAGTTTCTAGAGGTGGTGTCATGGTGTGGGGTGCGTTCTGTTGGTAGAAAATGAGTCTACTGATATTACTGGAAGGTTATGTGTCCTCCAAGGATTGTCTTAACATTATCGGCGATCAATTTCAGATTGCAATATTGACTTTTTACCCAGCAGGTTCTGGAGGTGGGTAAAAAGTCAATATTCAAGGTTCTGGAGTTAGTGTCATGGTGTGGGGTGCGTTATGTTGGTAGAAAATGAGTCCACTGATATTACTGAAAGGTTAGGTATCCTCCGAGGATTGTCTTAACATTGTAGAAGATAAATTTCACGTTGCAATATTGACTTTTTATACAGCACGTGACGTATGTTTCATGGACGATAATGCTACTATTCATCGTGCAAGACGTGTCCAGCAGTGGTAACAGCAACTTGCTTGATCTTTATTGGCTACCACAAAGCTCGGAACTGAACCCCATTGAACATGATAGAAAAACAGATCCTGGGGGCAAAGTCATCTTCCGTCCAATCTAAACCAGTTCAAAGACTGTCTGGTGTATGTGAAAAGTATCTGTATTCAGCATTGTTCATTCATAGATGGCGTGTTTTATGTGTTTGTGACGTCGCCCAACGTTATTTAAGTCAATGGCCTTCTAGTGATATTACACTGTATCATCTGATGATGAAGACGATATGTCTTCGAAAGATCTAATGAAATGTATAGTGTGTTTTTATTAATAAAGGGTTTTAACATATGGTACGTTGTGTGCTATATGTTTTGTTGTTTTTTTATTGGAGGTTTAACGACCACCGTGAGCACCTCAATGGGCTATAAGCAGTCGCCCGTCCCTAATTTAGGGTCACTGGTTCCAGGGAAGGGAGAGAGCCAGTGCCGTAACACAAACACAACATCCATGCCTGACTGGGATACGAACTCGGACCCCTTACGGACGAATGAACAGAGGCCAACGCCTTAGACCACTGTGCCACCGGGGCGGCCTATATGGTTTTTTTTTTTTTGTTTTTATCGTGTTTCGTCGACATTTAATTCTACAATTGGATTTTAACAAGAGTTAGTCTCATCAATGTCTAGTGAACGACTGGTATGATGTACACTTAGATGTCCTCCAACACTTTGTGGAAACTATTCCAATCCGGTACTGAATAAAAAGTTTCTAATTCAGTAATCGGCATATGTAATTTGCCGAAGGAAGACTCCTGTATTTTCTTCAATTTTTTTTTTTTTTTTGGGGGGGGGGGGGAGGTGGAGGTTAGCTACCAGTGAGCAACACCATGAGCTATAAGCAATTGCCCATTCCTAATTTAGTTCCATTGGTTCTAGGGAAGGGAGAGAGCAGGTGCCGCAGCACAATCACAAAATCCATGCCTCACAGAGATTTGAACCCGTACCCAACACGTACGAATGGTGATAATCCAGCGCTTAGGGCACTGCGTCACCTGGGCTGAACTTCTTTAATTCCGAATAAGCATAAATGGAAAATATTCGCAATAAATAAATCTTGTCATCTGTCTTGCTTCATTTAGTAGAACAGTATAAATTGCAAACAGTTCTACTCCGAAAAACATTTTCTTTAAATAATGGGTGAATTACCCTTTATACATAAGTAAATTTTGCATAGGAAAACAAAACAACTTTTACTGATGAGCAGTTTTATTCTACTTAAGTGAAAATCTAATAAAACAGAAATTCTTCACTCATATCAACGAGAAAAATTCATATGCATAAACTACTAAGACATACCAATATCATTTCAACGAATGTGTTGTGCAAACAGAAGAAAACATTTAGATCACCTAAACTTATTTTAATCAATTAAATTTAGCGTGGGAAACAAAAAATTAAGAACAACTAGGCGAAATGGTAGACATTATATTACACTAATAAATAAACTGATTTATATTAGGCTAGAAGCGTCTTCAACTTGCACAGTTTGATGTAATCTTAATCAATAGTTCGTCTGCAGCTGCAGCGCCAACTGCAGTCGTTTCAATAAATTTAGAAACAGGATTTTTTTAAAACTCCGCAGTGAAACTAAATGGACCAAATATAATAGAGGTATCTGAACCTTACGATATCCAGTACGATTAGTAATTTAACATGAAGAGCGTTTAAATACGCAGATCAGCTTTAGGTTAAAATGAAGCAATTGAGAGCGCTTTATCGTTTCGATTCGGGATTGCAAGCAGAACACATTGCTTTGAAAGTTTGCAGTTTGTTTTTATGACCACATTATCTAGATACCATTTACGTATATAATTAAGATGGAAAGCCATCGGAACGTTTCAAGACGGTTGACCTCAAGAGCCTAAGTGGATATGTTGCTCAACGATAGTCGTTCGGTAAATCAACGGCTTTCTGTCACAGTCCAAAAAACACACACAGCATCGGGAAGAAAATAGTAAAACTATCTTAGTGATCCGATTTACTGGTGTATGAATATATAAATAAGCGTCTACGAGATTTCGCACATCACCCAGGTGGCTTTTTCAAGTTAGACAGAAACTGCAATATGAATACAGGGTGTCCGAGAATTATTGGACACATTACAAAATTACATAAAACAAAACATTAAACAGATAGAAAGAAACTGACTATACTAACTTACTATGTAACTACACAAGTTAATGAATTTCAATGTGAGATCCCTTGGTTGCTTGTAGTACGTCCAAGCGATACTCGATTTAATGCCATGTATTGGCAAGCATCTGAGGAGTTATGGAATTAATAGAAGCTGTGATACGCTGCTTCAGTTCCTGCAAATCAGTACAAGGCGTCTGATAGACACGATCCTTCACATAACCCCATATGAAATAATCCAATGGAGTTAGATCTGGAGAGCGAGGAGGCCACGGAATGGGACCACAACGCCCAATCCATCTGTTGGGGAAATGCTCATTTAGGCACTTGCGTACACACGTTGACCAATGCGGAGGCGCGCCGTCTTGTTGGGAAAACAACGTTGTCATATCTTGATCTGGGGTATAGCGAAATGTTCTAGCATATCCAAGTAAATGTCCCCATTTATGGGTTTTTTTCGCAGAAGAAGAAAGGGCCAATTACTTCTTTTTTTGATAGGGCGCACAACACATTAACTTTTGGAGAATCACATTCCAGTTCAATAAAAGCATGAGCGGTTCATTGCCTTATATCGTACAGTTGTGACGATTCACAATACCTGATACATGAAATGTGGATTTATCACTAAAAATTACAGTACTGAGAAAGTTTTCTTCGTTTTCCATTCGATTCAGCATATTCACAGCGAAATCGTATCGCAGAGTGTGATCATTTTCATGCATCTTTTGCACTATTTGAATTTTATAAGCATGCAACTATAATTTCTTGTGCAAGATATCGTGAACTGTCGATTTCGGAATGCACAGTTCTCTGCTTGCTTTACGAACGGATTACCTGGGGCTTCGTCGGAAACTTTCATTAACGTGGTCAACCGTCTCACCGCTGACGCTAGGCCTACCGGCTCCTCCACGATGTTCCACATTGCCAGTTTCTTAAAAACTGTTTCCTCCACCAATTAATTGAACTCGTGGACGGAGGATTATAACCATACTCTAAACGGTGCCGTCTTTTAACTTTTATGAAAGACTTTAATTCCGCAAGCCGCAACACACATCGCCTTCTGCTGTACGGATGACATGATGACTGATTGCGCATTTCTCATACATTCCTCATCAGGCTACACCTAGCGCCATCTATCGGGTTCTGGGAATAACAGTTCTGCAAAACAAAAATATGGAAACCGTGTTAGTAATACGTGACATAGAAAAACAGACAATGCTCATAGTTTTTTTTTTTTTTTTGTACATAATTTTGTAATGTGTCCAATAATTCTCGGACACCCTGAACACTTGAACCATTTTAACACGGTGACTTGACTTGACAATAAATAGATACTACGTTATATTTATTTAAAGATACGAGGCATCATGTTGGTTGTGCACGCGATATCCTGGTAGGGAGAAGGTGTTACTTGAAGAACTGGTTCCAAATTCGTGGCAACTCGAGTGAGACGCTATCATAGCAAGTATCAGTGTTGGTAATGATCTCCAAAGTTTCCCGAATGCCACAAATGTAAAAGTACGTACACCCGAAAATGCAATATGACATTGTCATGTTACTTTGTCAATGACAATGTAATATGTGCTGTACCTACAATTAGTGACCTACACTACCCCTAAATGTGCAGCCATTCGGGAAACCTTGGACATCATTACAAACAGTTATACCTGTAATGATAGAGTCTCTCTGGAGTTGCCACGAATTTGGAACAAGTAATTCAAGTAACACCTTCTCCCTACCAGGATATCGTGGGCACAACCAACATGATACCTCGTACCTTTAATTGAATATAACGCCGTATCTATTTATTGTCAAGTCAAGTCACTGCGTTCAAATTGTTAAAGCGTTCTATTATTCAGTTTGCAGTTTCTGTCTAACTTCCTTGAAAAGCCAACTGGTTGATTTGCGAAAACTTGGAAACACTTATTTATACACAGTCGAGTGACATTATTGTGACCACCAGCTAATATCCAGAGGAACCGCCGTGTGCAGCGCAGACAGTAGCTAGACGGGCTGGGAGTAACTCAATAAGGTGCTGGAAGGTGTTCACAGGTATGTGAAGCCATGCTGACTGCAGTGCATCTGATAGCTGCTGGAGGGTACGAGGTGTAGGATCCATAGAGCGAACAACACGATCAAGGTGGTTTCACAAATGCTCAGTTGGGTTTAAGTCTGAAGACTTTGGGGGCCAGAGAAGTACGTTGAAGTTTTCATCGTGCTCTTCCAACCACTCTTGGATATTTCTAGCTGTGTGACACGTCGCATTGTCGTTCTGGAAGATCCCATCTGCCCCAAGGGAAGACAATCAGCATGTATGGGTACGTGGTCTGCAAGGATGGAATCATAACGAATTCGGTCCATAGTGCCTTTCACAGGTATGTGTGAAACCCAGAGAATGCCACGAAAATATCCTCCAGACCATAACGCTCACCCACCAGCTTGGGTTATTCCAGCAATGGTTGAAGGGTGTTTGTTCTCCGATGTTTCTCGCCTGAAATACGCCTAAGTCCATACGTTAGCTGAAGCAGAAAACGTGATTCATCGAAGAAAGCAATCTTTTGCCAATCAGTAGAGGTCCAATTCCGATACTGCTGTGCAAATGTAAGCCTTTTCTGCCGATGCACCTTTTTTCGCATAGGTGTAGTGACCATCCGTCTGCATAAGAGCCCCATACGCAACAGGGTTAGCTGAACTGTCGTTTTAGACACACTTTCTGGTTCATTCGGCCAATGAGTTGCACCACTGTAGCATGTCGATTGGCCCTCACGCACCTTCGAAGTCGACGTTCACCTCTTACATCAATGGCACGTGGTGCTCTGCAATTCCCACGTCGCTTATTCACAATGGTACCAGTTCTCCAATCATGATACACTTTAACCGCAGCAGCACGCTAACTGTTTACAAACTGAGCTTTTCAGAAATACCACCACCCTTGGGCCGAAAGCTGATAATCATCCCTTTTGGCAAATCTGATAAATCGCTCCTTTTTTCCATGACAGCAGTGAGTGATATGTTTTCAGATTGCCTACAGCACACCTTATATACCCTCCAAGCCAGGTCACAACACGTGCTTTCTTTCATTGGCTACGCGCTGTTGACGTCAAAAGTAGGAGGTGGCCACCATAATGTGATTCGATTGTGTATATTGCTACGCCAAAAAATCAGATCACTAGTATAGTTTTACTATTTTCTACATACTTTGTGAAGTGTTCCTAATTATTTTTTAGCATCGAGAAGGTTTAGTAAGTTAAGACATCGGGCAACAACTTCAAGAGATGATTGTTATCTGTAGGTAAGTGTTTAAAGAAGAAAGACTATCACACCTACCTAACTGCGTTAAGATCTTATGAAAGTAACAGGAAATCTGGCATCGTGTTCCACGGTGAGCAGAAGGCTTGTTGAATATGGTCTATGTACTAGGAGACAAATGGGGTGCATCCCCGTCATCTCTCGTGGTGTAATCGAACGTTTTACTTGGTGTCTTAGTCATATCAGCAGTACTGATGATCTAAGACGCTCTGTTATCTTTACGGATGAATCCAGATTTGCTCTCCAGAGTGACTCCTAGTGAAGACTTATCTGAAGGGAAACAGGGGTGCGTCATCATATTTTAAACATCTTAGAAAGAGACACCCATGGTGGTGGTAGTGGTATGGTGTACACAGGCATATCTTTAGGCCGCCACTCAGAACCCTACGCTCCTCAGACCTGCTGTATGAATGCTCTGATTTATAGGAAGGATATGCTAAAACGTGTTGTTTGATTCTATGCAGGAAAAATTGGTGACATTTTTTTCCTACAGGAAAGTCATGTACGCTATGAATGCGTAATAGGCGTGAGATCCCACCCAAAATGCTTTTTTGTAACTTATGCAAGAAAACTTGGCGACGATTTTATCCTACAGGACGATAATTCACGTCCTCTCAGAACCAGAATTGTTGACCAATATCTTGAGGAGAATGCCAGCAGCCGTATGGAGGAGCCTGTTCGTTCATCTGACTTGAGTTCTATTGAACATTTTTGGGATGCTTGTGGGAGACATGTTGCAGCTCTTCAACTCCCTTTCCCAAACCTGCAGGAGTCTCCTTGGTAAAGTGATAATTGTTATTGCTAGAACATCTTGACACTCTCTTTATGAGAAAGAAACGCTACTGTGAAGCATGTGTGTGTGTGTGCTGTGAAGGATGACCACACTCCATATTGACTTAGTTCGGCTATCTCGTTATAAACATACTTTGCAAGTAGGTATCTTTGCTTGCTACTGTTCTTTTTAATTTATATTCACTTTTTTTTGTACGTATAATATAAAAGATCATATCAATTTATACGTTTTCCTCGAATTTCCCCTAAAACCTCATGATAGCTTATACGACATTTCAAAATTTCGTTTTGTTCTCCAATTTATAAAAACCAGTGTAGGTACGCAGATGGCATATGAGCTGACTTTGTGACATCACAATTATACACTGCTGGCCAAACAATATGCAACACCAAGAAGGACACGAGATAGCAAAGCCAGATTTACTGGACACATAACAACAGATACAAAGATGAAACGATTGAGCTTACAGGCACGTGCGACTTGCGGAACACGCAGACATCAATAGTCCGTGTGGCCCCTATGGCTAGCAATAACGGCCGCTACACGCCGCGGCATCGAACGAAAGAGGCTTTGGATGTGGGCTTGGGGTATGTCGGTCCAGGCTGCTTCCACACTTTTCCACAGTTCATCAGGCGTAGCCGCGGGTGGTGCTTGCCGGGCCACTCGGTTGCCGATCAGCGACCAGACGTGCTCGATGGGCGACTTATCGGGAGAACAGGCGGGCCACGGCAGCAGTGACACCTGATGGGCCGTGAAGAATTGTTGAACGATGCGTGCCACGTGCGGGCGCGCATTGTCCTGTTAAAACGTGGCCGCTGGCAGGTCCTGCAGTTAAGGGAGGACTACAAGCTCCGAAACGTCGGAGACGTAGCGGTGGCTGTTGAGTGTACCGGCGACGTGTAACAGAGTGGTGCGTTGTGTCATATCCAATTGCACCACAAACCATAACGCCAGGTCACGGACCGGTATGGCGATGCATAATGCAGGGGTCATACTTTCTCTCGACGCGGTGCCGCCACACACGGATCCGATCATCGTGGTGTTGCAGGCAGAAGCGGGATTCGTCGGAGAAGACAATGTCGTGCCATTACGTAGTCCAAGTTTGGCGTTCAACAGCCCACTGCCGCCGCACTCGCCGGTGGTGTAACGTCAATGGTAATCGGAGCAATGGGCGCCGTGCGACAAGTCCCCGCGCCAGCTGACGACCTCGAACGGTACGTGCTGACACAGGTTCTTGTACAACACACCCTAATTCCTGCGCTAACGTTCGTGATGTGGCGGTGCGAGCCGTCAATGCCCGCCGCACAACATGACAGTCCTCTCGTTCCGTAGTGTGCCGCAGCTGCGGCAATCGCTCACGTTGGTCCGTCCGTCCCTCCTGCACACACCGATTCCATACTCGCCTTACTGTGGCTAGATGTCGTCCCGCACGGGCACCGATGTCTCGGTACGATAAACCACTGTCGCGATAAGCCACTATTCGTCCTCTGTCGAACTCCAAAACGTGCTGGAATGACGGCCGCATTCTGCGACGAGGCATCAGGAAGCTTCCCACGCACAGGTCCGGCAGCAAAACACACTTCCACTACTTACACTCAGCCTTCTGTGCACCCTTCTTATAGTGCTTGTCGGTGGCGTGCCGGGTGCACATGATTTGCATATGCCCTGCAAATGTTAATTGTTTGCATGTACTCTCGCGGGCGACGCATGCAGCGAATTTCAGGTCAATCGGATGCTTCCTTCTTGGTGTTGCATTTTGGGTGGCCAGCAGTGTATATATATATATATATATATATGTGTGTTTAGTATATACTGTATATACACTATCTACCAACAGGTAATTAGACACCCCTGCAATCGACGATATCTGCGGCCCTGATACACGTCACTGCCGCCGCCGCCGCCGCCGTTAAATATCGTGTGGGAACAACAACGTAACCAGTCGCATGCAAGATGCCACGCAGTTCGGAGCTCTCTGATTTCGAGAAAGGTGTAATCGTCGGGTATCACAGAAATGGCCGATCTATACGTGACATATCCAGGGAGTTGAAATACCCAAAATCAACAGTGCCCTACGTGATTGGCGAGTGGAAGATGAGAGGTGACTGTCGGAATGTGCCCCGACCCGGCACACCCACAAAACTGGGAGTTAGAGACCGACGGGTGCTGGCCAGAGAAATTCGGAAGAACCGCACCAAATCGATGGGCCACATCTGCGAGGAGTTTCAACAGGCATCCGGGAGTGTTCTTTCGATGAATACCATCCGTAAAAATGTCCATCTGCTAGGTTATCGTGTACGTGCTGCCGCCCACATGCCTTTGATCACCAAGTCCAATAACGCTGCTCGGCTAACGTGGTGCAAAGAACGTCGACAGTGAACCGTTGAACAGTGGAAACAGGTTCTCTGGAGCGATGAATCAAGGTTCACCCTCTACCGTTCGGATGGCAGGGTCTGGGTTTGGCGTCTGCCTGAAGAACGCCTCCTGCCGGAATGTATTGTGCCAACTGTGAAGTTTGGCGGCGGTGGAATTATGCTATGGGCGTGTTTCTCCTGGTATGTCACGGGACCCTTGGTCGTAATTCCTGGTAGACTCAACGCCGAGACCAACTGCACCATTTTGAATGACCATGCGCTTCCTACTTTGTGGCAGTTTTACTGGGTGGACCCATGTTACTTTCCGGATGACAATGCCACCTGTTATGTTGCGAGGTCCACCATGGCTTAGAATGGTGACAATGGGGTTAATCGAATGGACTGGCGTGTGCAGAGCCCGGACCTTAAACTTATCGAGCTCCTCTTGGACGAGTTGGAGCGTCGACTTAAGGGGTGCCCCCACTGTCCGAAATCGGTGAAGGAACTGACCTGTCTTCTCCAAGCCGAGTGGAAGAAAATACCGCTAGCCGTCGTACAACGCCTGGTTGAGAGTATGCCCCGGAGGGTCGCAGCTTTAATCGCCGCTCGTGGAGGCTCCACCAACAAATGAAGGTGAATAAACTTCGTTTTCCTTTGCAATCACAGGTGTCCAATTACTTGTTGGTATATAGTGCATATATACCCTGAGTGGGCATTTTTTATGACCATCCCCCAGTACTTCGTTGGGCCACCTTTTGTCTTTAATACTGCGTCGATTCTTCGTGGCATGAACTCCACGAGATGTTGATAGGTGGTTTGTGTAATCTGAGACCATGCTTGATGAATAGCATTTTCTAGGAGTGTGAGATTGCAGGGTTGTGGATCCAGCTGTCTGATGGCTCGTTCAACTTCATCCCACAAATTCTCAAAAAGGTTGAGATCTGGAGATTGTGGGGGCCACCTAAGCAAAGTAAACTCACCGGCATGTTCCTGAAACCAATCCTGTACAATACGAGCACTATGGCAGGACGCATTATCTTATTGAAAGTAGCCATCACCATTGGGATAAACCATCCACATGACAGGATGCAGTTGGTCTGCAACGATGTTTAGATATGATGTGCCAGTCAGACTTTGACCAACACGAATTAAAGAGCCCAAAGCATGACAGGAAAACCTTACCCAAACCATACCGTTGCCTCCACCAGCTTGAAGGGTTGTAGCAATGCATTTGGGGTCCATGCTTTCGCGCTGTTTCCGCCAAATTTTCACTCGGCCATCGGCATGGTGCAACTGAAAACGTGATTCATCGAACCACATAATTTGTTTCCAATTATCGACTGTCCAAACCTTCTGCTCCTGTGCAAACTGGAGACGTTTTCTCTTGTTAACTGCAGACAGCAAAGGTTTTCGAACAGGCCTTCGGCTGCCATATCCCATCCGATGCAGTGTAAAGTGAAGAGTGCGTGCAGAGATCATTTGAGGGGATCCTTGATTAAGATGGTCTGTAATTTGCTGCACTGTTGCCCTTCTGTTGTCTGTTACCAGTCTGGACACTCTCCGTTCCGCCCGAGAAGTCACTAGTCGATGACGACCACGAGTTGCATGTAGAGACCCAGTTTTTTGGCTGACAGTTTAGTCTGTAAACGCTTTAACAACAGCTACTCTGGAACATTTCACGAATGCGGCGGATTCGGTGATCCTCGCTCTCCATGGCTCCGAGCTCCTACAACCATCCCACGTTGAAAGTCCACCAAATCGCATTTTTTACCCATCTCGTCACCTGAAAACACTTCTACTACTGTCGCAAGCACTAAGCTTTCCCTTTTTATACTAGCCTCGCCCTCTGGCTGCAACAGCGTGCAGCCATAACTCATTTGCTTAAAACTGTCAGGTGGTCATAATAAAGTGGCCACTCAGTGTGTATATATATATATATATCATCATCATCATCATTGTCAACCACTATCAATCCACTGCTGGACGAAGGTCTCCCCAAGTTTCCTCCACAACGGTCTGTCTTGTGCCAGTCTCCTCCATGTCACTCCCGCATATTTACGAATTTCATCCACCCATCTCCCATGTGGTCTTCTTCTGGGTCTTTTCCTGTCCCTTGGAATCCAATCTAAAATTTCGGCTGTCCATCGATGATCTGTCCTTCTGGCAGTATGTCCAGCCCATTGCCATTTCAGGGATTTAACTCTGATCATGATGTCTTCCACTCTTGTCATTTTTCGGATCCACGAGTTCCTCTTCTTATCTCTCCTGGTTACACCAAGTATGCACCTCTCCATGCTGCTTTGAGTTGTCTGCAGCCTTTGTATGTCTCTTTTAGTTAAGGTCCACGTCTCTGCACCATACGTAAGCACTGGAAGGATGCATTGATAAAACACTTTTCTTTTAAGACATAATGGCATATTGCTCTTGAAAATTATGCTGTTTCTTCCAAAAGCTCTAAAGGCAAGTTTTGTACGCCGATTAATTTCTTCATCAATGTGACCCTCACTTGATATCTGCTGTCCAAGATAAACGTACGTGTCTGTTATCTCCAGCTTTTCTCCATCAATCGATAAATCTTCATTTCTTGTAAAAGCATTGAACATCACTTTTGTCTTCTGAAAGTTCATTTTTAATCCCACTTCTTTACTCTTGTCAGCAAGTTCCTGGATCATACTCTGTAGCTCTGATGGGCTAGTTGCAAAAATTACTACGTCATCAGCAAAACGAAGGTGGGTTAGATAATCTCCATTAATCTTTATCCCCTTGTTTTCCCAGCTCAGTGACTGAAAAACACCCTCCAATGTGGCATTAAAGAGCTTCGGAGATATGGTGTCACCTTGTCTCACTCCCTTTCCAATTTTTATGTGTGTTCTATTTTCAAACAGCCTAATCTTTGCACTTGCATTTTCATAGATGTTATTAATAATATTAATGTATGAATCTTCAACACCGCAGGTTTTCAGAGCCATTGTAACTGCTCATGGTTTCACCGAATCAAAGGCTTTTTCATAATCGATAAAAGCCATGCACAATGGAAGTTCATATTCCCTCGCTCATATCCATGTGCTGAGAGAACTAATTGAAAGAGCGAGGGAATATATATATATATATACTGAAGAGCAAAACTGAAGGCTAAGGAAAAACTTTAGAATTTAAAACGAAAGTTGCAAAAAAACCTGAAGATCAAAACGCGCAACGCAGCAGTTTTGAAAATTCAGAATTCACATTCTATTAAGAAGATACCTAAGCAAAAAAATACATATATAATTTTGACTCACACCAAGTACAACATAGAAAAGGTTATGTATCTACCTGTGTGAGTAAAAGGAGAAAAGATAAAAAAATAAAATAAAACAACTGAATGTAGAAGGTGTCGAGAATACTGAGCCTTGGCTTTATCAAGGACCAGCAAAAACTCTGCATTTTCTCACTTCCACAAAGACCTAGTTGGAAATGGGTTTCTGCAAGGCCATAGATGCAAGTAACATTCCCACCTAAAATTGTTTTAAAAAATATATATATGTCATGTCCTCCGCAGAGTTTTATGACCTAGCACTAGTTAACAATTTCGCTTGCATCCATGAACCTTCCTGGCCCGACCCATGCTCTTCATCTGTTACTATTAAACAGAGAGAAGAAGATTAAAGAGAACTCAAGCTGTGAGAGTGACATAATAATTAGAAATAATTTTCAGCTATAACGAAATGCCAAGTTCGTTTGAGAGAGAATTTAAACCTGAAAAACAATGCAAAAGAAATCCAAATTTTTTCATTGCAATTAAAAAGGAAATATTAATTTTTAAAAACAAATTTTTGAAAGAAAACTTGAGTCTAAAACCCCCTACTCTACAACTTATGACAGCACGAAAACGAGAATAAGTTAAAGACAATAATTAACTAAAGAAAACTTTGTGAAAGTTATATGACTTAAACAGTTAGTTGCAATATGTACAAAGTATTTCAGCAGTGCTTTAAGTGCATAATTAATTAGTTATTAAGTACTTAACTACTTTGAAAATACAGCGCAAAGAAAAGGAACAAGCTTAGCCATCTGCTGTTCCTAGGTTCCCCAAAAGACGCGCAAAGTTACAAAGAAAAGAAAGAGTTAAAACCCGCAAAAATGTTAACAGACAAGCCAGTGCCTAAAAGCTGAAAAGCAAAAAATCAACAGAGAAAAAGTACATGAAGTACAAACATTGAACTTATAAAACCTAAAACCCAAATACAAGGAAGAGAGCTTACCTCTTGTGCGACGAAACTTTCTCCTCACAAGAGTAAAACATGGCTGACCTCTTCCACCACTCCCTAGTCGCTGGGGGCAGTGTGGGTGGGGCTGATGGCCTCCTCATACAGAAAGAAACCAACTGGCGGAGATTTTAACCAGAGAAAAAAATATATAAACTTAAGACTGTGGATCTGTATGATCAGAAAGAGCAGAATTAACTCTCCAGAATACATGAGAAATATTATAAAATACACGAGTAGTGTATTTAATAATCTTTGCATGTATTAAATCACCTTAGTGAGCTTCTATAGATTAATCAGAATCTTATTAATTTTAATGTTGGTTTTACTATTTTTAGTATAGCTATCCTAGTGATGAATAACTAGTTTTCTTTTTAATTTGTTTTTAATTTCTTTTATAAACAGATTTTTAAGATTTTTTTGTGATTTTGTTTATATTATTTAATTTTTTGTTTTAATAGGACCTTCATATCCATAGCACTAAGGTTCCTTTAGGTAGTTAATAGGCATCCTCTAGCCAACTTCCTTACGGCTTTGATTGGTCAGAATCATATTATTAACTGTGTAGAAAATTAAAGCAGATCTGCCAACCTTACTCTATTATTCAGAATAATTTTTCTTAAAGTTCTTTTGATGAAAGAAGAAGGAATTTCGTTCTCTAGAAAACTATCTAATAGTATATTAATGTGGTAATTGAAGTCCAAATTGTTGCTGCAAATTCTTGAAATTCTTAGGATCTGAGAAATTAGTACATTCTCAATTACTTTGGTTGATATGTTATTATTCCAGTGTAGATATTTAATTACTTTGAAAGGAAAATTAACTCTTTTATCAAAGAGGCTAATAGATGGGTTACCTCTGTTGAGCTTAATGCTTAAGTCTAGGAACTCAAGTTCCTGATTACTGTGGTTGGTTTTACATAAGTTAAGAGAGCTAGGATAGATATTATCAAAATCACTCTCTATAACTTCTGAATTATTGATACACAGCAGATCATCAATATATCTAAAAGTGTAAAGGTAGTTATCTGAGCAGGTGGGGTGATTTTTAATGAATTTATATTCCTTAAAGAACAGGAATAGATTAGCGATATTCGTGGACGTTGATGTTCCCATGGGAATACCGTTCTACTTGCTTATAGAGAGTATTATTATATAGGATATGGTTATTTTTTATGCAGCAATTGAGATAAGAGTTCCAAGTTCCTACATTAACAAATTGGTTAAGTTTAAATTCTGCATACAGCTCTTTAAAGGTAGTGATTATATCTGATAGAGGCAGATTAGTATATAGGTTTTCAAAATCATAACTATTAATATCTAGGGGACAAACTTTGAGTATAGTAGAAATTACTTCTGCATTATTGTTAATTATCCAAAAATCTCTGTACATCAAGTTAGTACAGTTTCTAATGTGTTTCAAAACCTTCTTTAAGACATCTTCAAAAGCAAGATCTATTTTCTTTTTATGACTCCTTACTCCACTAGCTATGAACCTGAACTTCACAGGATCCTTATGAAACTTAACCGTTGCAAAAGAAATGGAAATTCAGGCTCATATCTTCTAGTTTGTGGAATTTTAAGTTTCTTGAAGAATGCCTTAAACCGATTTTCTAACTGCTTGGTAGAATAACTTACGGGTTGGATTTCTTTTGCATCATTTTTCAGGTTTAAATTCTCTCTCAAACGAACTTGGCATTTCGTTATAGCTGAAAATTATTTCTAATTATTATGTCACTCTCACAGCTTGAGTTCTCTTTAATCTTCTTCTCTCTGTTTAATAGTAACAGATGAAGAGCATGGGTCGGGCCAGGAAGGTTCATGGATGCAAGCGAAATTGTTAACTAGTGCTAGGTCATACAACTCTGCGGAGGACATGACATATATATATTTTTAAAACAATTTTAGGTGGGAATGTTACTTGCATCTATGGCCTTGCAGAAACCCATTTCCAACTAGGTCTTTGTGGAAGTGAGAAAATGCAGAGTTTTTGCTGGTCCTTGATAAAGCCAAGGCTCAGTATTCTCGACACCTTCTACATTCAGTTGTTTTATTTTATTTTTTTATCTTTTCTCCTTTTACTCACACAGGTAGATACATAACCTTTTCTATGTTGTACTTGTGTGAGTCAAAATTATATATGTATTTTTTTGCTTAGGTATCTTCTTAATAGAATATATATATATATATATATATATATATATATATTCGTCATAGAAGACTGCAGTGTTGAACTTTTTTGCTGGTCCTTGATAAAGCCATATCAAGGACCAGCTAAACTAAGTTCAACACAGGTAGTGACCATAGATTGGTGAGATGTAAGATGCACCTCAACACCAAACTTGAACGTGGCAAGCTCATAAGACAAACAAAATCTATTGACATAACCAACCTTAAAAACACCATAATACCTTCAAGTTGGAACTGAAAAACAGGTTCTCTGCTTTAGAAGGCCTAACATCGGAAGAAGTGGACATCTCTGAAGTTAACAGAAAAGTAACCAAAGCTCTTATGGAAACAGCAACAAAATTAGCTGGGTCTAAGAACAAGTTGCATGTAAACAAATTATCAGGAAAAACGAAAATGTTGATGCAAAAAAGAAGAGAGATGAGGACAACTAAAGAAGATGTGACTTCCAAAGTGGAATATATAGAGCTATGCAAGACAGTAAGAAAAAGTATCACTGAAGACGTAAGAAAATTCAACTGTGAACTAGTGAGGAAAGCAATTGAAAACAACCAAAGCCTAAAGATAGCAAAGGGACATCTCAGTAAGGGAAGAAAACAGATTATGGCACTGAAAAAAGAAGATGGTTCTGTAACAAGAAATAGAGGCGAAATTTTGACAAGAGTGAAAGATTTCTACTCCAAATTATATGAAAGGGATGATACATGCACTCCAGACATCATGAAAGATACCAATACCAGAGTTCCTCCAGTCCTTCCAGCAGAAGTTGCACATGCAATCAAGAACATGAAGCGGGGAAAAGCTCCAGGAGAAGATGGAATTACTGTAGACATCATACAAGAAGCAAGTGGAGAAATCGAAACAGTACTCGCCCAAATTTTCACTCGATGCCTTAATGAAGGAAAGATTCCTGAGGATTGGAACACCGCTACAATGATCCTGCTACATAAGAAAGGTGACATTGAGGATCTCGGAAAACTACAGACCTATTAGCCTCTATCAGTAGTTTATAAAATCTTCACTAAAGTTCTTTCACACCGCTTGAAGGTAACACTGGACATGGCTCAACCGAGAGAACAAGCTGGATTCAGGAGTGGCTACAGTACAATAGATCATATCCACGTACTGAGAGAACTAATTGAAAGAGCGAGGGAATATGAACTTCCATTGTGCATGGCTTTTATCGATTATGAAAAAGCCTTTGATTCGGTGAAACCATCAGCAGTTACAATGGCTCTGAAAACATGCGGTATTGAAGATGCATACATTAATATTATTAATAACATCTATGAAAATGCAAGTGCAAAGATTCGGCTGTTTGAAAATACAACACACATAAAAATTGGAAAAGGAGTGAGACAAGGTGACACCATATCTCCGAAGCTCTTTAATGCCGCATTGGAGGGTGTTTTTCAGTCGCTGAGCTGGGAAAACAAAGGGATCAAGATTAATGGAGATTATCTAACCCACCTTCGTTTTGCTGATGACGTAGTCATTTTTGCAACTACCCCATCAGAGCTGCAGAGTATGATCCAGGAACTTGCTGACAAGAGTAAAGAAGTGGGATTAAAAATGAACTTTCAGAAGACAAAAGTGATGTTCAATGCTTTTACAAGAAATGAAGATTTATTGATTGATGGAGAAAAGCTGGAGATAACAGACACGTACGTTTATCTTGGACAGCTGATATCAAGTGAGGGTCACATTGATGAAGAAATTAATCGGCGTACAAAACTTGCCTGAGAGCTTTTGGAAGAAACAGCATAATTTTCAAGAGCAATATGCCATTATGTCTTAAAAGAAAAGTGTTTGATCAATGCATCCTTCCAGTGCTTACGTATGGTGCAGAGACGTGGACCTTAACTAAAAGAGATATACAAAGACTGCAGACAACTCAAAGAAGCATGGAGAGGTGCATGCTTGGTGTAACCAGGAGAGATAAGAAGAGGAACTCGTGGATCCGAAAAATGACAAGAGTGGAAGACATCATGATCAGAGTTAAATCCCTGAAATGGCAATGGGCTGGACATACTGCCAGAAGGACAGATCCTCGATGGACAGCCGAAATTTTAGATTGGATTCCAAGGGACAGGAAAAGACCCAGAAGGAGACCACATGGGAGATGGGTGGATGAAATTCGAAAGTATGCAGGGATGACATGGAGGAGACTGGCACAAGACAGACTGTTGTGGAGGAAACTTGGGGAGACCTTCGTCCAGCAGTGGATTGATAATGGTTGACAATGATGATGATGATGATGATATATATATATATTTAGGTACAAAATGAAGCATATCACTAAACATACCGGCTCAGAGAAAAGCGTGCAGCCTGAAAACAACTATCGTTAAAAAAGGATTTTTCAAGAAATTGTTCGTTTGGTTTTGTCTTTGTGGGAAAAGATTTGCCATCAGATTTTCTTCCTCGAGAAAATTTATGTTCGTGCCATTCAATAGACATTAAAATAATTCCTTTATCAAATAATTGACTTCGTTAACTTACCTGTTCATGAAGTGTTGATCCAAATACGCAAATTGCAGTTAGTCTAACAAAATACGATGTCAGTATGAACATAGTTATGAGACCAGCACGGAATCCTCGTAAGTGCCACAGCTGATCCTTTGTCATAAGTGTATACATAGTACACCCTAGTATCAATGGGCAGCATGCTATTAATGTCAACAGCGAAGGAGCAAATATATCGTCCACTGAAGACACCAGCTTGCGAATGGTTAAAAGCTTAGACATCCACGTTCTCATAGGTTTCTCCCTGAGCGTAATTTTTGTATTTAATGTTTGTTCTCTGATGTCCTTGAAAGCAGCAATTAACTCCCTCACAGTAAACCATATAAATAAGTCAGTCAAGTTCGAAACTGCTGAAGAGTACGTGAAAGTAATGGCCTGTACAATCATGTATGTCATTGGGAATGATTTGACGTACGTACTTATACTGTTTGGCATGTATATAAAGTATATTGTTTGGCAACGGTTGTCTTTGGTGAATCCTCTAGAATACAGTTTGTTCAAAACGACGCACTGAGTATACCACTGAGTGAATGTCTGGAACGCGCTCAGAAATAAAGCTGTGAAAACAATTACATTAAACACAAAAGCAGAGCCTCCATTGACACTTATTTTTAATCTGTATTCAGCAAGGAAGTTAGATATTCTTCTTCGTCTCCAAAGAAAGTTGCTCTGATAAAAAACCGCGATCAGGTGAATATTCACTACGGGAAAAACCATTAAAAATACAGAGGCTCCACCTCTACTGGAAAATATCAAACTCACAAAAGAACACAAGAGGCAAATTAAAATAATATAATGTATCGTACAAAGAACTGCCGAATATAGCATCCATATCGTACTTAGTCTTCTATTCCGGCTGTCTTTCAAAGGGAGACAACCAAACAGCTTCAAGAAAACTTTCATGTTGTGGGATCGCGTATACAGTCTTTCTTTCGACAACGCTGCCTTCCTTCTAGCTTCCTTTTTCGCAATTCTTTTATCTCTTGGTACCATTCTGTTCAGTTGAAGCTCGAAAACTGTATTCCTTCTGACTTAATATTTATATAATTTAATTACAAATATCCACATGTAGCAAGGTGAGAAAGTCTTGCAACTGTCAAGAAATCGAAATCTAGATTTCACGTAAACACACAACATAGATCTCTAAATCATCAATATGTAATGTTGGTTAATCACACGTCTCGAACTTAGTAGTCCAAAATTAACTTTTAGGGATTTAACCAAAAACAAAATCTACGTTTCACAGATTTCAGTCGTAATCCATCAAACTCACCAGACATCGTGCAGAGTTTGTGAAGTAGGTGTTACTCAACATAAGCATTCGATACCTTACACAGCAGAAACTGTGTATAAAACTTCCTATAGTATTATAAAAATCCGACAGAGTTTGACCGAAATCTTCTCGGTGGTCTGTTTCAAACGAAACCAGTCAGTACGTGTTTTTTCGCGTTATTGAACAACGAATGTTTCGTGTAAAACCAACCTGTTGGTACTTGAATTCCAGTAAAAGTGATCCATTAGCACATTAATTGAGCTACAGTCACTATTCAAATGTTAATTGTATGGCCAAAGTTCGCAGGGGTGATAACTTGTATTTCATACAATGCATCGAAAAAATCATTGTGTCACATATTTGCTCACTGCATTGCGAATATGATAGAAAATGTATCCAAAATATTAACTTTGTACGTTGCAATCTACTAAGCAGCAGTTAGTAATGCAACAATGAGTCATTTTCAGTAAGCCACAATCCACTGATTAGTTGACCAGTAGAAGACATTTAGTCGAAGAAAATATTGAATACATCAATTAAATATTGTAGTCTAGTAAATCCATTAAGAATAAAATGTATTACAGTTAATTACTCTGCTTGCATTAAAAGTAATCTTTTGGTATAACAATATGAGAAAGACAATCCATCAAAGTGGTAACCGTATAACATTCAATAAGTCGACGTGCATATTCAATTCGTGATAGAAAGCCTTCGATGTGATTCAGAATGACAGTCAATTCATCGAACATTAGTTAAATCGATGACATTTTATTCAATTAGTAAATCCATTAAGAATAAAATGTATTACAGTTAATTACTCTGCTTGAATTAAAAGTAATCTTTCGATATAACAATATGAGAGAGACAATCCATCAAAGTGGTAACCGTATAACATTCAATAAGTCGACGTGCATATTAAATTCGTGATAGAAAGCCTTCGATGTGATTCAGAATGACAGTCGATTCATCGAACATTAGTTAAATCGATGACATTTTATTCAATTAGTAAATCCGTTAGGAATAAATGTATTACAGTTAATTACTCTGTTTGAATTAAAAGTAATCCTTCGGTATAACAATATGAGAGAGACAATCCATCAAAGTGGTAACCGTATAACATTCAATAAGTCGACGTGCATATTAAATTCGTGATAGAAAACCTTCGATGTGATTCAGAATGACAGTCAATTCATCGAACATTAGTTAAATCGATGACATTTTATTCAATTAGTAAATCCATTAAGAATAAAATGTATTACAGTTAATTACTCTGCTTGAATTAAAAGTAATCCTTCGGTATAACAATATGAGAGAGACAATCCATCAAAGTAGTAACCGTATAACATTCAATAAGTCGACGTGCATACTAAATTCGTGATAGAAAGCCTTCGATGTGATTCAGAATGACAGTCAATTCATCGAACATTAGTTAAATCGATGACATTTTTTTCAATTTCCTAGGTTGTTAACCATACGAAAGACAATCTCTCAAAATATCACATGCCCGACAAACAGTCTATCAAAGCAGTAATTGTATAAGAGAAAGTAATCAATGTATATATTAACTGCGTGTTAGAAATTCGCCCAATATAAAATTGGATGGCAGTCACTCCATCACACGTTAAGTTTTTGAGTTGCGTTTTACAGTCAATTAACGGTTCTTTAATTAGATAAGAAGCAATTCATCGAAGTGCTAACTATATAGCAATCGAATGGTATATTAAATACGTGATCGATATTCGCTCACTACTGTGATATCGTACGTACGATAGCCTGTCCGTCGAACATCGGTTGTGTCAATGAGATTACAATCAATTATTCAGTTCTTCAATTACATAACACAATACCAGATGAGCTGTAATCTACATATCAAAACTGCATCTGTAAGCAAAGTACACATCATCTGGACCATATATATAAATCTGCGATTTCAATCCGTCGCATATCAGTTCTATTGATTATATTGCAATCATTCGATCTTTTAATAATGACAGGCAATTTTTAGCAGTAAGTTATCATTTGGGTGACAAGCACTCCGTCATGAAAGAAAATGTGTGGACGTATTGAATTTGTCAAAAACAGTCCACTGAAGCATTATGTAAATAATCGTATGTACAACACTGGTATATTAACAGTTTCTAAAACGATCCACCAACATTTTAGCTTACGGTAAGTAATCCGTCATTTCAAATGTTTGGCAAACGATCGATCAAGCTTCATCAAAGATAATCCACTTACCCTTGGATTGTATGACAGAATAGCATATTAATTGCGTATAAGAGATTATCAACTGACGCACTAAACCGGACATGATGAACTAAATAGATGAAATGCATCATGTTTTGAAATTTACTTTGCTCAGAAAGAAGCTTCCACGTGATCTCATTTTAAACTTCCCTTATTATCAATCCTTTACATGCAATTCATCATATTTCTCTATTTAATTCTGTTTCAGCCCACAAAGAAGAGCACGTGTGTCTCTTTGTTTATTTCTTCTTGATGCCACACAATGCTGTTTTGTTTTAATCCTTTTTTTTTGGCAAACACGGGATTCAATCAGCTTAAAACAAGAAAGAAAGATTTGCACAAATCGATTCATATTGCTTTTTAATGTGTGGGCCATACACTGCAAAACGTAAGATCCATCAATATTTTTTTCCTTTATCAAAAAAAGGATTAAATTTTCATCATTACTACGTACTGTTTGTTCAAGCATTAAGCCATGTCACGATTTTACTCCCTGCAATAATGTTCCTGAAAATCTTTATCTTTCGTTACAAGATAAACACCTAAAATAATAAAAGAGCCTCTTACGATATCATAAAGAAGGAACAAATAAATTAATCGCGCAAAGAAGGTCTTTCTTTTTCCAAATCAATCAACTTTTCCTTGTTGCTATTCAATTAACGACCAATAATCTCAGATAAACTAACAAATCCATAACGTATTTAGTATTAATGGCCTCATTAAAAGGAAAAGACGGGTTCAATAATATACATAGCCTCCAAGTTAGACGCCGGATTGCATAGCTGGAGAGAACATTTTTTCAGACTAATTCCATAATCTTTCGTGTACATTTTCTTTGCTTTTCGTGGTTTGCATATGTTAGTTTTTGTCTGACTCACGAAAGTGAAAGCCATTGCAATAGTCGGTTATTATACTGTATGTACAGAGCGTGAGTCGAACGTTTTGTAACATTTGGATCGCTTTATGTCTTCATACGCACCTTTACGACGAAAGCTGACTAGTAATCAAAGTAAAAGCCATCGTGTTGCACTGTCTTTAGCAATCTGTCTGCCAGTTCTTCGATTCTGCGGCGGTACCAGTTCTTGTCCTTCGAGGCGAAGAACTCCTTCACCCCAGATGACACCTCTTTCTGGTTGTTGAAGTATACCGCCCGTGAAAGAAGTGGGCCATGGACAGGGACAAGTAATAATCCGACGGTGCAAGATCCGAACTATATTATGGGTGTGGCATCAGTTCGGTGCCCTCACGTTCCCGGAGTTTTGCCCTGGTCGTTCCCGCGATATGAGACCGAGCGTTGTCTTGCTGTAGGTAGCACGCTTTGTGTTCACCAGTGTCGGGTACTTTTCTTCCAAAACGGCATACATCCTCTTCGGCTGCTCAGAGTAGAGTTTGGAATTGATCGTGAGACCATCTGGAACAAATTCGTAATGGGTTATCCCCTCGAAACTCCACCAGACGCAGAGCATCACCTTGTGCTCGAAGCTCCACGTTTGGCAACAGGTTCAGGAAGCTGGCCCCGACTCAGCCACTGCTGTTGTGTGTTAGGATTAAGGAAATAGACCCACTTTTCATCGCACGTTAGAACTCACTTAATGAAACGTACGTCGCGTGGGTTTTCTAGGAGTTTCGTGCACAGATCCACTCGGCGGTTTGCTTCAATTGGCGTCAGTTCGTGAGGGACAATGCGGCAGCTCCTGTAGACCTTGGCGAGGTCCTGAAGGTGACGAACTACGGTGGTCTGGGATATTCCCAGCTTTGCCTGATAATCTCCGAGGGCTGGTTGTCGGATTTGCCTCTACGACCTAACGCTTGTCCTCCGAATGCACTGTTCGTGGCCTGCCTGACCTTGGCTGATCGTCGAGGTTTCTGCCACTTGAGCGAGATTTCTTGAACAATCTGGTGGCAGTGATGTGGTCCACGGAACCTTCCCCTTTTGCATGACAAATTTTTCGTGTTGCTTGAGCAGCATTATGGACGAGTTCAAACTCGTAAAGCAAAAGTTCCCTAATTTAACAGGCTGTGGCTGTTCGTCTTTCAGGCGTCCCAACCGCTGAGAGAACGACGACATGCAATGTTGTTCACATCACCGGTTCCACTTTATATCCCTTTCGATTGACTGCAGTGCGCGATTTGAACTAGTTTAAACATGTGACATACCCGCCGCAGGACATGCTTTATGTAAATATTGCGAAACGTTGGACTCACTCTCTGTATTAATGGTATAAATTTAATAAAAATAAATTTTTTGACTGGTAGAGACTTCGTATTAAAAATATTTTTAATTCCGACCTTTAAATCTTTTAACAAGAAGTCTAGACACATCGTTTCAGTGCCAGCACAGCAGCTTTAATTGAAACCCAACGTCCAGGTTGCTTTCTTGTCAACCACAAAGCTTAAGCTAACGTTTCTTTCATAAGCTTGGCATAAAATGCAGCCGCCCCGGTAGCGCAGTAATCTTTTGACCATTCGTCCGCGATGGGGTCCGAGTTCGAATCTCGGTGAGTCGTGGATGTTGCGTTTGTCTTACGTCACTGGCTCTCTCCCTCTCCTAGAACCAGTGGCCCTAACTTAGAGACAGTCGACTGCTTATAATCCACTGAGTTCCTCACCGTGGTCGTTAAACTTCCAATCGAAAAAAAAATGCTAAGTTTACAGGAATTCTTTTTATTTTCCAATATCCCTGTCTTTGTACCTGCGCCAAATGTACGTAGGTACATCACTGAAATGAACGTAGGTACACCACTGTTTGTGAAAATTGCAACACAAAGAAAGAATCGCGCTATTTAAAGGAAATTATGTCACACATTTCTCGTGTTACAAGAGAAAACCGATTACATTTGTAGAGCTATACAAGACTTTATCGCTGTAACACTGAGTATCGTATGAAACCCCCTCGAGCAACAATAACAGCCTCTGCACGGTGTGTGGCATTGAATGGAAGAGATTTTTTGGTATCGTCCTGGTGAATAGCCTGCTAGGATGCTTCAATGCGAGACCAGAGTTCATTTGTGGTGACTGGCGGAGGAGCTCGACGGGCCAGTCGCTTTGCTACCCTAACCCAGACATGCCAGATCGGGGACATTTCCGGCGAGCGTGTAGGCCAAGGTAGAAGCGGCATCTGCCGTGCATGGAAGTAGTAAGAAGAATAAAATGGCAGCTGTCTAAGCATGTAGAAAACTACCCAAAACGTACAATTAGAACTTTACTACTAAAAGGCATATTAGGTAAAAACAAGATCTTTCGCAACAGGCGCCCTGTGCGTCATCAGGTTAAAAGAACTGGCGCTAAGAGAAAACACACACTTAATATATAGATAGTCCCGAAGACAACAGCGATCCCGGTGAGTGAAAACTGCACGCCTGGTTAAGTCTGGAACTCATCTGCACGCCTGGTTAAGTCTGGAACTCATCTGCCCTCATGGTCTGAGACTTATTTATTACTTAGGACCAGAGGTAGGTATATGACTCTCTTCGCCGAAAGTTTGTATATTGACGTTTTTAAGGACGTATGCTGTAACGATGACTTACCTGCACATGTACATGCACCGTGGATTCGCTTATTTAATTTTTTATGTCGTGCGAAGTACCCTACTGCGGGGTTGATTACGGACCCTGTGCTTATTTTTCACTTCGGTGAATACGTATTTGTAATCTATTTGGCGTTTTCTTTCTTTGCTTTGTTTCTCGCTGTAACCGAGTTGTGACGCGGATATCATGTCACTCACCGGGATCGCTGTTGTCTTCGGGACTATCTATATATAAGTGTGTGTTTTCTCTTAGCGCCAGTTCTTTTAACCTGATGACGCACAGGGCGCCTGTTGCGAAAGATCTTGTTTTTACCTAATATGCCTTTTAGTAGTAAAGTTCTAATTGTACGTTTTGGGTAGTTTTCTACATGCTTAGACAGCTGCCATTTTATTCTTCTTGATATTTTTAGCATGTAACTTTTATGATCATGGAAGTAGTCTTGGACATTCCGGGAAACATGTGGCCAAGCATTGTGCTGCTCAAAAAGAGGACAACTCTGAAGAAAGGGTGTCACCTCTACCTCCAAAACATCCCTGATGTATCCCTGGCTGCTGAGGGTTCCCTTAATTCGTATCAGGCGAGATCGTGAATTGAACACAGTGACGACCCAAACCATGACGCTTGGCGTGTGGACCCGTGTGACGCCTCAAACCACGACGCTTGGCGTTAGACCAGTATGACGCCCCAAACCATGAGGCTTAACGTTGGACCCGTATGATGCTCCAAACCATGACTTTTGGCGTTGGACCCGTGTGACGCCCCATCCATGACGACCCAATCCATGACGCTTGGGGTTGGACCGGTATGACGCCCGAAACCATGACGCTTGGTGTTGCACCCGTATGACGCCTGAAACCATGACGCTTGGCGTTGTACCCGTACGACGCTCCAAACCATGGCGCTTGATGTTGTACCCGTACGACGCCCCAAACCATGATACTTGACGTTGGAACCGTACGACGCCCCAAACCATGACGCTTGGCGTTATACCCGTACGATGCTCCAAACCATGACGCTTAACGTTGGACCCGCATGCCGCCCCAAACCATGACTCTTATCGTTGGACCCGTATGATGCTTCAAACCATGACGTTTGGCGTTGGACCCGTGTGACGCCCCATCCATGACGACCCAATCCATGACGCTTGGGGTTGGACCCGTATGACGCCCGAAACCATGACGCTTGGCGTTATACCCGTACGATGCCCCAAACCATGACGCTTGACGTCGGACCCGTACGCCGCCCCAAACCATGACGCCTGACGTTGGACCCGCATGCCGCCCCAAACCATGACGCTTGACGTTGGACCCGTACGACGCTCCAAACCATGACGCTTGGCGTTGGACCCGTACGACGCCCCAAACCATGACGCTTGGCGTTGGACCCGTACGACGCCCCAAACCATGACGGTTGGCGTTGGGACGATACGACGCTGCAAGATGACGTTCACCACGATGTCTCATAACATATATGCGACCATCATGGTGCATCAAGTTGAATTTTGACACGTCAGAAAACACGACCTATTGCCAATCAACTCGCCAATGTCTGTGTTAGAGAACTCATTGCAGCCTGAGGCATATGTGGTTGTGGATCGAAGAAACGCACTGCAATGGGCTGCTAGCGACCAGTCCTCTACTAAGCAGACGCCGTCGAACTGTGCAAGAAGACAAAGCCTGACCTGTGCTCCACTGTTGCGCTAACACCTTGGGTACCGCTCCGAGTTCAGTCACTGCCATGTAGTAGAGATATCTATCATCTCGTGCAGTCATGTGATTTTCCGATCCATTTCCCGGACTTCCGTGCGTTCGAGCCTTATCTGTCTACTGATGCAACGTTCACATCACTGTCCTGGCGTTTTGTTCCGTACGAACGGCAATTTTGAGGTAGGAATGTCCAGCTTTTATCATCCCAGCAATCCTTTATCGCTCAAAGTCCGTCAGCTGTTCATAATGAAACCTTCTTCGGCCACAGGGTAGACTGAAACACAAGAAACATCATTTCGACCCAATGTCGGCTCTCCACTGATTGTAACATCAGATCAGATCAGATCATATGTACAGGATTTTAGGAAGGGAGTGTCTGACCCCAGATCTTAAACAACCCTTAGAAATAGGAAGCTAGGAGATTTGGGCTAGAGTGCCCGATAAGAAAGTCACACGGAAGCGAGGTAGAAAGGATGACGAAGACGCCCTTATGTATTACCGGGGGTAGCCACTACCCGGGGTCCGACGGCTTAACGTGCCAATCCGACGCACGGCGGATATTTAGTGGATCGAGTGTTCGTACCTGCCTGGGATCGAACCTGAGGTCCTTTCCGTGGCAGTCACGAACGTTGCCCACTAGGCCACCTCCCCCCCCCCCTGATTGTTGCAGCATCTCGTTTGAGCCAGCTCTTTATACCGAAGACAGGACACTTTAAAGAGCGCTGCTCCGAAACCGAATGTGCAATTTTCACTGACATTTTAATCATTTACGTGCCCCAGCCTGTTGTACATGTCCTACAAGTTTCAAGATAATACGAGTATTATTCCATGGTGCTGCAATTTTCACAAGCAGTAGTGTATTTCAAAGCCTTTTAAACGAAAAATAACTCGCCTGTGGTTTGCCCTTTCGGATGTTCCCTTCTTCTGGAACATCACCAGGGTTCCTGAAATCATTTTTATTGATAAATCATAAACATTAGTGCTAAGTGACTGAATAAGCGTCATTAGTTAGTGGCTACGGAGCTCTTTATGGTTTAAAGAAAAATTTAAAAAGAGTGCTTCCAAGAGATCTCAACTCAGAAAAAACATACTGTACGTCACGTTTAAAAATGCCATTTCAGAGAACTTCTGTAGTAATTGTGTGAAAAATGTCACAGGTGTTGAACTATACACACTCTTTGCAAAAAAAAAACAAAAAAAAACAAGCACCCCGAGAAAGTTGTTTGATCCTGATGAAACCCCGTATGCCAGTATATCAGGGCTGAATATGCAAATGATTAAAATATAACGACCAATGACAAAATAGTGGCCAGCCACAGAACATGGCAGCCGCGCATCGAGTAGAGTACATCAAGAGCAAAGTTCTCACGCAGAGACAACTGTGATAGCGGATTGCGGTTGCATTAAACTCCAAGGACTATGAGGATGCCTCGACGTCGAATCCGTGCACAATGCAAGCAGTTTAGGAAGGCTGAAAGAGGGAGTATAATTGGGTCGAGTGAGGCTGGTTGGTCAAGCCGCTGTACAGCCAAGCATTTGGCGCGATGAGGCAGTAGGAAAATGTTGGTGCCAATGGGCATCCTTACTATCAGCAACCCAGAGGCACACGGGCAGTGGACTGCCGAGGGGAACGACAAAACGCCAAGATCGAGCGCTTGTGAGAGCCACACGAACAGAACCGGATTCGTCGCTGTCAACCATTTGTGGCCATGTTGCATCCTCTACATGTACGAAAGTAGTCATTGATACCGTTGCCAGACGACTTGCGGCACGGGGTCTAGACCCCGTGCCGTAAGAGGCTACTCCACAGCCTACCACTAACCAGCGAGCATCGCCAGTACCGGTTGCTATGGTGGCGGACCAGATGAATGTGGAATAGTGTCCAGTGGCGTCGTGTTGTTTTCACTGATGAGTCACGCTTTGTACTTGGCGCCGATGACCACCGCATACATGTCTGGACGAGTCGATCAGCGCACGGATCCTGCGTTTAATGTGGAGCGGCACGCCGCTCGCTCACGGGGAGTGACTGTCTGGGGAGACATTTTGCACACCGGGAGTGACTGTCTGGGGAGACATTTCGCACACCGGAAGTGACTAACTGTGGAGACATTTCGCACACCGGGAGTGACTGTCTGGGGAGCCATTTCGCACACCGGGAGTGACTGTCTGGGGAGCCATTTCGCACACCGGGTGTGACTGTCTGGGGAGACATTTCGCACGCCCGGAGTGACTGTCTGGGGAGCCATTTCGCACACCGGGAGTGACTGTCTGAGGAGCCATTTCGCACACCGGGAGTGACTGTCTGGGGAACCATTTCACACACCGGGAGTGACTGTCTGGGGAGCCATTTCGCACACCGAGAGTGACTGTCTGGGGAGCCATTTCGCACACCGGGAGTGACTGTCTGGAGAGCCATTTCGCACACCGGGAGTACAACTCAGGGGAGCCATTTCGCACAATAGCTGGACGCCCTTGGTAGTACTCCGAACTATCCTTCCTGTTGCAGCATCACCGAGCAATTTTTGAACAGGATAATGCCCGGCCAAATTGGTCACGTCACTCCCAGGCCTGCCCCTGTAATGTTGACACACTTTCGTGGTCAGCCGATAGCCTTACCTCTCACCGATCAAATATGTTTTAGACATGATGAGACGCCACACTATTATTGTGGAAATGAAACGCTGCAGTATTGTGGAATACGGAAAACAGACTTAGCTATCATGGAAGAGCGACTCGACGTAAATGATTGTAATAAGGTCGTCAGGTCAGATGTCAGAATTTCCTGTTGCACTATGTTGACTACCGGGTACGTGTGCGTCGTTATATTGGGGAAGTGTGGGCACTAGGAACTAGGATGCACCGTGAGGCGAAAACCAGTCGGTGGAGGTAGGGTAATGTTTTGGGCAATATTCTGCTAGGGAAACCCTGGGTTAAGAGTCATTCATGTGAAGGAAACTATGAAGGCAAACACCCACTGTGAGAGCGAAGATACTGGTCACGTGTCGTGGCTCAGCCTCCTATTTATGGATCTGAGGCCGTTCACGCTATATGGCTCCTCACAGACACAAGGAAGTGTTTGTGTTTCTCTGAAACACTCCCCCAACTCTATTCGAGCGAACAAACAAGGCCTTCCCCACTTTAATATGAAATCTGTGATTTGGGAACGCGGATCGAAACAGCTGAACGGACAGAATAATCACACTAAGATGTAATGATATCCAGAGGAGTTACTATTAAAAATACAAACATTTATTACATAATCAGTTAGGTTCCTGACGGCGGTGGATTACTCTTTCTCTAACATCAGGTCTCCCTAAGGATCATACCTGAACAGCTGCGTGGACACGAAAGCTAGAATAACCACTTCCGAAGATAATCTCTCTCGGCGTCGACGTTCTAGAAAGAATCTACCTACTATCAGGTAGATCTATATCTCTGCGACTATTATGAATAGTAGTCTATCTATTCTCCTCTGTCAATACGTTTCAATCTTAGCCTGTGCTAAGATCAAATTCTCGATAGAGGAATATCTGATGCGCCAGCGGGAGTGTCCTGACTGGGACCTGTACCACTGCAGCCGAGCTCTCTATCTCTTCTAAGAAAAATGCTCGCTAAACTCAACCAGAGCGTCGGACCTCCGTCGGAGCGTCGCTCTGCTCACAAAAAACAACAACTAGGCAAACGCTTCGCGTCACCTTTTACCGGAGAACTACTCTCTCCGTATGGACGAAAGCAGACTGACTAACAGATCCTCTTCAAGAGATCTGCTCGTCTCCCCTCCTCCGCGCTACGCATGCACGAAGACCTCTGCGCTGACCCTGCCCTCTCGCTGACCTGTTGATGTGGCTCGCTTTCTCCGGCCACGTGGTTCACCTTTGATGCCCTTCGCCGACCACACCCTGGGCGTTGGCTCGGCGTGCCTCGCTGATGGGTTTTAAATCTACCTCTCGTGTCCCTGCGGTTCTGTCAGATCTTCCTATTAGTAAGTGCCTCCTTTGAGAAAGTAATCCTACCACCGAAGTACATTATTACACTAACACAATATACATTGTTATATTTGCACAAAGGTAGATGGCTGTTTTCCAGACTTTTAGGCGTCTGGGCGGTGCTGACAATGTACAGCAAAATTCGCGGTATCAGTGAAGATGTTATCAGTTCGTCGAAAAGGCCTCTCCCTTTCTAAGGCGTGAGAAACTAAAGTTCTTTGTTTGAGGCTCTCGACACCCGAAAAACAAAAATGTTCGCGAACCTTCTGTCGCCTTTTTGGGCTTGTAATGTCTTTTTCTTCATAAAAAAGTTAATGTAATGTTCAGCATTATTATAAATTAACATAGTTAATATGTCCGTTCTTACACCCACCTAAACATTACTGCAGGCCAAGTACATCCTTTCGTGAAAACGCTATAACCATCTGATAGGGCATTCTTTCAGTGGAGTGCTATCTGCCTTTATCTCATGTGCGTCCTGCGGTGCAGCCACGTCACAAGCTTTTTCCGTGAAATGACAGGAAGGAACCTGAATTTCAATCAAGGATTTCTCGTATCACGGGAAAATTCTGAATTTTCAGAAACCTTTCCGCAGTTTCTTTCTTATATTGACGGTAAATTACCGTTTTAGAGATGCGTTAATGAAAAATTCAGAATTTTCAGAAACCTTTCCGCAAGTCCTTTCGTATATTAACGGGGAAACTCCGTTCTCAATTTTTCCGTATCCGTATGACGAGAAATTACCGGTAATACGAGCGATTGGCGAGAATACTTGAGGTTTGATTAACATTTAAATTTCAATCGTCTGTCGAATTTTGAAGTTTCGTTGCGAGATCGGATATTGTGGATAGCATTTCGCATGATTTTTTTTATTGTGGCACGAGATATTTCTTCTTCTCTCCCCTATTTTGTACACCAGCTATTCAATATACATGTATACATTGTGTTACTGTAAGAAACCGGGTACTTATTGTACAGATGATTATACGATATCTATCTATCAGTCTTTCGATAACTTAAGACAAAAGCTGTTATAGCTATCAAGTATAAATTTTTATTTAGGATGGGTGTTTTTTTGTGAAATAATACTGTAAAAAAAACCTTTCACCTATTCTAAAGTCAAATGAAAGTCATCGTTGGTTTAAAAAAATCAAGTTGCAAAGCATTTTGTTGCTTCAAAAAATCAGGATGAAAAATGCTTAATTTGTGAAAAGTCCTCCTACAGAAAAATGTATTATGACAAACCCATTCAGAAAAATAATAAGCTCCAACAGAAAGTAAAATGACGAAATCACTCGTATTAATGACAAAAGAAATTAATTGTAAATTTGTTTTACGATGTATGTGATTCAAATTTCCGAGTGTCTATGGCTCAGTGGTTAAAGGCGTGCGTTACCTTTAAAGCGGCGCGGGTTCAAACCTGCCTGGAGCGGTACAATTAGCTGGAGAAAGGGCTGAAACTGCAGGGTCTTGAGGAATTTCAGTTTAAATAAGGAAAAACCTGAAATGTTTTTTCTGAAATAAACGGCATTTCTGAATACGGAAAATCTGTGAAAATACGGAAGTTAATATAAACGGGCACTTTTTAAAAAAGGAAATTTCTGAAAAACACGGATACCTACCGGCAACTTTGCGTTATTTTCAGGAATTTACCGTGAATTCACACCGCTTATTCTTTACAGTGTACGTTTTGGCTCTTCTCGTGGTGTATGTACTGCAAAGTTCTGTATGGGCATTCATTTAAACATACAACTATTAGAAGTTTAGGAAAAACTACCTTAAAAGCTCCATAACTTACTTGTTCAAACAGATTTGATGCCGACGAACATAAAGCTGTCAATTTAATAAAATGCAAGACAACTATGAATATATATGCTGCGCCAACGCCAAAGCCTCGAAGAAACCATAGTTCATCCTTTATTAGAAGTGTATAAATGCTGCATCCTAATATTAATGGACTTAATCCCATAAAGGACAAAACGGTTGGTGAAAATATTTCATCCATTGCACAAGCTAGTCTGCGAAGTGCCCAGTGCTCGCACATCATTGCGTGAAAATTTATTTCCCTCAGTACTTCTACAGTTGTCAACGCTTCCTTTTTAGATTCGTTGCAAGCAGATGCTATCTCCATCAAAATAAACCAAAGAAACAAGTCTGTTAAGTTGCAGACCAACACAGAATACGTGTACGTGATTCCTTGGACACTAATGAAGGTTTTAGGAAACGATTTGACGTAGGCTTTTATGTTAGGAGGCATATGTAAGTAGTATATGTCTCCGCAGTAATATGTTTTGGAATTTAGTTTCAAATGCACATTTCGAAGCACAGAACACTGAGAAATCCACAAGAGAGTTGTCTGAGCTACTGCAAGAAATAATGTCAGGAAAACTAATGAATTAAATGTGAAGCACAAGCTACGCTTAGCAGGTATTTTAAGATTGTGTAGAGCCAGATATCGACATATTTTTCGTCTTTTGAATAGGAAGTTGCTATGGTAAATCACAGAAAGGAGATGAACGCCGAGAATAGGAAGTACTGGTAACGATAGCCCAATTTCCAGCTTAGAACAACAAAATATATTGAAGGTGGAACACAAAACACATATCATAACTGCGTAATGCCCTAGGCAAAGTATAACGGAATACAGTGTCCACGTAAGACTTACAATCGTCGAATGACCAGTTGTTAGCGGAAGGCACCCAAAAAACTTTAGCAAGACTTGCATTCTATGCGAACAGCTTTTGAAGCGTTCTTTTGGGGGAGATACAATATTGATAGCCCTCTTCTCAACAAACTTCCTTTTATGTAGTAACATTGTGCTTTATTTTCAGTCACATATATATTTTGTATTTGTTTTTTTTACTATTCTGCAAGATTCTCAATAAGAAACAAGATAAAAAAAAATTCTGAAATTTAGTTCATATTTTTGTAGCAAAATTTCATGTGCTGATAATATCGATAAAAATTAATTATAATTTTTAAACGAGTCCTACGAAGAACTACCAATTGATTTTTTTTTGTTTTAAAAGATACACTATGAAACTCTTTCCAACAATAAAAAGCAACAAAGAATTCATAGGTATACGTAAAGCATTCTGTCTCAGTGTTCCAGATCCTTCGAACATCTAAAACTTGCTTCGTCAAAATGTTTAGCATAGACAGATTCACAAATTAGCACAATAATTGTGGGGAACATTTTCTGAAATTCAGTTTATATTTTTGTAGCAAAATTTCATGTGCTAATAATATCGATAAAAATTAATAACAATTTTTAAACGAGTCCTACGAAGAACTACCAATTGATTTTTTTTGTTTTAAAAGATACACTATGAAACTCTTTCCAACAATAAAAAGCAACAAAGAATTCATAGGTATACGTAAAGCATTCTGTCTCAGTGTTCCAGATCCTTCGAACATCTAAAACTTGCTTCGTCAAAATGTTTAGCATAGACAGATTCACAAATTAGCACAATAATTGTGGGGAACATTTTCTGAAATTCAGTTTATATTTTTGTAGCAAAATTTCATGTGCTAATAATATCGATAAAAATTAATAACAATTTTTAAACGAGTCCTACGAAGAACTACCAATTGATTTTTTTTTGTTTTAAAAGATACACTATGAAACTCTTTCCAACAATAAAAAGCAACAAAGAATTCATAGGTATACGTAAAGCATTCTGTCTCAGTGTTCCAGATCCTTCGAACATCTAAAACTTGCTTCGTCAAAATGTTTAGCATAGACAGATTCACAAATTAGCACAATAATTGTGGGGAACATTTTCTGAAATTCAGTTTATATTTTTGTAGCAAAATTTCATGTGCTAATAATATCGATAAAAATTAATAACAATTTTTAAACGAGTCCTACGAAGAACTACCAATTGATTTTTTTGTTTTAAAAGATACACTATGAAACTCTTTCCAACAATAAAAAGCAACAAAGAATTCATAGGTATACGTAAAGCATTCTGTCTCAGTGTTCCAGATCCTTCGAACATCTAAAACTTGCTTCGTCAAAATGTTTAGCATAGACAGATTCACAAATTAGCACAATAATTGTGGGGAACATTTTCTGAAATTCAGTTTATATTTTTGTAGCAAAATTTCATGTGCTAATAATATCGATAAAAATTAATAACAATTTTTAAACGAGTCCTACGAAGAACTACCAATTGATTTTTTTTGTTTTAAAAGATACACTATGAAACTCTTTCCAACAATAAAAAGCAACAAAGAATTCATAGGTATACGTAAAGCATTCTGTCTCAGTGTTCCAGATCCTTCGAACATCTAAAACTTGCTTCGTCAAAATGTTTAGCATAGACAGATTCACAAATTAGCACAATAATTGTGGGGAACATTTTCTGAAATTCAGTTTATATTTTTGTAGCAAAATTTCATGTGCTAATAATATCGATAAAAATTAATAACAATTTTTAAACGAGTCCTACGAAGAACTACCAATTGATTTTTTTAAAGATACACCATGAAACTTTTTTCGACAATAAAAAGCAACAAAGAATTCATAGGCATACGTAAAGCATTCTGTCTCAGTCTTCCAAATCCTTTAAACATCTAAAACTTGCTTCGTCAAAATGTTTAGCATAGATAGATTCACAAATTTGCACAATAATTGTGGGGAAAATTTGCTGAAATTCAGTTCATATTTTTGTAGCAAAATTTCATGCGCTGATAATATCGATAAAAATTAATTACAATTTTTAAACGAGTCCTACGAAGAACTACCAATTATTTTTTTTTGTTTTAAAAGATACACCATGAAACTCTTTCCGACAATAAAAGAGCAACAAAGAATGCATAGGCATACGTAAAGCATTCTGTCTCAGTCGTCCAAATCCTTCGAACATCTAAAACTTGCTTCGTCAAAATGTTTGGCATAGACAGATTCACAAATTAGCACAATAATTGTGGGGGAATCAAAATTGTTATTTATGACACATTTAGTTAAAAAAAACAAAAACAGAATTTTCACTAACGCGCCAAGCTACTGGATCAAACATTGCTTGTTAAATCATTTGCCTGCAACTTGCAGTAGTTTGATTCAAATTTTAATTTGAGTGCACACTGATCTGTTGCTTTATACGAAGCGTTCGTTTTATAACGGAAACTTACCTACTTCTTTAAGTACGGCCCTTTATGTAACACTGTTTTAAATAAAAAAAGTTCTAGAGGAAAGTGCGGTAAACACATGAACTTCGAACAATTCGGTGTTTTTTTCCTCTTCATTTTTCTCTCTTTCTGATTATTTCCCACAGCTTTCCATGTAACATTTTCTCTCTTTCCACAATTTACTGCTTCATTATTTTTCAAAGCACCTTTTCTTTCCCTTACTTTATTTCTTTCAAATATTCTGTTTCCGTTATCACTTTCAGTGACTTAATTATGTTTTACTATTCTTCTCTGTCGAGCTTTCATAGCAAATAATTCGTGTTTTCTCTCTTTAGTACTTTTTAAACGTTTATGCTTATGTTCCAGAACTTCGTGAACGATAAAGTAATTTAAGAAACTTTACTGTATCAGAAACTTCTTGTATTTTTTTAATTACTGCTTTACTCTTCACTGAAAGTACTTCTTAAAAAAGAATTTACAAGTCTTCATGTCATCAGAGGAAATTAAGTTTTCATGGAAAATCACATCGTTTTTAGTTTTTTTAAGCAAACCTCAAAGAAAAAGAACCAACCTTTTGTACCCAGCAGGTGTCAATAAGTTCAATTAGCTGGTCTCAATAACTTCGATTTATCATTTTCTTTTTCTTGAGAGGGGTTTTCAATTATTGCGCACACCTTGAATGTCTAAGAACACATCAAAAAATAAATTTTCTTTACCACCATGTCGCAAGCACGGTACATGACGAATTAGAATTTAAAACGAAAAAGATATCTTCAAGGCTTAAGCTTTCATGCGTAACACACGCCTTTACATCTTTCAGCACATCCCTATATACAAGATAACATAAAAATACTGTTAATGCGAAAGTTTTTTGTTAATCCCGGAAAATTTTAAATTTCCGTTCATTTTCATTTAGGTAGGTCTCTATTTCGTCCCACTTTTCGACGGAAGAAAGAAACATTTAAGATCTACCTGAATGTACAAAGCATGAAACACATTGCTTCATTGAGTTCGACCATGTAATTTGAAGTTGATGCTTTGCCAGGAATTGCGTTAGTAAATACCTTTACGCAAAGAAAGATTAAGTATTACGTTCCATCGTTTACGTAACGATTTAATATTTGTTCAAAGACGTGCTTTTCAAAATGATTGCATAGGAAGTACGTGCGTGCGCCGTCTTTGAGAGAACAATCTAGCGTATCGTTCGATCGAAGAGCCTTTGAAAAGGCAAGTGTAAAGAATATTTTAACATATTTTCTCCACTAAATGAAATGAACTTCTCGTGTAAATAATGAAGTGCTTTGTTTGCATGTGAACACTGCTTTTCTCCGGTTCGCTCTTGAAAAGCTTTCTGATTTATTTATCTTTTTTACATGTATGCATCAGCGGAAATGTCCTTGTTTGAAATGTAATGAGAACAGTAGTTATGGGAATCGTCTGAAGCGCAAACTCAGGGCTAAGAGACTTCTTGTTTTGTTGTTACGAAAAGAAAAAAGACACCTACTTCTTTCTAAGGTCCGATGTATGACCCAAAACGCCAGACACCTTTTCCTTTCAAAAGTTTGGTCTAGCGTCGGTGTTTTGCTATGTCCGAGATTTTTGTTTTGCGGGAGGATTTATTCAGATCATATGTAGAGGATTTTATGAAGGGAGTGTCTGACCCCAGGTCTTAAACAACCGCTGGAAATAGGAAGCTGGGAGATTTGAGCTAGAGTGCCCGATAGGAAAGTAACACGGAAGCGAGGTAGAAAGACGCCGTTATTTATTACCGGGGAGTTGGTTAATTTCATTTAACTGATGAAGAAAATAAGTCCGACTAGTGTAGGACTCTAGTTGAGATAGCTTTATAAACAGCTCACTGCGAAGAATTTAAACATGTACGATCTGAATCCTTTGCGGTGTCTGCGAAAAACCTACAAATTCATCAGGGGGCACGGGAGCACCAAAACTGGACCTTTGGGGACTGGCAGAAGGTTTCCTAGTTCGATGAATCCCGTTTCCAGTTAATATACACCGATGGACGGTTCATAATATCGCTTCAACAACACCAGTCGATGTATCACAGCATATATCATATCGCGTCAACAGCACCAATCGATGAATTACAGCTGCCTAGCGTTAACTATACAAACTCGTGGCAGCGGTGTAACGGTGTGCAGCCTACTTTCATGGCAGACATTGGGTTTTTTACTACCTCTGGAAAAGCAACTGGATGCCGCGAGGTAACTAAACATCACTACACACCAGGCACACCCGTACATGTGCCTAGTGTTACCTGGTACATGTGCCTACTGTTACCCGTTACACCGCTGCCATGAGTTTGTATAGTCTAATCCAGAAGAATAATGCGCCATTCCAGAATACTGGGACTGTCTCACAGTGATTTCAGGAACACGTCAGTCACTTCATACTGCTAACACGGCCAACACAGTCCACAGATCGTGACCCAATTGAACACATGAGGGATAATATTGAGAGCGCCATTCATAACATAGCTCCTCCTTCAGCGAACATTTGGCAATTGACAGACGCCATCACATATTCTAGGCTGAACGTACCAGTAGAGCGATATCAGTACTTCGTTCAATCCGTACCACATCGAATGGAGACTGTTTTAACATTTTTACCGGCCGTTATGCTTAAACCAAATGCTACCCCAGAATTTCTGCTCTCCCTAAACAGAAATGTTTTAGAGCGTTTTACGGAAGCTACTGCATAACAATTCCTTCCCTCTCTCTCATCTCAGCAGTACCGACTATAAGTCTGTCACCCTGGTGATAAGCATTTGCTTACAGTCTTTTATTCTCCATGACTCAAGGCATTACGGGGAAGGGCTAGTCACCCTGACATGGATAACATGACACTGGGATAGAAGTAGAAGCTAGTGATTGAAACACCTGCTCTCTTCTTTCTTAGGTTCGACGCTATTGTTATACCATAGAAAGTCAACTTATTCGTGCTTAAGGATAATAAAAACATAGATTGCCGTTTATACACGATTTTAAAAAATATAGTTAAAAATACATATACACAAAGTTAAAACATTAGCACTTTCAAGTCTACTGTGGACCATTCAACCAGCTAGAACGACCATCTGATGACGGGTCTACAGTGGGCTTAAAAGTGCTAATGCTTTAGTTTTGTGTAAATATACTTTTAACTGTAATTTTTAAAATCGAGTATAGACGGCAATCTGTGTTTTTAATGCTATTGTTATAGCGCATTAAGCAGGTAATGAGTTCGAAAGGATTGGTGTTAATCACACACCTAAATGAATTCTTTGAACAACAAAGTAATGGGAGAAAGCAACGATTTCTGATGCGTAAGTGCACTCGTTCCAGCCGCATTCCGCCCACTTGTTAGACATCGAATACATTTGTTCGAGCTGGTTTCATCCCATTTTGCTTACCCCGAATTAATTCCTTCCAGCCGGTTAAACGATTGAAAGTCAAGAACGGCCAAATGCGTACGATATTAGGTATAGATGTTTCTAATAATTTGCTACTTTAGTGTATTCTGCTCTCTCTCTCTGTTAAACATGCTTCTTAGAAACACAAACTGGCATAACTTTATATCATCATATACACTCAGTAGACAACCATTAGAGATAAGGGTGATGCGCAGTTCACATTGGCATCCCCCGCGATTTCTGGAACACATCCTAACCACCGAAAGCAGGCGAAAAGTAGGGCAGAAAGCACAGCTTCTTTTTTTTTTTTTTCGATAGGAGGTTTAACGATCACCGTGAGCAACTCAATGGGCTATAAGCACTCGCCCGTCCCTAATTTAGGGTCACTGGTTCCAGGGAAAGGAGAGAGCCAGTGCCGTAAGACAAACACAACATCCATGCCTCACCGGGATTCGAACCCGGACCCCGTTCAGACGAATGATTAGAGGCCATCGCTTAGACCCCTGCACCACCGGGGCGGCAGCACAGCTTCCCAGCAGTGTATGGCAATCGACGAACATGGGTAAACGTGGTGATCTGAGTGACTTCGTGGACGTATTGACGACGCAATGGGTCATTCTATCACCAAAGTGGTAAGAACCATAGGTTTCCCGAGGGCAAAACCGTATCAAGGGTGTGCGGCGAGTATACCATCGACGGAGGTACCAGTGATGGCCGACCACACACCACTGATGGCCGGTACCAACGTAGATGACCAAGCTCGTTCAGACTGACAGCTTGGTACTGGGGAAGCAAATAACATTCAGATTAAATGGCGGAGACCCAAGCAGCGTCAGCGAGTGAACACTACAGTGCACTTTGCGAACCCTGGGCTACGGGAGCTGATGCCCTACTCGTGTGCCACTGCTCGTCATTGGAAATTACGCCTTGTCTGGTGCCGACAACATCAAGACCGGACATACGCAGAGTGGCGCCGCGTCGTGTGGTCATGTGAATCCCGTTTTCAGCTGTACTGAGCGGACCGGAGGGTGCAGTTGTGGCATCGATAGCATCAGGCCATATCTCTGTCATGGCAGGCCGTCTCTGTTCACGGCGGTGGTGTCTCTGTAATGGTCTGGGGAGCCTTCTGATGGGACACATTAGGTCCCTTAGTGTGTCTGGAGAGGTCCGAACCGTTGCGCGCTACCAGCATGTGCTTGCTGATTACCTACACGCTTTCATGGCCTTCACGCATCCTGCGGCGGATAGTCTGTTTCAGAAGAAAAATGGGCCATCCCCACCAGGCCGCTACCACCTAGTCATGGCTCGAGGAACACTCATCTCAGTTTGGAACTATCCAGTGGCCCCAAAAGTCCCCTGATTTAAAGGGAATCTCTATGTGATGCCGTGGAGAGAAACATCAGATCCATGGGTCTTGGACCGACGTCTCGGCCGGAGTTGTGGACAATGCTGCAGCACCCATGGTTGGCATTAATTCCGGAAACTCTCCACCATCTGGTGAAGTCGATGCCTCAGTATGCATGGGCTCTTATTCGTGTAAGTGAAGGACGAACACGCTATTAGGTAGGTATCTCTGATGGTTTGTCCATTGAAGGGTATATCCACTGAGCATAACTTTATATCATACAAACAGATTTCGCACTACCTATCAACAATCCCTTTCTCAATAACCATACTCTGCCTTTTCCCATATTTTACACAACTTCAATTCCATGCATACTTCGTTCGTCCTCGACAAAATATTCTTTAGGACTGCGCCATCTATCGTACGCAGCCAGTACACACAAACACAAAGTATTCTATAGGACTGCGCCATCTATCGTACAGCAGCCAGTACACACACACAAAGTATTCTATAAGACTGCGCCATCTATCGTACAGCAGCCAGTACACACACACACAAAGTATTCTATAGGACTGCGCCATCTATCGTACAGCAGCCAGTACACACACACAAATTACTAAGATATAAACCAGTACTCTCTGTTTTTGCCTAGCGCAGGCATTCGTAAATAGTCTGAACACCAACGCAGACAATGCACACAACATCATCTAACTCCTACAACAATATGGAGCCACAAAAATGAATTCTAAATCCGTTTTAATTGTGTAAAATGATAAAGTAAACAGACAGCAAGCTTTCACCACTCACTGGTGGCTTCATCAGGCATAACTGATATAAACACCGTAAACAACAAACAGAAAGTAAAGAAATTCTGAGTAATTCAAACTTAAGGTCAACGTCAAGTAATTTCGCTTCCTATACTTCCAATGGAAAAACTTTTGTACACATTTCCTTCACAATTAGTGTTTTCCCAAGGATGAAAATTTTAACATCGATTAAAATAACGTCATATTATAACTTGGAATACTTAATATTTTCTAAAACTTAACCATAATTATATGAAAAATCAATAACTCTTCCTTTGGTGGTGTTAAAACCAGAAAAAAGATGGCGCGACCTGTACTTTGATGACGTCAGTAGACAAACAAATGTTGGATTGCATAATTATGGTTATGTTTTAGAAAATATTAAGTATTCCAAGTTATAAAATGAAGCTATTTAAATCGATGTTAAAATTTTCATCCTTGGGAACGCATCAATTTTGAAGAAAATGTGTACAGAAGTTTTTTTCATTGGAAGTATAGGATGCAAAATTACTTGACGTTCACCTTAAACTTAAATATATAATCAAAGTTGATTAACGCTTATGTCATGTCTCGTGAAATCATCAAACATGGTAGATATGTCTCATGCAGAACCCATAAGCTAGCATAGGTGATGACGTGGATCTTTTAATAGCATTCACCAGATATAGGGGAGATCAGTTGATATTTCTTCATTGCAGGCATCCATGTTGGTTATTATTTCTGCTAATTCTCGTATTGATTTGGCCCTGGGAGTTGTGTAAGCAGCTATTTTTCGAATTTCTTTCCAGTCGGGTTTTGCTGCATTGTTCTTGACCTTTCTTGTTAGAGCTGTGGTAAGCTTTCCCAGTTTGACATCACGTTTGCGTTCTGAAGCCTCAATTCATGCTAGCTTATGGGTTCTGCATTAGACATATTTACCATGTTTGTTGATTTCACGAGACATGGGATAAGCGTTAATCAACTTTGATTATATATTTAAGTTTGAATTACCAAGAATTTCTTAACTTTATGTTTGTTGTTTAAGGTGTTTATCTCAGTTAGGCCTGATGAAGCCGCCCTTGAGTGGTGAAAGCTTGCTGTCTGCTTACTTATTATTTTACACCATTAAAACGAATTTAGAATTCATTTTTGTGAATATTTTGTTGTAATCTACCCTATTCTTATTATCTTGTACAGAACCAACTCGATAGAACGTCATTTAAATGCTGCCACGTTCATAAACGTTCTACTGCCGACGAACGTAACTTCCAAATTACCAATAATAGCGGTTACCTGTTTCAGGCAACGCTTAATGTCAACAACATAGCGAAAAAAAAAAAATACATTTTTAACAGAGTTTTAGTATTAGGAGAATTCAAATTCATGTAGAAATAGTCCAAAGTGATCGAGGTAGTTGCCTTCAATGCACGATCTTAATTAAGATCGTGCATTGAAGGCAACTACCTCGATTACTTTGGAGAGTTTTAGTAACTAGCAACACTTACGTCATCAGACAGTCTTGAACCAAATAGAGTTGATGCACAGAGCTTGATAAAATAAGACGTCATCACAAGCATATACGATGATCCTACGTCGAATCCCCGATAATACCAAAGTTCGTCTTTCGTTAAAAGCGTGAACATGTTGCATCCTATAATTACGGGACTCATCAGAATAAATCCGAATGAGATCGGAGCAAACAGATCGTCCACTGAAAGTACTAATCCACGGAGTGATGTGTACTTCGTTCTCCATTTCCGGAAGTCATCTGTTTTCTTCATTCCTGCGATTTTCAGTGCTTGTGTTTTAGAGAAATCAAATGCACCTGTCAACTCGTCGGAAACAATGCACATAAACAGATCAGTCAAGTACGTAATTAATAAAGAATAAGCAAAGACGACTGCTTGAACACTCATATACAAAGGACCGAATGATTTGACGTACAATTCCATATTCTTAGGCATATAGAGAAAATATATTTCCCTAGGACTGACGCCTTTTAAGAAACCTTTAGCCTGTAAATTTCGATACAGGCTGTGTCCACGGTACCACTGAATTGTTATCTGAACAGCAATCAGAATAAGAAGAATGAGCAGAAAAACATAAAATGGCGCATTAGGGCTTCGTTTCAGTGAAATTATCTCCTTGTATTTTGAGAGACATTGTTTTATGTTTTGCCTCCTGAAGAGAAAATTACTTTGATAACAGACAGCGAGCAGCTGAATACAAAAAATAGGTAAAGCCATTAAAAATACCTCCGTGCTGTTTCTGCAGCAATATATATGTAGTAAAGACAACACCGAACACATTAAAGCAATCCAGTGCAATACGTAAAGAATGACCGAATACAGTATCCATAAAATCCTCCTCCGTTTCGATTGTGATTTTTTCTTTATTGGATAGCATCCAAGCCACTTCAGTAAGACCACAATACGCAACGAGTTGTATTTTTCCAGTGTAATATTTTTGTCACCTCTCGTCTTTCTCTTATTTCTTTTTGCCGGCGCTTCATCACGTGAGAATAACAAAGAAATCTTGGCCATATTTCTAGCACGCAATATATTCACCAATTCAGATTATTATTTTCCAAAAACGTACGGTGTACAACGTTATATTAACTATCTTTTTATATAAATTATAATCCTAAATAGAAATACACAGCACATAAGTTTAAATTTTATGTTTTTAAATTTGAAAATGATGCTTTAAAATTTAGGTATTCTGTTTTTGAATAACATATATCTAATGCGCGAGTAATTGATATTTAATAAAGCTTTCTGCTTGTATTTAACATACAATACCTTTTTTTTGCGTTTTTGCTTTTACTTCATGCTGTTTATCAGGTGTAAAAGCCTGTGCTGCACAAGTTGATAAAGCAAGAATAATTCTTGTAGAGCATCCTTTTTATTTCACGCATGGCCTTAGTTTTATTCATCTCTGAAATAATTGTTCAAAATTGACCCTGACTGATCTGAGTTAAATATTTCGTAACGAAAAACATTTGTGAAACATTACTGCACTTTTAATTTCCACTCATGATCTCAGTTGTTTACAATTAATTTCTACATGCTTCCTGTGAGGTGGAAAGCTTTATCTAGAAAACTGATATTGACAGTTGTTTTTCAACATCGGCACACTTTAAATTTCCCAGAATTCCCTTTACTTTTTTGCTTAAAATATTTCAAGAAACAGATCTGCGGACCTACTTGTAACTGTTTCTGCTACAGTAATTTCCACAATGTTAACTCATTTCTAATTTCTACGCATTTTCTCTAATTTCTTGTGTGCTAAGTTACCAAGAGAATCACTGATTAAAATTCACCATTCAGTCCTGAAACTGACGATGATACTTTTCATGTCTTTTCATCAGTTCTCTAAATCTTTGTTATTCGATATTTTTTATCTCACATATCTCTGAATTTCAGTTTTGAAAATTGCACTTCGGAACTGAAATTCTTTATCAGCCAGAGGTCTAAAAACTTTGCATCTAATTATGTCCTTCGAATTGAAATTTGACAGAAACGTTTGTAAACTGAAAATAGAACTTACTATGCAATACTTGCTCGCAACTATTGTCTAAGGCAAACTCTGGATTGCATCGTCCTTAGAAAATTTCACACAGAATGCACTAAATAAGTATTCTAAGATGATAACAGGAAAGGAAAATAAATTCTGCAAAAAAATCGATTTTGCAGAAAACCTCTAAGATGTTATTTACAAATTAGATCATCTCTTTACTGATACCACGTCACAAAGCAACTGTGATTAATCTATTATTCAAATGAAGCTTAAACTTTCACTGAGAGATCTCAAATAAACTACCTACTCACAGAATAGCATAAAATCTGAATAAACGACCATGGTTTATGATAAAAAAACATTACTTTCTATGTAAAACAATCATATTTTTGAATTTCAATTTCTATCAAATTGCACAACACCAAACGAAGTGTTGACGTTCTTTATCTAATGTCAATCCGTAAAGTTAAAAATCTGGAAATTGAGAACATTTCCTAACGTTTAACTCAGTGAAAGTTGCGCAGGTGGTGTTATAAAGCTCATATGCATAAATCTGAGTATTCGATTGCTTATAATGCACAGCGTGCTTCATTGAGCAATCATACAATATATTATTTGTTTCAAGCTAATCAATATGACTTTTCAGATATCATTTGCGTAACTGAAGCGCCAAGATCTGTTGCATGCAAAATATTAATAGCTTTTCCTTGATGATCTAAATTCCTTGTTTGTAAAAGAAATGCACTTTTAATGACTTTATCAACAAAAGGTACTGAACTCAAACGGAGAAACACATCTGTCGTTTCCAAGGTAATTTAATGTTTATTGAACTATTTCACGTGATTTACCCATAAAGAATGACGATTTCAAGTGTGGATCGCACCAATTAAGGAAAAAGTAACCCTGCACGCATTACATAAAATGTTCAAAGTTCATGCAACGTAAGTTTTGGGGCGTTAGAAACTGGAACATTGTTTCGTTGTTTATCTTACAAATCGTGTGGTTTTACTTTCAGGCTTTAAATAGATGCTGCGTTTTATGTTTTTGCAATTATCTGAAATACGAAATATTTGTCTTTTTATTTCGGATGTCTAAACAATGGAATTTTTTCTGTGATACAGGTCATCAAGAGCTGCTGTGGAGATATCAAAAACTCATTCCAATATTGAACATTCCTCATGACAAAAAATATATATATATTTTCTAGAGGTCATTAATTTCTTTCGTCCATGTTGTTACTTGTCATCCATTCTTACCTATTACTTTCAGTAAGTTCTAAATCCGGGACTGCTAGTCTGTATTGCATCATCCCTTGACATAAAAAAAAAAGAGGACAAGTTAGCAAATGGATATCAGTTGTTCTAGTCTTTTGCTCTAAAATGATATCCGAAAGGTAAGCTCGTATCCGAAGTCTCCAAACTGATGCGTTAGAAGCGTATCTGCTTCCAGAAAATGATGTCCCAGAAGTGAGTCTGCACCCAAATTCTGGGCGTTCTAGCCAGCATTGCATCATCCTACCATTAAAAACAGGACATGGTATCAAATGAATATCTGCTGGTAAATATCATTTGGTCTGAAATGATATCCCAGAAGTACGTCTGTGCCCTCCCGGTGGGGCAGTGGTCTAAAAGCTGGCTTCTGACCATTCGTCTAAGATAGGGTCCGAGTTCGAATACCGGTGAGGCATGGATGTTATGTTTTTCTTACGGCACTGGTTCACTCTCTTCCCTGGAGCCAGTGGTCTTAAATAAGGGACGGGCGACAACTTATGGACCATCGAGTTGCTCACGGTCGTCGTTAAACCCCATAGCAAAACAAAACAGAAGTAAGTTTATATCCGAAGTCCCCAAAATGATTCCTCAGAAGTGCACATGCGTCCCAAGTCTCGAAAGTGATGCCCCAGAAGTGTTTCTGCACCCAAAGTCCGGACGTGCAAGCCAATAGTGCATCATCCGTTGATATAAAAATTAAAGGGCAAAGTAGCAAGCGGATACCGATTGTTAGAGTTCAGTCGTCCTGAAATGATATTCCAGAAGTAAAACTTTATCCAAAGTGCCCCAAATTATGCCACAGAAATGTACCTGTGTCCTAAGTCCAGATAATGATATCTAAAAAATGTGTCTGCATCCAAACTCCTAAAACAAGATGTCGCAGTGAAATGTCCACTTCTATTATAAGGAAACCACCCGAATTCCATGCCTTACCGACTCGGTACACCAAAAGCTTAATTCCGACGACCATATGCTTCTAGCTTTCCATCTTTTATTTTTCTTATGATAAACGTATCTGCATGAAAGTTTTGTGGCCGACCCATAATTTTGCTTCTCTAGTGAAACTACTAATTTGTTGCGTAGATATCTAATTGAAACAAGCTGCTACAGATATGTTTTGATAGAGTGTTGGGCAACCCTTTGCTTTTACAACAGCTTGTATTCGACGTGGAATAAATTTAACAGGCTGGAATGAAAAAACTCAAGTCTAAAGAATGGGAAAAAATCAGCCACAACGAATATATTAGCTGTCTGAGAAGCGGAAAGAAAGCTGCTCGAACGAATGAACCTGCGCATCAGAAAGGGTTGCATTCTGCTTAGCTGTTATTCAAAGTTGTCATGTTGGTGGATGATTGACGCTAATCCTTTCTGATTGATTATCTGCTAAACGATATGTTTAAACAATGGCGACGAATTTAAGAAAGGGGAGAGGTGTTTGAGTCATTTGTTTTTACTAAGGGGCGCGATGTAAGTTCAGGGGAACTAGCTGTTCCCTATCATATCTTTGACTACGGAGTAGATAAAAAGTAATTGAAGCTAGTGCCTATCACGTGTGTCACGTTCATCATCGGTGCTTCTGAGATAAATGAGGAATTGTTTTTCCATAGCTTTCGCAAAACCCGACCGCTATGTAAACATTTCTGTTTGAAGAGCACAAAAAATTTCGGACACTATTTCGTTTAAGTACATCGGCAGCTAAAAGGGTTAAATAAATTGTGAACAGTCTTCAGATTAATATTGGAGAATTCCTCATGGAGGAAAGTCTCGAGCTCCTTGAGTGACTATTTATATATTTTGCTCAAAAAGGAACTAATATATGTTATTTCCGTCAAAGGAAGCAGTAATTCGAACACCTTTTCTCCATGCAAGATGAATTAGTGTACTGTTATGACTTGGATTTCTTATTAGATGCATTAGGACAGAAAAACAGTCCTGAGGAATTAAGACTTTTTACAGATTCTTCAAAACTAAAAAATTGAAAGCCGTCCTCCTTTGCAATGGAAATGAAAATCCGTCAATTCCCTTTGGTTATGCAGCACACATGAAGGAATCGTATGACAATATGAAATTGCTACTAACAATGATACAGTATAAAAAGTATTGTTGGTACATTTGTAGAAATCTAAAAGTCATAGCTTTTGCACTATGACTTCAACTTAGATACACAAAGTTCTGTTGCACTTTATGTGAGTGAGAGAGTAGAGACAAACCACTTTATTAAAGCAGCAGTGACCAAAGAGGTAAAACCTAACACCTGGAGAGAAAAATGACTTTTATCAGCTTCTTGTGAATCCCGAGAAAGTGTATATTCCACCATAACATAAACATCGCATATCCATCGCTTTGACGAAGTTCTTCATCAAACTTGGCTTGATGAACAACTTCATCAAAGCGGTAGGTCGTAATGGTCAAGATTTTTCCTAAAGTTTCCTAGAATAACTGATGCGAAAATCAAAGAGGTGATATTTGTTTAACTATAAATAATAGGGGTCATGAAGGACCCAGAATTTCAGCGATGTTTGAATGAGTCTGGGGCAGCTAAATGGAGATCATTTCGAAACGTCGTGAGAAACGTCCTGAAAAAACGTAGGCTGAGAACTACAAAGAAGAGGTTAGTGAAGTTCTTGAAAACTACAGACCCATCGACTACAATATGTCTCTGAAAATTCATTTTTTTGGATTCACAGTTGGACATTTTTCCACAAAAACCTGAACATGTAAGGAAAGAGCGTGATGAACGCTTCCACCAGAATATATCAACGATGGAATCTTGATACCAAGGAAAATAGAGCACAAAAATGCTTGCAGATTACTGCTAAAAACTAAATAACAAGTTAGTAAAATCATGCAATGCATTGATTATAATACGCTTTCCAACATACCAGAAATCATTACTCAAGTTATGAGAATAATGGCTGTGGAATAAATCTCGGTCCTGTGCCCTGACCCTTGATCCCATATCGATGATATTCAACAGAACCGGTTAGGTATACCTCCGAAATAACATGATAAAGTTTTGTCGCAATCGAAACATTTTTACGTAAGTTATGATGCATAAGGGCTATGGAATAGATCCCACTCCTGTGTCCTAACTTTTGACCCCATGTCACCCATTTTCAACCGAATCTGTTCCCAGGCAGGCCCTTACAACATACTAACATTTCATCCAAATCGAAGCATTTTTACGTAAGTTATGACGCATAATGGCGAAGGAAGTGATTCCGCTCCTATGTCCTGACCTTTGAAGCCATTTCGCCCATTTTCAATGGGGTTTGTAGCCAGGTGGTTCCCTACCACATACTAAAATTTCATCGAAATCGAACCTTTTTTACGTTAGTTTTGACGCATAAAAGCAATGGAATGGATCCCGCTCCTATGTACTGACTTTTCACCCCATTTCGTTAACTTTAAATGAGGCTCCTTCCCAGGTGATACCCTACCAGATACTAAAATTTCATCGAAATTGAACGATTGTTACGCGAATTATCGTGCGGACGGACATAAGCACACAACGCGTGACGTAATGAAGCAGATGGGAATCGCGACCATCTGCTGGCAAGAGTATGACGTCATAAAACTTTAATAGTATCCACACACAACGCGTGACGTAATGAGACAGATGGCGTGACTGCGCGCCAACATTCTCAAACGCGAGATTGTGACGTCATAAGATTTCTAAGCATTGGAAACATTAATGGAACGACGCCATGACACTACAAACGTTATAATTCGGGGTGGCTATTTAACCAACTAAACGAATTCTCCTAAAGTCGAGATCAAACTAAATCGATTTCTAGTACCAGGAAACGGTAGGTTAACGACTTTCATCAAAATTCTTTGAGCCGTTTTCAAAATAACATGTACATACATACATACAAGAATTGCTACTTTAAGGTGGACGTCAAGTAATTTTGCTTCCCATACTTCCAATGGAAAAACTTCTGTACATATTTTCTTCACAATTAATGCGTTCCCAAGAATGAAAATTTGAACATCGATTAAAATAGCTTCATTTCATAACTTGGAATACTTAATATTTTCTAAACCATAACCGTAATTATGCAATCCAACATTTATTTGTCCACTGACGTCATCAAAGTACAGGTCGCGCTATCTTTTTTCGGGTTTCAACACAGCCAAAGGAAACGTTATTGCTTTTTAATATAATTATGTTATGTTTTAGAAAATGTTAAGTATTCCAAGTTACAGTATGAAGTTATTTAAATCGATGTTCAAATTTCCATCCTTGGGAATACACTAATTGTGAAGGAAATATGTACAAAAAGTTTTCCATAGGAAATATAGGAAGCAAAATTACGTGACGTTTACCTTAATAGTGTGGGATAAGGGCGATGGAATGGATCCCGATCCTATGTCCTGACCTTTGACTCCATTTGTCCCATTTTCAATAGGGTTCCTCTCCAGGTAGTCACCTACCACATACTAAAATTTTATCGAAATCGAACCATTTTTACGCACCTTATGACGCATAGGGGCAATGGAATGCATCCCGCTCCTATGTCCTGACCTTTGACTCCACTTCACCCATTTCAATAGGATTCGTCTCCAGGTGGTTCCCTAAAACATACTAAAATTTCATTGCAATCGAACCATATTTACGTAAGTTATGACGCATAAGGCAATTGAAGGAATCCCACTCTTATGGCGTGATCTTTGACCCCACTTCACCAATTTTCAATAGGGTTCGTTCCCTGGTGGTCTAAATTTTCATCGAAATCAAACCATTCTTACTTGAGTTGTAGTGCCGACAGACGTACAGACGGACGGAAAAAGCTGGAGCATATACGCTTCTTCAACCTACCGCTGGAATGCGTAAAAAAAGGGACGATCCTTAAGTTAAATACAGCAGAAAATCAAATAACAGTGGATTTTAGGTGGGTTAACTGAACATGTAGTATACATGTTGTGTATATTATCGGAAAGTATAAATTTAACAAATGCTTAAATGCATGATATTCAAAAACCCTGCCGTCTTCAGAAATTTGGTAAACAGATTTGAAATCAGCTTAAAAAAATACTATAAGAATCACCCCCCTCCCCTCCCCCTCGGTGGCGTAGTGGTCTAAGCTCTGGCTTCTGATCATTCATCCGAGAAGGGTCCGGGTTCGAATCCCTGTGGGGCAAGGATGTTGCGTTTGTCTTACGGCACTGGCTCTCACCCTTCCCTGCAGTCAGTGGCCCGAAATTAGGGACGGGCGACTGCTTATAGCACATTGAGTTGCTCACGGTGGTCATCAAAGCTCGAATAAAAAAAAAAACCCTCTCAGATCAGTTTAGCATAAAAGAAGTAAACTTTTGTCGATCAGTGTACTAGTTGCATTAATTAAGCTTTTTTCGCAAATTACTTGTAACGATGTAGCATAGATTTGATTAGTAATCAGCGGTTTTTCTTTTATTGTGGGTTTAACGACCACCGTGAGCAACTCAACATGCTATAAGCAGTCGCCCGCATTTAATTGAGGGCCACTGGTTCCACGAAAGAGAGAGAGCTAGTGCCGTAAGACAAACACAACAACCATGCCTTACCGGGGTTCGAACCCGGACCCATCTCGGACGAATGGTCGAAGCAGTGCGCCACTGGGGCGGCAGTTAAATTTTGCTATTAAAAAGAGCTGCTATTATTTAAGCTGAAAATAAAATAAAAAAGAATGAAAGATAGCAAATGGAAATTATATGCAATCAATTATTCGTATTGATAGTAAAACCATTTGCTCTTGAGATGTTCGTGCTTGCCTCATGAATATAACTTTTTCCGATATCAAGCAAGATAAACAGAAGTTTGGATATAATGTAAAGTGAAATTCCCACAAATTATTTCAGAAGGCATACAAAATATATTGCAATATTAGGGAACTGAGATCACCTAAATTTCAGTCAATACATCATTTGATTCAGAACCCATTACTTATTGCATCAAAATGCTCTTTAATGATACATCAATACACGGAGATCACCAACACACACACCAATGCATTTACGAAACAATTTCTATAACTCACATAAAATAGTTTAGCGCAATTTTTTAATCGACTTCACCGGATTTTCCTTTCAATAATCTTAAGTGCTTGCGTGCACAGATTTTGCATAAGAGATGTGGATATTTACAGTGAGTTAAGAATAAAAAAAATGAGTTTTATTGGGCAGAATCTTTCAAACTGGTATTTGAGCTTTGTGGGCTTAACAAAAGATAACACTATTAGCAAATCAAGTTTACAGGATAAATATTTAACCACATGTTTCTGCATGCACACGAGCGAGTAGAAGCCTCTGTTCAGGAATATATACAACGATGTTGAGCCAAGCATGAAAAGCCTGTAATACAGATAATAAGATATTTAGTCATGATGGAAACTTTTTATTGACTCCATCTGAATTTTCACTAGAACTCCCGCAGCATAGGAAATATTGATTGACAGTATCCATTTCTTGTATCCATTTCTTGTATCCATGACGCTCCAGGAAGAAACGTACAATGAACTTTTATCACGGTATATCCAGAATCACGATCTTCATATTTTTCTATTATAAGGGATAAATTAAATTACAATGACTGAATCGAAAGCAATATCGATTATTACGATAGGGGAAACAGAAGCCTGTGAGAATATGAGTTACGAATATGAGGGGAAACAGAAGCCTGTGAGAATATGAGTCAATTGGTACATTGTTACCTAAGGAAATTTTCTTTGTGTTTTTTTAATGGTTTAACGTCCACCGTGAGCTGTTCTAGTGGCTGTAAGCAGTCTCTAATTCCTAATTTACACTGTAAAAAATTGCAGGGTCAAATTACGGTAGATACACCGGCAGCTGAGTGGCCAGTAATAAACCGTAATTTTACAGTACCATACCGTAATGTTCATTAACAGTCCAATGACCGGGAAATAAAAACGTGTTGCCCACGGAAGTGTTGCCAGTCGACTGATTGCACGCAAAAAAAAAAAAACAAGTGTATATCCACTTTAAGAACAACGCTGCCAGATTGTCAATGTTAAAGTCCAGTAACAGTTCAAACAGTTTAAACACCGTGAAAATGTAGTTTATCTACCGAAAAGTTATGCTTGACATGTAACGTACCAGGAGATGTGACGTACCTGCCAGAAGGACGCACACGACATAAAGGCAGATAAAAATCAGAATAAAACGTCCGCGTAGCTCAATTGGTAGAGTGACTTATTCCGGAATGAGGGGATCCGGGTTCAAGCCCCGGCGCGGATAAAAATGACGGAGAAATTTACTTCGTTATAATGGCGCCCGAACTATCCGGATGACCCGACCGTTCAAAATCTCGCAATGGTGTGATGTTATTTCCACACCGCGAGATAAAAAAAAATAGGAGAATCCCTTCTCCAGCACTTCAGAAAAAAATAAAAAAAAAAAAATAAGGGGGAGATGATGTAACGTACCAGGAGATGTGACGTACCTGCCAGAAGGACGCACACGACATAAAGGCAGATAGGAATCAGAATAAAACGTCCGCGTAGCTCAATTCGTAGAGCAACTTATTCCGGAATGAGGGGATCCGGGTTCGAACCTCGGCGCGGATAAAAATGACGGAGAAATTTACTTCGTTATAGACAGCTAAGTGGAATGCTTACGGTCTGTAAACCGTCTTAATACGGGTGAAACAGTTACTATTCACGGCAATTTTTTACAGTGTAGGGCCAATTACTCCAGAGACAAAAAAATCCAGTTCCGTGTAACACAATCACAACACCCATACTTCGTGCGAGACTCGAATCCGTGCCTACACGGACAAACGGTCAGAAGCTAGCTCCAACAGGGCTGTACTTAAAAAGAATTCATAGATGACTAATGAAAGTTCATAAAGGTGATAAAATAACAGCATCTACTTTCTTACTCCATATCAGTTCCGTACATTCGTATGCGTATGCGGATGGCATATCGAAGTCCTTGTAACTCCAAAAATTACGGCCGTCGGAATAAGATACATCCTCCTTCAAAAAACTCTTCTACCAAGAAAGTACTGTGACGTACCTACCCCGCAGGACGCACACGACATAAAGGCAGATAGCAGCAAGAACGAACGTCTGCGTAGCTCAGTTGGTAGAGTGACTTGTTCCAGAATAAGTGGGCTCGGGTTCGATTCCCGGCGTGGACCAAAAAGGACGGAGAAATTTACTTCGTTATAATGGCGCCCGAACTTTCCGGATGACCCGGCTGTTAAAGATCTCGCAATGGTGTGATGTTCTTTCCACACAGAGAGATAGGAAAAATAAGAAAATCCTTTCTTCAGCGCTTCAAAAAATAAAAGTGTGCGACGTTGCATTCCACACATCGATTGACTGGGAGTTCTTAAGTGCACGTTCTACAGCGGATGGCTCCCTGCAACGATTCATGGTCGCGGCTGACCCGTGGGCCATGCCCCCGGCCCTCTTTCGGTATGGGAGGGATGTGACTTGCCTGCCCCGCAGAACGCACACGACATAAAGGCAGATAGCAGCAAGAACGAACGTCAGTTGGTAGAGTGACTTGTTCCGGAATAAGTGGACTCGGGTTCAATTCCCCGCGTGGATCCAAAATAACGGAGAAATTTACTTCGTTATAGTACACCTAAGGGCCAAAATATTATGACCAGCGCGTCGCAACTGCAGGTAAACGACAGCCCGTACGACCGTCATGAAGTAGTTGGAAGAACACAAATTTGTCGGTGACGGCGATCTAACCCCGCCTCTTCGCCCCGGAGCCAGTTGCTCTAACCGACAAAACTACACCGACAGAATGTATCGCTGCAGAATAATCGTCCTGACACGTGCTTCACCTTTGTAATACGTCTCACAGTATAAACAACACCTGATACTGATCTCTGTTAATCAGTGTTCTTTCAGGGTTTTTCAGATGGGAAAAGCAGCGGACTTAAGCAAGTTTGACAAAGGCTGAAATGTGGTGGTCAGATCATTTCCAAGATGGCCAGATTTGTGGGATACGCTCGGTCAGCCGTGGTTAGTATCTTCACAAAGAGAGTTTGAGGAGGGAAAAGCCACTGGCTGCCAACAAAGTATGTGCAGACCACGGCTCATACACGCATGAGCCATTACATTATGACCTCCTACCTAATAAGCTGTAGGACCCTCTTTAGTCCGCAAAGCAGCGGCCACTCGGCGAGGCATCGATTCGATGAGGTGGCGATAGGTATCCTGGGATATCTGGTACCATAATGCCAACAGCAGGTCTTCCAGTTCCCGTACATTTCGGTGTGGTGGTGATTTAGCGCGAATACGCTTTTCCAAGGCGAGCCACAAATGTTAGATTGAGTTCATGTCAGGTGAATTTGGAGGCCAGGGCATTAACAGAAAGTCACCAGTATGTTCCTCTAACAACTCCTTGACGATTTTGGCAGTGTGGCATATCGCATTATCCTGCTGGTAATGGCCATCACCAACAGGGTACACAGTTGACGTGAATGGGTGAACTTGGTCCGCAACGATGTTCAGATACCTGACAGATGTAGGGATTGTGCAATTGAGATAATGGGGCCTAAAGTGTCCTAAGAAAATATCGTCCACAGCATAACACCGCCGGCGTCGGCCTGTTTCCGTCCAACAGTGCATCCAGGTGCCATACCCTCCATTGGTAATTGGTATATCCGCGCTCGGCCGTCTACGTGATACACCAGGAATCTTGATTCGTCAGACCATGCCACTCTTTTCCAATCATCCACGGTCCAATCTCCATGACCATGGGCCCATTTCATGCGTTGTTGGCGATAAGGTGCAATTGTATTAGAGACAGCTAGCATTCTGCAACTGTGGCTCTGTGGGCGGCTCTGTAAACGGAAACGGCATGACGTACGCAGCGATCCGACAATATAAAGAGTGACGCGACGGGAATCAGTAAGAGTCGGACGCAGTACGAGTAAGACGAAGGAACTAAGCGCATTTGATCGTGGGCAAATTGTTGGGGACCGACGAATGGGTCACTCCATCTCGTAAGTCGTGCAGGCACTGGGATTTTCACGAGCCACTGTGTCACGGGTGCACCGTGAGTACATCGAATCCGGTAGAACCATTCCTGCAAGGGCCAACTGCCGTGGACAAATGCGTGTGGATGAGCGGGGTCATCGTCGGCTAGCTCGCATTGTAACAGCGGATAGACGGGCCACAGTGCAAGAAATCATTCGGCAATTTAACGCTGGTGCACAAAAACGTGTATGCAGCCACACCATCCAGAACCATCTCCTCGCTACGGGGTACAGAAGCCATCGTCCCACTAGGGTATCGCTGCTGACCGCACATCACAGGGTGCAAAGATTAGCATGGGCGCGGGAACATCGCCACTGGACCCTAGACATGTGGAAAAATGTTGCCTGGACTGATGATTCGAGATTCACGTTGGTACATGCGGATGGCAAGATACGAGTACGGCGCAAACCACATGAAGAGATGAATCCTTCTTGCCAGCAGGGTACTCTTCAAGCTGGTGGGGTGGCATTCTCGTCTGGAGACTGTTTACCTGGACTGCAATGGGACCCTTGGTACGTGTGACATCGTCCCTCACAGGTCAACGTTACCGGGATATCCTGGACGACCATTTGCTCCTGTTTTTGCGTCTTAAACATCCCACTGGGGACCTCATCCTTCGACAAGACAATGCACCGCGCCATCGCTCTTAATTGTATCTGAATGGTTGAATAAACACTCCATCGACGTGACCTCGCTTCCTTGCCAGTTATGTCACCTGACCTCAATCCCATCGAGCATATCTGGGATGCAATCGAGAGAGATGTTCGAGGCTCTGGCCCCCCTCCATAAAATCTTCGTGAACTGTGGGAGCTTGTTCAGGGGTCGTTGGGTCCGTATGGCTTCCCAACGCTTCCGGTGTCTTGTCGAGTGCATGCCGAGACGAATCGCCGCCGTCATCGGGGCGAAAGGTGGTGCTACACGTTACTAGAGAGGTATCTCTAATTCCATTGCTCTTCAGTGTATACTGATCTGTGAACTTCACCTGCGCCATCGTTCGGTCTCCAGGCCTGCTCATTTCTCTAGGCTGGGAGTGTTCATAATGGAATGACTCATCGGAACAGATGCTAGAGGTGAACGAAGGCTATCCCGTATGGCACGAGCCTCAACAGAAGCGATACTCTGGCTCAACTCACCGGTAATTTGAATGCTGGTGACGGTAGTAATGTGTTACAACACACAGCCCACTGAACCCTGCTAAAAATGGAGCAGCAGGCCGCACGGAGTGCCCATGTTACTCACGGTTCACCATCGAAATCGCCTACAATTGTCACGTGAGAATCAAAATTGGACCTTTAATGATTGGAAGAAGGCCGTCTGGTACCATGAATCTCATTTCCTCTGACACCATGCGGAAGGCCGGGTACGTGTGTGTAGTTTACCTCGGAAAGTGTTGGCACCGGGATGAACCGTGGGACGAAAACAAACAGACGAAGAAAGTGTAATGCTTTGGGCAATGTCCTTCTGTTTGAGTCCAGTCATTCATGTGACGTCTAGCACTTACCTAAAAATCATTGCAGACCAAGTACATACTTTTACAGCAGCGGTATTCTCCACTAGGAGTGCTTTCTTTGAAAAGGATAATGAGCATGTCACACTTCCCAAATTGTCCGAGAAGGGTTCACGTAACATGAGGAAGACTCCTAGGTATTTCCCTGGCCTCCAAATTCCACAGATCTGAATCCAATAGAGAAGCTGCGGTTTGTGTTGGAACAGAAAATCCGATATGCGGCGGCTCTACCACGTAACTTACAAGAGTTAAAGGCTATACTGGTAATGTGATGGTACCAGATACCACGAGAAGTCCTTAAAAAACTTGTAGCGTCCATTCCTTGTCCAGTAAGAGCTGTTTTGGCTTCAGATGGAGGATCAACATCATATTAGGCAGGTGGTCAAAATGTTTTAGCTCATTGGTGTATGACGTGCATTGGATACAAAGCAGTGGTACAGTTTTACTGAAAACAACTTTACTGGTCCAAGTTCCGGAAGTTGGCGGTCTGCATCGATACTTTTAGTCCAGAAATGACAAAATTTAGTGAATTTATTCACAGCTTTATCGTCCTACTTCAAGATGCGGAACAGTAAAGCGAAAACGTTAATCTATATATACGGTCGAACCAGAATAATATGGCCACCTACCTAATAATGGGAATATCTGCCCTTATCCAGGATGATAACGGCGAGACGGCGTGGCATGGACGCAATGAGGCCCTAGAAGGTTGCTTGAGGCACACGCTTCCATTTGGACTGCAGAAGAGCACGGAGTTCCCGGAGATGACGTTGTTGTGGGTCGACACGTCGAACATGTTGTTCCAAATAGTTCCACAAGTGTTCCATGGGATTGAGATTGGACGATTTCGCTGGCCATGTTAGAACGGAGATATTGCCGTCTTGTTCCTGGAACCAGTCACGCACCTCCTTAGCGACGTGGCATGGTGCATTGTCCTGTTGGTAGACACCATCACCACCAGGGCAAACGTCCAACATGAAGGGATGCATGTAGTCAGCGAGGATGGATTGGTAGCCATTGACGTTCAGGGACCCAACCAGTGGTACTAGCGGTCCCAGGTCATACCAGGAGAACATCCTACAGACATGTGCACTGCCACCGCCGGTCTACACGTGACCGACAAGCGTGTCAGGGTGTTGGTTCTCGTGTGTCTGACGTCACAGACGCCACCGCCCGTCTCTTCTGTGCAGCAAAAACCTCGTTTTGTCAGAGAACACAACCTTTTCCCACTCTTCCACTGTCCAATGAGGTAGTTCCGTGCGAACTGCAGGCGTCGTTGCCAATCGACCTGGGTTAACATGAGCGCCTGGACGCAGCGTCGACTCCAAAGACCCATGCGCAACAGGGTTCGCTCTAGTGTTATCGGGGACACGTACCTGGGTGCCCCAGCGTTCATTTGCTTGGTCAATTGCTGTACTGTTGGGCGTCGGTTGCCCTTTACCAATCGACGAAGGCGACGTTCTCCTGTGGGGTCGATGGCCTTTGGGACTTCACAGTTATGACGTCAGGTTGTACTCAGTGTGCCAGCATCCCGTCTTGGAACAGCCTTACTACAGCACCTCGCGAACAGCCCTCGAAAGTCTGCTGTTTCTGAGATGCTTCTACCCTTGGCGCGGCAGCCGATGATCATTCCTTTTTGAAGGTCCGTCAAATAACTACCTCTGCCCATTGTGCTCACGTTACGCACTATGGCTCATATGTCCTGCCTGGCCGCTTATGTCTCCGTGTGGTCGACCTGTTATATATGCTGTAATCAACACATGCTTTGCTATACGCTGATGACACTGTCATTTTTCAAAAATGTCATGATTTGCATAAGTTACAGATAATGATCAATAATGATCTATCAAATTTATCTCATTGGTTATGCTCTAACAAATTATCACTTACTATTTTAAAAACCAACTCCATATATTTCCGAAATGTTTATAAAAGAGAGAACATAAATAACTTTCCAGTCAGGATTAATGATCTCCCACTTAAAATTGTGGACAAAGTTCAGTATCTTGGCGTTTGGTTTGATGAATTCTTTAACTGGAATACGCATGTTCAGTTTGTTTTAAAAAAGTTTCCTTACAGATTGGCCTACTTGGTAAAATTAAGCATCTCTTCCCTATCAATGTCCTAAAAACATTTTACTATGTTATATCCATCTCTCCTATTGTCTGGAATACTGGTATTTAAATATAAGTTCAAACAATAAGTTATGCTTGCTCAAATTACAGAAGAAATCTGTTCGCTATATGCTGAACACAGATTACATGTCTCATTCAAAACCATTATTTCTAAAACTAAATATTCTAAAAATTCATGAAATTTTTACCTTGAAACTAGGTATCATGTTTTTTTTTAAATAATGCATTTTAAACTGCCTATTTTTCAATATGACATCAAATATCTGGATTATTCTATCTTCACCAGATCTGTTGCTAACAACAAATTATGTCAGCCGTGTGTTAGACTTATTTATGGTTTAAATAGCATACTGTATAAAGCCATTATCCTATGGAATAATCTCCCAGAGAGCATCAGATCTCTGGAAAATATCAAAAAGTTTTCCTTGTCTCTGCGAAATTACATTGTAAATCACCCTGATCTCCATAACGAATCTCAACCCTATCATTAAATTGTAGTTCCAAGCATGCTGCTAACGGTGGTGCTTCTGTTATAACCATCTTACTTGCTTTCATATATGCCATATGTTTTATTCTTTTTCTTACATCTGATAGGGGGAATCGCCTACAACCAATGTGTTCAGATTCCTCCTGGTGTATTGCATTTTCATATAACTGTAAGTTTTAAATGTGTGCAATAAATAATTGTATTGTATTGTATTGTATTGTATTGTATTGTATTGTCACGTGCACTTTGTGATGCACCTGGACTCGTACACTGTGATTCCGGGGGCGGTCATATTATTCTGATACGACTGTGTATATGAAGCGAAGTTGTAAAATGGGAAAATGCGAGTGTTTCCGTCCGTGAATTGTTCGGCCGCTTTTAAATGGCCTACAGATCTTAAAATTGCATGCCGATACGTCTTAACGTCCGTATAGCTAGAAATGTCCGAAAACCAAAAAAAAAAAAAAAAAAAAAAAAAAAAAAGAAACTTGATATTATATGTGATAACGGCGGGGAGGGGGACTTCATTGCTATTAGTATGTTGTATTTGCGTAATAAATTCCTTAACCAATATGTAAAGCCTGTGATATATGTGATGGATCCTGCGTATCTCATTGCCCTACTAGGAGATATTGCTGTTGCTGATATTATACGATTTCTCACAGTTCTATGTACTTTGTCTATGCCATCCTTCTTATATCCAGCCTTTAGACCTTTGCTATAAATATTATCAATTTCTTTATTATTTAGGTAGTCGGGTTTGCATGCGTTGTACGCTTTATAGAACCACGCTCTAAATGCGGAAAGTTTGTACTCCTTTGGGCAGTGCGAATCAGGAGGGACAAGGTTCGGTACTGCGGTCGGTTTATAATAAACGTTAAAATCGAAGCTGGATGTTCTATTTCTTCTCTACGCGACGTCAAGATAATTCAACGTCCCATCTTTTTCAAGCTCCAAGTAGAAGTTTATTGTATTGTGTAGGTTATTTATCTTGCGCATGAAATCTATTAATTTGTCTACTCCATGTTCTCACAAGAAGAATATATCGTCAGCATAGCGGATCCAATCTCGGGGTTTCTTGATACAATTTAAAAGCATGAGATCTTCTAGCAGTCTAAGTACTGCTTTCGCAAGGACTTATAGATGTAGGAATGACAAAGCTATCCTTTGACACTAGATGTAAAGAACACGTACGAAGTGTGAACCAGGACATGCAGATTGCAGAATACAGCCCTCGCCAGAGAAGTGATGCATTGCTCGGCCGCTCCTGTATGGAAATATATTAGAAGAATTGCCCCTTACACGAATTTCAAAGAGACTGCCATCAGGGAAACAGTGGAAATCCTATCCAGCAAAGTGTCATGCAATGATATAGTCTCTACTGAACTACCAATGGTTTGGCATGCGTTATTAAAACATGGAAACACATCACGGCGCACCGTATAATTACGTGATAAAAATCCATGTAATATGCTCGTGATGTCACCCACGTTATTTTCAAAAATCATCTTCGTTCCTTTACTTCTCTGCATTTTTGTGTTTATTATTGTCTTGAAAAGGCCTCCCAGCGGAGTGCGAAAGCTTGGCGAATCTTTGTGCTGGCTAAAACCACAAAAATAAACGGGTTTAATACGCTATGTGCGTTTTATTATTATTCAATGGTGTATTTGAAATTACGTTTGTGTTCTTGAATTTTCTCGCGAAATGTTGAACCACTTCTAAAGCACCTAGATATCTGAAAATTGGCATGCTGGTAGATCTTGAGGTCTGAATACCTAGGAAAGTCCAGAAACCTAAGAAATCAGAATCGCGGCTTTGGAATATTTTCCGAATGGACTTTTTTACCTCTTCAACATCAAGTAAAGTCTGAAAGCCAAAATATTCAAAACAGTGGCTTAAGCTTTATTGTTGAAAATACTGATAGGTCTTAAGGTCAAACACCTAGATCGCGGCTTAGGAACATTGTCTGCTTGAATTTTCTGGCGAATTGTTGAACCACTTCTAAAGCACCTAGAGATCTGAAAATTGGCATGCTGATAGGTTGTAATGTCTGAATACCCAGGAAAGTCCGAAAACCTAAAAAATCAAAATGGTTGCTCTGGAATATTTTCTGCTTAAATTTTTCTACCACTTATACACCTAGAAGGAGTCTGAATTCCAAAAAGTTCATAAAGTTTAACTTTACTCTTCAGAATGCTGATAGGTTTAAAGATAATTATGCCAGAAACATTGAAATGCTATAAAAGCTCCATGAAATTTTCATTTAAAATTAAGGGGAGCCAAAACCTGCTACCGTTTTACGTCAAACCATATGCATTGACGTCAGCCAATTAATAAATGCGTAAGTTTCATTTAAGGTTAGTTAGTATTTTGATTTTGAAGATGTATAGAAATGTATTCTACGATAGTAGGTTGCGCTGTATGCATGAGCCTTGGTGGAATTAGTGTTGAAGTTTTCACTTCAAGTAATCAACGTTGGCTGTTTATTAGAAAGTTTATAATAAGTAGTAAACGTAGCAGTTTATCAGTTACAGAATGTCACCGGGGCTCAAGAAAATTTCGTCAGCCGCTGCTGCTGGAATGAACGCGATCGCCGATCGCAAAAATGTATTCTATCATTTACGCTTTTACATTCAAATCCCTTCCCTTTCTCCTGTTCAGAGGCAGAACTCATGACTTAATGCCACGATTAAATGGCATCTAATTGATTACAAAGGCTGTTCCATAAAAACTGAGAGTATTTTTTTGAGTTGGCAACAGTGCGAAGGGAGGAAATAACCCCGCAGACGACTAACTGAATTCAAGAAGTATCTATGGCAACAGTTATTAGCCGTGGCAGGCGATTCTGGTTTTGTTATTGCGCAGTTGTTTAAGACACATCTGCATTTCGACATACAACTATGAAGGTAAGTGTTTCAGAGTTAAATGTATTGAAATGTTTTATTGTAAGTGTATCACGTGAAATGTATTGTGCAATACAATTTTGCTATCTTTTGTGTACAACGGCTAGAGAAACAGTTGATTTAATGAAAAAAGCTTACAAAGATAAATGTTTGGGTGAATCAATGATTTTCAGATGGCACCATGATTTAAAAAAAGGCGTTTGTCGGCAAAACTCGCTCCTATGCCTGGTCGACCTAAAAGTGTTGTTACGGAGCGCATTGTTAACACTGTTTGCGCAATCCTACAAGAAGAACGACGAATGATGTGTGAAGACATAGCGGCGTCAACTAATATTTCAAAAATGTCGGCATTCCACATTCTACGCGACAAATTTCTGCTGCGTCGCGTGTGTTCCAGAAGTGTACCTCATCACCTAACGGGAGAAGCCAGAGTTCAAGTGTGTCATGAATGGAAACAAATGATTGCAAAGTATCCAAACTTTCAAAACGCAGTAATAACTGCCGATGAAACATGGGTCCACTATTTCGATCACTTCACGAAGCGTGCAGCGAGTGTCTGGAAAGACACAGACTCGCCTCCTCCGAAAAATGTCCGACAAACCAAATTTGCTGGGAAGGTGATGATGATAATTATTTTTTAATCATGAAGGTGTAGTCTACCAGCATGTTTTTCCTCCACAAATTACTGTTAATGCTGAGTATTACATTTCAGTCTTGAAGCATCTGCGACGACACATATCGATTAAGTGATCGGAGCTGGTGGGCAAGTGGACCCTACACCATGATAACGCCCGCCAACATGTGGCTGCTTGTGTTCAACAGTTTCTTACGAAATGTAGTATTGAAATCATGCCACATCCTGCTTACAGTCCTGACCTCGCACCGTTCGATTTCTGGTTGTTTCCAACAATGAAGGAGAAGTTCCGTGGCGTAACATTCAACACATGTGCTAACGTAATTCATGCTGTACAGAGTAACTAAAGCAGCTTCCACAAAATGCCTTCGCCACATGCTTTGAAAACTGGACTGAACGATGGGACCGTTGCATATCATTCGAGGGAAGATACTTTGAGAAAGAATAACATATATTTTTCTGTACCTATATTTCTTCATTTTGGGTGATTTTACTCTCAGTTTGTATGGAACGGCCATTGTACAATGAAGCATTTCTGTGAGCAGAAAATGCACCTTTTTCTTTTTTTTTTTTTTTTTTTTTTTTTTGAGGTTTAACTACCAACCGTGAACAACACTGTGGGCTATAAGCGTCCCCTCCCCCGGTCCTTTATTTAGGTTCACTGGTTCCAGGGAAGCGAAATGTCCGTAAGACAAACACAAAATTCACGCTTCACCGGGATTCGAACCCGGCCCATCTCAGACGAATGGTCAGCAGCCAGAGCTTAGACCACTGCGCCACAGGCGTGGCCAATGCATCTTTGAGAGACATTTTAAAACTACACAACCTGAAATGGACCTTGACCTACAAATGAATAGCAATATGAAAAAGTGGTTGAAGCGATTGGAAAATCAGCTTACTGGACAGCAGTCGGTGTTCGCCAATACTACTAATAAAAGCAAGAAAGATGACACCGATTTCTCGGGCGTAATCTGTACATCTTTTGAATCCTTTCCGATACGAAAACAAAATTTTGAAATGTATTCTTAGAAAAAAAAAATACAGGTAAGCTCAGTTCTGATTAAGCCGTCAGTTTGGAACGTAGGACTACGGTTTGCAGATCTTAGAGTTGAAATGAGTTAGTCGAGTTTGATTTCAAAGCGTTTATTTAATTTCTCATAGCCAACTCAGGTCTATGATATGAAAAGTAGCTTGCATAATTTTTGCGATAATGCAGAGTTTGAGATGGGCTGGATACGGGTTCGATCGGTGTTTGGAATTTTGTTTGGCGGCTTCTCCTTTCAGGCGTTCTCGATACTCTCTAGTTTGTTGGGCTGCAACCTCCTTGGGCTTCTTATATTTCTCATCACTTGCTCTTGCCTCTCGTTTTGATTTTCTCTACTTTTGCTTGTGTTCATTCTGCGAATTCCGCGGCATTGTAGAATATGTTAACTCGTTCACACGAAAACAATTTTTTAAAAATTTTGTTTAAACTACTGCGATATGTTCTTCATATATTTGTATAGATCTCGTCGAGAGCTTTAAAATGATACCACGCGAGTTAGACCCCATGCTGTTTACGAATATGCTAACGCGATTAGTGTGTGGCACATATTTTTACGGTATAATGACTTGAATTGGAACCTATTTCTGCCGCAGGCGGTCGGTTGTATGTCGCCCCATACTATCAACGGAGTTAGACGTAGTCCTGCGTCAAAATTAAACGAAAAATTGGGCCTTTATCCCTCCTAGAATAAATCTGCGCATAATTTATAATGCGCGATGTGAGATGTATTCTTCATAGTCTGTTAAACGGGTTACAAAAGAAAAGAAAAGAAAATCCACCTGATTTTACGAAGGCAATTTTGAGAATACAAAGCCATCGCATTAGAGGGCCGAACTCCCTCTTTTAGTGGCATCACGCGGAAACCAAGGCTTCAGATTGATATCCAACACTGCCGTGTATTACGTCAAACACGACACCGACGTATCAGACCATGAAACATAAGGGTGACCTCACAAAAGCAGGGAACTGATCTCTCAAATGCCATGGTCTTGTACTTCTAGACCGCCTTGATTTTACCTAATCGGTTGAAACATCCACAAATGGAAATAGCCACTTTTGACCACTCGATGCTCAAATGTGTTCTACAAAACGTCACAGTTGTGCTCAAAACATTTCTCATAAGGGAATATATCCAAGGAAAAGATTTTTTTAAAATTGGGTTTTTAGGTACAAGCATCCGTCACAAAGCATGCTGACATGCATTCTTTGTATGGTACAAATGCAAATGAACACTTAATCCCTTGTGGTAAAACTGTGGGGTACAAATATTGGCAAACATGTAGAAAAAATTCCTCGCCCCAAAAGTTTGTCAGTTGCAAACATAATTTCTTAATCGGACTTTTAGAAGCGGATGTATCATCAATACATAGATTTACATTAACGCTCTCTAGCGGGAAACTAAAAATTATTTTGAGAAAAACGAACACCCAAATGTTTTTCGCGGTGAGTGGCGTCTGACCGAAAAAGAGTTTTTCCAGTTGAAACGATTGAAACAAGTTGGAAATAGAAGTTTGCACTTACGCCTCCTAGCGGCAAAGCATTTCGTCACAAAATATTGTAAACTGCACGCAAAATACTACTCGTCGTGACCTTTATCCCAAAAACATTTTTTTAATCCGAATTTCGGAAGCAGAATTTGGGGAAAAATAAAATATTCATTGATGATCAAATGATCATATGTAGAAGGGTTTTGGGAAGGGAGTGTCTGACCCCAGGTCTTAAGCAACCCTTAGAAATAGAAAGCTAGGAGATTTGGGCTAGAATGCCCGATAGGAAAGGGACACGGAAGCGAAGTAGAAAGGGGGAGGAAGACGCTCTTATTTATTACCGGGAGGCCAGTAAAAGGGGTCCGACGGCCCAACGTGCCCTTTCGACGCGCGGCGGATATTTAGTGGATCGAGCGTTCGTACCTGCCTGGGATCGGATCTGAGGTCCTTTCCGTGGCAGTCACGAACGTTGCCCACTAGGCCACCCGCGGCCTAAAATATATACATTTAATCCTACTAGCGGTGACACACTGCATTATTTTCAATGAAAACGGTAAGTGAAATGGCTTTCGTATTAAAAGGTATCTGAAGGTGAAAAGAATTTTTGAATCGATTTTTTCAAGCAGTTATATAGAATTTGATATATTTTGAATTTAATAACATGTGCAGTGAATTTATGCCACATAGCGGCAAAGTTATGCACCGGAAAAAGACAAAACCCTATGGAGCGTCGACCTAACAGTTCAGTCTTTCGTTCGAAAAATAATTTTTCAAGGCGGAGTAATACTTGCAGAGATATGGTGTCCGTGGGGAAAGACCAAAGGACTGACATAGTGAAAATTCAAACATTTATTTTGCTTTTAGTAAACGTACTGATAAAGTTGCAATGCTGCTGCGGTGGCGCAGTGGTTTGAGAGCTGGCTTATGATCATTCATCCGAGATGGGGTCCGGGTTCGAATCCCGGTGAGGCATGGATGTTGTCTTTCTCTTGCGGCACTGGCTCTCTCCCTTCCCTGGAGTCAATGGCCTTAAATTATGGACGGGCGACTACTTATAGCCCACTCAATTGCTCACGGTGGTCGTTATACCCAAAAAAAGAAATAAAGCTGCCACTTTTGCATGTTTTCTTGTCGTCCAAATGATCGCAAAGTAGAGAAACGCTTTGAAGACAAGGAATTGATTAAATAAGCGCTTTTGAAGCTGCAGATACATTATTTGACAACGGCAAAAAGTAAAGCTGGTGTAATACCTGCGATAAAAATTACACAACTTTTTGTTAATACAATGATAAGCCGGGCTGAATTTAGTAGTGGTGCTACGCAGCAGAAAAGTGTCTCAGATTCTTCTATTTTTCATTTCAGCTAGACGAATCAACAGAAATCACAATTAACTACATTTTTGAGGATAATGTTCACCCTTTTTGCTGTTAAGGAAGAACATGTGAAATTTCTTCCATTAAAAATGGGATCACCGTTGTTCCCCATTCATGCGGAGATTTTACTTCAACATTTAGAAGAGGTTATGATTCCTTTGACACCAATTAAGCCCTTACTGTATTTACGATATGTAGATGATGTTTTAATATTTTGGCCCTCAACTCTGGATGATCTCAGTACTTTTGCCACGTTAATATCCTCTAAATTCCAATTTACACTTGAGTTGGAAGAACATTTCTTCCTCCCATATTTGGACGTCTTGTTGCATAGGTACTCTGTTACTAACTCTATTTCTTATTCTGTCTACAGAAAACAAGGTTCTAAAACAACTATGATCCCTCTTTTCATCCGCTTTGTCAAAAGTTATCTTCCTTATTTTTTGCTGCGACGAGCAATATCACATTCATCGGACATTGCCCTACGCAACTTAGAGAGATCACCAACCCATCAAATATGTCGGATCCGTTCCTTTTATACCTGGAGTTACCAACCCCTTGAAAGGTATTTGTAAAAAATATAACATCGGATTCGGGATTAAGACTAATAACATCTCAGCAATTATAAAAAGTGACAGAGACAGGGTTGAATTGGACAATCGACATGGCATTTATGCCATACCACTAAGGGCTTCGCTGGAGGAAAGGCAGAACATGATGTATGTGGGTTCGACCTCTCGTTCCTTGAAATGTAGAGTTTCGGAACATAAATATAACATTAAAACCTCTTCAACTTCTACAGCTCTCTCCAGGTACTATTTAGTGGGTACGCATATTCTTACACTGGTGTGCAAAAATTAAGGACGAAGAGGAGAAATTAGCATAACAGCGAAACCAGCAGGCAGAACGGACCGAAAGACCACTCAGGATATAGACTAGGGTCCGGTACGGTAGGGCATACGCATATATGCAGCATGACGTAGGAGGGGAGGAGTTTTGGAAGGGTATAAAGCACATAAAGCACACGGGCGGTGTCAACCATGGCCCTTGCGCCAATAAAATCTAATAACCAACCAACCACGGGCGGTGTACGCTCAGCAATTCGGTGAAAGCTATTGCACGGTGTACATCGGTTTGAACGACGTCGAGTTGCTGCCACCGTATGATATGGCCAACAGGCAATCCAGTAGACGACATCTGCATGACTTTACCCGAGGTCGCGTCATTGGGAAGTTGGAAGAAGGTCGAAGTGCGACTAGTGTGACCAAGGAGTTCGGGATCACTCACAGCATCGTTTCACGAGGCTGAAGAGCATTTCAAACGACGGGAACAGCTGTCCGAGAGTTTAGCAGAGGTCGTCGACGAGGAACCACAGCGGCGGACGCCCGGTATATTGTCCTACAGGCGAGAAGAGACAAACGGCAGACAGCGGGAGAAATCGCAAGGCACATACAACAGACAACTGGACGTCCGTTATCGCGTTTTACCGTGACCAGGAGCCTGCACAAAGGTGGTATGTTTGCACAACGACCAGTACGGTGTGTGTCATTAACGCCTGCTCATCGGAGACGGCGGTTTCTGTGGTGCCAAGAACACAAGAAATGGACACATCAGCAATGGGCTCGAGTTCTCTTTACAGATGAGAGCCGATTTTGTCTGACGAGCGATTCTGGACGTATACACATCTGGAGAGAGCAGGTAACACGCAATTACACCTCCAACATCATCGAAAGGGACCGGTTTGGAGGTGGCGGAAGTCTCGTTCGGGGCGGTATCATGCTTGGTAGCCGTACTGACCTCCGCATCTTCCAAGGAGGTTCAGTCACTGGTGTCCGCTATTGTACCGAGGTTCTCCTGCCTCACGTGCATCTGTTTAGAGGAGCTGTGGGTCCTGAGTTCCTCTTCATGGACGACAACGCTACACCTCATCGTACAGTGACTGTCGCAGAGCTGTTGGAGAGTGAAGATATTCAACGCATGGAGGAGCCCGCAAGGTTCCCGACCGATATCCAATCGAACACGTGTGGGAGCCTTCTCGGGAGACGCTTGACAGGACGTCACCGGCCGCCAGCAACAATTCCGCAGCTGCTATTGGCGCTACAAGAGGAATGGGCCGCGATGCCTCAACAGCTCTTTGACAACCTCGTCCTCAGCATGGACAGACGTTGTAAATCCTACAACGCAGTCAGGGGTGATCATATCCCCTACTAAAGACTGGATTTTTCTTGGCAGCCGCCTGTCACATGGACGTTTTTGTCTTCTGTCCAGTTGTGCTCGAAGTTACCTTTTCTATAAAGTGCCTTTGTATCCTTTGGATTCCTTGTTTGGACGGTTTTGCTCACTTGTCCCATATTCTTACATCTTGGGGATCTTATGGCATGATTTGAGTCGATGTGTAGCACTTCTGCACGACGTTAGATTCGAAAAACCGTCTCGTCCTTAATTTTTGCACGCTAGTGTATTTGGGAGGCAGCAATTATACTGAATACCCCTAGACATCGTTCTACTATCCTTTTCACAGAAAGTTTACTGATTTGTAAATACAGTCATTTATGCTGCAATGATGACTCTTCTTGTACTATCACCCACCCTTAGAAACAGTTAATGGACCGGGAAAAACACCCTGAGTCTCCAGAAATTGAGTTTAACCCAATTATTTCAGCACATGCGTTAAACCCTCATTCGACATGCGTCACTTGTGACACAATTGCCATGGTATACATAATTAACACCATATTAAATTAACATTAAATTTTTAAATCGTGCATATGACGGCATTGTTTTTTAACTTAGATCACTTTTAGCACGAAAATATCGTATCTGATGGTTCTTCCATTAAACGAACATACCAGGGATGAGTGCTTCAGAGTACAAAAGATTCCTTTCTTCTGCAAAAGTTTCTCTACATATTTTTGTAGGACTGAAAAAGACGATAATGTAGCTTTTACTGGTGCCAAGAATTGACAAATCGCGCTGTGCCAAATGTATAACAGTTTTCCACCGTTTATTTCATACCACTGTGTTCTCTATCAGCAAAAACACTGCGCAAAGTTTTAAAAATTCAACGAATGTCTATGACGCACCTACCTTAGAGGTCACGCACATGTCAAAATTACATGTTTGTTTTGTTGTTTTTTTTTATTAGAGGTTTAACGATCACCGTGAGCAACTCAATGGGCTATAAGAAGTCGCCCGTCCCTAATTTGTCTATGACGCACCTACCTTAGAGGTCACGCACATGTCAAAATTACATGTTTGTTTTGTTGTTTTTTTTTATTAGAGGTTTAACGATCACCGTGAGCAACTCGATGGGCTATAAGAAGTCGCCCGTCCCTAATTTAGGGTCACTGGTTCCAGGGAAGGCAGAGATAACCCTTTGCCCCTCCCCAAAATGTTAAAAATGTCTCAAAAATAAAATAATTGTTTTATGAATTTTATAAAATGTTTGTAATTAGTATAGCATATAAGCCAGTATTTGAAAAATAGGGAGCATTAAATAAAAGAAAATCGTGTGCAAATAAAATGTGACAGAGAAAAAAGCTCAACGTATGTATAACGAACGGTGAAAATTAATTTTAATATTCAGACCCCCTCCACCGCCCCTCTGGAATTTTTTTTATTGCTACGGCCCTGCAGGGGAGCATATGTATGACGTACCTAATTCAGAGATAACGCTCATGTCAAAGCGACAAGCTGCGGTAATAAGTCTTTACCGGCTTAGTTCATTTAGTAGAATGCCCAACTCTGGAGAAAAAGATCTGGGTTCGAATCTCATCGCACTGAAGAAAAGGGCTTGTTTCGCTATAAGTCATAAAACTTGTGAAAATCATCCAGCTCGTTAAGGCACAGACACTTTAAACAGGACCATTCAAATACCATTACATACATGATCTCATTAATCCCTTTGTTTTCCCAGTTCAGCGATTGAAAGACATTTTCCAATGTGGCATTAAAGAGCTTAGGTGATATGGTGTCACCTTGTCTCACTCCCTTTCCAATTTTTATGTGTGCTATATTCTCAATGGAGATTATCTAACTCAACTTCGTTTTGCTCATGACGTAGTCATTTTTGCAACTATCCCATCAGAGCTGCAGAGTATGATCCAGGAACTTGCTGACAAGAGTAAAGAAGTGGGATTAAAAATGAACTTTAAGAAGACAAAAGTACTGTACAATGCTTTTACAAGAAATGAAAATTTATCGATTGATGGAGAAAATCTGGAAGTAACAGATACGTACGTTTATCTTGGACAGCAGATATCAAGTGAGGTTCACATTGATGAAGAAATTAATCTGCGTACAAAACTTGCCCGGAGAGCTTTTGGAAGAAGCAGCATAATTTTCAAGAGCAATATGCCATTATGTCTTAAAAGAAAAGTGTTTGATCGTTGCATCCTTCCAGTGCTTACGTATGGTGCAGAGACGTGAACCTTAACTAAAATAGACATACAAAGGCTGCAGACAACTCAAAGCAGCATGGAGAGGTGCATGCTTGGTGTAACCAAGAGAGATAAGAAGAGGAACTCGTAGATCAGAAAAATGACAAGAGTGGAAGACATCATGATCAGAGTAAAATCCCTGAAACGGCATTGGTCTGGACATACTACCAGAAGGACAGACCATCGATGGAGAGTCGAAATTTTAGATTGGATTCCAAGGGACAGGAAAAGACCCAAAGGAAGACCACATGGAAGATGGGTGGGTGAAATTCGAAGGTATGCGGTAGTAACATGGAGGACACTGACACAAGGCAGACCGTTGTGGAAGAGGCTTGGAGAGACCTTCGTCCAGCAGTGGAATGATAATGGTTGACAAAGATGATGATGATGACAAGGTCTCAATTGTGGGCATGGAGATCTATTGCAACACACATTGATCATCGTTTAATACCTCGACTAGTAGAAATAAATATGTAAGCAAAATGTTTAGAAACAATACTCAAAACCAGTTTTAGCAAAACTGTAGGAAAGATAATACTTACTTCACGGAACAACCTTGAGCCATTCATATTAATAGTAAAGAGTTTGATAAAATACAGTGCACTACCAAAAATCTGCACTAATCCCACGTCAAGACCTCTGTGATGCCAAAGTTCATCCTTTGTAAGAAGAGTGTAAATGCTGCATCCCAATATAATTGGATACGTAAGCACAAATCCCAAAGACATCGGATCAAGAAAGTAGTCCATACAAAGCACGAGCTTGCGTAGCGTCAAATAATTGGTACGCCATCTCTGGAAAATTTCTTTATCATTCGCTGTTTCTGTCTTCAGTGCTTGAACTTTAGAAGCATTAAATGTAGCCGAAAGCTCACCGAAAACACAACACATGAATAAATCTACGAGGTGAATAATTACTGTGGAATAAGTGAGGACGATTGCCTGAACAATCATATACAAGGGACCGAACGATTTGATGTAGAATTCTATATTACGAGGCATATAAAGGTAATATATTTGCTGATAAGTGACGTTTTTTATGAATCCTTTGGCATGTAAGTTACGATAAATACAGTGCCCACTGTACCAATTAAGAACAATCTGAACTGCATTCAGAAGAAGAATTATGAACATCATGGTATAAAACGCAAAAACGGAATGTCGTTTGGAGGATATCTGTGACTTGTATTTAGGTATAAGAAGCTTTTCTTTTTGCCTCCGAAAAAGAAAGTTGCTCTGATAAGAAATAGCGAGTATCTGTGTCATTAGAAGAGGAAGATTCATGATAAATATTTCTGTGCTGTTTCCTCTACAGCAGTATATATTCACTAAGGAGCACAACGAACAGATTGCAGCGATACAATGCAACCCAAAAACAGTAACACAATACAGCATCAACAAAAACTTCTTTAGTTTTGATTTCGCGTTTGTTATTGGGAAGCAACCAAGCAACTTCAGCAAAGCTACTATGCGTAGGGAGTTGTATTTTTCCAGAGTACAATTGCTTTTCTTTTTTCTCTTATTTCTATTTCTTTTTACCAGAGTCACATCGTTTGACGACAAAGATGATATTTTAGCCATAGTTATGGTTGACACAGCGCTACACAAATGTTGATAGGTAGTAATAAAAAAATACATAAACTTCGGTGGATAAGCTTTTCGCTTAAACTTTGTCTCTTAGGAGCGGGTTCGAAATGCTTTTTATCTTAGGTGAATATCGCGAATAAATCTGAAATTCTTGCTATTACACAAATTTGGAGAAAGCATTTTTGTACTTGTAATTATTGATAAAGCATGTAGCCCATACCAAACATTCTTCTCCACCTACTTTTATGCTGACATTTCTGTGAAAAATAAGTTAGCATTGAATGCTCACACCACGAGAGGTAAAGGTTTGTAAAGCGATTTCGTGTTCACGCCTAGAATAAGTAGTGTAGTTTGATATCACTTTCAGTGTCTTTTATATTTTCTGTTGGTTTTCTTCGTAAAAGAAGAGCCCATACCATGAGAGACAAAGATTATACCCACAAAAAGATGTATTGCCTTTGGGGATTGAATTCTGCAAAGCACTATCGATACGGAAACATTTTCCGAGAAATTTATTTTGTATCTAGTACAACCACAATTTTTGTAGTTTGAATGTACTTTTTAGTTTCATTCATATCCTCAATATAATCACAATATAATATAATCCCAACATAAATGCTGCGTGCTGTGGAGCATATCAAACATCTATGGAAAAATTTCACGAATCGAGTACAAAATACGTTTCGAGTTACGTTGCTTTATTTAAGTTTTCATTCATATTTCCTTTTCTATAAAACATAATTTTGTAAAGAAACTATTAAAAGCTATTCATATATTTTTTCCTTTTTCCACTGTACGATAATTATTCCATACTTCTTATAAGTTGATGAACAATTGTAGCTCGACACAGCATTTTGATCTGCAGTTCTTTTTTTAATGTATGAGCATTCAATTTTCATGCATTTCTTCAATTTTTTGTTTAATACACCATACTACGCAGAAACACTGCTGTATATATACTTCTTCTGACATGTCTATAAACTTGTACTTTTAGAGATTATATAGTTCTTCCAACTTTTCAGCCTTTTTATTTGCACTCTATTTGTAATACGCAGCAGCAACATTTACCTTTTTGAAATCAAAGTACCATAAATTTCTCATTGTTTCTTTTAAACGTTTCTGCGCAAGGAGTTTTCAAAGTTTGTCTTCTTTAAAAACAAAAATGAACACAATTCGTATTTTCTTTTGTCTAATTACTAGAAAAAGAAAAGCATATTATAAGATTCTTGATGGAATGTATCATCTGAGACAAAGTTCCTGAAATATTCTAGTTCATATCCTGCAACGAACACTTTATAGACAGCGTTGAAAAAAATATCCACAAATACCTGCCAAAAAAATGAAAAACCAGCAACATTTTAAAAAAAAGTTATTATTCCTTGTTGAAATGTTATAAACTTTTTCATAAATATTCGGTTTGCCATCAGAAAAAAAATTCCATTCGCACTTCAATTTAAACACAGCAATATCGTGTTTCAAAGAGTACTGTCTTCTGCGGGAGAAATAATATTTCTTAAAATTTAGTACCACGATTTTACAAATTTCGAGAATTCAGAAATGAAAGGTTTCGCTTGCTTCCAAAGAGATAAAAGCCTAAAAAGGATTGAAGATCACTTAATTTCGTCTTACTCCAGCATAATAGCTCCTGTTAAGATCCTATCCAATAAAATCATCTTCCTAAACCTGAGTGTTCGATTGCCTATGGAACAACCATGTGTCGTAGTACGCAGTAAGATAAACTCATCATTACTTTCAGACTGATCAATGCAATTATGAAGATTTGCATAAAAAGTGGACCATTGCGACGCATTGCACGCAAGCTAGTGGCTTTATCTTAATGACCTAAACTTCAGTATTTGAAAAGTGAAGGTGTTGTCAATAGTTCTGAAAACACAGAGAAAAACAATTTAAAAAGCAAAGTTTTCGTTTCCAAGTATTCATATTTGCTGCATTACTTCAAACCACTTTCCGATAAAGACATGTCATTTGATTTATGGAATATGATACCGAAACATTCACCCAGAGACAACCACACGCAAAATTTTATGGAAATACTTGTAAACAGCGTATGTAACTTTCCTACTGAAGCATTTAAGAATATTAAAGATAAAAAAACGTAACCTGAATGTTTTTAGTTTCCTGCACAAATTACTTTGAGTCTCTCTAACTTCAGATATGATCCCTGACGTAAATAATCTGTTTTAAATTACGAGGGTTGTACCGAAAATAATAAAAAAATGGGGTATAACTTTTTTATTGAGTGACAGAGGTCGTTCAAATGGTAGAGTACCGCTTTCTCTACACAAAGGTACTACTCAACATAGCCTCGATCACAAGAGATGCATTTGCACCATCGTTGAACCCAACACTCGAATCCTCTTTGAAAAAATTCAGGCGTAGACTGTTGTACCCACTTTTCCACAGCCACTTTCACCTCGTCTGTGTCATCAAAAAGTTGCGCCTGAAGACTGTCCTTCATCGGACCGAAAAGGTGAAAGTCGGAGGGCGGTGGATCTGGGCTGTACGGTGGATGGGTGACCACCGACCAGCCTAGTTTGCTGACCGCCTGATTGTTTGTCAAAGATGTTTGTGGTCTCGCATTGTCATGGTGAATGTGGATCTTTTCCAAATTCTTGTTCGGTCTTTTCCTCCCTATGTCCTCTCTAATCTTCTTGAGTGTCTCAATGTACGGCTCGCTAATCACGGTACGGAAACGTTCCAAAAAATCAAGGTGAATGACACCCCTATCACCCACAAAAACAGTCGCCACGACTTTCTGCGCTGATCGCTGGCTCTTGAACTTCTTACGCCTCAGTGAAGAGGCGTGACGCCATTCCATGGATTGATTCTTCGTTTCCGGATAGTAAAGATAACCCACGTTTCATCACCTGTAACCAGATTGGAATAAAGCGTGTCTTCAATGGCCTCAAACGCTTCCATCAGATCAAAGCAGACTTCCACCCTTCTCTCCTTCAAATCGGGTGTCAACTGCAGAGGTACCCAATTTGCACACACTTTCCTGATACCCTAAGTCTTCCACCATCTTCTGTATAGCATTGTGACCACAGTCCAGTTGTGCAGCAAGCTTACGGATTGTAACTCGTCTCTCCGAAGCGAATCGATTCATCCACTCCCTGACAATTCCTGTCGGTGGTCGCAGATGATGGTCTCCCAATGAGTGGTTTGTTTTCAGCGCTGATTTCCCCTTCTTTAAACTTCTTCATCCATCTGTGCACATTGCACTTGTCAATTGCGCCAACCCCGTAAACGTTCTGTAGCCTTCTGTGGATGTCGGACTGCCTACACCCTTCCTTCGTCAAGAACTCAATGACAGCAAGTTGTTTCCGCTTGGAATCCATTGTTTACCTGCAATGAAGAAGGAGGATAACTATAGAGGAAGAGTTACTCTATCAACATGTGCAATTTGAACTACCTCTGTCCGTTAATAAAAACGTTATGCCCACTTTTGCATTACTTTCATAACAACCCTCGTAAAATTTGTTCATTTAAAAAGCGTGCGCTATGTCGAGAAATGGTTGTGCTCTGTAGTAGTCAATCCATAACACTTACATCATCTTTCTTTCCCATTTTATGATTTTCCATTATAACATGCGTGGGAGGTTTTAAGCCGAGAGCAATGCGATAATGCACAAATGTTGACAGCCCATGCCAGATTTTCATGATCCCTTGTGAAACGTACTACGAGGAGGTGTCGCATGAATCAAATCAACAACGAAGCACCGATAAACCTGCCGGCATAATTTGATTGGTAGAACAGCCGCTCCTGAGTAGGAAGATGTGTGTTAGAAACTCACAACCGGAAGAAAGGTTACATTGTCGTCCAAACGTAAATGGATCTCCTGACAGTGAGGGTTGAAATATTTTTGTGATGATTCTTCCACACGAAGCACGTAATTAATAAAAATTACTTCTACAATGAAACAGATTTTCGAGCATGGTTGTCGGCTGATCCGAAACCTACGACTTCGTGACTTCGCTTTTCTCGAAGTAGGAACGATGTAATGTAGTGCGAGACATGACGTAACGTACTATAAGGGTGACGCATGAGTCAAATCGATAGTGAAACATCGATAAGCGTGGGCGTAGTGCAATTGGGACATCAGCCGCTCCGGTTCTGGAAGATGTAGATTCGAATCCCATCACCGGCAAAAAAGTCATAGTACAACTTGAAACTTGGTCTTTCTGGGTGGTACAGTGTTTAGCATAATCGGGCGCTATTCGGAAGACGCGGATTCGATTTCCGCTCCAGGACGACAAAAATTTTAAATTTTCGGATAATATCTCACTTGCCATCCACGTCATATTTACACCAAACAAAAAAACGGATTCACATCTTCAAAATTTGTATTTTAAGGTGTAATCCCATATTCCATTCACGACAAAAAAGTCACTCTTGAAAGAATAAAAACGACAAGACATTCGCAGGATAACAGTTCTTGTGCCTCAGGAAGTTAACTTCTTAAGTCAGTTAATATTGGACGGGGAAGTTGTGATAGCAGATGTAAAACACCGAACCGTGAATTAATACAGTACTTAATGCGAGAAGTATCTGTATCATACAGTATTCATGAGCTCATGGCTATATTCTACGAAGATTTTGCAGCTTTCTGGAGATTTCCATCATCTTTGGAACCCAGGAATACCTTTTAGTGACAATAAAGAGGTTAGGGGAAGCTACAGATGAGCAGTGTACTTGATATCATCTCGAGTTTTTTTACCTCAGATGGAGCAAAGACTTTCTAATCGCATTGAAATATCCTCCATTGACAAAACGAAATGTAGTTTTTACTGAAAATTACTTCATATCACTACAGTAAAATGTCGAACTCATATTCAGCAGTCTGCAACAATTACACTTACAAGCATAGGCGCTCACATAGGGCTTAAAAGGGTTACTTAAGCTGCCCGTCTGACTAAGCCAGATAAGTGTTTGGCTGGTAATACAAAGGCTTTTCGCGATAACACCAATTATAATTTTTATTTTTCCGTAGAACTCCAAGACGTATGTTGCGTGTTGCAGTAAAAATAAGAAAAACATTGTGAAATTACAGTAGAACAAGTCGAAATTTACAGCAGAATGAAGGAGTGTTGGAAATTTTCATTGTGCGGTGGAACTAATACTGTTGAAAACTTCTCTTTGCAAATTTTTCTCAGCGTATGCACACCGATCAATGAATTACAACCACCCCTATCAAAAATGGATGAGGCCCGTTGACCGCGCGATTTCCAAGAGAGAAGAATCAATCAACCGACGTGGTGTATACACGGTCGAATCACATTACTGTGACCACCAGCTCCAGAGTAACTGCCATGTGCAGCACTGACAGCAGCTAGACGGGCTGGAAGTGACTCAATAAGATGCTAAAAGGTGTTGTGACGTACCTGCCCCACAGGACGCACACGACATAAAGGCAGATAGCAGCGAGAACGAACGTCTGCGTAACTCAGTTGATAGGGCGACTTGTTCCGGAATAAGTGGACTCGGGTTCGATCCCCGGCGTGACCCAAAATGAAAATGAGGTATATGGAGCTATGCTGACTGCAGTGCATCTGACAGCTGCTGAAGAGTGCGTAATGGAGGATCCATGGAGCAAACAACACAATCGAAGTGGTCCCACAGATGTTCAATTGGGTTTAAGTGTGGGAAATTAGGGGAGCCTGGGGGAGAACTATGAAGTCTTTATCGTGCTTTTCCAACCACTCTCGGACATTTCTAGCTGTGTGACACGTCGCATTGTCATTCTGGAAGATCCCATCCGCCCCGGGGAAGACAATCAGGATGTGCGAGTGTACGTGGTCTGCAAGGATGGATTCATATCGAATTCGGTCCATAGTCCTTCCACAGGTATGAGTGGATCCAAAGAATGCAACGAAAACATTCCCCAGATCACAACGCTTCCCCCACCAGCTTGTGTTCTTCCAGCAGTGGGTGAAGAATGTTTGTTATCCGATGTTTCTCGCCTTATACGCTACCGTCTATCCGTTCGATGAAGCAGAAAACATGACTCATCGGAGAAGGCAATTCTTTGCCAATCAGCGGAGGTCCAATTCCGATGCTGCTGTGCAAATGTAAGCCTTTTCTCTGCCAATCAGCGGAGGTCCAATTCCGATGCTGCTGTGCAAATGTAAGCCATACACGTTCGTTAGCATAGGTGCAGTGACCATCCGTCTGCATCGGAGCCCCACATGCAACAGGGTTCGCTTAACTGTCGGTTTAGACACACTTCCGGTAGCCCCCTGGTTCATTTGGCCAATGTGTTGCTGCACTGTAGCGTGTCGATCGGCGTTCACGCACCTTCGAAGCCACCGTTCACCTCTCGCATGAATGGCACATGGTGCTCCGCAGTTTCCACATCGCCTATTCGCAATGGTGCCATTTCTCCAGTCACGAAAGACTTTAACTACAGCAGCACACGAACAGTTCACAAACTGCGCTGTTTCAGAAATACTGTCACCCTTGGCACGAAAGCCGATAATCATCCCTTTTTGTAAATATTATAAATCGCTCCTTTTATCCATGACAGCAACGAGTGATATGTTTTCATATTGCCTGCCGCACATGTTATATGCCTTCCAAGCCAGCTCACAACACGTGCCTTCTTTCATTGGCTACGCGCTGTTAACGTCAAAAGTACGAGGTGGTGACATTAATGTGACTCGACTGTGTATAAGGCCTAGATCTGGTCGTTATTAGTAAAGTTTAATCCTCCGAGCTCATATTCATAAGGTTTACATAGCAATTCAAGAAAACAACGTTGCACCTTTGCTCAACATAAAACATCTATTTTTTTTTATCATAATCCTAGATATAGACCATAAGCGTTACATAAATTTTTGAAGTAATATATGTTGCATTTTTACTCCAGCCAAAAACAGTAATTTTAAGGTACTGGATCTGGACATTTTTAAAAAAATGTTAGTCCTTTGTGCTCGTTTCATAAGGTTTCCTTAAGGAATCAAGTTAATAATGTTCTGCTATTAATCAACCACAAAACGTTAGATATTAGGACCCAGGCAAAGATATAGGCATTTTCAGCAGATTTGGGCTCATAATCATAAGCACTATATGAAAAGTCAAGGTAATAATGCTGTACTTTTACTCAGGCCCAAAAGTTAATTTTAAGGCATTAGGCCGCTTTTTTAGCATATTTTAATCATTCTTGACCATATTCAAAAATTTTCATAACGAGCCATGTTGATAATGTTCCATTATTACTCAACCACAAAACGTTAATTTTTAAACCCTAGGCCGAGATATAGGCCTTTGCAGAAATTTTAATCCTCCGTACTCATGTTCATCGCTGATTTTAAAGTTGATTTTTAGTGTCTGAGTAAATGTACGGTAGTATTTACTTGATTTGTTATGTAAACCATATGATTATGATCCTGGATTAGGGGTCCTAGGTGCTGAAGCACGGAAGATTTAAATCAGCTGAAAAGGTTTAAATATGCATTTATTAACACTCGGAGTACAGAATGAGAATGTGAGTCATGAAATGAATATGCACAAATGAGCGCCAGAACAAGTAGGCAAAGAAATAAAACTATATACACTTCCTGAGGGTAAGATAGAAGCGGAAATTAAACAGGTTAAATAACGATGTAAGTGTCACTAAAAGGATAGAGCATTCATAAAGTTCAACCTGTAAAGGAAACTCTCAGGCCATCAATCTGGAACCATCTGAGGCATGATCTCCAGAGTTTGTAGAAGTTAGGAAGAGTTTCTGTATTGACAGCGTGTTCATGCGCTAACTGTAGACGGAACTTTAGTCGAGCTGTGAAGTGATAGACAAGCTTTTGGCTTACCCCTGTAAGAGTAGGTACAGTGAAGTTTTTCTGATGCGTCAGTTGATGGGAGTAAATTACTATTTTTACAAGCGTGAAAATGAAAGCACACACTGATGGGAGAGGAGAAGCAGTGAGAATATCTTGAAGTAAGGTAAAATATGAGACAGCACTCAGATTTTCTAGGCAATGATGGTGTGCAACACGGAACATGAGATTTAACACAGGTAGCAGGACAGGACAAAACCGATTGACATGTTCAATGTCTGCCGGGACATCACAGTCGGCACATCGTGGAGAAACAACAACAGTTATTCGGTGTAATAATTGAGGAACGGAGAGGCGGCGATGTAGAAAATAGCCAATGAACGTTCTTCTCATGAGGTGCAGTAAGGAGAGGGTGTGCAGCAGACCAAACTGCTGTCAATGAGGCAAACGGAACAATAGGGATAAGCACTGGTTGCTGAGGTGCACACGTGCGAATAATTTCACTCAAAATCTTCTGTGAGCATGCCTCAAGCGTAAAAGATTTCATACGGAGTTGCACAAAAAACGAGAAGAGTCGCGGTTCTGCTCCAACCTGTAGAATTCCTTTAGGAGAGGCCAAAGAAGGGTATAAACGGATGATCGACGATTTTATCGGCGTGTAGAGTGTCTGGGAGGAGACGGAATCATGAAGATGACTGGATAGGCGAGAGAAGTCTTTCCATGTAAGGTTGAGGTTCACAAGGTCTCGTACAGTAATAATGCCTGCACGCATCCATTCTTGAGAGGCAAAGAATGGTCTGTCAGAGGGATGAAGATATCATGAGTAAAAGAGTGGTTCATTTAGTATGTCCGTAGTGCAGTAGGGGGGTGCTGTCTGTAATGAGAGAGACCTCAAGATTTCTATGGTCTCCCAGTAAATGGCTGGGAGACTTTGTCGTAAAGCTGGCAAACCATCCATTCGAAGAAAGACGGCGAACGTTAATGAATGATTTTTCGATGAGGCAAGAACATAACGTACTGTGTATGTATCTGGGTTGAAGCTATTAAGCACATGAAAGAACCAGTGAAGCCGTGAGGCACGGTAAACGAGATCTACTGCAGTGACCATACAACTGATGTAAGGCATGCTTTAACTTGACGGAGTCTGTTGCCAGGAGCGGTATCCATTTGCCAGGAATAGTAGCACTTTGATAAGATGTATGTGTGAGCAATGTGAGCTCTTTGAAGGAAGGAGGTGCGAAATGGCGCTCTTCTCCAGAAGCCTGCTGCTTTGAGGAAGGGGGATAGAGAGAGGACGAATTCGTTTGTACGGCCTCCGAAGGGGTTCCAAGATGAATTTTTGGGTGGTATTTGACCATTTGGCTCCCCAGGAAGAGTCCACACGCTAGATTGACTGGGAGTATTTCAAATCCAGAGGCCTATGTGCTTTTCTCAAGATTGATTTAGGCTGACGCTGCGGTATCATACTCTTGATAGCAGCGAAGAAGAGTGGAGAATTGGGTGTCATGAGGTATGCAAAACATTGCATCATCTGCATAGGCTGAGTAGATGATTTTATGATGTCTCGTGCTGGCTGTTACTGAAGGGAGCCGATATATAATCTCTCTGCGTGTCAGGCGCAAGAACGGCTCAAAACCTATGGCAAATAATTGTTCAGATAAAGGGGCATCCCTGACGAATTCCTCTGGAGAAACTCTGTTGGAGTTGTCAGGAAAGCAGCAGTGTGAACTTGTAGAGTTGCTCCTTGATAGAGAGAAAGGAGTGAGGTGATGAAGGAGATAAGGAAACCATTTGCTTGAAGTGTTGCAGAAAGGTAGACGTAGGATATGCTCCTAAACCAGGGACTTAAAATTAATTTTTTTGATTTAACATTAATTCTTTGGGTTCTTTGTGGCACGAAGAAACCAAAAGTGCAATTTCAGTGTGATCCCTAACGTTCCGGTGGTCTATCTTCCGAACTAGCACCACGCTTCAACAAATTCTGTAATGAAATCCAAAGTTTTTTGATAAACTGATCCTTCGGGGAAATGACCTTTCCATGAAATGAACTTTTTGATCAAATGACCCTTCGGTGAAATGTACTTTTCGATCAAGTGATTCTTCGGTGAAATAATCTTTTCGGTCAAGTGACTTTTCGGTGAAGTAGTAGTCGGGCAAATGAACCAGACCCGAGACAAATTGCATTATTTCAAATCGAAACTGTAAGTGAAATGGTTTTCGTGAAAAAAGTATCGGAAGGTGAAAAGAATTTTTGGGATCAATTTTTGTAAGCAATTGTATAGAATATGATATATTTTGAATTTAATAACATGTGCAGTGCACCTACGCCCCATTGTGTAAAAGGTATGCATCGATAGTAGACAAAATGAGATTTTTAAGTAATTGTGCAAAATTATTATGCTATATTTTGTATTTAGTAACATGTCTAGTGCATCTACGCCCCATGGCAGCAACGTTATCCATCGGCAAAGACTAAATCGTATTTTTAAGCAATTGTATAGGATACGATATATTTTGACTTTATTAACATGTGCAGTGCATTAACGCCCCATAGCGGAAATTTATCCACCGATTAAGGACCAAATCGTATTTTTAATCAGTTGTGTAGAAACTGATATATTTTGAATTTAATAACATGCGCAGTGGATTTTTGCCCCACAGAGGCAAAGTTATCCACATAAAGGAATAAATCGATGTTTAAGCAACTGTATAGAATATGATATATTTTGAATTTAATAACATGTGCGATGCATTTACGCCCCACAGGGACAAACTTATACTAAATCGTAGTTTTGAGCAATTGTATAGAATATGATATTTTTTGAATTTAATAACGTGTGCAGTGCGTTTTCGCCCCATAGCGGCAAAGTTATTCATCGACAAAGGAGTAAATCCTATTTTATAAGCAGTTGTATAGAACAGGGCTTTTCAACCTTTTCACAGATTGTACCACTTTTAGGACATGGCAATATAGGAGTATCACCAGTGTCTTAACAAAGGTGTCACAAATTTGATGACCAAAACAAAAAAGGAAAGGAGTTATAAAGTACGCCCACTTACCACACTTTTAATGGGAAACTTTTAATAAGGAACTTGTGCCGGTCTCTCTGACATTAATCTTTCCACTCGTGGCTGGAGAGTGCTTATTGATAGAATTAAGTCAGATTCCAGCTGAAAACATTTCCTTTCCTTAGTTTTTATACACATCAATGCAGAAAACGCTTTCTCGTACAAGTATGTGGAACCAAATGGCGCCGCCCCGGTGGCGCAGTGGTCTAAGCGATGGCCTCTGATCATTCGTCCGTTAGGGGTCCGGGTTCGAATCCCGGTGAGGCATGGATGTTGTGTTTGTCTTACAGCACTGATTATCTCCCTTTCCTGGAACCAGTGACTCTAAATTAGGGACGGGCGACTGCTTATAGCCCATTGAGTTGCTCACGGTGGTCGTAAACCTCCAATAAAAAAAACCAAATGGCAGTATGCGCTACGATAGCTTTTCCCCTAATTCCAGGTACAGTTTTGCAACTTGGTTCCAGAACTCGGTCAGTGTTTTTTCATTAAAAAGTCCCTTCAAATTGCCGTCTGATGTCAATTCCAGAAGTGCTTCTTGGTTCTGAGAGGAAAGGTCAGAGTTCACAACATTGTCCTTAATGAAGGGCGATGCAACCCAACGAATTCCAATATCACATCCTGTTGACACGAATGGAAAATACAACGAAAATTCGGTATGTAATTTTTCCAAGTGATTTTGGATGGCAGTTTCAATATCTTAAGTGTCAACAACAGAATTTAGTTCAATAAAGTCTGACACACTGGGAAATAATGCAATGTATCCTTTCTTTACTTGGCCTAACCACAGGGAGATTTTCTTGTAGAATGCACAAACTTTGTCTTCCATGATAAACGCGTTATGACCGTGGCCCTGCAGCGAGGGATTAAGCTCATTTAGCTATTCAAATATGTCAGCCAAACAGCCAAGGCAGTGAGTGCACCCAGATGACATTTTCAAACTTTTCTGCTAGGGATGACGAAACATTTATCAGGAACAGGAGCGTTTCATTTCGTAGCTCGAATAACCTCGATAATGTTTCACCTCTCGACAACCAACACACTTTTGTATGAAAGAGGAGAGTGATGTGTTTAGAATCCAAATCCTTGCATAATTGTCGGAATAATTACTTCCATTCAATGGCTGGCTTTTGATGAAAATTATTATTTTGGCAGCATACTCCAAAATCTCATGTAACACTGGGTTCATCCGTTTAGAAGCAAGCGCATGTCTATGTCAGATGCAATGATTTGAAACAATTAAACAATTAAATTGTTTCTTGTCTTAGCAGGTGCTATCACGCCGAAAGCACTTCCTGGAATATCTCGTGCACCATCGGAACTAACTGCTACACACCAAGTCTATAATATTCCATGTTAACTGAAAATATTATCGATTATTGTGAATATTTCTTCCCCAGTCGCTCGACCAGGTAGTGGGCGGAAAAATAATACGTGTTCGAGTATATCGTCCGAATCAGGAACACGCACAAAGACAATTAATTGCGGTTCACCAGCGATGTCCGTGCTTTCGCCCAATTTGAAATGCAAATTTTTCTGCTGCTGTGATCTGTTCCACCACTTGTTGAGTAACGTCCATGGCCATATCATACATATATTTGTCTTTGGATGGTGTTGTTAGAACATGGAATACGAATAGCATCAACCATTTTTTCATCAAAGAGAATTGAAGCAATTGCAATGGAAAAGGAAACCACGACTTTTTCAACGGTTGTGTGAGGCTTATTTCGTTTAGCTGTTATCAAGGACAATTCCTAAGATGCTTCCAGACATTTTTTCGAGATGGTGGTGGACTTCACGAAAGCAGCACGGCGTTTTATAAATTCGTCACTCTTCTTCACGAAAAATGCTACTGGCATTTCGGTGTGCTCTTTGTGTTTTGTTGTTAAATGTCTCTGGAGCAAAGAAGACTTCATGGAATGCTTGGATAGTACTCAATGCAGATAACACAAATAGGAAGCTTCTGATCATTTTCTTCAGCGAAATAAAGTCCAAACTTCAAACCATCTTCACTGTATTTTCGATTCGGCGCCACTTTTGATTTCTTCGGTGGCGGTTCCTTTGCTGAATCAATTTCCCTTTGCACTGACAAACGTATGACGAATTTTATCCATATTTGTTAATATGCATCACTACCTTAGTCTCACACCATCACACACAGCGGTAGCAAAATTGAATAACTGGAGAGGAGAAAAACGACAAGCCAGACTGCGAGGAGGAACCCGGTGACATGTCGTGATCCGTGAAGCGTAGGCGAGAAGGGGTGGAGCCGACGTATCAGCCCAGAATAGACACTTTGGCCTTAAAATTTCCTGCCTTTTCTTATATGTTCTCCGGCTATTTTGAATGCAACAGGGAATGATGAGTCATGGGTTCAACGCCTTGCAGCTCCTTCACAGAAAATGCGGAAACCAGTCCACGGCAAGTCTTTCCAATCCAATGACTCATGCATTTGACTGCGTTTTACATTCAAAACGCTGAGAAAAGCGTAATGGTATTTTCTTGTCTAGGACGATGCCGCGTACCACCAGCCGTGTACCGAAATACCACCGGTTGAAAAGCACTGGTATAGAATATGATATTTTTTGAATTTAAAAACACGTGCAGTGCGTATACGCCCCATGGCTGCAAAGTTATGCATCGATAAAGTACTAAATCCCATGAATCGTCCTTCTCATAGTTCAGTCCTTCTGCGGCAAAAATATTTTTTTCAAATCGGTCTAATATTTGCAGATATATGATATACAAGGATTGGTGGGTGGATGGATATCAAGGTACAGTATTGCAAATACGTATTTTGTTTTAAATAAACATCTTAATAAAGCTGTCACTCCTGCGTCTTTTCTTGTCTTTCAAATTATGGCAAAAACAACGAACGCTTTAAAAATGGCGAATTTATTACACAAGCATTTTTAAAGCAAATAAAGCTTATATAACATCTGCGATAGAAAGTACACAGCGTTCTGTTAACACTGGTATAGACGATTGAAGTTATTGCTGTTGTTGGTACGCAGCTGAAAATGACATGGATTCTTGCTTCTACTTTATGTTTTAGTTAGCATCAGATCGACGAATGAACAGACATCACAATCAGCTATGTTCTCTAGGACGGTGTTCAGCGATTTTTTTGTTAAGAACATGTAAAATTTCTTCCTTTAATTTAGGGATTCAGATCTTAAAAGATTCCATTCTTCTGCAAAAGTTTTTCTATACAGCATACTGTATTCTTGTGTGACAGCTCCGGTGGTGCAGTGGTCAAAGCGATGGCATCTGACCATTTGTCCGAAATGGGACCCGGGTTCAAATAGCGAAGAGGCATGCACTTTGTGTTTGTCTTACGGCACTGGCTCTTTCCCTTCCCTGGAACCAGTGGCCCCAAATTAAGGACTGGTATCTGCGTTATAGATCACTGAGTTACTCGCGGTGGTCGTTATACTCCAAATAAAATGTATGAATATATATACAGTATACAGCATATACACTATATTGACAAAAGTCACCACAAACTTAGAAGAGAACACAACATAACAATTATTTACATGCATTAGTACGGTGTTGGTCCACCTTTGGCTTCAATGCGTGCACTGACCCTTCGAGACATGCTTTCGACAAGGTTTGGAACACAGCGATAGCTATGCGCTTCCATTCAGTACATAATGCTATCGCTAACTGTTGCTTTGTATTAAGCCTTGATTCCAAACTTCCTGTACGAAGCTCTAATTCATCTCATAGGTGCTCTATGGTATTAAGATCAGGGCTCTGTGCTGGGTAGTCCACACACGATACGGAATTTATGTGAAACAAAGCCGTAACCGTCCTTGCTTTATGGCTCGGTGCATTATCCTGCTGGTACCAACGAGGCTCGGTTCCATAGTGTTGCCACAGAGTTGGCAGGCCATAATTGTCCAGAATATCGAGGTAGACGTGCTGGTTAACAGGTTTGTCCACGATAACAAATGGGCCGGGACCATACCACGAAAAACACACCCTCACGAGTACACTGCTGGCTCCAAACTTAACCTTAGGAACAGTAAACTGTGGTAAATAGCTTTCCCCCGGATGTCGCCATACCCACACACGGCCATCAGACTGATGGATCGTGTATCTGGATCATCAGTCCATAGGACCCGTTTCAATTGATCTACGGTCCAGGATAAATGTTCTTTACACCATGCTAGACGACGAATAGCATTCCGAGTGGAGATAAAAAGCTTATGAGCCACGACCATGGTAACCCATGGAATGAAGTTCTCTACGAATGATACGTGTACATACTGAGGTGTCAGCATTTTTAACACCTGTACACTGAGATCTTATGCAATACTCCGTCGATTAGTTGTAACGACTCTCCTAAGGCTTCGACGTCCTCTATCACTGGTTTCCTTTGGTCTGCCGGTAGAATTTGCTCCTTCAGGCATGCTATGTGTCTTCTACTTATCCAGTATACTCAAAACAGTTGTCTTGGGTATGTTTAAACGCCTCTCGGTTTCTCTTATACGCAACCCACTAATATAACAGCCAACAATATTTCCTTTCTCAGAGTCAGTTCTCTCCCGCAGCGACATTTTCACACAACCTCACAGTGCGATACAATCGCTGTCAGCTGCAGACTTGTTTTTATACCATTTGCAGCTCTACCGAGCATCTTAACAACGCAGCGTATCCGTTCATTTGCTTTTGAAAGGGTGTCCGGTGACGTCTGTGAATATAGTGTGTATCGTCATCACCATTATCAATCCACTGATGGATGAGGGTTTCCACAAGTTTCTTCCACAACTCTCTGTCTTGAGTCTGCCTCCTCTATATTATTCCGGCATACTTTCAAATTTCGTCGTTCCATCGCCAATGGAGTTTTCTTCTGGGTCTTCTTCTGTTACTCGGAATCCAATCCAAAATTTCGATTGTCCATCGGTGGTCCGTTTTTCTGGTAACATATCCATCACATTGCCATTTCAGTGATTTCACCCTGGTCATGATGTCGTCCACTCCTGTCATTTTCCTTATCCACAAGTTCCTCTTCTTATATTTCCTGGTTACTCCAAGCATGCATCTTTCCATGCTTATTTGAGTTGTCTGCAGTCTTTGTATGTATATTTTAGGGAAGGTCCATGTCTCTGCTCCATAAGTAAGCACTGTCAGGATGCATTCATTCAACACTTGTCTTTTAAGACATAATGGCATACTACTCTTAAAAGTTGCACTGTTTCTTTCAAAAGCTCTCCATCCAAGTTTTATACGCCGATTAATTTCTTCATCAGTGTGATCCTCTCTTGATATCTGCTGCCCAAGATAAATGTAGGTATCGGTTGTCTCAAGCTTTTCTCCATCAATCGATAAATCGTCGTTTTTTATAAAAGCATTGTACATCATTTTTGTCTTCTGAAAGTTCATTTTTAATCCCACTTCTTTACTCTTGTCAGCAAGTTCTTGTATCATACTCTGCTACTCTGGAAGGGTAGTTGTAAACATGACTACGTCATCAGCAAAACGAAGGTGAGTTTAATAACGTACATTAATCGTTATCTCTTAGTTTTCCCAGTTCAATGATTGAAAGACATTTTGCAATGTGGCATTGAAGAGCTTGGGGAGATATGGTGTCACGTTATCTTACTCCTTTTCCAATTTTTATTTGTGCTATGTCCTCAAATATCCGAACCTTTGTACTTACATTTCCATAGATGCTATTAATAATGCTAATGTATGCATCGTCAACACCGCAGAATATCAAAGCCATTGTAACTGCTGGTTACACGGAATCGAAGGGCTTTTCATAATCAATAAAAACCATGCATAATGGGAGTTCAAATTCTCTTGTTCTTTCAATTAGTTCTCTCAGTACATGGATATGATCTATAGTGCTGTAACCACTCCTGAATCCGGCTTGTTCCCTTGGTTGAGCCATGTCTAGTGTTACTTTCAAACGATGTCAAAGAACCTTAGTGAAGATTTTATAAATCACTGATAAGAGGCTGATGAGCCTGTAGCTCCTGATATCCTCAACGTCACTTTTTGTATGTAGCAGGATCATTGTAGCATTGTTCCAATCCTCAGGAATCTCCCTTCATTGAGACATCTGGTGAAAACTTGGGCGAGTGTAGTTTCAATTTCTCCAGTTGCTTCTTGTATAATGCCAAGTTAATTCATCTTCTCCTGGAGCTCATCCCCGTTTCATGTTCTTAATTGCATGTGTAACTTCTTCCGGGAGGAGTGGTGGAACTTTGGCAGTGGTACCTGTCGTAAATGTCTGCAATAGATGTATCATCCCTTTCATACAGTTTTGAAAAGAAACATTTCACCCTTGTCAAAATCTCGCTTGTATTTCTTGTTACAGTACCATCTCCTTTTCTCAGTGTCACAACTTGTTTTCTTCCTTTGCCGAGTTGTCCCTTTGTTCTTATTAGGCTTTGGTTGTTTCTAACGGCTTTTTTCACTAGTTCACAATTGAATTTCCTTATGTCTTCAGTGACACTTTTCCGTACTGTCTTGCATAGCTCGATATATTCCACTTTGGAAGTTACTTTTTTATTTATCCTCATCTCCCTTCTCTTTTGCATCAACATTTTTGTTTTCCCGGAAATTTTCTTCATAAGTAACTTGTTCTTAGTACCACCTATTTTTGTTGCTGTTTCCATAAGAGCCTTCGTGAGTTCTCTGTTAGCTTCAGATATATCCACTTCTTCCGATGTTAGGTCTCCTAAAGCAGAAAATCTGTTCCTCAGTTCCAACTTGAAGGTATTATGATGTTGTTTAAAGTTGGTTATGTCAGTACATTGTGTTTGTCTTATGAGCTTGCCACGTTCGGGTTTAATGTTGAGGTGCATCTTGCATCTCACCATTCTATGGTCATTACCTGTGTTGAATTTGTTTAGTACACTGCAGTCTTCGATGACGGAATTTTTAATACATATAATAAAATCAATTTCACTTGTCGTCCCATTCGGATTTTTCCATGTCCATCTGCTCTGTAGCTTTTACTTGAAAAAGTTGTTCATGATGAAAAACCTTTCTGCTTCTGCAAACTCTACGAGAGATTTCCACGTTGATTTCTGTTCCCATGTCCGAATTTAGAAACCGAAGTTTCATTCTGTTGCTGTTTCCCTACTTTTGCATTGAAATTCCCTATAATGATCTTCAAGTGCTGTTTGCCTTCGTTATTTAAATTCCATATTTCTTCATAAAATTCTTCAATTTCTTCTTCAGGATGACTTGTGGTAGGTGCATATACTTGAATAATCTGAGCCTGATATCTTTTTGAGAGTTGGATAACGAGTCGCGCAGCCCTGTCCAAGGAACTTTCAACTTCTAGAATATTTTCCTTCGGTCTTTTGTTTATTATAAATCCAACACCACTAGTTCTTCCAGTATCTGTCCCACGATAGTAGAAGAGATGCCTACTTTTCAGTTCAAGGAGATATTTCCCTCTTCTTCTTACCTAGCTTAGTCCCACAACGTCACAGTTGATCTTTTCGAGTTTCTCCTCCAATTCAAGGAGCTTCGAATTAGAAGATAGGGAACGTCCATTGAACGTTCCCTATCAGCAACAGATGGCAGCTTATTCCGGTTCCACGGTGATTCTTAGCATCCTTTGCTTTCATGTCGCACTGGCTGCTGCCTTGGCCAGGTACATTCCAGCTGCCGGAGAGTGAGGGCCGAGATTTAAGTTGTGGAGTCATTTTGGGGGGGGGGGGTTTGGCCATAACTCACCACGCTGGCCAAGCGGATTGGTGAGTGTGAGATAGCTTTTCCTCCAATCCCGGTGGTATAGTTATACCGTTATTCGTCAGTCGTGGGAGCCCCTTTAGTGGGAACAATATGCACCATATATATACAATATATATATATATATATATACAATTCTGGTCAGCCGAAAAGCCATGAACTTTGCTCATCGCGGGCAAGAAAGGGCTTGTTTCGCTCTACTGGCTTCCGAACATAAAATGTATACCCTGGCCGTAGGTTCGAGAAAAATGTCTAACGCTTCTTCCACACGTTGTCTGAAATTAAAGAGAATCCCTGCTTCTCCACGGAGCTCCTACAAGCAGGGCTTTTTGGCTGACCTGAAAGCCTGTAATTTTGTGCACCTATAACGAAGTGAATTTCTCCGTCATTTTTATCCGCGCCGGGGTTCGAACCCGGGTCCATTCATTCCGGAATAAGTTGCTCTACCAATTAAGCTACGCGGACATTGATTCTAATTGCTATCTGCCTTTATGTCGTGTGCGTCCTTCTGGCAGGTACGTCACATCTCCTGGTACGTTACATCATCTCCCACTTCTTTTTTTTTTTTTTTTTTTTTTTCGAAGTGCTGCTCATATTTTTCCTATCTCGCGGTGTGGAAATAACATCACACCAATGCGAGATTTTGAACGGTCGGGTCATCCGGATAGTTCGGGCGCCATTATAACGAAGTGAATTTCTCCGTCATTTTTATCCGCGCCAGGATTTGAACCCGGGTCCACTCATTCCGGAATAAGTTGCTCTACCAATTAAGCTACGCGGACATTGATTCTAATTGCTATCTGCCTTTATGTCGTGTGCGTCCTTCTGGCAGGTACGTCACATCTCCTGGTACGTTACACACCTTCTTTTCTCATGGGAAGATACAGGTGGCGTACCTCTCTCAGAGATAACGCACATGTATAAACGGCAAGATGAAGCAAAAAGTCTTTTTCGGTGTAATTCAGTTGCTAGAATATCCCACTCCGTAGAAGAAAGATGTGGGATCGAATTCCATCACAGGCAAGAAAAGGGCTTGGTTAGCTGCAAGTCATGAAACTTGTGAAAATCGTCAATCTCGGTAGGGCCCACGCGCTTTAAACAAAACGGTTCAAATACCTTTACACATATCTGAGTAGCGAGCATAGAAATCTGCTACAACACACATTGATAATCGTTTAATACCTAGCCTAGTAAAATTAAATATAAGCAAAATGTTTAGAAACAATACTCAAAATCAGTTTTAGCAAAACTGTAAGAAAGGCATACTTACGTCACCGAACAACTTTGAGCCATACATATTAAGAGTAGAGAGTTTGATAAAGTATATGGCAGTACTGAAGATCTGTGCTAAGCCCACATCAAGTCCTCGTTGGTGCCAAAGTTCATCCTTTGTTAAAAGAGTGTAGATACCGCATCCCAATATTATTGGGCAAGCCAGCACAAATCCCAAACACATCGGAGCAAGAAGATAGTTCATACAAAGTACGAGCTTGCGTAGTGTCAAATACTTGGTACGCCATCTCTTGAAAATTTCTCGATCATTCCCTGCTGCTGTTTTAAGTGCTTGAACTTTAGAAGCATTAAAGGCAGCTGACAGCTCACTGAAAACAAAACACATAAATAGATCCACAAGGTGAGTAATTACTATGGAATACGTGAGGACGATTGCCTGAACAATCGGATACAAGGGACCGAATGATTTGATGTAGAATTCCATATGACGAGGCATATAAAGATAATATACTTGCTTATGAGCGACGTTTTTTAAGAATCCTTTAGAATGCAAGTTACGAAATATGCAGTGTCCACGGTACCAATTAAGAACAATCTGAACAGCATTTAGTAGAAGTATCACGAAGATCATGGTATAAAACGCCAAGCTGGAGTGTCGTTTGGAGGATGTTTGTGACTTGTATTTAGATATAAGGTATTTCTTCTTTTCCTTCCTAAAAAGAAAGTTGCTCTGATAACAAATAGCTAGTAACTGTGTCATTAGGATAGGAAGATTCATGATAAATATTTCTGTGCTGTTTCCTCTGCAGCAATATATATTCACTAAAGAGCACAATGAACAGATTGCAGTGATACAATGCAACCCAAAAACAGTAACAGAATACAACACCAACAAAATCTTCTTTTGTTTTGATTTCGCGTTTGTTATTGGGAAGCAACCAAGCAACTTCAGCAAGGCTACTATGCGTAAGGAGTTGTAATTTTCCAGATAATAATTGCTTTTCTTTTGTCTCCTATTTTTATTTCCTTTTATCACGTTACTTGACGACAAAGATGATATTTTAGCCATAGTTATGGTTTACAATGCGCTACGCTAATGCTGATAAATCCCATATAGGTTGTAATAAAAATTTATAAATCTCAGTTAATAAATTTCATCTCACTTGATTGACTCTGAAATTCTCGCTATTATATAAATTTGGAAAGAGCATTTTTGTGCTGACAATTTTTGACGAAGTATGTAACCCATACATAATATGTATACTGATACCTATTTTTTGGCTGACATTTCTGTGAAAAAATAAGTTTTTATTGAATGCTCCCACCAAGACAAGTAAAAGTTCGAAAGATGATTTTGTACCCTCGACTCTAATAGGTAGTGTAGTTTGATTTCACTTTCAGTCTCTTTAATGTTCTCTGTTGGTTTTCTTCCTAAGCGAAGTCGTCCTGCACACTGAGAGAAAAAAATGATACCGACAGAAAAAAAGATTGCCTTTGGGGATAGAATTTTACGAAGCACTTTAAAATTCTTCCTTTCGGGTAACAAATGTTTTGTCCTTTGAGTTACTTATCACCGTTTACGATAGAGAAACATCTTGAGAGAAATTTATTTCGCATCTAGTACTGACATCAAGTTTGCTGTTTGAATGCACTTTTTAGTTTCATTCATGTCCTTAACATAATTATAGTATATTCTAATCTCAACATAATTACTCCATAGCATAGATCACATGAAACGTTTATGGAAGAATTTCACGTATCGAGAAGCAATACCTTTTCCAGTTACGTTGCATTTTAAATTTTCAATCATGTTCTGTTTTTCTTTAAAAAATAATTATGTGAAGGAACTGTTAAAAGCTTCTACTATTTATAAATGTTCTTTTTTCCACTGCATGGTAATTGTTCCGGACTGCTAAAAATGAAGACAAAAATTGCGGCACGATGTAGCATTTTGATCTGCAGTGTTTTTAAATGTATAAGGGATCATTCAAATTTTTTTGGCATTTTTTCAATTTTTACTTCGATACACTATACCTCTCAGAAGCACTGGATCATTAATGCTTCTCCTGACATACCCATAAACCCGTATTTTTAGGGTTTCTATAGTTCTTTCAATCTTTTAGTCTTTTTATTTTGCACTCTATTTATAACATTCAGCGAAAACTTTTATCTCTTCGATAAAAGTACAAGCAATTTCTCATTGTTTCTTTTAAACATGTTTCCGGGCAATGTGTTTCAAAAGCTTTCCCTTTTCTAAAAACCCAAAATGAAGGCAATTTTTTTGCCTAATTACTAGGAAAAGAAAAGCATATTAAGGGGTTCTTGATTGTGTGTGTGATCTCAGGCAAAGGTTTTGAAATATTCTTGTTCATTTCCTGCAACGAACACTTTATAGACAACGTTCAGACATTATAAGATGTGCCCTAAAAACTGAAATACGGGGAAAACTTCTTAAAAAAGTTTATTCGTTTCAAATGCTATAAACTTTTTCAGAAATATTCGTATTACCATCAGAAAAAAAATTCCTATACGCACTTTAACTTAAACACACAGGAATATTGCGTTTCAAAGAGTATTACTACCTTCTGCGGGAACGATAATATTTCTTAAAATTCAGTACACACAATTTTAAATTTTAAGAGTTTAGGATTGAAATTAGGTCTTGCTTCCAAAGAGACAAAGCCCAAAACAGCGACTGAAGAGCATTTAATCGTCCTTCCCAGCTTAAGGGCCTCTGTTAAGATCCTAACCAATAAGATCATCTGCGTAAACTTAGGTGTTCGGTTGTCTGTGTAGCAACAATGTTTCGTAATACATAGTAAGATAAACTTATCATTACTTTCAGATTGATCAATGGAATTACAAAGATTTACTCAAAAAGTGCATCATGGCGATGCATTGCACGCAAGCTAGTGGCTTTATCTTAATGGTCCAAACTTCATTCTTTCAGAAGCCAAAGTATCATCAGTAGTTCCCTAAACAAAGAGAAAAACTTTTTAAAGACGAAGTTTTCGTTTCCAAGTATTGATATTTTCTGTATTGCTTCGCACTACTTTCTGATAAATACCTATCATTTGATTTATGGAATCTACTGTTGAAATACACACACACACATACACACACGCACATGCGCGCGCGAGAAATTTCATCAAGGAAATACTTTTAAAGGACATATGTAACTTTCCTACTCAAACATTTAAAAATATTAAACACTGAAAATCGTATCCTGAATGTTTTTAGGTGCGTGCACAAACTATTTAGGGTCCCTCTCGTTTGAGAGATGATTTTCTTTCATAAATAAATTGGTTTATATTAAAATGTATTTATAAAAAAATTCCTGTGCGCAAAGCCAGGATGTTGTCAGATATCTATCCTAGTTTTGCAATCTAAGACACTTACAACATCCTTTTTTTACGCTTTCCAACCGTAGGTTGAAGAAGCGTATATGCTCCAGCTTTTTCCGCCTGTCAGCACGAAAACTCGCGTAAAAATGGTTCGATTTCGATGAAATTTTAGCATGTGGTAGGGGATCACCTGGGGACGAACCCTATTGAAAATGTGTGAAGTGGGGTCAAAGGTCAGGACATAGGAGCAGGATGCATTCCATTGCTCTTATGCGTCATAACTTGCGTAAATATGGTTCGATTTCATTAAAATTTTAGTATGTGGTAGGGGATCACTGAGAACGAACCCTATTAAAAATGGGGTTAATGAGGACAAAGGTCACGACATAGGAGCGGGATCCATTTCATTGCCCTTATGCGTTATAACTTGCGTAAATATGGTTCGATTTCGATGAAATTTTAGTATGTGGTAGGGGACCACCTGGGGACGATTCCTGTTGAAAATGGACGAAATGGGGTCAAAGGTCAAAGCATAGGATCAGGATCCATTCCGTCGCCCTTATGCGTTATAACCTATGTAAAAATACTTCGATTGAGACAAAACTTTATCATGTTGTTCCAGAAGTATACTTTACCGGTTCTGTTGAATATCATCGAAATGGGGTCAAAGGTCGGGTCATAGGAGCAAAATTTATTATACAGCAATTATTCACATAACTTGAGTAATAATTGGAGTAATGCTTTCTAATATGTTGGAAAGCGTATCATAATCAATGCATTGCATGATTTTACTAACTTCTTTACGCTTTCCAACTGTCGGTTGAAGAAGCGTATATGGTCCAACTTTGTCCGTCTGTCGGTCCGCACGATAACTCGCGCAAAAATGGTTCGATTTCGATGAAATTTTAGTATGTGGTAGGAAACCACCGGGGATGAATTCTATTAAAAATGGGGAAAATGGGGTCAAAGGTCAGGACATAAGAGTGGGATCCATTCCATTGCCCTTATGCGTCATAACTTGCGTAAAAATGGTTCGATTTCGATGAAATTTTAGTATGTGGTAGGGGTCCACCTTGGAATGCATTCTATAAAAACTGGGCGAAATGGATCAAAGGTCAGGACATAGGAACTGGATCAATTCCATTGCCCTTATGCGTCACAGCGTACGTAAAAATTCTTCTATTGCGACAAAACTTTAGTGTGTTGTTCCGGAGGTATACTGAACCGGTTCTGTTGAATATCATCGAAATGGGGTCGAAGGTCAGGACATAGGAGTGAGATTTATTCCACAGCCATTATCCTCATAACTTCAGTACTGATTTCTGGTATGTTAGAAAGCGTATCATAATCAATGCATTGCATGATTTTACTAACTTGTTTTTATTGGGGATTTAACGACGACCGTGAGCAACTCAATGGGCTGCAGGCTGTCACCTGGTCCTAATTTATGGTCACCGGTCCCAGGGAAAGGAGAGAGCCAGTGTCTTAATACAAGCACAACATCCATGCCTCACCGTGATTCAAACACGAATCCATCTCGGACGAATGATCAGAAAACAGCGCTTAAACCACAACGCGACTCCTTATGTCATCTTTCTTTCTCATTTGGCGATATTCCGCTGTAACTTACGTGAGAAGTTTTAAGCCCAGAGTAACGCGATCATACACAAATGTTGACAGCTCCTCACAGATTTTTATGATTCCTTGCCTAACGTACCACGTGATACAGTTAGATGATGTAATTATGATGTGCCACATGAGTCAAATCGATAATGAAGCATCGATAAGCGTGGGCCTAGTTCAACTGGGGGAACAGCCACTTCGGAGTAGGTAGATGTGGGTTCGAATATCACCACCGGCAAGGAAAGGTTACATTTGGGAGAATAAAAAAAAGACAGGGCAGTCGCAGGATAACACTTCCTAATTCTCAGGAAACTAACTTTTTATGTCAGTTAGTATTGGACGAAGAAAGTATTCGTAGTAAATGTGAAACACCTAACAGCGATTAAATATTAATGGGGGCCTACTGATAAACATCGCAACCCCGGCAGTACGTGGGGCCTCATGGCTAAGAGGGCTTCTAGCCTCAGCAAAAATGCTTTACCAAATTTTTGGCGAAAATTTGAGATGAAGCTGGTTGAGGAATCAGCTGGGAAATTGGACGGCAGCTTTGAAAGAAGTATAAAACCTGTATAATAGTCTACGTCTGTCCCTACCCAGCAAAAAGAGTCTTGCTGGCGCAGCACTATGTTGCCGCTGCCGAACCGTCAATAAAATGTCCGGGCGGCCAGCAGAAGGGCCAGCAGTTCAGGCCAACAGCTGGCCAACAGTTGGCGCCCCATCAGTTGTCATATGCCACAACAGGGCAATCAGTGGTCCATCACAGGCAGTAGCTGCCACAAGTGGCCCTTCAGTGGCCCTGCAAGCACGTGCCATAAATGATGGCTAGCCTAATGTGGTCCGCTAGTGGCAGCCAGCAACCACGTGACGTAACTGGTGGCTTGCCGAATCTTGTCTGCCAATTTCCCAGTATAGTAGCCATAATAATAATCAGCAAGGATAACCGCAGTTTCCCAAAGCTACAACTTTTTTTCTACCCTTACGAAGCTTGTGAATTAACGCACTGCGCTGGAGAAATTTTATCAACAAACCAGGAAAAACGTCCGTTTGCATCTGACTGGATTTGATCCAGGGCTGTTGGCGTGACAGCTCAGCTCTTTACCAACCTGACTAATTTGCCACGCTCGAGCATATGCTTAAAGCTGTCTTTTGGTATGCAATGTGTAATCGAATGCTTCCATCTTTCATTTTACAATATTGCGAGGTATTTTTCATAAAAGTCAGTTTCATATAATTGATAAATTAATTTTTTCAACGTAACGATAGTTTTTTTTTTTACCTTAAGGGAACTTCACTCATTTTCAAGGCGTGTACATACTTAGAGTCGCTTTCCAAAGTTTTGTACTGCCCTTGCCGTCTTGAAAAGAGATTGTTGAATAAATATATATTTACCCGGGTTCATGTCACATTCTATTACATTTTTAACGTTGTGTCTTTCCTTTCCGTTCTCCGAAGCTACATTTGTTTTAAAGAGTAAAAGATATTTTATTTTACTTTTCGTTATTTTTAGAAGCGAATTCCTCCCAGTCTTGTGAATTCAACCCATGAATGAGTACACCACATAACGTTGCTTTTTTTTTCTTTCAAATAATTAATAAATTTTGTACGCGTATAATTCTTTTTTTTCCAACAAACGTTGTTTTAATGGCTTTCCAGGATATTTGTTTCAAGCGGTTTCAAATTTTTTCTTTTTATTCATCCACTTCATTCCATGAATTGTTATTCACGGGAATGGAGTGGGTGTATTTCATGGCTGTAATCTAGTATTTCATGGTTTAATCTGATATCTTTGTCGACGTAAAGTTTCATTAGGAAATTAATTCGCCTCTCCACATATGGATTTTTTTTTTAACATCCACCAAAATAACACGATGGCGACAGCGTCGTCTTTAACTAACTGGTACCATGAGAGACACAGCAAGTGTTGCTTCTGGGCATGCGCAGTCCCGTTGCTTCCACCTGCTGTTGGGTTGCATTGGTTGCCAGCAGCGGGCCACTAGTGGCACTTGCTTGGAGGCCCACAATTCACGGCGATGCTGCAGGGCCATCAATGGCTAACCAACTGATAGCGCTGCCACCAACGGACCACTACCGGGCCGTGAGCCACAGATTTCAGCCAGCAATGACCCATCACTGCCAGCTGGTGGCCAGCAGTTTCCCAGCACTTGTGTTTTTGCTGGGTAACGTTCTGACGTCATTTAGTATCTGCAGCGCCATCTGCTTTTATCCGGTGGCCGAAATCACAACTAAGATCACCGCTATCGCACGATACATAAAATCAAGCCAATTTTATTTGGTGACGCCAGACCGAATCAAGCATTTTTTTTTTTTTTTTTTTTACGTTTAAGGACCTGCCCGTGATGTGTCATTTTGTAATTTTTTGTCATTCTTAGTACCGTATTTTGTTAAATTGTGAAAATTGGATAATGAAATGCGATATTATTTGAAAATATTTAGATGAATGTTAGCTTAAAAACATTAACTAAACTTTAGCACTTATCGAAGAATATGACCTTGAAAAGAAAACAAAAAGTCTAAGCGCACTCAAAATCTCCCTTTCTCAGAACTAGCAACCGGTAGCACTGAAAAAGGCAATCCCTACACGGACTAGGAATAGGAGAAACAATCGATGGCGTCCAACTCTCTCATACGAACATACACACACCCCAGCCGACTGCAAGCACTCCATACAACAGGCACACACACTCACTCGAGGTCGAAACTAAAATATAGAAACGAGATGTCGGTATTTTGTCTTATCGGTGTTTTTTCCTGTCGGTGATTTGTCCTGTCGGTATTTTGTCCTGTCGGTGTTTTGTCCTTTCGGTGTTTTGGTTGTCGGTGTTTTGTCCTGTCCGTGTGGAAGTAAGTAAAGCCAGCAAAACAGTTAAACAAACCAGGAAATCGGGAAACACGACTTTTCTTTTCTTTCTTTATCATTGCGAGAAAAAGAATGGGTCGATTTAGTATGGCGCGGCCCGTTGCTAGCTACAACAAGAAAGATGACACCGAATTTTCGGGTGTAATAAGCACGTCTTTTGAATCCTTTCTGACGCAAATTAAATTTATCAAAGCTATTCAAAGTCAATGGAACCGGTATAGAAAACAATAGTATCTGACGGAAGAAAGAAGTTTTTCAAACGGGTCTTTAGTCCCTCAGATATTGGTGTAAATGGAATCTTGAGCTCACGAACTCTTAGAAACAGAGTTATCGACAAAAATAAGATGTGACTTTACGTGGCCCTGGTGGGAAAACCATGCATTATTTTAGGAAGAAAGTATTCTCAAAAGGTTTTTTTTTCCATATGAGCGGTATCGGTCCAAGAAAAAAATTTAGTCCAGTTTTCAGGAGCCCAGATTTTGCTACAAATACATCAGAAGCAGAAATTAACACTTATGACCCCTGGTGGCCAAACCATTCTTTGCAAAACATTAGAAATTATGTGAAAAATATTTTCCATCAGGTCTTGTATGCGATACAGGAAGAATTTTTCAAATCGGAGTTTTAGCAGCTGAAAACGCAATTTACCTTTATGCGCCCTAGCGGAGTGTCTTAAAAGATTTACGTGAAATTTTTGAGTTTATAGGAAAACCATTTTGCATTGGAAACACTATCCAACAACGCAGGAATTTTTCAAATTGGACTTTTAGAAGTTCAGATATTGACAAAAATAAGATATACATCTACGCCTCCTGGCGTAGAAACCATGCATTATTTCAAGAAGAAAGTGTTCCTAAAAGGTTTGTCGACATGAGTAGCATCGGTCAACAAAAGATTTTTTTCAATCGAGATTTTGAGGCTCATATTTTGCTGCAAATGCATCAGAAGTGGAAATTAAGACTTACGCCACCTGGTGCCACGCCATTTTTTTACAAAAATTAAAAATTATTTGCAAAGGATTTCCCATCAGGAGCTGTATCCGGTGCAGTAGCAATTCTTCAAATCGGAGGTTTAGAAGCAGAGAAATAGTGGGAAACGCAATTTACCTTTACGCCCCTAGCGGAAAGTCTATGAATTACTTGAAAATTTAGAATTTTTAGGAAAAACATGTCACACTAGAAACACTACCCAACAAGGAAGGAATTTTTTAAATCGGACTCCTAGAAGTCGAGATATTGACAAAAATAAGATATACGTCTACGCTCCCTGGCGCAGAAACCATGCACTATTTTAAGAAGAAAATGTTTCTAAAAGGTTTGTCGACACGAGTAGTTCGGTCTACAAACGACGTTTTTTTCAATCGAGAATTTAGAAGCTCATATTTTGCTGTAAATACATCAGAAGCGGAAATTAAGATTTACGCCCCCTGGTGGCCAAACCATTTCTTACAAAAATTATAAATTATGTGCAAACGATTTCCCATTAGGAGCTGTATCCGGTGCAGAAAGAATTTTTCAAATCGGAGATTTAGAAGTAGAGATATAGGGGGAAACGCAATTTACCATTACGCCCCCTAGCGGAAAGAGTATGAATTACTTGAAAATTTTAAAATTATATGAAAAACATGTCACACGGAAAACACTATCCAACAAAGAAGGAATTTTTAAAATCGGACTCCTAGAAGTAGAGATATTGACAAAAATAAGGTATACATCTACGCCCTCTGGCTTAGAAACTGTGGGATATTTTAGGAAGAAAATATTCCGAAAAGGTTTATCGATGTGAGTGGCATCAGTCCACGAAAGAATTTTTCCAATCGATATTTTAGAAGCTCAGATTTTATAGCGAATACATCAGATGCAAAAATTAACACTTACGCCCCCTGGTGACCAAAGTATTCTTTACAAAAAATTGGAAATTATATGCAAAAAATTTTCCATTAGGAGATGTATCCGCTGAAAAAGGATTTTTCAAATCAGAGTTTTAGGAGAAGAGTTATCGGAAAAAATGTAATTTACTTTTACGCCCCCTAGCGGAAAATCTATGCGTAATTTGAAAATGAAACTATATCTAAAACACTCTTCGACATAAATGAAATCGAAAGATAAAAGAATTTTTTCAATCGGATATTTAGAAGCAAATATGTGGATTAAAACGTAATTTTGAATTCGACATCATTTGCATTTACGCCCCCTGGCGGCAAAATTGTGCATCGTTAAAAAAACGAAATAAAGGATCATCATTTGCATATTTCAAGCTTCCGAATGCAAAAAGAATTTTTCAAATCGGACTAATAGTTGCAGAGATAGCGTGGGTACAGACGGACGGACAAACCGATAACAGAAGCACGATCTTTTTTTACAAAAGACGTGCTAAAAAAGCTAGACCCGGCCTGTCCAGACCTCTAATAGGCGCTCATAGGGGGCTCAAGAAGGGCACTTGCCCTATCTTAGAAATCTGGCCAAGGCCGTAGCTTCCGGGGGGCGGTGCCCCTCCTAGGATGGTCATTCCAAGGTCGTAAATTCAGATGTAAAAAATAGAAACTGTAACCAAAAAAAAAAAAAAGTTACACCTTTCATTATTTTCTTTTTAAAGACTTTTGTTAGTCTCATGCAGTATTCCATGCAGTTAACCAGGGTGCAAAGTAACATACACTATGAGGTGTGAACATCTCATATCCATGAAGGGAATTTTAAAAACAGTGAAGAAGGCATAGAAAACAATATGCTGATAAGCCTAACCTCCGTGTCCTTTCCGAACATGTCGTTGACATGAAGAATTAATCATTTGTGCTGCGTGCGCCTTTCAGTCATTTGTCCTTTGAAGGTACTAAGGGACCGGCAGAAAATCGCGATATGACAGCCCAGAGCATTACAGAACCATCACTATTCTGCGCTGTTGAGAGCAGACAGTCTGAATTGTACGCTATGACGGTGTTCTCCACACGTAAACACGTCCTGCGGTTGGGAATAGTTTGAATGTGGATTCATCTGATCACATTACACGTTTCCATAAATTGGCAATCCAAATTGTATGCTTCTTGCACCACTGTCGTCGCCGTTGTGCATTCCCCCAGGTCACCAGAGATTTTGTAAAAGCAGCTCTGCCATTAATATCTTGCTTTATGCAGTTCCCTGCGCACGTACAGATTTAGCTCCGCACTAATAAGGACATTTTCCGGGCGCTCTTGTGTTTCGCAGACGAGATTCCGCCGTGAACTTGGACCCCGAAATTTTGGCACAAACGACAATTTAGGTCGATTCGGAAAGATCTTCGTTTGTGCTGTTTTGTGCCGTTTAATTTGACGTTTGTATTTGCATATATTTCTTTTGCTAGAGCTGCTCACATAATCGGAGGCAAGGTTCACGCTAGCCCCCGAATTGTTCCAAATAAGCTCCAAAACTTGCACAATAAATTAATGTCGTTTGTGCTTCCGTGTGGTTTCAAAAATTTTGTTTGTGCCATTATCCAATCCCAAACCGGTATTTTTGGTGGCACTTTACAGCACAAACGACAGAGGTTCCTTATGCATGTTTTGGCCGAAATCGGACAAACTTCGGAGGCTGGCGTGAACATAGCCCCCGGTCTTAAAAATTCATTTCTTGGAATGGGAGAATGGCACAAACGAAATGTTTGATATCACACGGAAGCACAAACGACATTAATTCTTCGTGCAAGTTTTGGAGCTTACCTTGAAAAATTCGGGGACTAGCGTGAACCTGGTCCCCGAAACTGAAAAAAAAAAAAAAAATTTCGAAATGAATATCCAGATACCTTGGCAGCATGCATGGATTTTGAATTCCCAAATCTGCTATGAGCTATGCAGCAATAAATTATGTAACTGAAATATTTAAATAATTCCCAGAATTGCAGGTATATCAGGCACCTACTTCGAACTTTTTTGTAACATATGTATCATATGTTTCTTTTTCCGAAAGTTAAGCTTTAGTAATCAAGAACTCACTGAAATAATCGATATTCATAATAAACACATGCATTTTTACTCTTCTTTTTTGCGTGGTCAGCGAGCCATATCCCATTATAACGTGTTGTCTGCGATTCAGAAAAGGCTGAAGACTCTGAAACAAAGCTGTTTTATTGAACTGATTTACCTTCGCTGTAAAACGAATGTAACGTAGGAAGAGATGCCATCGTAGTTAGGGTTTCACGAAACAATGCTTCTTAAACTGCGCACTAAGGACGACGCATGCGTAATAAACATGTGTGTCCTGTCACTATGGTTACTCCAACGACTACCGTTTTTTCAAGATTCGTGCCAAGGTCGAACGCAGTATTGCACATTTTTTATTAAAACATTCTCAGTTGTTTTCAGAGAAACTATGTACATGTAAAAGAAAAAAATGTGAAGATTGTTTAAAGCATTATGAAAAATGCAAATTTAGATGATGTGAATCCGTTTATTGGTGTAAATATGACATGGATGTTAAGTCAGATAATATCCGAAAACTTGAAAATTTCGTCGTCCTGGAGCAGGAATCGAACTCGCGTTTTCCGGATAGCACCAGTATGCTACCCACTACAATACCCAGAACGACCAAGTTTCAAGACTACGATTTTTTTTTTTTTTTTGAATGCAGGTTTAACGACCACCGTGAGCAACTCAATGGGCTATAAGCAGTCGCTCATCCCTAATTTTTGGGTCACTGGCTCCAGGGAAGGGAGAGAGCCAGTGCCGTAAGACAAACACAACATCCATGACTCACCGGGATTTGAACCCGGACCCCTTTCGGACGAACGATCAGAGGCCATCGCTTAGATCACTGCGGCACCGGGGCGGCCGATTAATTTGAGTATAACCGTAACAGCATTTTATAAATGTTATGAATGCCGGTTGCTTCGACTAGTGAATCTTGTGATGGTTATATTCAAATTAATCGGAAACTTGAGACTTGGTAGTTCTGGGTGGGGTAGTGGTTAGCATACTCGGACGCTATCTGGGAGACGCGGGTTCGATTCCCGCTCCAGGACGACGAAATTTTCAAGTTTTCGGATATTATCTGACTTAACATCCATGTCATATTTACATCAAAAAACGGATTCACATCTTTCAAATTTCTATTGTACAATGGGGTAATCCCGTATTTCATTCCTTGATATTTACTTCATTGGCGTTATGAAGATTTCGTATCATTTTTTCCAACACATGAATCTATCTCAACAACTACTGAAGTTAAAAATCTAGTAAATTTCGGTTTATGTAGTATTACTATAAAAGCATACCCAGAAAATTTAAGAGCTATGCAGTTAATAGTGTTTGAGAAAAAAGGTACATAATATACTAAAACTTATTTTTGTAAATTAAACAGAAATTCCTCCCACAAATGAGATTTCGATGTGACTACATACTATTGCTACATGTGTAAACGCTCTTCCTCTTCTACACTTAAACATAAATAAGGAAATAGGTATGGCTTGTCATGACGCAATTCGGCTTGTCCGCTATCCAACGTGAAACCGTCACTAGGCGGCGCTGGTGGCCTGACAAAGAAAATACGAATGCTGCGGCGGTAGCCATTAAGAAAGTGTGTGTCAACGCAGTGTCCTTTCCTTGACATCAGTGTTAGCGTATTTCTCTTAAATTTTATCATCAGTTATTTTAAGAAAATAAAGAAGTGACTTGTTGTGTTCATTATGCAAGTTTTACAGGCTCGTTGTTTCGTAACAAATATTTGGTGCAGCGACTAGAGAAAATGTAAAGACTAGAAGAAAATTTAAAATAAATATAATGTCACATATCTGCAACTCTAGCGAGTCATATCACAATTTACCTAACAAAATTATTAAGGCAGTAGAAAAGCTACCAAAAAATACAAGTTTGTGTTTTCGTTGCGAGGTGTTTACATCTATGCACTTCAATGTTCACTATAAAATGAATAGTCTCTATTGTGATAATAATGAGATAAAATTAAATGGCTGCCTCTTTTTATATTTATTTTATATTGTGCGTTACTTACTGTATATCAGCTCACTTTTGATTGCATTGCTGGTTTATTTAACTTTCAACAGAGTATTCGTTGGCGAAACCATATCTACTATCACCGTTGTTTACATATTCAGTTACGGTCTCTACTGCCTCCTAGTGGTCAAAACCTTTCAACAAGGAGGACACTTTTTCTCTAAGAGATCTCCCTAACGTACAGATCATATATATTACGTGGGTCTCGGTTGTGGGATGCAGTTTTCGTGAACGTTTAGCCAAGTCAAAGAGCAAAAGAGTGGGAAAGGTGCGTGTAAATGAAACATTTATTTTTTCATTTGGTGTGGTAGACATTTAATCGTTGTTGTTGTTTTATATGTTAGGCACAAATCACGTAGATTTGTGATATTTTGCATTTCTTCAGTCCAACGAAATGTGCACAACGTCGAATTTCCTTGTGGTGTAGAATCATTCAGAAGAAGATATAGGAGCCATTTCATAAAAACTGATGGTACTTATTTTGAGTTGGCAACAGTGCGAAGCCGCTCCGGTGGCGCAGTGGTCTAAGGCGTTGGCCTCTGATCATTCGTCCGTAAGGGGTCCGGGTTCGAATCTCGGTCAGGCATGGGTGTTGTGTTTGTCTTACGGAACTGGCTCTTTCCCTTCCCTGGAACCAGTGACCCTAAATTAGGGACGGGCGACTGCTTATAGCCCATTGAGTTGCTCACAGTGGTCGTTAAACCTCCAATCAAAAAAAAAAAACAGTGCGAAGGTGAAAAATAACCAGGCAGAAGACTAACTGAATTAAGGAAGTATCTAGGGCAACAGTTATTAGCCGTGGAAGACGTTTCTGGTTTTCTTATTGCGCAGTTGTTTAAGGTAGGTCTGCATTTTGCCATACAGCTTTGTAGGTGAGTGGTTCAGAGTTAAGAAGTGAAATACGTTGTACGATAAACTTTTCCTATCGTGTGGGTAAAACAGCTCCAGAAACAGTTGATTTAATGTAATAACCCAGCAAAAACAGTCTTGCTGGGCCAGCAGTGGGCCATTGCTGGCAGTCAGCACTGCCAGCAATGGCCCAGAACTATATTGCCGCTGCCGAACCGTCAATAAAATGTCTGGGCGGCCAACAGAAGGGCCAGCAGTTCAGGCCAACAGTTGGCACCCCATCAGTTGTCATATGCCACAACAGGGCCATCAGTGGTCCATCACAGGCAGTAGCTGCCACAAGTGGCCCTTCAGTGGCCCTGCAAGCACGTGCCATAAATGATGGCTAGCCTAATGTGGTCCGCTAGTGGCAGCCAGCAACCACGTGACGTAACTGGTGGCTTGCCGAATCTTGTCCGCCAATTACCCAGTAGTAGCCATACTAATAAAAAAAAAAAAAAAACAAGGACAACCGCAGTTTCCTAAAGCTACAATTTTTTTCTACCCTTACGAATCTTGTGAATTAACGCACTGCGCTGGAGAAATTTTCTCCACAGACCGGAAAAACGCCGTTTGCATCTGACTAGATTCGATCCTGGGCCGTTTGCGCGGAAGCCGCGCTCGCTACCGACCGGACTAATTAACGACGCTCGGACACGTGCTAGAAGCTATCTGTTTGGTATGCAATTTGTAATCGGAATGCTTCCCTCTTTCATTTTATAATATTGCGAGGTATTTTTCATAAAAGTCAGTTTCATATAACTGATAAATTAATTTTTTCAACGTAACGATAGTTTTTTTTTTTTTTTACCTTAAGGGAACTTCACTCATTTTCAAGGCGTGTACATACTTAGAGTCGCTTTCCAAAGTTTTGTACTGTCCTTGCCGTCTTGAAAAGAGATTGTTGAATAAATATATATTTACCCGGGTTCGTGTCACATTCTGTTACATTTTTAACGTTGTGTCTTTCCTTTCCGTTGTCCGAAGCTACATTTGTTTCAAAGAGTAAAAGATATTTTATTTTACTTCTCGTTATTTTTAGAAGCGAATTCCTCCCACCTCCCAGTCTTGTGTATTCAACCCATGGATGAGTACACCACATAGCGTTGCTTTTTTTTCTTTCAAATAATTAATAAATTTTGTACGCGTATAATTCTTTTTTTTTCTCAACAAACGCTATTTTAATGGTTTTTCAGGATATGTGTTTCAAGCGGTTTCAAATTTTTTCTTGTTATTCATCCACTCCATTCCATGAATTGTTATTCATGGGAATGGTGTGGGTGTATTTCATGGCTGTAATCTAGTATTTCACGGCTTAATCTGATATCTTCGTCTACGTAAAATTTCATTAGGAAATTAATTCGCCTCTCCACATATGGATTTTTTCTTAACATCCACTAAAATAACACGATGGCGATAGCGTCTTCTTCAACTAACTGGTACCATGAGAGGCACAGCAAGTGTTGCTTCTGCGCATGCGCAGTCCCGATGCTTCCACCTGCTGTTGGGGGTTGCATTGGTTGCCAGCAACGGGCCACTAGTGGCACTTGCTTGGAGGCCCATAATTCACGGCGATGCTGCAGGGCCATCAATGGCTCGCCAACTGATAGCGCTGCCACCAACGGACCACTACCGGGCCATGAGCGGCAGATTTCAGCCAGCAGTGACCCATCACTGCCAGCTGGTGGCCAGCAGTTTCCCAGCACTTGTGTTTTTTGCTGGGAAGCTTACAAATTTAAATGTTTGGGTGAGTCAACGATTTTTAGATGGCACCATGATTTCAAAAAAGGGCGTTTGTCGGTAGAATTCGCACCTAGGCTGGTCGACCTGAAAGTGCTGATACGGAGCGTATTATTAACACTGGGAAATCATCCAAGAAGGTCGACGAATGACGTGTGAAGACATAGCGGCGTCAACTAACATTTCAAAAACGTCGGCATTCCGCATTCTACGCGACAAGTTACTGCTGCATCGTGTGTCTTCCAGATGAGTATATCATCACCTGACGCGAGAATAATTGTTAGCCAGATTTCAAGTGTGTCATGAATGGAAACAAATGATTGCAAAGGATCCGAATTTTCTAAACACAGTAATAACTGCCGATGAAACATGGGTCCACTATTTCGAACCCTTAACAAAGCGCGCAACGAGTTTCTGGAAGCACACAGGCTCACCTCTTCTGAAAAAAGCCCGACAAACCAAATCAGCTGGGAAGGTGATGATGATAATGTTTTTTTAATCATGAAGATGTAGTCTACCAGCATGTCGTTCCTCCACAAATTACTGTCAATGCTGACTATTACATTTCAGTCTTGACGTGCAATTGCCGACTCACTGTCAACCATATTCTTTTTAGTTGTGTTCGCTTCCGTGACGTGCGATTTCACTTCTTTCATCATTCTCATTTGTTGAGCGAGGACGCAGCTACACTGCAGCGGCTTCTAGATGACCGCTGCGATACATTCGCTGTCTTTTCATTTTTACCCCTTCCGTCATTCTCATTTTTCACTTTTACTGAATCCGCCTGATTTTAAGAATTATACCACGTTTTTAATACTGTTTGTTTGATTGTCTTGTGTCTGGCGCTCGTTGGCCAAACATGGCCCTTGCGCCATAAAACTTCACCCATCAACCAACCAACATTTCAGTCTTGAAGCGTCTTCGATGGATACATATCGATTAAGCGACCGGAACTGGTAGGCAAGTGGGCCCTACACCATGATAACGCCCACCCACGTGTGGCTGCTTGTGTTCAACAGATTTTTAGGAATTGCAGTATTGAAATCATGCCACAGTCTGCCTACAGTCCTGATCACGCTCCGTGCGATTTCTGGTTCTTTCCAACAATGAAGGGGAATTTCCGTGGCGCAACATTCAGCACACATGCTGACGTTATTCAAGCTGTACAAGGGTTGGTTTCCTCAAAATGCCTTCGCCACAGGCTTTGAAAAGTGGATTGAACGATGGGACCGTTGCATATCATCCGAGGGAAGATAATTTGAGAAAGAGTAACATATATTTTGGTGTATCTATATTTCTTCATTTTGTGTGATTTTACTCTCAGTTTATGTGGAACGGTCGTTGTATAAAAATTTTAATTTGTTTAAATCTCATGTCAATAGAGAACAAGCATTGTTTAATAGTAAAAGACGAATGTGTTGCACCGGAGAGCCAAAACATTATAACCATCTGCCTATTATGATGTTTTATCTCCACGAGCCCCCAAAACGGCTCTTACCCAGCGAGGCATAGACACTACAAGATTTCTAAAGGTGTCTTGTGGTATCTGGCACCAACACCTTACCAGCAGATCCTTTACCTCTTGTACGTTACGTGATTCAGAAGCCGCACAATGGATATGCTGTTCCAACACAACCCACATATGCTCGATTGGATTGATATCTGAGGAATTTGAACTCCAGGGCAATACCTGGGAGTCTTCCTCATGTTCACCGAATTATTCTCGAAAAATCCCAGCAGAGTGGCAGGGCGCACTATCTGACTGATGTCTGATGAAGAAAGGTATGTGACGTCTATTCTACAGTCACTGCCAAAAGTCCTGCACCAGTAGACCTAAAGTCAATTTTTGATATTTGAAGTCAGGAATACATATTATGCATCAGTTTTAAGGAAATTTTATGTTGAATTCAAATATATTTGCAGAATGTTATTACCAGTAACAGAAGTGAAGTTACAAGCAAAAATGTGCAAGTGAGGAAACACAAATCCAGTTCTGAAAAAACGTTTGTGACCCTCTAATCCAATATAGCTTTCTCCGACATCCGCTAGTGAGATATAAAAGGATGTAGAAACGTCTGCCGACTTAGACCGCGGGTGGTCTAGTCGGCAGACGTTTCTACAGCCTTTGGGCCGCGAGTGGCCTAGTCGGCAGACGTTTCTACAGCCTATGGGCCGCGAGTGGCCTAGTCGGCAGACGTATCTACAGCCTTTGGGCCGCGGGTGGCCTACTCGGCAGACGTTTCTACAGTCTTTGAGCCGCGAGTGGCCTAGTCGGCAGACGTTACTACATACAGCCTTTGGGCAGCGGGTGGCCTACTCGGCAGACGTTTCTACAGCCTTGGGGCCGCGGGTGGCCTAGTCGGCAAACGTTTCTGCAGCCTTTGGGCCGCAGGTGGCCTTGTCGGCAGACGTTTCTACAGCCTTTGGGCCCCGCAGGTGGCCTTGTCGACAGACGTTTCTACAGCCCTTCGGCCGCGGGTGACCTACTCGGCAGACGTTTCTACAGCCTTTGGGCAGCGGGTGGCCTACTCGGCAGACGTTTCTACAGCCTTTGGGCCGCAGGTGGCCTACTCGGCAGACGTTTCTACAGCCTTTGGGCCGCGGGTGGCCTACTCGGCAGACGTTTCTACAGTCTTTGGGCCGCAGGTGGCCTAGTCGGTAGACGTTTCTACAGTATTTGGGCCGCGGGTGGCCTTGTCGACAGACGTTTCTACAGCCTTTGGGCCGCGGGTGGCCTTAGTCGGCAGACGTTTCGACAAGCTTTGGGCCGCAGGTTGCCTACTCGGTAGACGTTTCTACATCCTTTTGGTCGCAGGTGGTCTGTGGCCCGGTGGTGGCCTTAGTCGGCAGACGTTTCTACAGCCTTTGGGCCGCGGGTGGCCTACTCGGCAGACGTTTCTACAGCCTTTGGACCGCGGGTGGCCTTGTCAGCAGACGTTTCTACAGTCTTTGGGCCTCGGGTGGCCTTGTCTGCAGACGTTTTTATAGCCTTTGGGTCACAGCCTTTAAGCCACTGGTGACCTAGTCGGCAGACGTTTCTACAGCCTTTGGGCCGCGGGTGGCTTAGTCGGCAGACGTTTCTACAGCCTTTGGGTCGCGGGTGGCCTAGTCGGTAGACGTTTCTACTGCCTTTTGGCCGCAGATGGTCGGGGGCCGGTGGTGGCCTAGTCGACAGACGTTTCTAACGCCTTTGGGCCGCGGGTGGCCTTGTCGGCAGACGTTTCTACAGCTTTTGGGCCGCGGGTGGCCTAGTCGGCAGCCGTTTCTACAACCTTTTGGGTCGCAGGTGGTCTGTGGGCCGGTGGTGACCTAGTCGGCAGACGTTTCTACAGCCTTTGGGCCGCGGGTGGCCTTGTCGGCAGACGTTTCTAATAGCCTTTGGGTTACAGGTGGCCTTTACGCCACTGGTGACCTAGTCTGCAGACGTTTCTACAGCCTTTGGGCCGCGGGTGGCCTAGTTGGTAGACGTTTCTACAGCCTTTTGGCCGCAGATGGTCGGGGGCCGGTGGTGGCCTAGTCGGCAGACGTTTCTACAGCCTTTGGGCCGCGGGTGGCCTTGTCGGCAGACGTTTCTACTGCCTTGGGCCGCAGGTGTCCTAGTCGGCAGACGTTTCTACAGCCTTTGGGCCGCGAGTGGCCTAGTTGAAAGACGTTTCTACAGCCTTTGGGCCGCGGATGGCCTACTCGGCAGACGTTTCTACAGCCTTTGGGCCGCGGGTGGCCTAGTCGGCAGACGTTTCTACAGCCTTTGGGCCGCGGGTGGCCTTGTCGGCAGACGTTTCTACAGCCTTTGGGGCCGCGGTTGGCCTTGTCGGCAGACGTTTCTACGGCTTTTGGGTCGCAGGTGGCCTTTAGACCACTGGCGACTTAGTCGGCAGACGTTTCTACAGCCTTTGGGCCGTGGGTGGCCTTGTCGGCAGACGTTTCTACAGCCTTTGTGGCCGCGGTTGGCCTTGTCGGCAGACGTTTCTACGGCTTTTGGGTCGCAGGTGGCCTTTAGACCACTGGCGACCTAGTCGGCAGACGTTTCTACAGCCTTTGGGCCGCGGGTGGCCTTGTCGGCAGACGTTTCTACAGCCTTTGGGCCACTGGTGGCCTACTCGGCAGACGTTTCTACAGCCTTTGGGCCGCGGGTAGGCCTACTCGGCAGACGTTTCTACAGCCTTTGGGCCGCAGGTGGCCTACTCGGCAGACGTTTCTACAGCCTTTCGGCCGCGGGTGGCCTACTCGGCAGACGTTTCTACAGCCTTTGGGCCACTGGTGGCCTACTCGGCAGACTTTTCTACAGCCTTTGTGCCGCGGGTGTCCTACTCGGCAGACGTTTCTACAGCCTTTGGGCCGCGGTTGTCCTACTCGGCAGACGTTTCTACAGCCTTTGGGCCTCGGGTGGCCTAGTCGGCAGACGTTTCTACAGCCTTTGGGCCTCGGGTGGCCTAGTCGGCAGACGTTTCTACAGCCTTTGGGCAGCGGGTGGCCTAGTCGGCAGACGTTTCTACAGCCTTTGGGCAGCGGGTGGCCTACTCGGCAGACATTTCTACGTCCTTTGGGCCGCGGGTGGCCTGGTCGGCAGACGCTTCTAAAGCGTTTGGGCCGCGGGTGATCTAGTGGTCAGCGTTCGTTACTGCCATGGAGATAACTTCAGGTTCGATCCTGTGCAGGTACGAACGTTCGAACCGCTGAATACCCGCCGTGCGTCGGATGGACACGTTAAGCTTTCGGACCCGGGGTACTGGCCCCCAATAATAAATAAGGGCGTCTTCCTCTCTCTTTCTACCTCACTTTCGTGTCACTTTCCTATCGGACACTCTAGCCCAAGTCTCCTAGCTTCCTATTTCTAAGGGTTGTTTAAGATCTGGGGTCAGACACTCCCTTCCTAAAATCCTCTACATATGATCTGATCTTCCGAATTAGAACGCAGCTGCTTATAGTCAAGATATCAAGTTCTCATGCGGAATGAGTCAATCATAAAAGCTTAAGGTAGCAGTCTTAAAAGCACGATAATTAAAACACTACGCAGGCTTCCGATGAAGTGACGAACTTATTTATTGTATAACTTATACAATAAATACGTCCTTCACTTCATCGGAAGCCTGCGCAGTGTTTTAATTCATTTATCGTGCTTTTAAGACTGCTACTTTTATGATTACTTGTACTCAGTTGAATGAAGTTTATGCAGTTTCCTGGTGATATTTGAATTTCGGAATGTCAAAGACCCGAAAATTGGTTATGCCTCTTCATACCAGAGCAAAAATTATTACTTTGGATGAATTTGGATTCAGTAGTCATAAAATTGCTGTTAAATGTCGCTGTGATCATTCCACTGTCTTGCGCACCATCAAAAGAGTTGCAGAAACTGGATGTGTGGGAAACAGAAAAAGAACAGATCGACCAAGGCTGTGTACTGAACGTCATGTTCGCATGTTGATTCGTCGTTCCTTCAAATCAAGGCTTAAAACAGCCACTGATTTAAGAAATGAGTGGAAGAATGAAGTAGGTATTATTGCATCCGCACGTACAGTTCGTCGTAGGCTACAAGAACATGGACTGGCTGCACGAAAAACTGCGCAAAAACCTTTTCTTGCTGAACAACAACGGCTCAAAAGAATTGATTGGGTCAAGGCACACAAGATTTGGACTGTTGATGAATGGGAAAATGTTATTTTCAGTGATGAAACAACTGCTACTATTTCCGCTATAATGGAAATAATTATGTACGTCATCGGGCTGGTGAACGATATAAGGCGTGCGGCACCCAGCCAACAATCAACCACACACAATTGATGTTATGGTCCTGTATTTCAGCCAGTGGTGTTGACAGTCTGTACATTGTTGATAGCCCATTGGATGGATCGAAGTATGTGGATATTTTGTAGTCCAAACTGCTACCACCTGCACAAGACATGGGTTTGCAGAAATTTATCTTTCAGGATGATAGCGCGTCATGTCATCGGTCAAAGTTGGTTAACGAGTGGTTTAATCGAAAAGTTATAAGAAAACTTCAGTGGTTGGCCCAGTCGCCGGATCTCAATCCCATAGAGAATCTGTGGGTGAGATTGAAGCAAAAGATCTGTAAACAAGTACCCACATCTAAAACAGCATTAATTGAGTCTAAGAGTCGTATGACACCTTGTTATCACCAATGAACAACTAGAGAAGTTCATTAGTTTCATGCCCAGAAGATGCCCTTTGTTACTAAGAAACCGTATTATCCAATTAAATATTAAAGTGTATGATGCTTCTTAGTAACTTATTTCAAGTGTCCCGCAAGTTTCAATAATGTACTGTACAGTAATTTCACGTTAAATGCATTGTACACTAATTTCACAAATTCCACTATTTTTTGATTTTTATAACTAGACGCTGTACTTTTGCTTATAACTTCACTTCTTTTACTGGTAATAGCATTCCGTACACGTTTTTGAACGCAGCATAAAATTTCCTTTAAACTGATGTATAATATGTATTCCTGACTTTACCATTACGCTGTACAGTGTGTAAATTGACTTCAAACATCAAAAATTTACTTTCGGTTTACTGGTGCAGGACTTTTGGCCACGATTGTAATTTAACTTTCCATTTTACTTTCTTTCTCCATCTAAATTTGAATTCATTCTATTTAGCGTTTTCAGAACTCAACCGTTATATCTTCTCTCTCGGAAGAGTATGGTTGGCAACACCTTGAGTTCAGAATGTATGACGTATATTTGTGTTTGATGTAAACTGGAATATATTTAATGTGTGGGCAGCAGTAAAATGATGGTGGAAGTTATAATGTTAATTGTCGAAGAAACGTTGTCTAATTGAAGTTCGAGCTATTTGAAGGCTGTGTGTTATATTCTAGTGCTGTTGTTGTTGTTTTTAACCAAGTGTTATTATTATTATTAACTGACGTTTGTTTGATTAAGATAGTTGTGGTTACGTCTTATTAAAGTGCCAAAGAATTGGTGGCTGAATAAAGACTTATCGTAGGTAACTGTTTCTCGACGTATTCTTGAATGACGCCGGTTTCACTGTGGGTGAAGTATTTGAGAACGGATTTTTATAGTGTTCAGTCAGCTATACTTACACAAACAGTACAGGTTCTATTAAAAGGTAATATCGTTGCCATGAAAGGATATATCTGGCCTGCAATGATGTTTACGTAGATGTTAGAGGTCATAGTCTCCTGCACATAAGTGACTGGACCCACGCTTTCCCAATAGAACGTTGCCCAAAGGATAAAACTCCCCAAACCTGTTTGTTTTTGTCGTAAGTTACATCCTGGTGCCAATACTTCCCCAGGCAAGCGATTGATTGATTGATTGGAGGTTTAACGACCACCGTGAGAAACTCAATGGGCTATAAGCAGTCGCCCGTCTCTAATTTAGGGCCACTGGCTCCAGGGAAGGGAGAGAGCCAGTGCCGTAAAACACCACAACATTACATTATTCTACTAACAAAGCTGCCCGAAAAACTGAATCATTAATTAACAACGATAATTTAAAACATAAGTAAACAGAAATCCATATCTATTAAAGTGCAAGAACATTTCAAAAACACTGCAAGAAAAAAGGAAACCAACATCAACGAATACATCTGAAACATCTCTACACATCAAAGACACTATCGTCAACCACATTATATCTCTTTATGTAAGCTTTAACATCCTCTATACGTTTATAGTATGTTTCGTAATAAGTGTCCAAAAGTTCAGGAACAGGATTTTCGCAATTATCCAATTCAACACGGTATCCAAACGATGTACAATAGCATTTAACTTATACATATTTAACTCGTAAAACTCCGGAGTGAGTGGACATATCTTTTTATTAGGCACAAAACAATTTTCAATTCGAAAAATTCCAAAGTTTCGTCATAATCAGGGCAAGATGCAGTAAGTTCCATGACAAGACGATACCGTGATGGCTTATCTCTCTCTTCGTCAAAATCAGGATCCAGGAGAAAATAAAGATCTACACGAGGGATAAATTCCGGTAGAAGATAGTCTTTAGCTTTGCTCCGTTTTAACGGATCACCACTTGAATCAGTGCGGGGCAGTTTAAATGTCGAAGCTGAACTTGAGTTCTCTGCAAGATTCTGCAATGCTACTGAACATTTATGTAAGTCAACAATGCTCAAAGTACCAAAATTTGCTGTTGTCTGAATCCCAGGATCCAAAGAAGTCGGCATTTCAATCAATGTCTTCTCTATCGGCTCGACCAGATCAACCACTGGCGTTTCACAAGTCTCAGCCACGGTAGAAACCAAATCAACGACTTGTGAAATATCATGTTCTAAATCCGATCTTTCTTCAGGTACAGCAATTCTTTCCTCATGGGAATAAGATAAACTCTTTCTTAGGGGTGGCCTATGTACATATGTGCATTTATCACAGATGTGACCTCTTTCATTGCAAGGGTAACAAAAAATTCCTGTATAAATATTAAACGTGAAATTATGAGAATCCATTACAATTTCAACCTCTTTCGGACAAGTCTGAAGAGCTGATTCATTCGAGAAGATAACCCGAAGAGTCAGATTCAACCCACCAACATGACAATAATTTGAAGATTACGGGGCTTCTATAACTCTATGAACTGGTCCTACCACCCGGCTAAACTCAGAAAGAAGAACTATCAACGCAGAATCCGGTACCTCAAGTGGCACCGGAGACAAAGTTACAGTGATCGGTCGTTCACGTACATAAGCAGGATACAAAATTTGATGATTTATAGAAATCCCTTGCTTTAAAACAAGATTACAATCGGCACTATTTATAAACAACACTGATAAACCACGTTTACTACGACCGATTCCTTTAATTGCTTCTCTCGGCACTCGTTCCTTTAAAGCTTCCAAATATGCAGGTAACGAGGTCTGTGGCAACGCATGGAAAATAATAGTTTTCTCAGAAAGATCATGAAAATCTTGACATACCTTGGAATCCTTTTCGAAAGTAAGACGAAACCGATTTCCCTGGCACTCAATCTCTGAAGCGTAGCGCTGATCACTCGTGCTAGCAGAATTCTCCATGGCAACCACCGATGCCCAAGTGCTATTTCCCGTCTCCATAGCAACACCCTCCTGCATCCTTATCGCCGAAGAAACACTTTCAGCAGGGACACGCGAAGACAAACTCTGTTGATTTCCAAGACCGGTTTGACGAGTTGGATTCTTATCTCTTGAGAAGCTCGGGTCAATCCTCATGGCAACCCTCTCAGAGGTCACAGGAGAAACACTCGGCGATGTCTTATCAGTAGATCTCGCTCCACGTGGAACAGCTTCCTCTCGGTGGGCACATGTAACATGGCTGGCAGATATCGCCATTTGCAGAACTCTTCAACGGAAAGAACAACCACAAAATAAAACTCTCCGTATAACCAAACTATAACACCCAGCGCTCTCACACTTCGTCAAAAGAAGCACGGAACATTCATGAACACGTCAAGCCACCATAAACCATCCCACATACGATATTTCCACATAAACACTCGCAAAATGTGAGAGCTCGACACACACGACACACGACGAAACTAATAGCAATAGGGAAACCTAAGGCAAGCGACGCACACGTGCTCAGCCGTCCACATGCTGCAACACGAAACAAAGTTCATCGGACCAGATGGCCTTTTTCCAATCATTGAAGGTCCAGTTTCGATATTCGCATACCCATTGTAGGAGCTTTTGATGATGAATCGAGGTTAGTATGGGCATTCGGAGCGGCCTGTGGTTACTCCTCCGCATTTTCAACAGGATTCGATGAACTGTGTATTGTGGCTAATTCCTTCCGTCACGAGCATTCAAATGACCGATGAGTTGTATCATAAGGGACAGCATTCGCTCACCTCTAGCATCGAGAAGCCATGGTCGGCTCACGCCCTACCTGCGGTTCGTGGATTTTTCCTCCTCGGACCACTTTCTGATGGTACTAACCTCGGCTAACAGTGAGCACTCCACAAGACTTGTCCTCTCGAAGATGCTCTGATCCAGTCTTCTGGCCATTAAAACTTGGCCTTTGTCGAACTCGCTTGAGTCCACTTCCTTTCCTATCTGAAGAACAAGAATCAACTGATTAGCTGAGCTTGGCCCCCACCTTGTTTCCGGATAGTGGTTCTTCTCACCTCACACCATTTTTTGAAGGTCCTAACCTCGGTTGACCGTGAGCACTCTACAAGACTAGTCTCGGAAATACTCTGACCCAGTTTTCTGGCCATTAAAACTTGGCCTTTGTCGAACTTTCTCGAGTCCACTGTTATACCTATCTGAAGAACAAGTATAAGCTGATTAATAGAGCTTGGCCCACACCTTGTTTGCGGATTGTGGTTCTTGTCATCTCATATCATTTTTGGAAGATACTAATCTCTGCTGACCGTGAGCACTCCACAAGACTTGTCTCGGAAATGCTCTTACCCAGTCTTCTGACCATTAAAATTTGGCGTTTTCGAACTCGCTTGAGTCCACTTCCTTTCCCATCTGAAGAACAAGAATCAACTGGTTAACTGAGCTTGGCCCCCACCTTGTTTCCGGATAGTGGTTCTTCTCACCTCACACCATTTTTTGAAGGTCCTAACCTCGGTTGACCGTGAGCACTCTACAAGACTAGTCTCGGAAATACTCTGACCCAGTTTTCTGGCCATTAAAACTTGGCCTTTGTCGAACTTTCTCGAGTCCACTGTTATACCTATCTGAAGAACAAGTATAAGCTGATTAATAGAGCTTGGCCCACACCTTGTTTGCGGATTGTGGTTCTTGTCATCTCATATCATTTTTGGAAGATACTAATCTCGGCTGACCATAAGCACTCCACAAGACTTGTCTCGGAAATGCTCTGACCCAGTCTTCTGGCCATTACAACTTGTCCTTTTTCGAACTTTTTGAGTCGACTACCTTTCCCATCTGAAGAACAAGTATAAGCTGATTAATAGAGCTCGGTCCACACCTTGTTTGCTGATCGTGGTTCTTGTCATCTCAGACCATTTTTGGAAGGTACTAATCTCTGCTGACCGTGAGCACTCCACAAGACTTGTCTCGGAAATGCTCTTACCCAGTCTTCTGACCATTAAAATTTGGCCTTTTTCGAACTCGCTTGAGTCCACTTCCTTTCCTATCTGAAGAACAAGAATCAACTGGTTAGCTGAGCTTGGCCCCCACCTTGTTTCCGGATAGTGGTTCTTCTCACCTCACACCATTTTTTGAAGGTCCTAACCTCGGTTGACCGTGAGCACTCTACAAGACTAGTCTCGGAAATACTCTGACCCAGTTTTCTGGCCATTAAAACTTGGCCTTTGTCGAACTTTCTCGAGTCCACTGTTATACCTATCTGAAGAACAAGTATAAGCTGATTAATAGAGCTCGGCCCACACCTTGTTTGCTGATCGTGGTTCTTGTCATCTCAGACCATTTTTGGAAGGTACTAATCTCTGCTGACCGTGAGCACTCCACAAGACTTGTCTCGGAAATGCTCTTACCCAGTCTTCTGACCATTAAAATTTGGCCTTTTTCGAACTCGCTTGAGTCCACTGCCTTTCCCATCTGAAGAACAAGAATAACACAGATTAACAGAGATCAGTATCATGTGACGTTTATACCGTTTTATGATCTTCACACGCGCCGTCCTTTACCTGTAGTTGCTTCTATTTGCATAAAGTCTCACTGGTCATAATGGTTTTGCTCTTCGGTGTATATTCCAGGTACATTAAAATCACTACTGACTATCAGGTAATAATTCATCCCCAAAGGCTTTCCGGACCAATATCTCAAGTAACAGACGTTATTTCTTTCTTTCTTTTTATTGCGCTGTTTTAGGCTTCCAACGGAATCCGTATATCATGAAAGGATTCTGTTCACAAAAACCTAGGGATATACAGCCTAGCATATTACTCTAATATAAAAATGGTCTCAGCGCTGGCTCCTGACTATTCGTACGAGATGGGCCCGGATTCGAATCTCGGTGAGGCATGTTTGTCTTACGGCACTGGCTCTTTCCCTACCATGGAACCAATGACTCTAAATTACGAATGGGCGACTGCTTATATCCCACCGAGTTACTCACGCCGGTCGTTAAAACTTAAATTAAAAAAAAAGTACGTAGTAGCCGTATGCTTCCCAAGGAATCTCCACTTTCGTAAACACCTTTCTTGTATGACGCTTGGGTTTCGACAAGAACTGAAAATCGACGTGATTATGAAGAAATTCTCGAAAACTACTTTATCAAAAATATAAGTGATTTTTTGGATTAATTTTACCTAAAAGATATCCCTTCTCCAGTGGCACATTTGTCTAGGAGCTGGCTTCGTACCATTCGTCCGAGTTCGAGAACTGATGAGGAAAGAGTAAAGTGCTTTCCTCATGACACTGAACCTCACCCTCCTTCACGGAATCAGCTGCCTCAAATTAAGAACAGCCGACTGCTTATAGCAATCAGAGCTGCTCACCGTATATGGTTAAATCCCGAAAAAAAATTGACCTCCTTCGCGTTTGGAGCGCGTGTTTCTAAATGGGAATTTCATTGATACCTGATAAGTTAGTATAATCATACAAGGCATTGATTATGATAAGCTTTCCAACATACCAGGAATCATTACTCAACTTATTACTCAAGTTATAAAGATAATGGCTGTATAATAAATTTCGCTCCTGTGTCCTGGCCTTTGACCCCATTTCGATGATGTTAAACAGACATGATTCAGCATACCTCTGGAATGACATACTAAAGTTTAGTCACAATCGAAGCATTTTTAGTCACGTTATGGGGATAATAGCTGTGGAATAAATCTCGCTCCTGTGCCCTGACATTTGACCCCATTTCGATGATATTGAACAGAAAAGATTCAGTACACCTCGGAAAAACATACTAAAGTTTTGTCACAATAGATGCATTTTTAGTCAAATTATGAGGATAATGGCTGTGAAATAAATCTCGCTCCTGTGCCCTGACCTTTGACCCCTTTTCGATGATATTCAACGCAACCAGTTCAGTATACCACCAGAATAACATTATAAAGTTTTTATCGTAATCGAAGCATTTTTACGTACGTTATGGTGCATAACGGCGATGGAATCGATTCCACTCCTATGTCCTGACCTTTGACCCCATTTCGCACATTTTCAATAGGATTCCTTCCCAGGCTGTTCCTTACCACATACTAAAATTTCATCGAAATCGAACCATTCATACACGAGGTATCGTGCGGACGGACAGACAGACAGACAAAGCTGGAGCATATATGCTTCTTCATCCTGTAGTTGGAAAGCGTAAAGGACACTAAAAAATACGTTATCTGTAAAAATTCGCAGTCTAATTCAATACGTCGTCCGCAAAAGAAGTATGAAAGCAGCACACTGCCGGGGTGGCCGATTTTTCAGAGTCGTATGTTTCTGACTAGTCATTCGAGTTGATCCCGGGTTTGACACCCGGATGAGGTATAGGTAACGTGTTTATCTTAAGGCTCATGCTTTATCCTTTCCCGGAAACCAATGGCCTCAGATTAGGTACGAATGACTGCTGGTATCCCTTTCAGTTCTCATGGTGGTCGTTAAACCTCAAAAATAAAAAATAAAAAATAAAAACCAGCACACGTCCTGAAAATGTTTAGGTAATAAATTATTTAGTAGTACCGAATAATTTGCTTTATGACAGTACGTTTTTAATAAAGATAAATATTACTTACTTGCTGAAGCAAATTTGATCCCGATATGCAGATGATACAAATTCTAGAAAAGTACGAAGCTATCAGGTACAAATATAGACCACTAACACCTAACCCTCGAAGATACCACTTCTCATCCTTTGTTAGGAGGCTATAGAAACTGCATCCTAAAATTATTGGGCTAAGTATTACAAATGACAAAAGGGTTGGTGCAAAAATGTCATCCACCGTGTGCACTAGTCTGCGAACTTCTGAAAACTTACGTGTCCATGTCCGAAAACCTGCTGTTTTCAATGCCTCTAACTTCGCCAGTGCTTGCTTTCTGGATTCACTAAATGCAAGCGATAACTTTCTGAAAATTAACCACAGAAACAAATCCGTCAAGTTGCAAATCACAACGGAATATGTGTACGAGATTGCCTGGACACTTACGAAGGTCTTAGGAAACGATCGTACGTAAGTTCTTATATTTCGAGGAAGATATAAGAAGTAAATTTCATTGCAAGAAGATGTTTTAGAGAAGCCTTTAGAATATAGTCTCCGGACCACAGTGCACTGAACATTCCATTGGAAAACCGTCTGAATCACACTTAGCAGTAAAGTCAAGAAAGTAACGCCGTAAATTCTGAAACACAAATTATACTCGACGCGTATTTTCACTCGGTGTTGTGCTAGGAAATCAGATATCTTTTGTCGGTTGAGAAGAAAGTTGCTCTGGTAGCACAGTGAGAGTAATTGGATACTGAGAATGGGAAACAGCATTAAAGCTGTGGACATACTCACTGGGCTACAGAATATCATAAAGGACGCAGAACACAAAAGACAGACAAAAACTGCACACTGACCAACGCAAAGAGTGATAGAGTATAGCGTCCACATTAAACTCATCTGATTTGATCTACAGTTCCTTAATGGCAAACAACCAAATAGCTTCAGGAAAACTTTCATGTGGTGAGATGATGTATCCAAGCATTCTTTCATTGTAGTTACCATTTTATTGTCTGCCTTAGTTAGGACTTTTTTCCTTCTTAATGGCATCGTCGTTACTGTTCTCATGCAAGATTTGCAGTTATTTCTTATAAAAAATACATGGTTCTCAATTTCGAAGTACACAAAGACCTATGCAACTTTTTTGTTCAGTTGGATTTGATCTTACGTGCTAAACGTTAGAGCACTGAGATTAATTTTTTAGTAGATTTTCACATGCAAAAAAACCAAGTTCTTGTTTTTCTATGCATAACAGTTTACAATTTGATTTCAGATATTAGTAAGTATGCATACACCAACAGTTCAACTTTCAAGCTCTTCATCAACACCCTCGAAGCATCTTGGTGCAGTTAAGTACTGATGCTCCAAATGATACTAGGTTGGACTACAGCTATTTCATTTTAATAACATTAACTTAATTGTTATTCTTAATAAGAAACCATTTTTAAACACCTGGAGTTAGATATCAGACATCCCAGTACTGAAAAGATTTTAGAAGAAAATTTTCGGTTTACAAGATGAAAATACAGACTTACCGAGTTATCAATCTAGAAAACAGAATGCGTTTTACATCGTACGTTTTCAACCATACGTGCCAGGTTTTTTTTATAATAAAATCACTTTTTCTTTTATATCTGACGATGAAATTGTCAGCTTGTCTTTTATTGTACGTGAAACTTTTGATTGAGAAATTTGTCCTATCTATTAAAAGAAATTCTTCTAAAAGTTTAAATGTATCATCTGTTATAACTTTCCAATTTACAATGGTGCCTGTAAAACCAAATGCAGATGTGTCCACACTTTTGACATTTGCGTCTTCCAGATGATTTTACTAAGGCTACGTGAAAAACATGAAATTTTTGCAGAATCTTTTTCCACTGCTTATTATATTTCTTACTGAAAAAATACTTTGTGGCTTACATTAATTTCTCTGTAGGGTGAGAATGTGAATTTGTTCCTGCATTCCATGTGTTAAAATTAGATTGATTTGTTTCTGATACAAACGCATAGACTGCAGTTTTGCAAAGTACGCTATGTCGTACAATTTTCTATGAATTTCTCGAGTTTCTTTACTGAAAAAGGCTTTCATGATGCGCCATTTTAGTGCAACAAAAGCAATATTGTCGTGCACATTAATACTTTAAAATATATTTCCAGTATTTCAGTGAATTATTTATAACACAATAATGGGGGTTTTGTTATTTAAACATTGTTATGCACGGTATAGAGATGTACTCTATGAACTTTCTGCAGGAAGCCAACTTTTGAAAATTCTTATTTTCCACTGTAGCACCGCAATATCTATAGCTTTTCGAAGACATCGTTTTGATTAGTTTAAGAACACAGTTAAATGTTTCCTATACCTTTTGACGGTGTAAAAGTTGCTGCAGAGATTAAACAAGCCTTGTCCCTTTAATCACAGCAAGAACTAAGGTCACGTGTCTGATCTTGAATGAAAGATTTTAGTAAACAAATAAAAAAACCCACTGTGGTCTTGAAAACACTATGAAATGCTCACGTTCATCATATAATAGATCAGCTATTTTTATGTATTATTTGCGATAGCGAACGGAACTGAAACACCAAAGTGAATCCTTAATCCTCACAGCTTATCAATGTGTGGCAAATCTATCAGCACTCTTAACCAATTATGGAAACATTCACAAAATTTCAGCCTTTCCGATATTTAAACGCACATGTATAAAATCGTCATTCACAGTTTTCAAATATAAGAGTTACGTTCATTTGGTTGAAATTAAGCACATCAATTCATTTCCTTTTTCCGAAAAAGAACTTTACTGATACTTCAACTTTACTAAGTTTCCATCTTTCGACTAATTGAGGAGATCCTGTGCTTTATTCAGTTAGTCGGACGTCATAAAATGATATACTTTCAGATGAAACCCTTCAGCTTTATAAGCAAGAAATAGAATTTTTCCTGGTCTCACTGGAAGTCAATATTTTTGTCTAAGAAAGATGAATCTAATTTCACCATTTCCGTGACGATCGAAATTAGTTTACCTAGAGTATCTGCTATCGTGACAGTAATTACCCAGAAGGCGCATGTTTGTCTCGTTGCAAATTTTCTTTACCCAAACAAAGGCACTAAGTCAAGAAATAAAATGATTTTAACATATCCCAGGCCAGAAGGGAAGTAAACTTTACCACGCAAATGCGGTCTTTTCCCATCTGTGGCTCGAATGTCTTATGGAAAATTGCCAGAAGCACTTACTTGATTTTATAACAACACTTTCTAATAAAAAATATTATTGACCATTTTTTCTCATCAGTTTCCTGATTACTAGGTGACAGTAACCAACACTGCATAAATTTTCAGAATATAGTTAAAGACAGTTTTAAAATACTGTCCATTGTTAAAGGCTGTCTTTAAGGATGAGATACATTTTGACCAGCCAAAACTGGAAAATGCAGCTTCACAGCAGTGCTGAGTTTGAGCTCAATTTTAAGAACCCGAGCCCGAAGCAAGGGCTCGAGTTGACATGCTTCTTGAGAGCCCAAAGTATGTCAACTCTAGTTCGAAGCATGTCAACCTGAGCCTGAAGCATGCCAACTCGAATGGGAAGCATGTCAACCCGAGTCCGAAACAAGTCCATCCGAGCCCGAAGCATATCGACCAGAGACGAAGCAAGTCAGACTGAGTCCGAAGTATATCAACTTGTGTTGGAAGCATATCAAACCGAGCCCGAAGCAAGTCAGTCCGATCCCGAAGCATGTCAACTCGAGTTCGAAGCATGTCAACCCGAGCCCGAAGTAAGGCAGCCCGAGCCCGAAGCAAGTTAATCCGACCGAATCATTAAACTCAAGTTGAAAGCATGTCAACCCTCGCACGAAGCAAGTCAGTCCAACCCGAAGCATATAAACCCGAGCCCGAACCAAGTCAATACGTCCCCAAAGCAAGTCAATTCGAGCTCGAAGCAAGTCAAACCGAGCTCAAAGCATGTAAATTCGATTTCGAATCATGTCAACCCGATCCCGAAGCAAGTCAGTCTGAGCCCGAAGCATGTCAGCCCGAGCTTGAAGCATATCAACCTGAGCCCGAAGCAAGTCAATCCGAGTCCTAAGCATGTAGACCAGAGCCCGAAGTAAGTCAGCCAGAGGCCGAAGTATGTCAACTCAAATTGGAAGCAAGTCAACCCGAGCCCAAAGCAAGTCAATCCGAGCCCGAAGCATGACAATCTGAGCTCGTCGGAGCCCAAATGTCATGTTACAAATTATAGCTCGGGTGAGAGCGATCCCGAAAACTATGACTAACCAATTCACGCATTAAAAAAATAATCTCTCCAGATTTCCACTCTTTCCTCCCTCTCTGATACTAACCCATACCTTTCTCAACTTCTGAGTTGGAAAGGGATCCCTATCTCGCTCTATAGTATAACGGCATGATTTTTTAACCATTCATTTCCTTCTGAAATGCTTCTGGGGCCGGATATCCGGAAAGATCGGGTAGCGCTGCAATCTACGTACGTTGTTCAATAGAATTTGCATGGAGCTGCTGCGTGGGGCCAAGGGGGATTTTGTCGGCATGCTATCTACTATTTATAGCCCTTGAAGAAGAAAAAGCTTTTCGTTCTCCACAGAAATCCGCTAATGTATGGGTTAATATCAGAGAGGGAGGAAAGTCTATGCATTTGCTACCGAAGCCTCGAATAAATAACCCACCCGAGTCCCCACTTTTAATGTATATAGAAGAATTCTCTTTACAAACTAGAAAGTGTAAGAAAAGTCTCGTTAGCTAAATCATACACAATCTCATTTAAAAGCAAAAAAGGAAGTTCTCCCTCTCAAAGCCCGAGCCCGAAAAGCCCGAACCACAATAAATGTTACGCAGTCAGAGCCCAGTTCGGGCCCGGGTTGGCATCGGGCTTTCCGTCTCGGGATCGGCCCTTCACAGCACTGTTTTACAGCTGTAAGGGGGTATTGATGGTACTAGCAACAGTAAAATAAAACGCACGGCAACAAAAATCAATAGTAATATGTAATAGAGATCGGAACAACAAAATGATAGAAAGTTGCAGACTCACCCGTAGTCCATTGGCACTCCTCCGTCAGGACTGCATGAACAGAATTCAGGGTGAAATCCTCAATAGGGGATACGTCTAGCCCCACACTGCAATGCATGTTTGGCACCGTTATGTCATACCTTGCACCAAATGGTTTAAGAGCTCTTGGGTTAAATTGTCCCACTAATGCTGGATACCCTGATAACAGCTGGAATGGTTTTTAGTGAAGGATTTCTATGCTTAACACGTCTCTCCGGGGTTTCCTATTTAAATTCTATTGGAATAAGATAAGGGGAGCGCGCTGGCTACTTCATCCGACGGATATCCTCATTAGCTAATACATCATCTACAGCTATTGTGCTGCCACAACAGGCCTTGACATCTAAAACTTAAATCTGCGTCCACAACACCACGGAACAAAGGAACGTGGAGAAGAATCACGTGACTGTAAAACCGCTGCCAAGGGATTGTCCCTTGATCCGTCACCTAAAGTTGGCTATGTCCATGATCTGAAGACTAGTCATCGTGAGAAACACTACTGATGGCGGGCTGTAGTGTGCGTCCTGGAAGATAATCGACAACGTACAGGTTTCCGGGAATATAGTCCTTTTACATTTAGACGTCCTGATCCATCACCTAAAGTTGGCTATGTCCATTGACCATGATATCGGCCCACAGCATGACGCCCGCTACCGCCATGTCAGTCCCGTTTAACGATGTTCCTCACGTCATACACAGTCCTATGTTTCCTCTATATTAAATCCCTCTTGGAATCTGACAAGAGAATAAAGCTGCTTTCATCTGTGAACATTGCCTTGGCCCAATGATCTGAAGACTAGTCATCGTGAGATACACACCACTAATGGCGGGCTGTAGGGTGCGTCCTGGAAAATAGTCGACCACATACAGATTTCCAAGAATATAGTCCTGCTACATTTAGACGTCTTGACACGATGGCTTGGCGCAAAATTCTCACCCTTGGGCTTGCTTGCAGACGATTAGAGAAGCACTCCGCAGTACTTTATCGCCGCCCTTTTGCTATTATGGAGAAATAATTGTCATCACATATAGTGGGTTCCACCTGCAGCAAAACATATGTCAGCGGTACTGTGTTTCCAGAATGATGACCACAGCCACGACACGGTGCTGTGTGCTGGTCCAAACTCTCTGTCCATATCGGTCGCAGCCCGGCTTACTTCGAGACTGCCCATAATTCAGCCCCGAATAAAGTCATGCATAATACGATATCTGCCAGACATCCTTCTTTTACCTCAGACACGAAGTTTTCCGCTCCGCCTCTAAGACACTTGAAAAACAAAATGAACTCCTACGAGAAGGGACTCGGTCTTCTTCCTACATACACTCTCGGCAGCTGTGACGTGCTCACAGCTAATTTGCATGCAAGCCGCGCATCATTGATTGTTCTCACAGCTCACTTGCATGTAGACTGTGCATCATGGAATGTGCTCACAGCTTACCTGCGTGCGGGCTGCACATCATGGGATACCTTCACATCTAACTTATATACGGGCTTCGCATCATGGGATGCGGTCACATTTAACTTCTTTGCGGGCTATACATCATTGACTGTGCCCACAGCTAACTTGCATGCAGGCTATGCATCACTGAATGTTCTCACAACTGACTTGCATGCGGGCTGGGCATTCTTGAATGTGCTCACAGCTCACTTGCATGCGGGCAACGCATCATGGAATGTGTTGACACGAATATGCTAATAAACTCCTTTAGCTCCATCACGCTCAATAATCGTCAGGTTCATGTTTGTCGGTAAGTTTTGGATGCAGTGTACTTTTAAATAAGTTTATAAGGTGTCACGTCAATTCGTCGCGTGCGTCAATTCGTCGACTACGTCAATTCGTCGCGTGCGTCAATTCGTCGACTACGTCAATTCGTCGCGTGCGTCAATTCGTCGACTACGTCAATTCATCGCCTGCGTCAATTCGTCGCGCGTCAATTCGTCGACTACGACAATTCGTCGCATGCGTCAATTCGTCGCGCGTCAATTCGTCGCGCGTCAATTCGTCGACCACGACGATTCGTCGCGCGTCAATTCGTCGCGGACAAATTCGTCGACTACGTCAATTCGTCGACTACGTCAATTCGTCGCGTTTACATTTCAAACTTGCCTTTATTCTTCAGTAAAATAACATTTCTATGTACATGACAATGGAATTCTGCCAATAAATACAGCGGTATATACATCAGCTGGAAAGTTCCAGTGAAACGTAAAACAAAATATTGTTAAAATCATAAAAAAAAAATTATTTCGCCACGTAGGGCGAAGGAGAGGCAGACAATAAAGCACGAGCGATACAAACGAAAATGTTTACCTACAGTATTGTAGACAGGGCAAGACATGATTCTATACTATGCACAAATTCCAATTAAGCATTACTACCATACTAAAGATTAAACATTAGGTACTAATTCACAGAAATGCAACAGTGATGCTACATTCAAAATTTACAACATATGTACAGAAGTATTCAGTGACAAGGGGAAATAACGCTAAATGTACTCAGAAGGGCATCTTGTTACATTATATTATACACACAGTGACTAATATTTTAAAAAAATATTCAACATAATGAAGGGTACATTGCGTGGGCAGTAAACTGTGCAGAAGGAAGAATTATATACAACAACATAAAACCCAACATTATCGAAGAGAACATGGGAAACATGGTGAGCTATCTTCAATGGCACATTAAAACAGAAAAATCACAAATAGCGAAGCACCAAAATTAATACGTAAAAACATGATTTGTTACAGTGAACGTGGGCGACAACAAAAATCCCACTTATAGGTTGAGATGTAACTGCAAATTGTGGATATGGAACCACCCAGCCGATTGGGCCCAAGTGGATTGAAAAACGCTATCGGTGTTTGTTGAGGCAGCACGAGAGTGCTCCATTTGGAGGCGAGTGGTTAACCGTGCTAGGAAGCGTCTCCGAATGATAGCACTTGCCTCCTGAGGAGGTGGAATAAGAGCGGGAAGCGTTGTTGAAGATGGAAAGCATAGACAGTGAACTTCACAAGAAGAAAAATATAACGGCACACAGGAGGCAAGTGAGTAGGTGGATGCTTTGTTTGGAGTAGCCAAGCATATGCAAGAAATGGTAACGATCGAGCACAAATTCGATCAGCAAGACGAAATGCTGTGTTTAGGACTGGCAGGAGAACGGGGCAGAAGAGGTATTGATGTTGGACGTCGCTGACTTCAGGGCAAAAGGAGCACTGCGGAGAGGTGAGAAGGGTCATGCGAAACAGTACTGATGGGGCGGGGAGACGAAGGTGAAGAAATTGCCAATGGACATTGAGTTCAAGAGGGGAGGAAAGGGCAGAGGTAAATGCTGTCCAGATGGCGGGGAGAAGAGAAGGAGGAGCAGAATGAACAGAAAGTGGAAGTGCGGGAGGGGAAAGAAGAAGCCAATAAAGAGAGGAGGAGGAGAGAGAAGTAACTAGAACCGGGGAGCTACGAATGAGGAGAAAGAACGGTAGGGAAAGAGGAGCAGAGGGGACCGAGAAGAGACCATCAGGTGAAGCGAGGAGTGGAAAGAGGCTCCAAAGCGCTGTGCGAAGAAGAAGATATTCGTTAGCAAGAGTAATGGTTGGAGATAGAAACAGGGAAGAAAGAGGTCTCCAGGTTAGATCAGAAGTTACGAGAGAACGGACAGTTATCACACCAGAGCGGATCCAATGAGGAAAGTAAAAGTAAGGGAGGTTAGGAGGGTGAATAAGAAGAAGAGAAGAAGAGGTTCATCTAGGAGATCAAGAGTTGAAGAAGGAAATGAACGGAGAAGAGGAAGCGAACGAAAGAGAGAAAGGCCCTCTCGCAGGACAGGAGGGAGGTGGGACGGGAGAAGAGAGTATGCATCCATCTTCAGAAACAGTAGGAAGGTGAAATATGGGTCACGGAAAGAAGCTAGAACATTCAAGGTAGTGGTAAGGGACGGAACAGTTGAAGTGGCAAGGCGAATGAAATGAATAATGCGATGTGTTTTATAAAGGAAAGCTGGATCAGGAAGCTGGATGCCACCCAAAGAGGCTGGCAGATGAAGCGTGGCAGGTTTAACCCAGTGATGTGAAGACCAGATGACGGAAGTTGAGAGGCGAGTGATGGTCATCATTTGTGACACGGGCACAACCGTTGACATCCAAGAGTATTCGCATAGAGAGATAAGTTGTCGACGAACAACGGCTGCTCGTTGACGGAACGATGTGAAAGGGCGGGCCTTACTCCAGTAGGCAGCAGTCCGTTGTATCCGGGGAAGAAGAGCAGTCCAGGTGGCAGATGCAGAAGCCAAGGGCAATCCGACATACGCACCGAGGATCTTCTGTGTAGTGGCTGTCCACTGCGCACCCCAAGGAGCATCAGTGCGGGCAGCCCATGCCCCGCATCATAAGCCAGTACTTTTAGTGGCATTCAGCGCTGCTCCAGATAATGCAACATACTGTTGATATACAGAATACAGGCGATCAAATTGAGATTCATCCCGGACGCAAAAGGTCACATCATCAGCATAGGCGGTGAAAATTATTCGATGATGACGAGTACTAGCCACTGTCGGCGGTAGGACATCCAGGAGTGATCTTCGGGCTGCTAACAGGAAAGGCTCAAAAGCGAGAGCGAATAGCTGGCCGGAGAGCGGACATCCTTGCCGGATGCCTCGCTTAAACGGAATTGGAGCGGTTAGAAATGTGGCCGCTCGAACATGGAAACTGGCGCCCTGATAAAGGGCCAAGAGTGCGGAAGAAAAGGTAGGAGGAATGCCAAATTGTGAAAGGACAGCAGAGAGATAAAAATGAGAAACGTTATCAAAAGCGGACTTTTGATCCAGATTGAGAAAGGCAAGAGGTTCACAAAAAGAGCGAGCGAGGAAGTGAAGATGAAGGAGAAGAGAAACGTTAGTGGAAATAGTCCGACCAGGCACAGTGTATGTCTGGTCAGGAGAAATAACGAAAGAGAGAACAGAATTGAGGCGACGGGATAAGAGTTTTGTATAGAACTTATAGTCAGTGTTTAGGATGGAGATAGGGCGCCAGTTTCCAAGATCCAAGAGGTCACCCTTCTTAGGAAGGAGGATGGTGTGTGCCAAAGTAAAGTCGGGCGGTAACGCAGGAGAGGAAAAAGCAGACGAGAAACACGCAGACAGAAAAGGCAGAAGGCACGGTAGAAAAGCACGATAAAAGGACAGAGGAAGGCCGTCAGGTCCAGGAGCGGCATGAGGATTGAGAGTAGCGAACGCCTCGCGGAGTTCGCCAAGAGAGAAAGGAGAGAGTAAAGAAGTAGATAAAGTAGAGGGGACCTGAGGAAGAGAGGAGAGAAGAGGAGAAGCTAATGAGGATGAAGACTGCGTTACCGCACTGTACTTGGCGATGAAATACTGTCTGGTGAAAGTGCATAGCTTCGATGGGTTCGAAGTGATGGAACCATCCTGGAGGCGAAGATGACGCAAAGATGTAGCAGAACGATGTTGAGATTCCAAGGCGGTTAAGTAATCGTGAGAATCAGCTGTAGGGGAGAGATGCAAGAAATGCATCCTGCAGGCTGCATCGGATGCGCGAGGAAGAAGCAAAGCGTGGAGATCTGCCAGATAGCCGGGGTATTGCGGATCATCAAGAGAGAGCATCGACAATAGAGCACGTAGATTCGCAATTTTCATATCGCTCTCATTCCGAGAGGCATGGGAGTAGCGCCGTACAAAAAGGACCAAGTCATGTTTGACACTGAGCCACAGTTGCATCGCGTCGGACGTAGTATCAAGAAGGGGCTGACGACTTCGGAGGAACTCACGCACAGCAACACAAAATTGTTGATCATTCAGGAGCGAGTCCGGAAAAGTCCATACTCGTTGAGTCCTTGAAGGTGAAGGCAAAACACACACCGACAGACTGACAATACTGTGGTCTGAAGCGGCGGAAGGATGATGGGCAGCAGCTGCGATCGACGGGAGAAGAGCAGTCGAAACATAAAATTTATCCAACCGTGCTGCCGTAGTGCTGCCATGGATGGAAGAGCGCCAGGTAAAAGAGATTTCCGACGGGTGTAGATGCCGGAACGCATCAACCAATTGAAAATCATCAACTAGCTGGGAAATCTGTAATACACGTTGTCTGCGGTATTCTCCAACGGTTGATTTGCGGTCAAGGGCCGGCAACAACGTACAATTGAAATCTCCGCCGATGAGAATGTATTCAGACGGTGGGATGCATGACAGCTCTGTACGGAGTGTGGAGAGAAGATCAGGTAACAGACGTTCATCACAGGGGGACATATATGTTAAAAACATGATAGGTCACGTTTTCAATGCAAAAGACAGCGACCTGGAGGTTGTCCACATGTAAGGCACGAATCACTGGCGTCGAAATCAGAGGGAGTAGGCGGTGATGGATCCCAAGTGCAAGGCCACCATTCCGTCCAACTCGATAAGCATGGTGAAAATCGTAGTGCCAAGCCCGCCAACGAGAGAACAAAGTGGTAGCAGAGCAATTGGTCTCTTGGAGCAAGAGAAGATCTGCGTGTAGAGGCGCTAAGTCCTCATACACTAGAGCATTTCTAGGAGAAGCAGAGAACCCTCTGCAGTTAAGTGTGACCACCTTGAATCGGTAGGTCCTTCCCAGGTCGACACGCACGTGCGCTGGAATCGGTTATTTTCTTCGCTTGCTTCTTCATTCTGTCAACACTAAATTTGAGATCGGGATAGGAAAGCACAAGATTTCGATACACAGATATCACACTAGAAACTTGGGTTAGAACAGTAGGAAGATCAAGCAAATGACGTGCAACAAACTGATTAAAGAATCTAGGATGTTTATGAGAGCATAATACTTCATATATTTTATGAAGAGAAAGCGGACCTACCGGTATATCCGCCTTCGCTTCAGCTAGGTATCGGAGAAAAGAATCTAGGAAAGCACTGGGGGTGGAGTCTTAGAACCTGGAATCACAGCAGGGTGTCGACTTGTTCGTGGCGAAGTACGACGTTGAGAGGAGGAGCGGGAAGATGAGTCAACAGAACGACCTCTTGCAGCACCGATGCGAGGAGGGAGCGGAGTCTGCGGAGCACTCCAGGACTCCCGTCGAGCAGTCTTGCTGGTAGTTGTAGGGTCAGAGTGATTGCCAGAAGTGTCACTAGCAGTAGGGCAGTCCATGTCAGTAACTGTACTTGGAGTGTCTTCATCCGATGGAAGATGAAGGTCAGCAGTCAGGTCAGCTGGAGCTGCAAGGAACGTGGGCGGAGCTGTCGGTACCAGATGAGGAAAGTCCTCTGTCAACAATTGTGGGGCAGGACCCCGTGGAGGAAGGCCCGATGGCAGAGCAGGTTGAAGTTCTGAAGACACCTCCTTAGAAACGGTAGGGGTGGACGACACAGGGCTGTCACGAGTGACGTTTGGTCCCGAAGACTGAGGTACAGCAGGGCGGCGGAAGCACTCACTACGTTGATGGCCATACGCCTTACAAGTCTGACAATGAAAGGAGGTTAAAACGTCGATGCGTCGGATTTGATCTCCGCATTTTACAGTGAAGAGAGTAGGAAAAGACTTGATATGTTCATCCGAAGAGAATACTACTCGCGCAACTCGTCGGGCACTTTCAATCGAACGATCATCCTCGTCCTTTGGAGCAGCGGAGTGTGTGGTAATGTTACCCACAACACGACCGGATTGCATAAAGAAAAGCACAAAGCATAGCATCTGTGACTTCAGGATGTACTGGGTACATCGAGACCGTTACTGGTCTCTGGGCGACAGGCTCAGGAAATAATTGGTGATCACCAACAACCAGCCCAGTCTGTAAGACAGAGGTAGCATCTGCCGCATGAAAAAAATAAACAATGACACTCGGCCCTCTGCGCGACATATGACGTATCGCTGACGGAGAGAACTTTTGTTTTAGAGCAGTTGAGTACATTTTGAGTGGTGTGTCTGATTTTGGTTACATACAAAACGAATGCAGGAAAACGAACGATTTCGAACGTCTTGCTCCATGATCAAATTTATAAAGTTTGCACACGCAGACAGGATAGGAATATTACGTTTTTCTTTGGCACTAAAAATATTAGACGGTAAACGGTTTTTGGAACGGGGCAGGGCCCGGTTGGACAGAGCCCCCCATAAACAAAATTTTCGTAAAATCTACAGTTTTCAATTCAGAACCACCAAATCTGGTACACTATCTCGTGGTATTCTAACTTAGACTGTAGACGGTTTTGGGAAGCGGTTGGAGAGGGGGAGGGGTTAGCCCCCCCCTACACAATTGCCGTAAAATATAGTTTTCAATTTAGAACTACCAAATTGGGTATATTATCTCATGGTACTCTAACTTAGACGGTAGACGGTTTTTGGAACGGGTCAGGGGCCCGGTTGGTCAGAGCCCCCATACACAACAGTTTTCAATTCAGAACCACCAAATCAGGTATCCTATCTCATGGAACTCTAACTTAGACTTAGACGGTTATCAGTTTTTGGAACGGGTCAAGGCCCGGGGAGTCACAGCCCCCCCCCCCCCCCGTACATACAATTTTCGTAAAATCTAGTTTTCATTTCAGAACCATCAGATTTGGTATCATGAAACTCTAACTTAGACGCTAGACGGTTTTTGGTAGGGGTTGGTGCCCGCGGGTTCGGAGCTCCCCCTCATAAAAAATTTCGTAAAATCTACAGTTTTCATCTTAGAACCACCAAATTTGGTATACTATCTCATGGTACTCTAACTTAGACGCTAGACGGTTTTTGGAAGGGGTTGGAGCCCGCGGGGTCGGGCCCCCCCCCCCTCATAAAAAATTTCGTAAAATCTACAGTTTTTATCTTAGAACCACCAAATTTGGTATACTATCTTATGGTACTCTAACTTAGTCGGCAGACCGTTTTTGGAACGGGTCAAGGCCCGGGGGTCAGAGCCCCCACATACAAAATTTTCTTAAAAACTACAGTTTTCAATTCAGAACCACCTAATCTGGTATACTATCTCATGGTACTCTAACTTAGACGCTAGACGGTTTTGGGAAAGGGTTGGAGCCCGGGGGTCAGACCCCCCGAATAAAAACTTTTTCGTAAATACCACAGTTTTCAATTTAGAACCACCTAATTTGGTATACTATCTCATGGTACTCTAACTTAGACAATAGAACGTTTTTGGAAGGAGTTGGAGCCCGGCGGTAAAGCCCCCCCCATAAAAATGCCGCGTAAAATCTACAGTTTTCAATTTAGAACCACCAAATTTGGCATACTCTCTCATGCTACTCTAACTTAGACGGTAGACGGTTTTTGGAACGGGTCGGGCACGGGGTCAGAGTCCCTCCTCCCATAAATATTTTTCGTAAAAACTAAAGCTTTCAATTTAGAGCTACCAAATTTGGTATACTATATAATGGTGTTCTAAATTAAACGGTAGACGGTTTTCAGAACGGGTCGGGGCAAGGGTGGTTACTCCCCCTTCCCCTACACACAAACTTTCGTAAAATCTATAGTTTTCAATTTAGAACCACCAAATTTGTATATTATCTCATGGTACTCTAACTTAGACGGTAGAAGGTTTTTGGAACGGATCAAGGCCCGGGGGTAAGACCCCCCGAATAAAAAATTTTTCGTAAATACTACAGTTTTCAATTTAGAACCACCAAATTTGGTATACTATCTCATGGTACTCTAACTTAGACAGTAGACCGTTTTTGGAAAGAGTTGGAGCCCGGGGGTAAAGCCCCCCCCATACAAATGTCGCGTAAAATCTACAGTTTTCAATTTAGAACCACCAAATTTGGCATACTCTCTCATGCTACTCTAACTTTGACGGTAGACGGTTTTTGGAACGGGTCGGGCACGGGGTCAGAGTCCCTCCGCCCATAAATATTTTTCGTAAAAACTAAAGCTTTCAATTTAGAGCTACCAAATTTGGTATACTATATAATGGTGTTCTAAATTAAACGGTAGACGGTTTTCAGAACGGGTCGGGGCAAGGGTGGTTACTCCCCCACCTACACACAAACTTTCGTAAAATCTATAGTTTTCAATTTAGAACCACCAAATTTTGTATATTATCTCATGGTACTCTAACTTAGACGGTAGAAAGTTTTTGGAACGGATCAAGGCCCGGTGGTAAGACACCCCCCTCACATACAAAATTTTCTTAAAATCTTTATTTTTCAATTCGGAACCACCACATTTTGTGTCATGAAACTCTAACTTAGCGGGAGACGGTAAGTGAAAGCGCAACATTATTAACTTGATTTGTTATGCAAACCTTATAAATTCGACCACAGCGAATAAAAGTTACTAAAGAGTCCTTGTAAGTAATATTCTTTGACCGAGTGCAAGTACAATTTACGAAATGTTAACAGGTCAAAATATCTAAAGTAACAATGAAATTTGGAATATTTCTTTTTTCTTTCTTTTTATTTCAGTTTTGACACTTGTATTAAGTTTTAAAAACATATATTTCTCCTATCGTATACCTTCATTGTGCTTTAAACAGAATTTCTTACCATGTTTTGGGTATTTTGTTTCGTGTGGTTGCAGTTTTTTTAATGTTTGGGGCATTTCCTTTTGTGTGGTTACTTGTTTTTATGTTTTGGGCATTTAACTTTGTATAGGTGTTTTTGTTATGTTTTTGTTCTTTTCTTTTCTGTGGTGGTTGTAATGTCGACAGGATGGAAAGGGGAAACTGTAGACAGTCACGATGCCTACTTGCTTATAATTTTTTTTTTCAAATACAGCACCTGATTTTGTATTGATTTATACCACTTACTCATTAAGCGACTACAGGTTTCTTTAAATATGAACTTTTTCTTAGAGCCTTTTGTTTCCTCTACCTAGCTTTTTCGGCTCTGCAATTTCTTTTTTTGGTTTAAGAATATTTTCCTTATTATTAATCTATTTTCTCATGCAAACTCTTTATGTAAGGTATGTTTATTCTATCGAATTATTTTGCAATTATACGTGAAGCCCTGTTGCTGAAGTAAAAAAAAATATTTCCAACTATAACAACGCAGTTCAGATATTTTCCCGCTGTTAACTCAAAGAATGAAAACAAAAACAACAAATCTGTGCAATGGTTGAGGCATGAGACAGTACTTACTGGTAACCAGGCAAAGTTTTAAGGAAGAATAAGCTTAGGAATTTCTAACTACAACAAAAAGATCATCCGCACTGTATCCCTCCCCATCCCCTAGTGCCGGCCTTTGGACGTCTTGAAAGAGAAGTCTTAAGGACACATCTATATCGTAATTGCCTGAGCATTCGCGACAATCTTCTGGTGTCGTAGTAGAAACAACACACTTCCTACTTCGCCTAAATTGCTTGGATATAATGCCAACGAACAAAGTTTTGCTCTCGCATTGGATTTCTGTTGCTTTTGATGGAATACTTTTCCCCTGGGGTTCACCGCTTTTAGTGTAGTCTTCAGGACACACGGCAATACAATCCAACGTAAAACACCAATTTCAATTAACTGCAATTAGCGTAAGAGAGGGGCGGTACAGGAAATAAGTCGAACGAGACAGATCTGAACTTAGAAAGTCGGGGGAAGGTGTTGCATGAAAAACTGTGTTTGCCTTATAGATCATTTGGCACGTAGGGACGTAGGTTTCGTTTAATATGTTACGGGGTAAACAAATTGTCTTTTCAGTATAACAATTTTCTTTCATACGCATGGTGCAACACAAAAAATTTGAATTTATTTTTGAGAATTAGCATGACGCCTACCGGCCCAGAGTACAGCTGCCCAGTCCGCGCCTGCTGCCGCCTCCGGAACCTGGCTCCCGGGTTCTTCGCATCTGTTGATCCCCCGCCTGGAGCGTCCCAGCTGAAAAATACATGTACCTCTGCGTTTTGGAAAAACAAAAGATAAGGTGCCGATCCTTAAAATTAACCACTTCTTGTGACCGCAGGTACGAAAATCTTGAACTTCGCTTAAACCCTAACTGGAGGAACAAGCTTCACGTGATTGTCTGTATTCTGAGTGTTTTATTGAATGGTTGCTCATTAGTTCGTAGTTGACTGGAAACCAGAGAACGTGCTTGTTGAAACCTTTGTTGTGCGTTGTCAAGTGATAATAGTGGAAATATATTATTCTAAATATTTTGGAAAGAGAAAGTGCATTGTTTTCCGAAGGCACTATGCAGATGAAGAATGCAACATAAATAGTTAACTCACAAAAAGAAAATAATTTGCTGAAATGGAAAGGTAATTTATTTTGCCATAACAGAGTGCGAGGTGATTTACGGTATTGTCACTGTATTGAAAGAAATTATGGAAATTCTACTGGCTTTGCTAGTACTATTCTTATTGGAGATGAACACAGGATGCACAATGAGAAACCACATAATCATGCTCCAAGACCGGAGAAAAGTGATTTTGCTGTTGCAAGAGCGCAAATAAAAGAACGAGCGAGAAATACGGACGAAGCCCCTGCACAAATTATTCAAACCGTGACAACGTCAATGGCTACAGTAAATGCAGCTTACATGCCTAATATGGATGCACTAAGGCAAGTTGTAAAAAAGAGAAGACATGCCAAGGCATGCCTGCGGAGCCTACGACTTCAGAACGGATCGATGCCCCAATAAATTTACAGGAGAAGATGGTGCAAAATTTCTTGGCAGAGGAAGCGCATTTGGACATCAAAGAATTATTTTATTTTTAACAGAGAATAATTTACGAAAGCTTAAAGAAGCACCCCTCTGGATTATGGATGGGACATTTGAAACTTGTCCAACCCTTTTTAGGCAATTATGTTCCATTCATGCTATGGTTAAAACGAATCCAGAGATGCACAGACTTGTCCCACTAGTTTATGGGTTACTTTCCAGCAAGTATAAATAATATAATACTATTATAAAGTATTTTTGTTGGATTTACAAGACTATGCATCAGACTATGATATTCAGCATGCACCACAATATACGCATAATAATAGATTTTGAAATAGCTACCGTTATAATGCTGCTAAAAAGGAATTTGGAAGCAGCACACACAAATGTTGTTGGTTTCATCTCGGAAAAAAATGTGCTGAGGAATATCCATCCTCTGGCATAGCCTTGGAATATAAGGAAAACAGTGAGTTTGCTCTCAAAGTCAGACATTTGCAAGCACTCGCATTTTTTTCATCTGATGAAATTCCAGCTGCTTTTGAAGAAGTGAAATCAATTTTACTAGAATATGCAGATTCTGTAGTTCAGTGGTTTGAGGAAAATTATGTTCTTGGAAAATTTCGTGGAAGCAGAAGAAACAATCCAAGCAGAAGCCCTTGGCTGTTCCCGCCAACAATTTGGTCAGTTAGTGAAAACAATTTATTTGGCTTTCCCAGAACACAAAACGAACTTGAAAGATTAGACAAACGCTGGAATACAATTCTGGGAGAGAAAAAACTGTGACTGTACGAAATAATCAGTGAAATTGCGAAAGAGCAGAGAACAACTATGACTAAAATCGAAAGAGTGATAGCACAGATTCCAACAAATCCACCCAGAAGAGAAACGCTGGCAAGATAAAAAGGAATTCGAACTTCTTTGGTGAACAGAGACAATGTTAACATGCTGGACATTTTAAGAGGAATTTCATATAATTCTACCCTTTACTAAAATGTGCTGGTATTTCTCACTAATTGAATTATACCTTTTACTAACTTGTATTTGAATTTTTCAAGAATGTAATTCCGCCGAAGATGCAGGAAATGTAAAACACAACGCAAAATTAAAAAAGTCAAAATTTTCAAAATAGCATGTCAAAAACATAAAATGTCAAAAAGTAATCCAAAATGTGAAACATATAAAAATTCAAAATGCAATCCAAAACGTGAAACATATAAAAATTCAAAATGCAATCACAAGTCACAAGCATTACAAAAATGCGAAACGCTATGTAACAAGTACAACACAAAATAAAACAAATGCCAAAAAAAATGCAAACGCTTTGCAAAATGTACAAAATAAAATAAATGCCATATTCATAAGGATTTCATGACGAGTCAAGTTAAAAATGAGCTTTTACTTAGACTTCAAATAATAATTACTAGCCTCTACACCTTTCTAAGTCTTTAATAAGTGCAACATCATTAACCTGACTTGTCATCAAACATTATCAATATGACCATAGCATACAATCACTTAAAAGACTTGTTAATGGATGAATTGAGGAATCACCAAGTTCAGCGGGTGAAAGTTAATGGCTGTTTATAGTTTTGTACTCGAGTAAATGCGCAACACAGTAAACTTGACTTTCTCTGAAAATTTTATGTATATGAGCACGGTTGATTGAAAACTGATAAAAAGGCTTAAGGCCTGTTTATTAATTTTTGTGCCTTAGTCAAAACGCAGTACCATAACCTTGGCATGTTATCGAAGCCTTATGAATACGTCGGACTAAAAATTCCTAAAAAAAGTTTACGCCTAAGGTCTTGTAACTAAAGTTTTGTGACAGGGTAAAACTGCAACATTAATAACTTGACATGTTATGTTAACGTTGTGAATATGAGCACGGTGGATTAAAGATTTCAACAAATAGCCTTTGGGATTAATGTGTTGTAGCTGAGTAAAAATGTAACATTATCTTGATTTTCTATATAAACCAAACTACGTGCTGAAATGGCCCAACTATATATACGTATACTTCAACCATATACCGAAGCGCTGACAAGGTGAAAACAAAAGTGCAATTTTGTACGGTCCCCTAACATTTTATGGCCAGCCTACATGGAAGTGGACACCTTGATATCAAAAACATACTTTTTGTACGGTCCACAACAAATAGCAATGGACACGTCGCAATCTTTGGGGGGGGGGGTTAACGACCACCGTGATCAATTCAGTGGGCTATAAGCAGTCGGACATTCCCAATTTTGGGCCACTGGTTCCTGGGAAGGGGGACAGCCAGTGCCAGAAGTCAAGCACAACGTCCATGATTCACCGGGATTTGAACCAGGATCCTTCTCGACAAGTGGTCAGAAGTCAGCGCCTAGATCACACCGCCGCCGTAGCAGCACATGTTGAAATGTATTTTTCATACGGCCCCAAACGCTCTTATGGACATACTAGATTGAAGTGGACGCAAATAAATCATTAATATAATTTGTACTAGCAGGGATACCAGTTATTTGCCAGGTACATATTACTATTTGTGGAATCATCAAGTTCAGCGGGTGAAAGTTAATGAATGAAAAAGATATTCCTGCAATTTTCCAGTAAACTTATTTTAAATTTTTTGATTTAGTTAATTTAATTTTGCGAAACAAAAAGAAAGAAAAAGGAATGGGAATACTTACCTTCTAGGAGACATCTATAGAACTGCCGTACATCTGGCGTATGCTTCTGTGAATCCCGCGACACAGAAATGCAATGTACCTATGTGATGTCGCATGCATACGACTTCACATTGGCATTGATCACCTTTTTCTTACCGTTTTGAATTTTGAATATCTGGAACTCTCTGTTTACATTACATTATATTTCTTTCTGATAAGCCGTTCATTGGTAGTGAAAGCTAAACTATATAGATTTGTGTTTTTAATACACCATTAAACGCATATTTTTGCACTTTATTGTTATCTACAGTCCCTAACTTAGACCGTAGGTTGGTTAGTTGGTTGGTTGGTTGATGGTTTATGGTGCAAGGCCCTCAAAGAGCCAAAGAGCGCCTTAGAACGTAAATAGGGTATTCTTAAGAGTAAGAAACGGAACTTTTTACGTAAATTTTGCATGGGGCTACCTTGACCCGGGCCCCGACCCCTTCCAAAAACCGTCTACCGTCTAAGTTAGATAACCATAAGTAGTATACCAAATCTGGTTGTCCTAAATTGAAAACTGTAGATTTTACGAAATTTTTATGAGGAGGGGAGGGGCTCTCACCCCGGGGTTCCAGCCCCTTCCAAAAACCGTCTAGCGTCTAAGTTAGAGTTTCATGATACCAAATTTGGTGGTTCTGAAATGAAAACTAGATTTTACGAAAATTTTGTATGTACGGGGGGGGGGCTCTGACTCCCGGGCCTTGACCCGTTCCAAAAACCGTCTAGCGTCTAAGTTAGAGTACCATGAGATAGTATACCAAACTTGGTGGTTCTAAATTGAAAACTGTAGATTTTACGCGGCATTTTTATATGAGGGGGCCCTTACCCCCCGGGCTGCAACCCCTTCAAAAAATCGTCGAGCGTCTAAGTTAGAGTACCATCGACAGTATGCCAGATTTGGTGGTTCTGAATTGAAAACTGTAGATTTTACGAAATTATTTATGAGGGGGGAGCTCCGACCACGCGGGCTCCAACCCCTTCCCAAAACCGTCTAGCGTCTAAGTTAGAGTACCATGAGATAGTATACCAAATTTGGTGGTTCTAAATTGAAAACTGTAAATTTTACGAAAAAGTGTTTATTCGGAGGGGTCTGACCCCCGGGCTCCAACCCCTTCCAAAAACCGTCTAGCGTCTAAGTTAAAGTACCATGAGATAGTATACCAAATTTGGTGGTTCTAAATTGAAAACTGTAAATTTTACGAAAAAGTGTTTATTCGGGGGGAGGGTCTGACCCCCGGGCACCAACCCCTTCCAAAAACCGTCTAGCGTCTAAGTTAGAGTACCATGAGATAGTATACCAAATTTGGTGGTTCTAAATTGAAAACTGTAGATTTTGCGAATTTTTATATGAGGGGGGCCCTTACCCCCCGGGCTGCAACCCCTTCAAAAAATCGTCTAGCGTATAAGTTAGAGTACCATGAGATAGTATACCAGATTAGGTGGTTCTGAATTGAAAACTGCAGTTTTTAAGAAAATTTTGTATGTGGGGGCTCTGACCCCCGGGCCTTGACCCGTTCCACAAACGGTCTGCCGTCTAAGTTAGAGTACCATAAGATAGTATACCAAATTTGGTGGTTCTAAGATGAAAACTGTAGATTTTACGAAATTTTTTATGAGGGGGGAGCTCCAACCCCGCGGGCTCCAACCCTTCCAAAAACCGTCTAGCGTCTAAGTTAGAGTGCCATGAGATAGTATACCAAATTTGGTGGTTCTAAATTGAAAACTGTCTACAATACTGTAGGTAAACATTTTCGTTTGTATCGCTCGTGCTTTATTGTCTGCCTCTCCTTCGCCCTACGTGGCGAAATAATTTTTTTTTTTATGATTTTAACAATATTTTGTTTTACGTTTCACTGGAACTTTCCAGCTGATGTATATACCGCTGTATTTATTGGCAGAATTCCATTGTCATGTACATAGAAATGTTATTTTACTGAAGAATAAAGGCAATTTTGAAATGTACGAAAAAGTGTTTATTCGGGGGTCTGACCCCGGGCTCCAACCCCTTCCAAAAACCATCTAGCGTCTAAGTTAGAGTACCATGAGATAGTATACCAAATTTGGTGGTTCTAAATTGAAAACTATAGATTTTACGAAAAAGTGTTTATTCGGGGGGTCTGACCCCCGGGCTCCAACCCTTCCAAAAACCGTCTAGCGTCTAAGTTAGAGTACCATGAGATAGTATACCAGATTAGGTGGTTCTGAATTGAAAACTGTAGTTTTTAAGAAAAAGTGTTCATTCGGGGGTCTGACCCCCGGGCACCAACCCCTTCCAAAAACCGTCTAGCGTCTAAGTTAGAGTGCCATGAGATAGTATACCAAATTTGGTGGTTCTAAATTGAAAACTGTACGAAAAAGTGTTTATTCGGGGGGTCTGACCCCCCGGGCTCCAACCCCTTCCAAAAACCGTCTAGCGTCTAAGTTAGAGTACCATGAGATAGTATACCAAATTTGGTGGTTCTAAGATGAAAACTGTAGATTTTACGAAATTTTTTATGAGGGGGGAGGCTCCGACCCCGCGGGCTCCAACCCCTTCCCAAAACCGTCTACAGTCTAAGTTAGAATACCACGAGATAGTATACCACATTTGGTGGTTCTGAATTGAAAAACTGTAGATTTCATATCCACAATTTGCAGTTACATCTCAACCTATAAGTGGGATTTTTGTTGTCGCCCACGTTCACTGTAACAAATCATGTTTTTACGTATTAATTTTGGTGCTTCGCTATTTGTGATTTTTCTGTTTTAATGTGCCATTGAAGATAGCTCACCATGTTTCCCATTTTCTCTTCGATAATGTTGGGTTTTATGTTGTTGTATATAATTCTTCCTTCTGCACAGTTTACTGCCCACGCAATGTCCCCTTCATTATGTTGAATATTTTTTTTAAAATATTAGTCACTGTGTGTATAATATAATGTAATAAGATGCCCTTCTGAGTACATTTAGCGCTATTTCCCCTTGTCACTGAATACTTCTGTACATATGTTGTAAATTTTGAATGTAGCATCACTGTTGCATTTCTGTGAATTAGTACCTAATGTTTAATCTTTAGTATGGTAGTAATGCTTAATTGGAATTTGTGCATAGTATAGAATCATGTCTTGCCCTGTCTACAATACTGTAGGTAAACATTTTCGTTTGTGTCGCTCGTGCTTTATTGTCTGCCTCTCCTTCGCCCTACGTGGCGAAATAATTTTTTTTTTATGATTTTAACAATATTTTGTTTTACGTTTCACTGGAACTTTCCAGCTGATGTATATACCGCTGTATTTATTGGCAGAATTCCATTGTCATGTACATAGAAATGTTATTTTACTGAAGAATAAAGGCAATTTTGAAATGTAGATTTTACGAAAATTTTGTATATGGGGGGCTCTGACCAACCGGGCCCTGCCCCTTTCCAAAAACCGTTTACCGTCTAATATTTTTAGTGCCAAAGAAAAACGTAATATTCCCATCCTGTCTGCGTGTCCAAACTTTATAAATTTGATCAGAGAGCAAGACGTTCGAAATCGTACGTTTTCCTGCATTCGTTTTGTATGTAACCAAAATCTGCAAACGCGACGAATTGACGTAGTCGACGAATTGACGTAGTCGACGAATTTGTCCGCGACGAATTGACGCAGTCGACGAATTGACGCGCGACGAATTGACGTAGGCGACGAATTGACGCGCGACGAATCGTCGCAGTCGACGAATTGACGCAGTCGACGAATTGACGCACGCGACGAATTGACGTAGAACCAGTTTATAATCATATTTAATTAGCTGATGCGTAGCACATTCTGCATAAATAAGACATGTATATCCCTTCATATCAATTAACACAACCTTTATTCATATTAGTAGGCTGAAAAATAGTGTTCTAAAACTCGCACGACAAGAAACCGAACAAATTTCTAAATTTCCTTTCTGGATTTAAGTTGGAGAGTCGTTATAAATAATAAAACAATCATGAAACACCAAATTATGCCATATTGTTTCGTTTAGGAGCAGTTTAACGACCACTGTGAGTAACTCAATGGGCTGTACACACCCTCCCTCCCGTTTTTTTTTTTTTTTTGATTGGAGGTTTAACGACCACCGTGAGCAACTCAATGGGCTATAGGCAGTCGCCCGTCCCTAATTTAGGGTCACTGGTTCCAGGGAAGGGAAAGAGCCAGTGCCGTAAGACAAACACAACATCCATGCTTCACCGGGATTCGAACCCGGACCCCGTTCGAACGAATGATCAGAGGCCATCGCTTAGACCACTGCGCCACCGGGGCGGCCTCTCCTCCCGTTCCTAATTTAGGGCCACTGACTCCAGGGCAGGGACAGAGAGACAGTCCCATTTCGTACCTCACCGGGATTAGAGCCCAGACCCATCTCGGTCGAATGTTCAAAAGTCAGCATTTAGACGACTGCGCCATTGGGGCATCCTTTGACAATATAAATCAACCGTTAAAATTTTTATTGTAATAGATGACACTGCAAAAAAATAAGTGGTGTGAATTCACGGAAAATATCTCGGAAAATAGCGTGCAGCAAAGTTGCCGGTAAGTAACCATCTTTTAAAGAAATTTCCGTTTTTAAAAGTTCCCGATTTTGTAAATTCCATATTTTCACAGATTTTACAGAGTCAGTAATTCCGTTTATTTCAGAAAAATCCGTTTCAAGTTTTTCCGTATTCATGCAGAAATTTCGTAAAATCGGAAGCCCTGAATTTTTCAACCCTAACGCCAGATAATCATTTCGCGTCAGTACTGTAGCTGGGATCGAACCAAGGTCGATTGGGTTGCGTGTACACAATCCACGCGCTTTAACCACTGATCCAGAAAGTCTTCGGAATCTCACTCACTTCCAAGATAAAAGTTATCAAGCGACATTTTTTTCTTTATTAGTGCGAGTGATTTAGTTATTTTATTTACGCTTTTCAACCGTAGATTGAAGAAGCGTATATGCTCCAGATTTGTCCGTTCGTCCGTCCGCACGATAACTGGCGTAAAAATGGTTCGATTTCGATGAAATTTTAGTATGTGGTAGGGGACCACCTGGGGACGAACCCTATTGAAAATGGGACAAATGGGGTCAAAGGGCACGACGTAGGAGCGGGATCAGTTCCATTGCACTTATGTGTCATAACTTGCGTAAATATGGTTCGATTTCAATGAAATTTTACTATGTGGTAGAGGACCGCCTGAGGACGAACCCTATTTATAATGGGTGAATTGGGGTTAAAGGTCAGGACATAAGAGCGGGATGCATTCCATTGCCTTATGCGTCATAACGAGCGTAAAAATGGTTCGATTTCGATGAAATTTTAGTATGTGGTAGGGGAACACCTGGGAAGGAACTATGTTGAAAGCGAATGAAATAGGTTTAAAGTTCAGGACATAGGAGCGGGATCCATTCCACTGCTCTTATGCCTCATAACTAGCGTAAAAAAGGTTCGATTTCGATTAAATTTTAGTATGTGATAGGGGACCACCTGGGGACAACCCCTATTGAAAATTGGCGAAATGGGGGTCAGAGGTCAGGACATAGGAGCGGAATCACTTCCATCGCAATTATGCATCATAACTTATGTAACAATGTTTAGATATGGATGAAATGCTAGTATGTTGTAGGGACCTGCCTGGGGACGAATCCTATTGAAAATGGGCGAAATGGGGTCAAAGGTACACAGAAGCGGGATCTATTTCATAGCCCTTATGCATCATAACTTATGTAAAATTGCTTCCATTGCGACAAAACTTTATCATGTTATTTCGGAGGTATACTGAACCAGTTCTGTTGAATATTATCGAAATGGGATCAAAGGTCAGGGGACAGGAGTGAGATTTATTCCATAGCCATTTTCCTCATAACTTGAGTAATAACTTGAGTAATGATTTCTAGTATGTTGGAAAGCGTATCATAATCAATGCATTGCATGATTTCACTAACTTGTTTTCTGTTGAAGCATATTGTTTTTTTGAATACGTTCGTAATAATTTTATTTTTTTCCGTAGAAAGACACCACAAATTAAGTTGTGTTTTTCAACGTGATATTTCGAAGCAACAGAATGCTTTGGAACTTGATATCTTTTTTTACGCTTTCCGACCGTACGTTGAAGAAGCGTATATGCTCCAGCTTTGTCCGTCTGTCTGTCTGTCGGCACGACAATTCGCCTAAAAGAGGTTCGATTTCATTGAAATTTTAGTATGTGGTAGGAAACAACCTGGAAACGAAACCTATTGAAAATGGAAGAAATGGGGTCAAAGGCCGTGACATGGGAACGGGTTCCATTCCATCATCCTTATGCGTCATAACTTACGTACAAAAGATTCAATTGCGACAAAACTTTAATATGTTGTTCCGGAGGTATACCGAACCAATTTTGTTTAATATCATCGAAATGGGGTCAAAGGTCATGGCACAGGAGCGAGATTTATTCCACACCCATTATCCTTATAACTTGAGTAATGAATTCTGGTATGTTGGAAAGCATATCATAATCAATGCATTGCATAATTTTACTAACTTGTTTCGTTAACCGACAATAACTTCCAATTATCTTTAACAAAAGGTTAAATGTGCTGCTTTATAGCATTATTTCACAAAACTTCTAAAAATAAAATTTACTCTTGATAGTCATAATAGCTTTTGTTTTTAAGGATTCCACAGACTGATACATAGACATTGTACAATCATGTGTGCAATAATTTGCATACCCTGTTACTTACGGTAACACAATATATAATAACTGGTGCGCAAATGCCAGGGCCGCCTCGGTGGCGCAGACTTCCGATCAATCGCCCAAGTTGGGTCCGGGTTCGAATCCTGTCGAAACGTTTATGTTGTATTTTTTCTGCGGCAGTGGCTCTCTCCCTACCCTGGAACAAATGTCCCTAAATTAGGCACGGGCTACTGATTATAGCACGTTGAGTAGCTCATGGTGGTCGTTAAACCCACAACAAAGAAAAATGCGCGAGAGGAGAAGAAATGGAAATGACCTGTGCCAGAATAACCCAAATTCATACGCTGTGCTACCACAAAATGCGATTTCGCTGCAGAACTTCAAAATCAATTTCTTTGAGAGACAATTGAAATTTATTAGTTAATCAAACCTCAACTATTCCCACGAAAATACCTATTACCGGAGTGTTTTCGCCATACGGATAGGAAAAAGTGAGAACGGAATTTTTCCGTTAATGTACGAAAGGAATGGTGGAAAGGTTTCTGAAAATTTCAGAATTTTCCATCAAGACATCTTTAAAATGGCAATTTACCACCAAGTACACTGCCAGAAAGTGAAACAAGTTAATAAAATCGTGCAATGCATTGATTATTATACGCTTTTCAACATACCAGAAATCATTACTCAAGTTATTACTTAAGTTATGAGGATAAAGGCTGTGGAAAAAACCTCACTCCTGAGAATTGACTTTGAAACCATTTCAATTATATTCAATACAACCGGTTCAGTATACCTCCGGAAAAATATGATAACGTTTTGTCGCAATCGAAGCATTTTTACGTAAGTTATGACGCATAAGGACAATGGAATGGATCCCGCTCCTATGTCCTTACCTTTGACCCCATTTCTCCTATTTTCAACAGGGTTTGTCCGTAGGTGGCACCCTACCACATACTAACTTTCATCCAATTCGAACCATTTTTAGTCACGTTATGATGCATAAGGGCAACGGAATGGATCCCGATCCTATGTCCTGACCTTACATCCCACTTCGCCTATTTTCAATAGGGATTATCCCCAGATGGTTCCCTACCACATACTAAAATTTCATCGAAATAGAACCATTTTTATGCAAATTATGACGCATAAGAACAATGGAATTGATCCCGCTCCGTTCTCCTGACTTTTGACCGTATCTCGCCCATTTTCAATAGGGTTTGTTCCCAGGTTGTTGCCTACCACATACTAAATTATTTTCATTGAAATCGAACAATTTTTACACTAGTTATCGTGCGGACGGGCAGACAGACAGACGGACAAAGCTGGAGCATATACGCTTCTTCAACCTACGGATGGAAAGTGTAAAAAGAACACCGTTAAAAATTGCAGCTCCATCTATGAGATTTATGTCGTAGAAACAACTTGTTAAGAAAGGAATGTGATCACACGGGTGAAGTGATTCAATGTTTATTTTACTTTTTAATGCGTAATAGAATGTACAGGAGGCACATTTTAATAAGCTGTTGCACCTCCTATAGCAGCAATATAAGCATCCAATCTGGCATGCAATCGGTCGTACAAATGCTGGATATCCCGCTGGGGGATAGCATTCCATGCGCTTTCAACTTGGACGCGTAATTCCGAGATGATCGCTGCCTGCCGAGGTCAGCGGGAAAGTCTTTGTACGATCCAGTCCCAGAGATTCTCGATTGGAGACAAGTCCGAAGAGGGTGCTGGTAAAGGAACTTGATGCACAGCCTGAAGAGTATGTTGAGTTTCATGGGAGGAATATAGGCAGGCGTTATCCTGCTGGAATGTCGCATTTTTGGGGATTGCACTCAAAACATTGGCAGGACGACCAGCTGCATGATGTCGCTGACGTACGTACTGCTATTCAGTGTACGCAGTACAAACACCAGGCTCATACGAGAGTGATAGATAATCGCTCCCCACACCATGATGTCTAGCGTGGGGCCTGTGTGTCGTTAGCGGCTGCACGATAGCAGAAGCCGCTCACCTTGTCGCCTTCGGACGGGTACACGACCGTCAGACGCTCCCAAGCAGAATCGGCTTTCATCACTAAAGACATAGACCAGCATTCTTCTTTCCAATGAAGTCGTGCTTGACACCACCGCAAAAGTGTTCGACGGTTATTAGGGATCAGTGTTAATCGTGCCAGCGGCACGCGTACACCTTTGGTATGACAGATGACCACACCGTACACCCTTGGTATGACAGATAATCAAATCTGTGACGCCGTAACCGTCCGCTGATACGCTGATCTCGTCGTGAGCCCGTAACTGTGTTGCACGGAACCACGTCTGCGAGTGTGCGAATGCTTTTCTGACCAGCAACGCCACCATCTTACAACGGCCGATACCTCTCGTCCTACTCGATCCGCAATTTGGCGGAAGGACCAACTTTCTTCTCACAGACCCACTATACGGCCTCGCTCGAACTTCGGTAACTGAACAAATGTTGCGGGCCTGCGTCGTCCAGGCATGGTAGCTTCTTCAACGAGCACTGAACAACACGACACCAGACAAATGAGTTCGTTCTGCACGCCCAAGTCCTTAAATACGAGCTGCGTACATTTACATGTTGTCGTCCGCAGTGACGTCATTATTTTATCCAATGACATTCTAACTTGGATAACAGTTTCGGCTGCCCTTTAATAATTAATATATTATGATATGACGTTCCTACCAGCATTCCTTCTGGATGTTCTTTTATACGCTTTCTAACCATAGGTTGAAGAAGCGTATATGCTCTAGCTTTGTCCAGGTGCATTTCACCAGCCCCCACCACGGAATTTTTTAATTTTTCAGACACCATTCGTTTGTACCACGTATGAACCGGAATGAACTCGGTTTTTTTCGTTTGAACCGCAATAGTTTTGGAGATATTTAAAAAACAAAGTGGGTAGGGCTGGTGAAACGATAGCCCCCCACCATGGAATTTTTAAATTTTTTTTGCACCATTCGTTTGTACCACGTATGAACCGGAATGAACTCCATTTTCATCGTTTGAACCGCAATAGTTTTTGAGATATTTAAAAAACAAAGTGGGGGCTGGTGAAATGGTACCCCCAAAAAATAGATATTTCAAATTTCAGCTTAGCCATTCGTTAATAAATCGTATGAACCGGAATGAACTCCATTTTCATCGTTTGAACCACAATAGTTTTTGAGATATTTAACAAATAATATTGAGAATTTGCATATAAATACAGGAGGCCGACCATTTCACCAGCCCCCTCATCATGGAAATTCAAAATTCCGAAATAGCCATTCGTTAGTAAATCGTATGAACAGGAATGGACTCCATTTTTATCGTTTGAACCGCAATAGTTTTTGAAATATTTCATAAATAATAGAATTTACATATACGCACAGAGACCGACCATTTCAACCGCCCCCCACTACCCATGGAAATTCAAAATTTCAAAATAGCCATTCGTTAGCAAATCGTATGAACCGAAAAGAACTCCATTTTCATCGTTTGAACCGCAATAGTTTTTGAGATATTTAACAAATAATGTTACAGGCCTACCATTTCACCCCCCCCCCTCTCTCATCATGGAAATTCAAAATTCCGAAATAGCCATTCGTTAGTAAATCGTATGAACAGGAATGAACTCCATTTTTATCGTTTGAACCGCAATAATTTTTGAGATATTTAAAAAATAATATTGAGAATTTGCATACATACAGAGTGACCGACCATCCCCCCCCCCATGGAAATTCAAAATTTCAAGATAGCCATTCGTTAGCAAATCGTATGAACCGAAAAGAACTCCATTTTCATCGTTTGAACCGCAATAGTTTTTGAGATATTTTAAAAAGAATGTTACAGGCCTACCATTTCACCCCCCCCCCCTCATCATGGAAATTCAAAATTCCGAAATAGCCATTCGTTAGTAAATCGTATGAATAGGAATGAACTCCATTTTTATCGTTTGAACCGCAACAGTTTTTTTTATTGGAGATTTAACGACCACCGTGAGCAACTCAATGGGCTATAAGCAGTCGCCCGTCCCTAATTCAGGGTCACTGGTTCCAGGGAAGGAAGAGAGCCAGTGCCGTAAAACAAACACAACATTCATGCCTCACCGGGATTCGAACCCGGACCCTGTTCGAACGAATGATCAGAGTCCGTCGCTTAGACCACTGCGTCACAGGAGCGGCCAACAGTTTTTGATAGATTTAAAAAAAAAAAAGTTTGAGAAAATTGGGGGACGACCATTGCACACACACCCCCATGGAAAAATTCAAAATTTCAAAATAGCCATTCGTTAGCAAATCGTATGAACCGAGGGGAAATCCATTTTCATCGTTTGAACCACAACAGTTTTTGAGAAAAAAATAACAATATTGAGAACTTATGTATATATATATTCCAGGCCGACCATCACCCTCCCCCCTCTCACCATGTAAATTCATTAAAAATTTCAAGATAGTCATTCGTTAGTAAATGGTGTGAACCGGAATAAACGCCATTTTCATAGTTTGAATAGCAATAGTTTTGGAGATGTTTAAAAAAGAATGTTAGTAGCCCACGATTTCACCTGCCTCTCCCCCCCCTGCCCACCCCAACCTGGGCATTTCCCATTTCAGGATAGCTATTCGTTAGCATGGTGTGAATCAGAAAGACCTCCTTCTTCATCGTTCGAATCTTGATAGTTTTTGAGATATTTGTAATAAGGGTAATGGAGGATAATGAAGAAGTAATTTGTTTTGCACAAAGTCTTTCATTCGTTCCTGTCATTAGCTGAAAGAACTCCCCGTTTCTAGCTTTGAACCGCAGCAGTTGAAAAGACATTCCAAAAACAACGTGACGTTGCTTTATTAGGTATCGAGGACTAGTACACAGGAGAACGGAAAATAAATGGCATGATAAAACAATAAGAATAACGGTACTGGACGAGCAGCACAAAGCAGTCTGTAAAAGCCAATCAGGACATACAAAGATAAACGAAGCTGAACGAGCAGCACAAGGCAATCTGTGATAGGTGAAGCAGACTGGAACAGTCACTGAGCAGAAGGAACGACGGACATGGAGATGGAGAATACATCGAACTGGAGGCTGCTTTTCATGCTCCGGGGCGCAGCATGAAAAGCAGAAAACGAGGTGCAACAGATAACACTTGCAAAGATGGCATGGTGTAGGTAACAGTATGGGACAATCAATTAGCATGAGGCAAAGCAATAACGGTAAGTATCTGACGAGATGAGTCACACTGGATGAGCAAGTAACGTAGCACAACAGTAGAAGGTATGCTGAGGCACATGGCATGACATAAGACAAATACTCGACGAGACAGGAAAAACAAACCCACGGAACACCTGAAAAAACTAACTGGGTGCGAACAGCAACATAGGGCAATCCAGGACAGTGACGAAAGGTATAAGAGAAGAATCGCGCATAACAATGCACACAGGAAGAAGCTCTGTGAACAAAACGATGTGACGGGTTCACGGAAGTAGGCACCGGGCGGATGTTTGAAAGAACCGAGATGTGGAGAAAACATGGCGGTACATAGGATACAACGGAAAGAAAAAGGTTGGGTACAACGCATAACAGAAACATGCAAAGGAGTAAGACGGAACAGCAGCAAGGCAAAGACGGCAGGAAGCGAAACATCATGCAAGTGCAGACAGAAACTAATCGGTCAGAACCAGATCAATGAGGCGATTTTGAGTATCACCAAGGTAGCAATTAAGAAAACTTTAATAACGAAATATCTCAAGGGTAAGATCTCGTGAGGTCAACGAAAACTTGGAGGAAGCAGCGAATATCCTCGATCATATTCGAGTAATCAGCTGGATCATGTGAGTCAAGAAGGGGATCCAAACCAGCGTCACAAAAAGAGGCAAAGAACAAGAGTTGGCAGCATCTGGGAAGAGAATCTTTGAATACCCAGGGACAGCTTGGAGGCGAGCGACAATTGCAGTAGAAACGGAGGGAGTACCAATAAGGTCGGCGAAAGCAGCAACAGTAGAATTAGGAGCGGAACCTGAAGAACGATGAAGAGAAGGCTGAGCGACCGCGGTTCGCTTAGTACGAGTCCCTCGATTAGAGCGACGACGGCACTTCTTATTAGAAGCAGTACCAACAGGGACGTGGTGATGAAGAAGGAGTAACCGACAGCAAGTGAGAAGTCTGACAAGGAAGATATGGATCATGTGCGCATAACGCAAGCACAGGGGCAACTGATGGGGCAACAGGAGCTGGTGAAATTGAGGCTTCACACAAATCCAGAAGAGTAGCTGTGCTGGAAAGCGGGGACCGATCACGGGACCAGAAATCGAAAGGAAGGCAACAATACTAGAGGCATCAGAAGAGCTCGGAGAAGGTGAAACGGGTGGAGAGCACACCGCAGTACTGGAACGGCTGAAGAAAGGATGAGTGTCTGAGGGTGGCGAAGCTGACGTACACAGCGAAGATGATGGAGCAGAGAATCCCGGGGTTGGGATTGACGAGGTGACGTGCGAAAAAAAAGAAGGCAGCACCTGAACAGGCGGAGAAAGGTCGGCAACGGGATGTGACAAAGCACAGACAACAGACGACGAAGAAGAAACCAAGACAGACGAAGGCACCAAAGCAGGAGCAGTAGATCCAGATGTATCCACAAGATACAACGCTAGTGGAGAAGGAAAAAGACCTGCAGAGGAAGGCAACGACAATCGAGATGGAGACTAAGAAGGTGGAAGCGAAACAAGCGCAGGCGTGGTGACCGGAAGTGAAGAAGGGGTTCTGTGATGGGCACTTGAGCAGCCGTTGAGGAAGAACAAGAAGAGGTGAGCGGACACTGCAAGCGATGATGACCAGGCGTTTTACATGAGAAGCAATGATACGCAGTGAACACGTTTATAACGACGTTGTGATGAACACAAAGCACCTGGAAAGCAGTGGGGCAGGAAGTAATGGAGTCCATATCAGGGAAGAGAACTAAGGCTTGGCGTCGGAAGCCTAAATAAGGACGATCACCTTGATAGGCGGGGAGCGTGCGAATAACACAAACAATGCGCCCACACCGAGAAAGAAATGCATGTAAAACCGTCGTCGGGGCTGACGTTCGCAAACGGAGGACTTTGCTATGACATTTGTTACAGTTCAAACTGTGGTTACGAAGATACTGCAATATCGGAAAGTATGTTTACAATTAATCCCGCGGATGCTGACTGACCACCATAAGGAAGAATGTATGGGTTGGAGTTTGAACCACTTGCTGCGTTACAAAGCAGAGGGTGATGCATTTATATCGCGCATAGTGGCAGATGACGAATCGCGGTGCCACCGCTTTGAGCCATCCAGCAAACCAGCGAGCATGCAATGGAAACATCCCGGATCACCAAAACACATAAAATTCAAGTCACAGGACTCCGCCGGGGAGGTTATGCTGACCGCATTTTTTGACCATGAAGGGCTTTTGTTGGTGGACTTTAAAGAGCCTCACATGAACAGCAATGCCAACCACTACATCGACACAGTGGACAAGCTGCATAAAGCAATCAAGAATGGGTGACCTGGCATGCTTCCGCGTGGTGTGATTCTGTTGCACACATTATGCAGGATGCGTTAGCACGGAAAGGGTGAGAGGTTCTGCACCACCCAGCCTATAGCCCGGATCTGTCAACATGTGACTTTCATGTTGACAGATCCAAATGGTTCAAGGAGAAACTAAAGTTCCTTTTTCCAGACGGGATGCGTCGTCTTTCCAAGCAATGGGATGCGTGTTAATTCTGCCACACCTGCGGATGTAACTCTTCGTTCGTTTATATATATATATATATATATACATATGGAATGTAAGGTCAGGTGATGCGTAACATCCCAGCCTCTCCTTGACAAATGTCAACCCCGCCTTCTCGTGGCGCATCCTGTTCCCACTAAAGGGGCTCTGACGACCGCCAATAGCGGTATAACTATACCATCGGGATTAGAGGAAATGCTATCCCACACTCACCAACCCGCTTGGCCAGCGTGGTGAGTTATGGCCAAACCCCTCCAAAATGACTCTACAACTTAAATCTTGGCCCTCAGTCTCCGGCAGCTCGAATGTACCTGGCCAAGGCTGCGGCCAGTGCGACATGAGGGCAGAGGGTGCTAAGAATCCTTGGAGGACCGGACTAGGCTGCCATCTGATGCTGACCTTGGCTACTTACAATGGATGCTTCCTATCTCCTGATTCAAGGCTTCTTGAATTGGAAGAGGAACTACAAAGGATCAAGTGGGACATCGTCGGGCTAAGTGAGGTAAGGAGAAAAAGAGAAGATCTCATTGAACGGAAAAGTGGACATCTCCTCTACTATCGTGGGACACATACTGGCAGAACTAGTGGTGTTGGATTTATAATAAACAAGAAACTGAAGGATAAAGTTGTAGAAGTTGAAAGTGCCTCTGACAGAACTGCGCGACTCGTTATCCAACTCTCGAGAAGATACAAGGCTCAGATTATTCAAACTTATGCACCCACCACAAGTCATCCTTAAGAAGAAATTGAAGAATTTTATGAGGATATTCGTCATCTAAATAATAAAGGTAAGCACCACTTGAAGATAATTATGGGAGATTTCAATGCAAAAATAGGGCAATGGCAACAGAATGAAACTTCAGTAGGTAAATTCGCTCACGGCAACACAAACCAGCGTGGAAATACTCTCGTTGAGTTTGCAGAGGCAGAAGGGTTTTTCATCTTGAACTCCTTTTTCAAGAAAAAGCCACACGGGAAATGGACGTGGAGACATCCAAATGGGATAACAAGTGAAATTGATTTTATTATGTGTAACAAAAAATTCGTCAACGAAGACTGCAGTGTGCTGAACAAGTTCAACACAGGTAGTGACCATAGATTGGTGAGATGTAAGATCCACCTCAACACTAAACTCGAACGTGGCAAGCTCATAAGACAAACAAAATGTATTGACATAACCAACCTTAAAAAACACCATAATACCTTTAAGTTGGAACTGAAGAACAGATTCTCTGCTTTAGAACGCCTAACTTCGGAAGAAGTGGATATTTCTGAAGTTAACAGAAAAGTAACCAAAGCTCTTATGGAAACAGCAACAAAATTAGCTGGGTCTAAGAACAAGTTGCATGTGTACAAATTATCAGGAAAAACCAAAATGTTGATGCAAAAAAGAAGAGAGATGAGGACAACTAAAGAAGATGTGACTTCCAAAGTGGAATATATAGAGCTATGCAAGACAGTACAAAAAATTATCACTAAAGACGTAAGGAAATTCAACTGCGAACTAGTGAGGAAAGCAATTGAAAACAACCAAAGCCTAAAGATAGCAAAGCGACATCTCAGTAAGGGAAGAAAACAGATTATGGCACTGAGCAAAGAAGATGGTTCTGTAACAAGAAATAGAGGAGAAATTTTGACAAGAGTGAAAGATTTCTACTCCAAATTATATGAAAGGGATGATACATGTTCTCCAGACATCATGAAAGGTACCAGTACAAGAGTTCTTCCAGTCCTCCCAGCAGAAGTTGCGCATGCAATCAAGAACATGAAGCGGGGGAAAGCTCCAGGAGAAGATGGAATTACTATAGACACCATACAAGAAGCAAGTGGAGAAATCGAAACAGTACTCGCCCAAATTTTCACTGGATGCCTTAATGAAAGGAAGATTCCTGAGGATTGGAACAACGCTACAATGATCCTGCTACATAAAAAAGGTGACATTGAGGATCTCAGGAACTACAGACCTATCAGCCTCCTATCAGTGGTTTATAAAATCTTCACTAAAGTTCTTTCACACCGCTTAAAGGTAACACTGAACATGGCTCAACCGAGAGAACAAGCTGGATTCAGGAGTGGCTACAGCACAATAGATCATATCCACGTACTGAGAGAACTAATTGAAAGAGCGAAGGAATATGAACTTCCATTGTGCATGGCTTTTATCGATTATGAAAAAGCCTTTGATTTGGTGAAACCATCAGCAGTTACAATGGCTCTGAAATCCTGCGGTATTGAAGATGCATACATTAATATTTTTAATAACATCTATGAAAATGCAAGTGCAAAGATTAGGCTGTTTGAAAATACAACACACATAAAAATTGGAAAGGGAGTGAGACAAGGTGACACCATATCTCCGAAGCTCTTTAATGCCACATTGGAAAAGGTCTTTCAATACTGAACTGGGAAAACAAAGGGATAAAGATTAATGGAGATTATCTAACCCACCTTCGTTTTGCTGATAACGTAGTCATTTTTGCAACTGCCCCATCAGAGCTGCAGAGTATGATCCAGGAACTTGCTGACAAGAGTAAAGAAGTGGGATTAAAAATGAACTTCCAGAAGACAAAAGTGATGTTCAATGCTTTTACAAGAAATGAAGATTTATCGATTGATGGAGATAAGCTGGAGATAACAGACACGTACGTTTATCTTGGACAGCAGATATCAAGTGAGGGTCACATTGATGAAGAAATTAGTCGGCTTACAAAACTTGCCTGGAGAGCTTTTTGAAGAAACAGCATAATTTTTAAGAGCAATATGCCATTATGTCTTAAAAGAAAAGTGTTTGATCAATGCATCCTTCCAGTGCTTACGTACGGTGCAGAGACGTGGACCTTAACTAAAAGAGACATACAAAGGCTGCAGACAACTCAAAGCAGCATGGACAGGTGCATTCTTGGTGTAACCAGGAGAGATAAGAAGAGGAACTCGTGGATCCGAAAAATGACGAGAGTGGAAGACATCATGATCAGAGTTAAATCCCTGAAATGGCAATGGGCTGGACATACTGCCAGAAGGACAGACCATCGATGGACAGCCGAAATTTTAGATTGGATTCCAAGGGACAAGAAAAGACCCAGAAGAAGACCACATGGGAGATGGGTGGATGAAATTCGAAAGTATGCGGGAGTGACATGGAGGAGACTGGCACAAGACAGACCGTTGTGGAGAAAATTTGGGGAGACCTTCGTCCAGCAGTGGATTGATAATGGTTGACAATGATATATATATATATATCATCATCATTGTCAACTGCTTTGAATCCACTACTTTATGAAGGTCTCCCCAAGTTTCTTCCACAATTGTCTGTCTTGAGCGTGTCTCCTCGATGACACACCTCTATGCTTTCGAATTGCATCCATCAATCTACCATAGGGTCTTCTTCTGGGTCTTTTCCTGTCATTCGAAATTCATTCTAAAATTTCGGTTTTCCGTCGGTGGTCGTTCTTCTAGCAACATGTCATGCCCTCACCATTTCAGTGATTTCATTGTGGTCATGATGTCGTCAACTCTTGTCGTTTTCCTTATCCATGAGTTCCTCTGCTTATCTTTCCTGTTTACACCAATCATGATTCTCTCCAGGGTTTTTTGCGTTGTCTGCAGTCTTTGTTTTTTTTTACGCTTTCGAACCGTAGGTTGAAGAAGCGTATATGCTTCAGCGTTTTCCGTCCGTCTGTCCGTCCGTCCGTCTGTCGGCATGATAACTCACGTAAAAATGGTTCGATTTCGGTGAAATTTTAGTATGTGGTAGGGAACCCCCTGGGGCTGGGGACAAACCCTATGGAAAATGGACAAAATAGGGTCAAAGGTTAGGACACAGGAGCGGGATCTATTCCATAGTCCGTATGCATCATAACTTACGTAAAAATGATTCGATTGCGACAAAACGTTATCACGTTATTTCGGAGGTATACCGAACCGGTTCTGTTGAATATCATCGAAATGGGATCAAAGGTCAGGGCACAGGACCGAGATTTATTCCACAGCCATTATTCTCATAACTTGAGTAATTATTTCTGGTATGTTGGAAAGCGTATCATATTCAATGCATTGCATTATTTTACTAACTTGTTTAGTTAAGGTCCATGTCTGTCCTCCATACGTAAGCACTGGCAGGATGAACTGATTAAACCCTTATCTTTTAAGACACAATGGCATACCTTTCGTAAAAATTGTACTTCTTCTTCCAAAAACTATCCATCCAAGTTTTACACGCCGATTAATTTCTTCATCAATGTGATCCTTACTTCATATCTCCTGCCCAAGATAAATGTAGGTATCGGTTGTCTCAAGCTTTTCACCATCAATAAATAAATCTTCGTTTCTTGTAAAAGCAATATACGTCACTTTTGCCTTCTGAAAGTTCATTTTTAATTCTACTTCTTTACTCTTGTCAGCAAGTTCCTGGATCGTATTCTGCGGTTCAGAAGTCGTAGTTGCAAAAACGACAACGTCATCAGCAAAACGAACGTGATTTGAATTATCTGCATAAATATTTTTTTCTTTGTCCCAGTTCAGTAATTAAAAAATATTTTGCTATGTGGGATTAAAGAGTTTGGGAGATATGATTTTACTTTGTCACACTAGCTTTCCAATTTTTATTAGTGATGCATCCTCAAATATCCAAACTTTTGCAATTGCATTTTCAGATATACTATTAATAATGCTAATGTATGCATCTGCAATACCGCAGGTTTTCAAAGCAGTTGTAACTGCTGATGTTTTTACGGAATCGAAGGCCTTTTTATAATCAATAGAAGCCTTGCATTCTGGGAGTTCATATTCTCTTGTTCTTTCAGTTAGTTCTTTAAGTACATGGACATGATCTTCAGTGCTGTAGCCAATCCTGAATTCAGCTTCTTCTCTTGCTTGAGCCATGTCCAGTTTTACCTTCATGCGATGTGAAAGAACCTAAGTGAAAATTTTATAAATAACTGATAGGAGGCTGATGAGCCTGTAGGTCCTGAGATCCTCAACGTCACCTTTTTTATGTAGCAGGATCATTGTACCATTATCCCAATACTCAGGAATCTTACCTTCGTTGAGACAGCTGGTGAAAACTTGGGCGAGTGAAGTTTCAATTCTTCCACTTGCTTCTTGTACACTCGTGGACAAGAAATTTGCACACCTAGAAGAAAACATGCTACAACCGCGAAACTTTGCAAATAGCTAGGGTGCGTTTGGTGCGAGTGCGCATAACTTCACACCTTGTGGCGGCGCTGCTAGCACGAACCGGCAGCCTTATAAACCGGCGTGTAGTCGATGCCCCATGAAAGAGAAAAGCACCGGCCGGCGCAAGCAAGAGTATAGAGTGACAAGAATGCCGGGTAGACACCAGAGACGTCGATGTACGCAACTTACGGGCTTTGAGAGAGGCCTGATCATCGGGCTGAAAACAGCAGGTCGGTCGGCGCGCCGTATAACCCACCACGTGGATCGTTCTGACCATACCGTCCGACTGTGTTGGGAGCAGTGGACACGTGACGGCATTGCCACACGGCGGGTGTCTCCGAACGAACCAGGAGGACCATCCGTAGAGAGGATCGACAGTTCGTACGGCAGGCACGAATGGATCCCACGAGAACCCTGTCCTCTCCCCAGGCAAATGTAGCGGCTCTTGTGTGCCAACTAGCCATTTCCTGAAGCCTCGCGGAAGCGAATATGCGATCCCAGCGCCTCTTACGTGTTCTGCCATTAACACCGGATCATCGCCGGCTCCGTTTGCAATGGTGCCAGGCGAGAGCAACGTGGAACGCCACAGACTGGCAACGTGTGGTGTTCAGCGATTGGTGTCGGTTCGTTTTGGGGACAGATGATCATCGTGTCCGGGTGTGGAGGTCCCGGGGTCAACGGCACAATTCCAACCTTGCTATCGAGCGTCCCACCTACCCCACTGCAGGCATTATGGTCTAGGGAGCCTTTATGATTTATTGCCTACGATAGCCGATCAGCTCTAGTAGTGGTACGTGGATCATTGTCGGGCCAGCGGTATGTGGATGAGATCATATGGCCCCATGTGCTCCCACTCCTGGGCGGAATTCTAGGTGCGCTATACCAGCAGGATAGTGCCATCCCGCACACGGCTAGGGTTTTCTAGGACTGCCTACGTCATGTCCATACAGTTCCATGGCTTGCCCGCTCACCGAACATGTCCTCTATCGAGCATGCGTGGGACCAGTTGAAACGCCGGTTGACTCCTCTGTGCCGCACTATCCGGGATTTGGAGCACACCGTCCAACAAGTGTGGGCCCTCTTCAGCAGGACATCAGGCGTCTGTTCGCCTCTATGCTGGACCATATTGCAACATGTATCACCGCACGAAGCGGTGCGACGCGCTATTGAAGATGACCGGACTACGTGCCACAGATGCCTCTGTAATTGCCCTGCATTAATACACACAATCGACGTGGATTAGGAACATCAAACAGAAGTCATTTCTCTTTCCACGTTTTTAAGTGAGTCACGGAAAAACTATCATCGGCCGCCATTGGGAATTGAATTCAGGGTCTTCCAGTTACGCGCTGGACATGTTACCACTGCACCGCAGCGGCCTCGAATTCTCTAGACTCACATGTGATTAATTGCCAAACCACATGGCTGGTTGCTTCTTGGAGACCCGCACAATGGTGGGGATTCCCCAAAGATGGTAAGAAGCAATTGGTGCAGTGGTAGCATGTCCAGCGAGTAACTGAATGACCCTTGGTTCGATTTCCGTTGGCGGCCGATGATACTTTTCCCGTGACTCACTTAAACCCGTGGAAAGAGCCATGCCATCTGTTTGATGTCCCAAATCTACGTCAATCGTGTGTATTAATTATTCATTCGTATACTAGTTATTTGTTCAGTTGCTGCCTACCATCTTTGGTAGGCAGCAACTGAACAAATAGTACTGAGATTTGAATTGACAAAATCTTCTATAGATCTAAAAATAAAATCAGTTATCTCCTGCAACATGAGGAATCTGTGATATAAATTTCTTTTGAATAGTGCGATTCTTTTTTGGCGTTGCAATTTTCACAAACAGTAATGTACGTATTTGCTCGTCGTAACAGAAAAATTCGGTAATATTAAGATACAATAAGCTGTACGTAAAAATGGTACATTCAATAGGCGTCGAAAGTGTTTCAATCTGATTTTTGAGCAACGATATGAAGCAAAATATATTTTGAAATCGGTGGAATTTGCATTTCGCTCTTGGCGGCGAAATTATGAATCAGATAAAGATTAAAATGCTAGGATCATCGTTCTCACTGTTCTAGCTTCCCAAAGCAAGAAGAGGCTGATATTAAATCAGACTTAGAGGTACACAGATAAACGTATACAGACAGATACATGTATATAGTGAAGGTATAAGTACATCCTTTAGTTTTCAAAGAACGTGCAGGAAACTTTTCCACTTTAACACGCTTCGGTCGAAAGGAAGTGCAAAGCAGATGCACCCTTAAATTTAAAACAAACATTCTTGAAATGGTTCCATCCAAACAATTGTCTTTGTACGATATTTGACTCACACAGGCCGCCCCGGTGGCGCAGTGGTATAAGGCGTTGGCCTCTGATCATTCGTCCGAAAGAGAGGTCCGGGTTCGAATCCCGGTGAGGCATGGATGTTGTGTTTGTCTTACGGCACTGGCTCTCTCCCTTCCCTGGAACCAGTGACCCTAAATTAGGGACGGGCGACTGCTTATAGCCCATTGAGTTGCTCACGGTGGTCGTTAAACCTCCAATCAAAACAAAACAAAAACTCACACAGCATCCCGTCACGTTGCTCTGCTGGCCACGCCCTTTCGAGCTCTGCATTTTGTGCTCCGCCTGTATCTAGCGCCCACCGCCGAATTAATTTGTGTTTCTCTCGTGCATGAATGTCTGCGCTCTCTTCCTAGTCATTCTTTCGAGTTGGTACATGCATATTTTGCCGCTATTCCTTTAGAATTCATCTCGTTGGGCCTGTTTACAATTCATTTCGTTGGGCCTGTTTACAATTCCTTTTTTTTTTTTTTTTTGATTGGAGGTTTAACGACCACCGTGAGCAACTCAATGGGCTATAAGCAGTCGCCCGTCCCTAATTTAGGGTCACTGGTTCCAGGGAAGGGAGAGAGCCAGTGCTGTAAGACAAACACAACATCCATGCCTCACCGGGATTCGAACCCGGACCCCTTACGGACGAATGATCAGAGGTCAGCGCCTTAGACCACTGCGCCACCGGGACGGCCAATTCATTTCGTTGGGAATGTTTACAATTCATTTCGTTGGGCCTGTTTACAATTCATCTCGTTGGGCCTGTTTACAATCTGCCCATCGTGACTCGCCTTGACTTTTTGCTCTAAAACTGTCTGCTGCACGTAGTAGCCTTCCTGCTGCTATGTCTACGTTTGCCTTCCGTGTTTGCGCTCCAATCATCGTTAATGGTTCTCTGCGCTGCCTTCACCGGTGTGTGGATTACCTTCCTTGTGTTCCACCCATTGACAGTGGTTCTCTACGCTGCCTTCTTCGGTATGCTGATCGCCTTCCTGGTGCTCCACCTTGTTATAGTGGATCTGTGTGCCCTTCGCCGTGCATTTCTACACATTGTCCATGGCCTGTGCTTCTGCTTCTAAATTCTATTTCCCTCTCACGTCACTATGTGCTGCTTCGATGACTTGTCCTCCAAGTGTGTTGGATGCGTCCCAAGACTGCTCTTCTCCTCATCCTGCTACAGATCCGTGTTCAACGTCTCCGACTTTCCTCGCGACAGCCTTGGACTCCTATATTTCACGTCAAGGTTCCACGCTTATTGCACATGTACAATGCTTTCAACTCTTAGTTTAAGTGTCATGTTCGACACCTTACCCAATGTCAAGTTGCATACAGTGTATGTCTGCATTGTCGTTTCTCCCTTCCGGTGCAATTACACATTTCGCCAGCAAGCCTAAGTCCATTCTTGTATATATTTTTTCACCTGAGTTTGTTCCTCAAGTCCTATCGACTAGCCTTTCCGTTGGAGATCATATCTTGGTCCCTATCCCCCTTGCACATTCTCCCGTTTTTCTTAATTTGTAACCTGTACCTCCGGACGTTTCCGATGAGTTTTTACATGTTTTTCCTTCTCGGTGTGGCCGCGTTCTTGGTGATATCCGCAAGATACCCGCCGCCCATGTTGATCAAGGTGATCGTCCTTATTTTGGCTTCCGCCGCCAAGACTTAGTTTTTTTCCCTGACACAGACTGTTTCTTACTGCCCCACAACTTTTCTGGTGATTTGTTGTCATCACAACGTCGCAATCAACGTATTCACTGCCTATCATTGCATCTCATGTAAACAGCCTGGTCACCATTTCTCGCAATGCCCCCTCATTTCTTCCTAGTCTTCTTCAACGGCTGCTCAAGTTCCCGTCACAGAACCTCTTTCTTCGCTTCCAGTCACCACGCTTTCGCCTGATCCGTTCCCACCTTCTTAGTCTCCATCTTCATCATCTGCCTCCGTTGGTCTTTTTCCTTCCTCGCCAGCATCGTCTGTTGTGGGTACATCTGGATCTACTGCTCCTGTTTCGGTGCCTTCGTCTGTATTTCTTTCTTTTTCATCGTCTGATGTTTGCGCTTTGTCACATCCTGTTGCTGCACCTTCTCCGCCTGTTCAGGTGCTGCCTTCTTTGTTTTCGCAAGTCACCTCGTCTATCCCGATCCCGGGATTTTCTGCTCCACCATCGCCGATGCGTACGTCGGCTTCGCCACCCTCAGACGCTCATCTTTCCTCCACTGGTTCCAGTATTCCGGTGTGCTCTCCGCCCTTTTCACCTTCTCGGGGCTCTTCTGATGATTCTAGTGCCGTTGTCTTTGTTTCACCTTCTGGTCGCCATGATGGGTCAACGCTCTTTCGCACAGCTCCTCTTCTAGACTCGTTTGAAACCCCATCCTCCCCGGCTTCTGTTGTTCCTGCAGTTACCTCCTTACATGTGTCATCCGACTTTGTACCCTATTCACCTCGCCAGATTCCCGAGACGCCGCCTGTTGTTCCTTCTACGTCGTCTCGTCCTCTTCGTCAACATTTCCCTACTGGTATTGCTCCTAATAAGAAGCGTCGTCATCGGTCTAATCGCAAGATTCGCGCTAAGCGTGCCGCTGTGGTTATGTCTCCTCCTCATCGTTCTTCGCAAGGCTCCGTTCCTGATAATGCTGCCGTCACTTTTGCTCGCGTTCTTGACAGTCCCTCTGTTGTGCTTGATCTTGTTGCTCGCCTTCAAGTTGTTCCCGAGTTTACGCAGACTCTTTCTCTAGATGCCGCTTTCCCATTGTTCTTTGACTCTTCTCACGATGCTCCACTTAATCACTTTATTGCTTCCAACGATCCGCAGTTTACTCATCTCTGGTTGACAATCTTAGCGCTTTTTACTTTGCATTTTTTCACCTTTCGGGCTCTTACCCGGAAGTTGAATGTTACTATGGCTGTCTTGACCACTTCATTTGTCATGCTCAACATCGTCTCCTTCTTCGGTGTCCACCTGATTAGCTCCTGTGTGGTTTTGTTTGATGATTGATTTCTGTTGTGTTTTCTTAGCTATGTTTCTCCCTGTCTCTTTGAGCCCTTGTTGTTTCGTTCTCCTCTTTGTGAAGTGTTTTCTCTCGTGCCTCGTTTTTTTCCCCTCATCATTCTGCTTTGTGACCTTTTTCTGTGTGTTTTGTCTTACGATGTCCTGCCTGCATCCGCTTTACATGACCATCACCAACTGCCTCGCACCGTTCGTTCTGCTTCTGTTTTTCTGTGGTTCAAGCATGCCCCCTGCCCGATTTTCCCGGAGTGCCATGTGTTGCTTCCTACCCTGCTATGTTTTGTATAGTATGTCTAACTGCTATGCCACTGTTAGACAGAAAATGCCAATTTTAAAGAAAGTAATAGTTTTTCCTTAATGTTTTTCTTTTCAATGTGGCATTAGTACCATTATTTCTCTTTTTGTCGGAGGATGGCGCCCAATAACCACAGATGGACAGCAATAATTTCGCACCAATAATTTCGTTTTTTCCTTAAAAGGAAGAAGGAATAGTTCCTGAGTTTTCTACTCATCATGTTGCTCCCTGGTTCCAGGTATGGTGCTTTCTCTATTTGCTGGCTCAGCCGTTCCTCTGCTCAGTGACTGTTCCCTGTGTGCTTCGCCTCGTGTTGTATCTGCCACCGACTACAGCACACGATTGTAATGTAACAGACTGCTTTGTGCCTCTGCCATGCTCCGTTTCTTTCTGTGATGCCTTGTACTGTATGCTTACTACAGACTGGATTGCGTCGTTTGTTTCCGCTCCGAGATTTTGGCTGTTTTACTATGCCATGCATTTTCCGGTTCTCTTGTGTTCTGGTCCTTGAGACACATTGAAGAAATGTTGAAACCGTCACGTTCTTTTTGGAATGTCTTTTCAACTGCTGCGGTTCAAAGCTAGAAACGGAGAGATCTTTAAGATAATGACAGGAACGAATACAAGACTTTTTGAAAATAAATTGCTTCTTCATCATCCTCCATTATCCTTTATACAAATATCTCAGAAACTATCCAGATTCGAACGATGAAGATGTTGTTCCTTCCGGTTCACACGATGCTAACGAATAGCTATTCTGAAACAGGAAACGACCTGGGTGGGGGTGGGGGCAGTTGAAATCGTGGAACATTTTTAAACATCTCAAAAACTATCGGGGTTCAAAAGATAAACATGGAGTTTGTAAGAACGGACACATTAACGATGTGAATTCATTTCAATGATAAACATTATGTGGGGTTTTTTTGACTAAAGAAAACATCGCAAGTTCCCAAAATGGCGACAGAGAATTCGTAAATATGTTTAATCCTTTTTTGGGGGGGAAGGCGAGATGTATGACAAAAGACTTCAGGTTCTCACGCCTTAGAAAGGGCGAGGACTTGTTCTACGAACTGAAAGTATCGCCAAGGACGCTGTGACTTTTACAGATACATTGTTCATTTTCACTTGGCGCCTACAAGTCTGAAATGCAGACATACTCTTTTGTATAGTTATAACAATGTGTATTGTATTGCTACGGATGTACTACGACGATAGGATTGCTTTCTCGGAAGGAGGCACTCAATAATGTATAGCCTGAGGATAAGCGAGGAATGCGCAAGGTAGATTTAAAGGTCCAGGAGCCCGATTCCCGGAAAACGACTAGGAATGGGGCAGGTGAAGGGCGCGAGAGGTGACACGTGGCGCGAGAGGAGAGCAGCATGTTGAAGGTCAGCGCCGTCGCCCTTGAAGAAGGAGCAGCGTGAAGGGGGGTGAAGAGGTCACTCCGAGTGGACCTGTTCGAGCAGTCTGTCTTCGGAGAGCGAAGGTGATAGTCCTCCGATAGAAAGGAACGCGTTTGCTTGGATGGTGTGGTGGGCTCTCGGAGTCCACGGGGAAAGAGCGGGCACCGACCTAGATGAAGTAGGTCGCTGCTACAGAAGGAATCTACCCGAGTCAGGGATACCGGTAGAGTAGCTGATGATATACTACTGAATTACGGACTTAGTACAGTCCACTGAAGCATCGATTAGAGAAGGATAGCTAGAAGACTAGTCCTGAAGCATCGATAAGATACAGGTCTATCTAGTGTCAAGGAGAACCTAAGTTAGGACGCCAACGCAGGGTGAGATTTCTACAGAATTCGATCACCTTATCTTGCGCGTTCCACGATCTTTGCCAGGTCCAGTCATAACGAGGTCACTTTCAAGAGCGAGTAATCCGCCGCCATCAAAATTCTAGTTGATGAAGAATAAGTATTTCGTATATGTGTTAACCAAGCGTTCTTTTCAAATTATGTCAGAAAGTGGATAAACTTCCGTATAACCAGCTGTTGTCGCTCTGCCTCCCCGATTCACAGATATATATATATATATAGTAAAGTGGGGGAGGTTTCGTTTGTTCGCTCGAACAGAGTGAGAGAGAGAGAGAGAGAGTGTGTGTTTCCGGGAAGAGTAAACGAACTCTCTGCTTGTTGTGAGAGCCCCCGTTGCGCGTGCCCCTCGGATACTTAAGTAGGAGGCGGCGCTAAGTCACGTGACGACACGTTCGCTCTTGAAGAGTTTTCCCGGTTCATACGATTTACTAACGAATGGCTGTTTTGAAATTTTGAAATTCCATGGGGGGAGAGGGGGGGATGTCGGCTCCATATTTTCTGAATCATTTTTTTTTTTTTTGCAGGTATGTCAAACACTATTGCGGTTCAAACGATAATAATGGAGTTCTTTTCGGTTCATACGATTTACTAACGAATGGCTATGACATTTTGAATTCCATGGTGAGGGGGGTTAATGGTGTAGGCTTGTAACATCCTTTTTTCAATACCTCAAAAACTATTGCGGTTCAAACGATGAAAATGGAGTTCTTTTCGGTTCATACGATTTTCTAACGAATGGCTATTTTGAAATTTTGAATTTCCATGGGGGGGGTGAAATGGTCGGTCTCTGTATATATGCAAATTCTCAATATTATTTATTAAATATTTCAAAAACTACTGCGGTTCAAACGATAAAAATGAAGTCCATTCCTGTTCATACGATTTACTAACGAATGGCTATTTCGGAATTTTGAATTTCCATGATGAGGGGGGGGGGAAATGGTAGGCCTGTAACATTATTTGTTTAATATCTCAAAAACTATTGCGGTTCAAACGATGAAAATGGAGTTCTTTTCGGTTTATACGATTAGCTAACAAATGGCTATTTTGAAATTTTGAATTTCCATGGGGGGGGGGGGGAGGCTGGTGAAATGGTCGGTCTCTCTGTAAATATGCAAAATCTCAATATTATTTTTTTAAATATCTCAAAAACTATTGCAGTTCAAATGATAAAAATGGAGTTCATTCCTGTTCATACGATTTACTAACGAATGGCTATTTCGGAATTTTGAATTTCCATGATGAGGGGGGGGTGAAATGGTAGGCCTGTAACATTATTTGTTAAATATCTCAAAAACTATTGCGGTTCAAACGATAGAAATGGAGTTCATTCCTGTTCATACGATTTACTAACGAATGGCTATTTCGGAATTTCAAATTTCCATGATGAGGGGGGGGGGATGAAATGGCCTGTGACATTCTTTTTTAAATATCTCAAAAACTATTGCGGTTCAAACGATGAAAATGGAGTTCTTTTCGGTTCATACGATTTGCTAACGAATGGCTATTTTGAAATTTTGAATTTCCATGGGGGTGGGGGCTGGTGAAATGGTCGGTCTCTGTGCGTATATGTAAATAATGTTATTTTTTAAATATCTCAAAAACTATTGCGGTTCAAACGATAAAAATGGAGTTCATTCCTGTTCATACGATTTACTAACGAATGGCTATTTCGGAATTTGGAATTTCCATGATGAAGGGGGTGGGGTAAATGGTGTAGGCCTGTGACATTCTTTTTTAAATATCTCAAAACCTATTGCGGTTCAAACGATGAAAATAGAGTTCTTTTCGGTTCACACGATTTGCTAACGAATGGCTATTTTGAAATTTTGAATTTCCATGGGGGTGGGGGCTGGTGAAATGGTCGGTCTCTGTGCGTATATGTAAATTCTATTATTTATTAAATATTTCAAAAACTATTGCGGTTCAAACGATAAAAATGGAGTTCGTTCCTGTTCATACGATTTACTAACGAATGGCTATTTCGGAATTTTGAATTTCCATGATGAGGGGGGTGAAATGATAGGCCTGTAACATTATTTTTTAAATATCTGCAAAACTATTGCGGTTCAAACGATGAAAATGGAGTTCTTTTCAGTTCACACGATTTGCTAACGAATTCCTTTTTTGAAATTTTGAATTTCCATGGTGGGGGGCTGGTGAAATGGTCGGTCTTTCTGTATATATGCAAATTCTGAATATTATTTGTTAAATATCTCAAAAACTATTGCGGTTCAAACGATAGAAATGGAGTTCATTCCGGTTCATACGATTTACTAACGAATGGCTATTTCGAAATTTTGAGTTTCCATGGTGGGGGGGCTGGTGAAATGGTCGGCCTCCTATATTTATATGCAAATTCTCAATATTATTTGTTAAATATCTCAAAAACTATTGTGGTTCAAACGATGAAAATGGAGTTCATTCCGGTTCATACGATTTATTAACGAATGGCTATGCTGAAATTTGAAATATCTATTTTTTGGGGGTACCATTTCACCAGCCCCCCACTTTGTTTTTTAAATAACTCAAAAACTATTGCGGTTCAAACGAAAAAAATTGAGTTCATTCCGGTTCATACGTGGTACAAACGAATGGTGCAGAAAAAATTTAAAAATTCCATGGTGGAGGGGCTATCGTTTCACCAGCCCCCCCACTTTGTTTTTTAAATATCTCCAAAACTATTGCGGTTCAAACGAAAAAAACCGAGTTCATTCCGGTTCATACGTGGTACAAACGAATGGTGTCTGAAAAATTAAAAAATTCCGTGGTGGGGGGGCTGGTGAAATGCACCTCTTGTTGCTCGCCTTCAAGTTGTTCCCGAGTTTACGCAGACTCTTTCTCTAGATGCCGCTTTCCCATTGTTCTTTGACTCTTCTCACGATGCTCCACTTAATCACTTTATTGCTTCCAACGATCCGGCAGTTTACTCATCTCTGGTTGACAATCTTAGCGCTTTTTACTTTGCATTTTTTCACCTTTCGGGCTCTTACCCGGAAGTTGAATGTTACTATGGCTGTCTTGACCACTTCATTTGTCATGCTCAACATCGTCTCCTTCTTCGGTGTCCACCTGATTAGCTCCTGTGTGGTTTTGTTTGATGATTGATTTCTGTTGTGTTTTCTTAGCTATGTTTCTCCCTGTCTCTTTGAGCCCTTGTTGTTTCGTTCTCCTCTTTGTGAAGTGTTTTCTCTCGTGCCTCGTTTTTTTCCCCTCATCATTCTGCTTTATGACCTTTTTCTGTGTGTTTTGTCTTACGATGTCCTGCCTGCATCCGCTTTACATGACCATCACCAACTGCCTCGCACCGTTCGTTCTGCTTCTGTTTTTCTGTGGTTCAAGCATGCCCCCTGCCCGATTTTCCCGGAGTGCCATGTGTTGCTTCCTACCCTGCTATGTTTTGTATAGTATGTCTAACTGCTATGCCACTGTTAGACAGAAAATGCCAATTTTAAAGAAAGTAATAGTTTTTCCTTAATGTTTTTCTTTTCAATGTGGCATTAGTACCATTATTTCTCTTTTTGTCGGAGGATGGCTCCCAATAACCACAGATGGACAGCAATAATTTCGCACCAATAATTTCGTTTTTTCCTTAAAAGGAAGAAGGAATAGTTCCTGAGTTTTCTACTCATCATGTTGCTCCCTGGTTCCAGGTATGGTGCTTTCTCTATTTGCTGGCTCAGCCGTTCCTCTGCTCAGTGACTGTTCCCTGTGTGCTTCGCCTCGTGTTGTATCTGCCACCGACTACAGCGCACGATTGTAATGTAACAGACTGCTTTGTGCCTCTGCCATGCTCCGTTTCTTTCTGTGATGCCTTGTACTGTATGTTTACTACAGACTGGATTGCGTCGTTTGTTTCCGCTCCGAGATTTTGGCTGTTTTACTATGCCATGCATTTTCCGGTTCTCTTGTGTTCTGGTCCTTGAGACACATTGAAGAAATGTTGAAACCGTCACGTTCTTTTTGGAATGTCTTTTCAACTGCTGCGGTTCAAAGCTAGAAACGGAGAGATCTTTAAGATAATGACAGGAACGAATACAAGACTTTTTGAAAATAAATTGCTTCTTCATCATCCTCCATTATCCTTTATACAAATATCTCAGAAACTATCCAGATTCGAACGATGAAGATGTTGTTCCTTCCGGTTCACACGATGCTAACGAATAGCTATTCTGAAACAGGAAACGACCTGGGTGGGGGTGGGGGCAGCTGAAATCGTGGAACATTTTTAAACATCTCAAAAACTATCGGGGTTCAAAAGATAAACATGGAGTTTGTAAGAACGGACACATTAACGATGTTAATTCATTTCAATGATAAACATTATGTGGGGTTTTTTTGACCAAAGAAAACATCGCAAGTTCCCAAAATGGCGACAGAGAATTCGTAAATATGTTTAATCCTTTTTTGGGGGGAAAGGCGAGATGTATGACAAAAGACTTCAGGTTCTCACGCCTTAGAAAGGGCGAGGACTTGTTCTACGAACTGAAAGTATCGCCAAGGACGCTGTGACTTTCACAGATACATTGTTCATTTTCACTTGGCGCCTACAAGTCTGAAATGCAGACATACTCTTTTGTATAGTTATAACAATGTGTATTGTATTGCTACGGATGTACTACGACGATAGGATTGCTTTCTCGGAAGGAGGCACTCAATAATGTATAGCCTGAGGATAAGCAAGGAAAGCGCAAGGTAGATTTAAAGGTCCAGGAGCCCGATTCCCGGGAAACGACTAGGAATGGGGCAGGTGAAGGGCGCGAGAGGTGACACGTGGCGCGAGAGGAGAGCAGCATGTTGAAGGTCAGCGCCGTCGCCCTTGAATAAGGAGCAGCGTGAATGGGGGGGGGTGAAGAGGTCGCTCCGAGTGGACCTGTTCGAGCAGTCTGTCTTCGGAGAGCGAAGGTGATAGTCCTCCGATAGAAAGGAACGCGTTTGCTTGGATGGTGTGGTGGGCTCTCGGAGTCCACGGGGAAAGAGCGGGCACCGACCTAGATGAAGTAGGTCGCTGCTACAGAAGGAATCTACCAGAGTCAGGGATACCGGTAGAGTAGCTGATGATATACTACTGAATTACGGACTTAGTACAGTCCACTGAAGCATCGATTAGAGAAGGATAGCTAGAAGACTAGTCCTGAAGCATCGATTAAGCATCGATTAGAGAAGGATAGCTAGAAGACTAGTCCTGAAGCATCGATAAGATACAGGTCTATCTAGTGTCAAGGAGAACCTAAGTTAGGACGCCAACGCAGGGTGAGATTTCTACAGAATTCGATCACCTTATCTTGCGCGTTCCACGATCTTTGCCAGGTCCAGTCATAACGAGGTCACTTTCAAGAGCGAGTAATCCGCCGCCATCAAAATTCTAGTTGATGAAGAATAAGTATTTCGTATATGTGTTAACCAAGCGTTCTTTTCAAATTATGTCAGAAAGTGGATAAACTTCCGTATAACCAGCTGTTGTCGCTCTTCCTCCCCGATTCACAGATATATATATATATATATAGTAAAGTGGGGGAGGTTTCGTTTGTTCGCTCGAACAGAGTGAGAGAGAGAGAGAGAGAGTGTGTGTTTCCGGGAAGAGTAAACGAACTCTCTGCTTGTTGTGAGAGCCCCCGTTGCGCGTGCCCCTCGGATACTTAAGTAGGAGGCGGCGCTAAGTCACGTGACGACACGTTCGCTCTTGAAGAGTTTTCCCGGTTCATACGATTTACTAACGAATGGCTGTTTTGAAATTTTGAAATTCCTTGGGGGGAGAGGGGGGATGTCGGCTCCATATTTTCTGAATCATTTTTTTTTTTTTTTTTTGCAGGTATGTCAAACACTATTGCGGTTCAAACGATAATAATGGAGTTCTTTTCGGTTCATACGATTTACTAACGAATGGCTATGACATTTTGAATTCCATGGTGAGGGGGGGTTAATGGTGTAGGCTTGTAACATCCTTTTTTCAATACCTCAAAAACTATTGCGGTTCAAACGATGAAAATGGAGTTCTTTTCGGTTCATACGATTTTCTAACGAATGGCTATTTTGAAATTTTGAATTTCCATGGGGGGGGTGAAATGGTCGGTCTCTGTATATATGCAAATTCTCAATATTATTTATTAAATATTTCAAAAACTACTGCGGTTCAAACGATAAAAATGAAGTCCATTCCTGTTCATACGATTTACTAACGAATGGCTATTTCGGAATTTTGAATTTCCATGATGAGGGGGGAAATGGTAGGCCTGTAACATTATTTGTTTAATATCTCAAAAACTATTGCGGTTCAAACGATGAAAATGGAGTTCTTTTCGGTTTATACGATTAGCTAACAAATGGCTATTTTGAAATTTTGAATTTCCATGGGGGGGGAGGCTGGTGAAATGGTCGGTCTCTCTGTAAATATGCAAAATCTCAATATTATTTTTTAAATATCTCAAAAACTATTGCAGTTCAAACGATAAAAATGGAGTTCATTCCTGTTCATACGATTTACTAACGAATGGCTATTTCGGAATTTTGAATTTCCATGATGAGGGGGGTGAAATGATAGGCCTGTAACATTATTTTTTAAATATCTCAAAAACTATTGCGGTTCAAACGATGAAAATGGAGTTCTTTTTAGTTCATACGATTTGCTAACGAATGCCTATTTTGAAATTTTGAATTTCCATGGTGGGGGGCTGGTGAAATGGTCGGTCTTTCTGTATATATGCAAATTCTCAATATTATTTTTTAAATATCTCAAAAACTATTGCGGTTCAAACGATAGAAATGGAGTTCATTCCGGTTCATACGATTTACTAACGAATGGCTATTTCGAAATTTTGAATTTCCATGGTGGGGGGCTGGTGAAATGGTCGGCCTCCTATATTTATATGCAAATTCTCAATATTATTTGTTAAATATCTCAAAAACTATTGTGGTTCAAACGATGAAAATGGAGTTCATTCCGGTTCATACGATTTATTAACGAATGGCAATGCTGAAATTTGAAATATCTATTTTTTGGGGGTACCATTTCACCAGCCCCCCCCACTTTGTTTTTTAAATAACTCAAAAACTATTGCGGTTCAAACGAAAAAAATTGAGTTCATTCCGGTTCATACGTGGTACAAACGAATGGTGCAAAAAAAATTTAAAAATTCCATGGTGGAGGGGCTATCGTTTCACCAGCCCCCACTTTGTTTTTTAAATATCTCCAAAACTATTGCGGTTCAAACGAAAAAAACCGAGTTCATTCCGGTTCATACGTGGTACAAACGAATGGTGTCTGAAAAATTAAAAAATTCCGTGGTGGGGGGCTGGTGAAATGCACCTGCTTTGCCCGTCTGTCCGTCCGCAACATATAACTCACGTAAAAATGGTTCGATTTCGATAAAATTTTAGTATGTGGTAGGGGATAACCTGGGAAGGAACCCTTTTGGAAATGGACGAAATGGTGTCAAAGGTCAGGACATAGTATCGGGATCCATTCCATTGACCTCATGCGTCATAACTTACGTAAAAATGCTTCGATTTCGACAAAACTTCATCCTGTTGTTCCGGAGATGTACCGAGCCGGTTCTGTTTAATATCTTAAAAATGAGATCAAAGGTCAGGGCACAGGAGCGAGATTTATTCCACAGCCTTTATCCTGATAACATGACTAAAAATGTTTCTATTGCGACAAAACTTTAGTATGTTGTTCCAGCGGTATACTGAACCAATCTGTTTAATATCGTCGATATAGGGTCAAAGGTCAAAGCACAAAAGCGAGATTTATTCCGCAGCCATTATCCTCATAACTTGACAAAAATGCTTCTATTGCGACAGAACTTTAGTATGTTGTTCCGGAGGTGTACTGAACCGGCTCTGTTTAATATCATCGAAAGGATGTCAAAGGTCAGGGCAGAGGAACGAGATTTATTCTACAGCCATTATCCTTATAACTTGAGTAATGATTTCTGGTATGCTGGAAAACGTATCATATAAATGCATTGCATGATTTTACTAATTTGTTTCACTTTCCTGCAGTGTTTAAGAAAGAAATTGCGGAAAGGTTACTGAAAATTTAGAGTTTTCCTGGAGTACGAAAAATCCGTGAAATTCAGGTCTCGGTCCGTCATTTCATTTCACGGAAAAGTTTGTATCAGAAATATACGTACTTCGTTAATTCAGAAAGGAACCACGCAAAGTGGTTCTAGAATGTCAGAAATTTTTTTATAGTGTACATAATATAAGATGATAATTTTAAAACATGTTGTGAATACGTTTTAAAATTAGTATCTTACATTATGTACACTGAAAGAAATATTTTAAATCTGGTAGCTTCAAGAAATATTTTTGCACAAAAGCAAAGAGTAAAGGGAGAAACAAAAAAGATGACACCGAATTTTCGGGTGTAATAAGCACGTCTTTTGAATCCGTTCTCACGCAAATTAAATTTATCAAAGCTATTCAAAGTCAATGGAACTGGTATGGAAAACAATAGATCTGACAAAAGAAAGAAGATTTTCAATCGGGTTTTTAATCCCTCAGATATTGCTGAAAACGGAAAATCGTGAGCTTACGAACTCTTAGAAAAAAAGATATCTACAAAAATAAGATGTGACTTTACGTCCCCTGGTGGGAAAACTATACATTATTTTAGGAAGAAAGTATTCTCAAAATGTTTACCCATATAAGCGGTATCGGTCCAAGAAAAAAATTAGTCGAATTTTCACGAGCCCAGATTTTGCAACAAATTCTTCGGAAACAGAAATTAACACTTATGCCCCCCTGGTGGCTAAACTATTTATTACCAAACCTTATAAATTATATTAAAAATATTTTCCATCAGGTCTTGTATGCGATACAGGAAGAATTTTTCAAATCAGAGCTTTAGGAGTAGAAATAACGCAGAAAACACGATTTACCTTTGTTCCCCCTAACGGAAAGTCTATGATTAACTTGAAAATTTTGAATTTATAGGAAAAACATTTCGCACTGAAAACACTGTCCAACAAAGAAGGAATTTTCCAAATCGTACTCCTACGAGTAGAGATATTGACAAAAATAAGATATACATCTACGCCCCCTGGCGTAGAACTAATGCATTTTTTCAAGAAGAAAATTTTCCTAAAAGGTTTGTCGACATGAGTAGTATCGGTCAACAAACGACTTTTTTTTCAATCGAGATTTTAGAAGCTCATATTTTGCTGCAAATACAACAGAAGCGGAAATTAAGACTTACGCCACCTGGTGGCCAAACCATTTCTTACAAAAATTATAAATTATGTGCAAACGATTTCCCATTAGGAGCTGTATCCGGTGCAGAAAGAATTTTTCAAATCGGAGATTTAGAAGCAGAGACATAGGGGGAAACGCAATGTACATTTACGCCCCCTAGCAGAAAGTCTATGATGTGCTTGAAAATTTTGAAATTATATGAACCATATGTAACACTAGAAACACTATCCAACAAAGAAGGAATTTTTCAAATCGGACTGCTAGAAGTAGAGATATTGACAAAAATAAGATGTACATCTACGTCCTCTTGGCGGAGAAACTGCTCAATATTTTAAGAAGAAAATATTCCGAAAATTTTGTGCGATGTGACTAGCATCAGTCCACGAACGAATTATTTCAATCGATATCTTAGAAGCTCCAATTTTGCTGGCAAATACATCAGAAGCAAAAATTAACACTTACGCCCCCTGGTGGCCAAACCATTTCTTACCAAAAATTATAAATTATGTGCAAACGATTTTCCATCAGGAGATGTATCCGGTGCAGAAAGGAATTTTCAAATCGGAGATTTGGAAGCAGAGATATAGGGGAAAACGCAATTTACATTTACGCCCCCTAGCGGAAAGTCTATGAATTACTTGAAAATTTTGAAATTATAAGAAAAACATGACACACTGAATACACTATCCAACGAAGAAGGAATTTTTCAAATCGGACTCCCAGAAATAGAGATATTGACAAAAATAAGATGTACATCTACGTCCCCTGGCGGAGAAACTGCTCAATATTTTAAGAAGAAAATATTCCGAAAATTTTTATCGATGTGAGTGGCATCAGTCCACGAAATAATTATTTCAATCGATATCTTAGAAGCTCCAATTTTATGGCAAATACATCAGAAGCAAAAATTAACACTTACGCCCCTGGTGGCCAAAGTATTCTTTACCAAAAATTTGAAATTATATGTAAAAGATTTTCCATCAGGAGATGTATCCGCCGAAGAAAACAATTTTCAAATCGGAGTTTTAGAAGAAGAGTTATCGGGAAAAATGTAATTTACTTTTACGCCCCCTAGCGGAACATCTATGCGTAATTTGAAAAAGTAACTATATCTAAAATACTCTTCAACATAAATGGAATCGAAAGATAAAAAAAATTTCAATCGGATGTTTAGAAGCAAATATGTGGAATAAAACGTATTTTTGTATTCGACATCATCTGTATTTACGCCTTCTAGCGGCGAAATTGTACATCGTAAAAAAAAACGTAATAGAGGATCATCATTTGCATGTTTCAAGCTTCCGAATGCAAAAAGAATTTTTCAAATCGGACTAATAGTTGCAGAGATATCGTGGGTACAGACGGACGGACGGACAAACCGATAACAGAAGCACGATCTTTTTTTACAAAAGACGCGCTAAAAATGAGTAATTTGTTCAAGGTGACTGACTGCGTATGAATCGGGTTGTCTACTATTCATCAAACGCAATGGAATGAAAGCCATGATTTTGAAACAACCTGTGGATTTGTGTTGCTGTTTGTCCCAGTTCTTCAGCTCAGGAAGAAATTTCAATGATTAAACATTCTCACCAAAAATTTCATTTTCTAAGCTTAAAAGACTTGGCAACATTATGTTCTTCATTCACAAAGTCCTCCTCGCTACGTGACCTGATCGGCCCCTACCTCTTTTCAACAGGTTCTCTAGCACACTCTGTGGAGAACGCCGAAAATGGTAGTCGCCCCCTGACTGTCAATACGCGCGTGCGGTAAAAATATTGCAATCACGTTTTGAAAGTTTCGGCAAAAAATTTAACAGTACTGAAACGTCGACTTTTCCTTGTAATTCAATATTTATCTCTTTTAAAATCTGTTCAATGCCGATTCCAGAGAAAAATGAACGTTCATTGTGTCGGCATGAAATGAGCGCTTCGCTAGTTTTTTTGAATATCTGCCGTGTTTTCGAAGACAGATTGCCGTTAATTAGCTAAATCGGCCCTTTTACCCATAGTTGCCTGTGTTTCTCCCGGTGATCGAATATTGAAGAGATATTATACCGTGCAGATTAATTGGGACAAGCTATTTTATTCTCAGAATTGTAATGTGATCGCCAGTTGATGTCGGAAACCCACGTAAACCGGTTCTATCAGCTGAGAGGTGGTGTTACTGTTAGAACTTGATAGTAAGAATGTGGTTTGACCGGTTTTAAACAGGAAATATGCACTTCAGCTTCAGTTGTGAGCTTTCGTGTGTGACAGGTGGATGTTAGTTTTTGCTCTCTGTGAGTCCGTGTTGCTTTCGTGAATTGAAAAATTAATATTTCCCCAAGGAAGCGTGCAAAAATAGTTGCTTTGAAGGATAACACTTCTATGGCAGTGAGAGATATCGCTTCTGCAGTTGGTGTAGGCAAATCAAATGTATCAAGACTGCTTACGCGATAGAATGCATCTGGATCATCGTCTCCAAAAAGGAGAGGTAAATGTGGAAGAAAACGAAAAACAACTCCACGAACCGATAAACACCTAATCAGAAATAGTAAAATGAATAAAAAAAACAAGCACCGACCCTTCAAAGAGATTTATTGGCTAGTGGTTGTGATGTTAGTGATTCAACTGCACGCCGTAGGCTTCTTGAAGTTGGACGGAAGGCAAGAAGACCAACGAAAAAACAATATTTGAATGCAGAAATGAAGATAAAACGTTTAGCATGGGCCAAAAAATAAAAATCATGGACTGCTGACGACTGGAAAAAGGTAATTTTCAGTGATGAAACTCATTTATTTGTGCAGGGTTACCAAGCAAATGTCGTTAGACGAAGCAACTGTGAACCCTTAAGACCTGAGCATGTCAAACAAACTGTAAAAACCATCTGAAACAGATGTTTTCGGGTTCTTTATCATCAAATGGCACTGGAAGCTTAGTTCCTGTTCAAGGTATGATGAATTCAGCGAAGTACGTAGAAATATTACAACGTAGGATTGTTCCATTCTTGTAAACTTTTGACGGAACATTTCAACATGACTTCGCCCCATGTCACAATTCGAAATTGGGCAAGAATTTCATGCTGGAAAATCAAATTCATTTGCTTGATTGGCCTGGAAATTCACCAGACTTAAATCCCATAGAAAACTTGTGGAATATTTTGAAGAGACGTTTAGGTAAAATGGACTGTACAACCAAAGAACGCATGATAACGAATGCTACAAAAGTGGGGTTCCACGATTATGAAGTCAAAAATATGTGCACTCAATTAGTGGAGTCAATGCCAAAACGAATTCAAGAGGTCATTTCTGCTAAAGGAGGACATACTTCATACTAATACAGGTATTTATCAGTGTATATCAAGGCATAGAATGATATAAAGGCATAGTTTTGGGAAAAAGAGTGACTTTTTTACTTTGTCCCAATTAATTTGCGCAGTATAGTATTGCAGAAATACAAGTTTGTCCTTGACGAAGATCGAACTGCGCCCCTCACTCCGGAGTATGTTGCTCTCCCAACAAAGCTACATGGACAGAATGTATCGCTGCAAATTTTTCGTCTTGACACGTGCTTTGCCTCTGTAGTACATCCCAATATGGATTCTGATTTCTTCTGATGCTCAGACTGAATCTGAATTACAGGGGAGGGACTATTATGTCTCTCCTAACGGTGATAATTTTCTCCCTTTACATAAATCGTAGCTCTCAATTTTTAAAAGGCGATTTTTTCTTACTTCGGAATGTATATGAAATCCCTGATAGGTTTTAATGTACGGGGTGGGCCATATGTCTCGTTAACGGACTGCAATGCCCTTGCCCTGCCAGTAAAGGATGACCCGGACGTTACCCTATCTTTTTCTTTTTTTTTTTTTTCTGTCAACAGAAAAATTCGGGGCACTGCCCACGATGAGCCTGAACTGGAAGATTTTGCTTTTGAATACTGAAGGACCCCTATTGAAAATGGACGAAATGGGGTCAAAGGTCAGGACATAGGAGGAAATCCATTCCATCGCACTTATGCGTCATAACTTACGTAAAAAGGCTTCGATTGCGATAAAACCTGATCATGCTGTTCCGGAGATGTACTCAACTGGTTATGTTGAATATCATAAAAATGGGGTCAAAGGTCAGGGCACAAGAGCGAGATTTATTCTACAGCCATTATCTTCATAACTTGAGTAAAAATGCTTCTATTGCGACAAAACGTTAGTATGTTGTTCCGGAGGTATACTGAACCAGTTCTGTTGAATATCATCGAAATGGGGTCAAAGGTTATGGCACAGGAGCGAGATTTATTCCACAGCCATTATCCTCATAACTTGAGTAATGATTTCTGGTATATTGGAAAGCGTATCTATCAATGCATTACCTGATTTTACTAACTTGTTATACTCAAGAGTAAATAATTTAAGAAGTTTTGCTTTTTTGTGCCACAATCCTTAATTGTTATTTACTTATACAATGTATTCCATATTTTCGTATAAATCTGAAAAGGTCCTTAGTCGCTGTCAGATGTCAGTTACGTGTGGTGTTTTTCGTTCTGTGTAACCCGTTGTCTGATTGTCGGCCATTGACATCATTTCTCGTCATGTTTATGTTTCGTATACCTTGCCTTTTGTTAACATTTTGATGCTGCTTTTGTTTCCGATGTAAACCGTTTGGCATGGCGCTCGTTGCCCCACTAAGGCTCTTGTGCAAATAAACTCCATCCATCGGCAGTTACGTGTTTTATGTGTGTGTGTGCTCGTAATGGATTTCAAAAAGGATAGCCTTAGTTCCGTAAAAGAATAAAATTTACATGCATTACCCACTACCTTGGACGTAAGTGTTTTGAAGTACTTTGTATTTGTATGAAACTAGGACGTTTATTTCAATGGCGACGCACACATTCGTGTTACACACAAAAAAAGGCAACAATTTTGGTTTTACGGTAAATGCCCGTGGGCTCAAAAGAATTTGAAATATTGAAAAGCTCATAAAACATAGTGTTAATAATATGGAATTAAAAATTTCAGTAATTAAAAGCTAATATATTTTCGCAAAAGGGTCCCAAGATATTTTGCCGGGGGGGGGCTGGGTTTTCCCGGTACGCCGCTGGAGAAGGATCTGCGTCAGGCAATATTCATGAACGCAATGGCCATATTCTTTGAACATTTTGCAGTTTTCTGAAGATTTCTATCATCTTTTAAACCCTGGAATACCTTTTAGTGACAATAAGGATGTCATGGGAAGCCACAAAAGAGTAGTATACTTGATGTGATCGCGACATTTATTACCAAGGACTACCCGAGCTGAAGTTACCTGCATTGTAAAAAAATATGGTTTTTATTGAAAATTATTGCGTATCACTACAGAGAAATTTCGAACTCGCATTCGAGAATGTAAAGCAAATACAGTTATGGGCACAAGCGCGATCTGTCCCGACCAAATTATTTGGTGACCATAGACAGGCTTAAGCCTTTTTTTACGCTTTCCAACCGTACGTTGAAGAAGCGTATATGCTCCAGCTTTGTTCGTCTGTCTGTCTGTCTATCTGTCTGTCCGTCTGTCTGCCCGTCCGCGCAATAACGCGCGAAATTGGTTCGATTTCGATGAACTTTTAGTATGTGATAGGAGACCACCTGGGGACGAACTCTATTGAAAACAGACGAAATGGGGTCAAAGGTCAGGACATAGGTGAGGGATGCATTCCATTGTTCTTATGCATCATAACTTGCATAAAAATGGATCGATTTCGATGAAATTTTAGTATGTTGCAGGTGTCTACCTGGGAAGTGAGAGAGCCAGGGCTGTAAGACAAATACAACATCCATGCCTCACCGGAATTCGAACCCGAACCCCTTCCGGACGAATAGTCATAAACCATCGCTTAGACAACTGCGCCACAGGGGCGGCTGCGCTGTTTTAGGCTTGCAACGAAATTTGAATATCGTGAAGGTATTCTGTTCACAAAAACTTAGGGATATACTGCTTAGCATATTTTTCTAATATAAAAATGGTCTAAGCGCTGGCTTCTGATTATTCGTCCGAGATGGGTCCGGGTTCTAATCCCGGTGAGGCATGTTTGTCGTACGACACTGGCTCTCTCTCCCCGTACCCTGGAACCAGTGAGCCTAAATTAGTGATAGGCGACTGCGTATAGCCCACCGAATTCCTAACGTGGTCGTTAAACCTTTAATCAAAAAAAAAAAAAGCACGTAGCAGTCATATGCTTCCCAAGGAATCTCCAGTATCGTGAACAGCTTTCCTGTATGACGCATGGGTTTTGACAAGAACTGAAAATCGACGTACGAGAAAAAAAAATGAAATTAAAGTAAACAATTATCAAGAAATTCTCGAAAATTACTTTATCAAAAATGCAAGTGATTTTTGGAATTAACGTTACCTAATAGACACCCCTTCTCCAGTGGCGCATTTGTCTAAGAGCTGGCTTCATACCATTTGTCTGAGTTCGATAGCTGATGAGGAAAAAGTAAAGTGCTTTCCTCATGACACTGAACCTCACCCTCCTTCACGGAATCAGCTGCCTCAGATTAAGAACGGCCGACTGCTTATAGCAATCAGAGCTTCTCACCTTACAGTGGTTAAATACCGAAAAAAAATTGACCTCCTTCGTGTTTGGAGCGCGTGTTTCTAAATGGGAATTTAATTCATACCTAACAAGTTAGTAAAATCATGCAATGCATTGATTATGATACGCTTTCTAACATACCAGGAAACATTACTCAACTTATTACTCAAGTTATGAGGATAATGGGTGTGGAACAAATTTAACTCCTGTGCCCTGACCTTTGACACCATTTCAATGATATTCAATAGAATTGGTTCAGCATACCTCCGGAATAACATACTAAAGTTTTGTCGCAATACACGTTTTTTTAGTCACGTTATGAGGATAATGGCTGTTAAATAAGTCTCGCTCCTGTGCCCTGACCTTTGACCCAATTTCGATGATATTCAACGGAACCAGTACAGCATACCACCAGAACAACATAATAAAGTTTTATCGTGATCGAAGCATTTTTACGTAAGTTATGGCGCATAACGGCGATGGAATGGATCCCGCTCCTATGTCCTGACCTTTGACCCCATTTCGTCCATTTTCGATAGGGTTCCTCCCCAGGTTGTTCCTTACCACGTACTAAAATATTCATCGAAATCGAACCATTCTTACACGAGGTATCGTGCGGTCGGACAGACAGACAGACGGACAAAGCTGGAACATATACGCTTCTTAATCCTATGGTTGGAAAGCGTAAAAAACATTAAAAAAATACGTTGTCTGAAACAATTCGCAGTCTAATTGATACCTAAAGACACACTGAAGAAATATGTTGTCCGCAAAAAAATTAACGTGATGAAAACAACACACTGCCCGGGTGGCAGAGTTTTCAGAATCGTATGTTTCTGACTAGTCGTTCGGGTTGGTGCCGGGTTCATCCCGGGTTTGACACCCGGATGAGGTATAGGTAACGTGTTTATCTTAAGGCTCATGCTTTATCCTTTCCCGGAAACCAATCAGACCAATGGCCTCAAATTAGGTACGAGTGACTACTGGTATCAGTAGAGTTCTCATGGTGGTCGTAAAACCTCAAAAATAAAAAATAAAAACCAGCACATGTCATGAAAATGTTTAGGTATTAAATCATTTAGTAGTACCGAATAATTTGCTTTACGACAGTAAGTCTTTAATAAAGAGAAATATTACTTACTTGCTGAAGCAAATTTGATCCCGATATGCAGATGATACAAATTCTAGAAAAGTACGAAGCTATCAGGTACAAATATAGACCACTAACACCTAACCCTCGAAGATACCACGTCTTATCCTTTGTTAGGAGGCTATAGAAACTGCATCCTAAAATTATTGGGCTAAGTATTACAAATGACAAAAGGGTTGGTTCAAAAATGTCATCCACTGTGTGCACTAGCCTGCGAACTTCTAAAAACTTACGTGTCCATGTCCGAAAACCTGCTGTTTTCAATGCCTCTAACTTCGCCAGTGCTTGCTTTCTGGATTCACTAAATGCAAGCGATAACTTTCTGGAAATTAACCACAGAAACAAATCCGTCAAGTTGCAAATCACAACAGAATATGTGTACGAGATTGCCTGGACACTTACGAAGGTCTTAGGAAACGATCGTACGTAAGTTCTTATATTTCGAGGAAGATATAAGAAGTAAATTTCATTGCAAGAAGATGTTTTAAGGAAGCCTTTAGAATATAGTCTCCGGACCACAGTGCACTGAACATTCCATTGGACAACCGTCTGAATCACACTTAGCAGTAAAGTCATGAAAATAACGCTATAAGTTCTGAAACACGAATTGCACTTGACGGGAATTTTCACTCGGTGTTGTGCGAGGAAATCAGATACCTTTCGTCGCTTGAGAAGAAAGTTGCTCTGGTAGCACAGTGAGAGTAATTGAATACTAAGAATGGGAAACAGCATTAAAGCTGTGGACATAGTCACTAGGCTACAGAATATCATAAAGGACGCAGAACACAAAAGACAGACAAAAACTGCACACTGACTAACGCAAAGAGTGATAGAGTATAGCGTCCATATCAAACTCATCTGATTTAATCCACAGTTCCTTAATGGCAAACAACCAAATAGCTTTAGGAAAACTTTCATGTGGTGAGATGATGTATCGAAGCATTCTTTCATTGTAGTTACCATTTTATTGTCTGCCTTAGTTAGGACTTTTTTCCTTCTTAACGGCATCGTCGTTACTCTTCTCATGCAAGATTTGCAGTTATTTTTTATAAAAAATACATGGTTCTCAATTTCGAAGTACACAAAGAGCTATGCACCTTTTTGCTCTGTTGGATTTGATCTTACGTGCTAAACGTTGGAGCACTGAGATTCATTAATTTTTTAGTAGATTTTCACATGCAAAAATCCATGTTCTCGTTTTTGTATGCATATTAATTTACAATATGATTTCAGATATTAGTAAGTATGCATACACTAACTGTTCAACTTTTAAGCTGTTCATCATCGCCCTCGAAGCCTCTTCGTGTAACCAAGTACTGATGCTCCAATTGATACAAATTTGGACGACAGCAATTTCATTGTAGTAACATTAACTAAATTGTTAAAGAAACCATTTTTAAACAGCTGGAGCTAGATATCAGACATCCTGGCACTGGAAAGATTTTAGAAGAAAATTTTCGAAGTTGTAAATACAGACTTACCGAGTTATCAATCCAGAAAACGGACTGCGTTTTACATCGTTCATTTGCAACCATGCGTGCCAGTTTTTTTAATAAAATCACTTTTTTTAACGCTGACGATAAAATTCCAACAAGGTTTTCAAATTAAAAATCTCACAGCTTCTTTCTTATTGTACGTGAAACATTTGATTGAGAAATTTGTCCTATCTATTAAACGAAATTCTTCTAAACATTTAAATGTGTCATCTGTTAACAACTTTCCATTTTACAATGATGCCCGTAAATCAAATGCAGTTGTGTCTAGACTCTTGAAAATTTCGTCTTCCTTATGATTTGATTAAGGCTGTGTGAAAAATATGACATTTTTACAGCTTCCTTTTCCACTGCTTGTTATATTTCTTACAGAAAAAATGCTTTATGTTTTATATTAATTGCTCTGGTAGCGAGCATGTGAATTTGTTCCAGCATTCCATGCGTTTCTTAAAATTGGATTGATTTGTTTCTGACATAAACGCATACACTGAAGTTTTGCAAAATACGCCACGTCATAAAATTTTCTATCAATTTCCCTAGTTTCTTTATCAAAAAAGGCTTTCGTGATGAGCCATTTTAATGAAACAAAATCAATATGGTTGCTTTAGAATATATTTCCAGTATTTCAATGAATTATTTAGACAACAACACAGTAACGAAAGTTTTGTTATTTGAAAATTATTATGCACAGTATACAGATGTATTTATAAATCTATATGCACTCTATGAACTTTCTGCCGGAAGCTAACTTTTGAACATATTTTCCCTTGTGGCACCGAAATATCTGAGTTTTCTCAAGATGCCGTTTTGATTAGTGTGAGTACATATAATTAAAATTTTCGTGTAATCTTTGACGGTTTAAAAATAGTTGCAGAGATTAGGCAAACCTCATCCCTTTAATGATAGCAAGAAATAAGGTCACGTGTCTGATCTGGAATGAAAATTGAAGTACACAAATTGAAAAACGCTGTGGTCTTAAAAACACTATGAGGTGTTCACGTTCATTGTATATTAGATCAGCCATTTTTATGCATTATTTGCGATAGCGAACGGAACTGAAAAACCAAAGTGAATCCTTAATCCTCACAGCTCATCAATGTGTGGCAGAATCTATCAGCACTCTTAACCAATTGCGGAAACATTCACAAAATTTCAGCCTTTCCGATATTTAAACGCACGTGTATAAAATCGTTATTCACAGTTTTCAAATACAAGAGGTACGTTCATTTGGTTGTAACTAATAGCAAACACATACAAATATTAAGTACACATCAAGGCATTTTCTTTTTCCAAAAACCCAATTTACTGATACTTCCAGTTTAGTAAGTTTCCATCTTTCGACTAATTGAGAAGATCCTGTGCTTTATTCAGTTAGTCGGACGTCACAAAATGATACGCTTTCAGATGAAACCCTTTAGCTTCATAAGCAAAAAATAGACTTTTTCCTGGTCTCAGCGGAAGCCAATATTTTTTCCAAAGAAAAATAAACCTAATTTCATCATTTTCGTGGCGATCGAAATTTATTTACCTAGAGGATCTGCTATCGTGACAGTAATTATCCAGGAGCGTGTTAGCCTCGTTGCAATTTTTCTTTAGCCAAACAAATGCTCTATATCGAGAAATAAAACTGGTTTAACGTATTCCAGAAGGAAAAGTAACTTTACAACGCAAATCCTTTCTTTTTCTATGTCCGGCTCAAATGTCTGATGGAAAGTTGCCAGAAGCATTTACTTGATTTCATAACAACGCTTTCTAATGAAAAATATTATTTTCCCTCTTTACTCATTAGTTACCTGATCACTAGGAGATAGTAACTTACACTGCATAAATTTTCAGAATATTAGTGAGATATATATATAGAGAGAGATAGTTTTAATTTTCAGAATATTAGTGAGAGATATATAGTTAGAGATAGTTTTAAAGTGCTGTCCTTAAGGATGAGATACGTTTTGACCAGCCAAGATCGGAAAATGCAGCTTTACAGTAGTGCTGAGTTTTGGGCTCAATTTTAAGAACCCCATCACGGAGCATTTCAACTCGAGCTCGAAGTATGTCAACCCGAACTCGAAGTTTGTCAACTCGAGCTCGAAGCTTGTCAAATGAGCCCAAAGCAGGTCAATCCAAACCCGAAGCAGATCAATCCAAACCCGAAGCAGGTCAATCCAAACCTATAGCATGTCAACCTGAGCCCGAAGCAAATCAATCCTAGCCCGAAGCATATCAACCTGAGCCCGGAGCATATCAACTCGAGTTCGAATCATGTCAGCCCGAGCCCGAAGCAAGTCAGCCGAGCCCGAAGCATGTCAACCCGAGCCCGAAACATGTCAGCCACAGCTCGAAGCATATCAACCCGAGCCCCTACGAGCCCAAATGTCATATTGCGAGATATAGCCCCGACCAAAAAGATCCAGAAACCTATGACTAACCAATTTAGGCATTAAAACAAATACCCTGCACTTCCACGCTTCCATTCTTTCTTTCCTCTCTGATATTAACCGATGTCTTTCTCAACTGGTGAGTGGGAAAGGGACCTCTATCTCTTTCTATCGTATAACGATACGATTTTCTTCGACCATTCATTTCCTTCTGAAACGCTTCGAGGGCCAGGTATTCGGAGCGATCGAGTGGCGTTGCAATCTACTACGTTGCTCAATAGAATTAGCATGGAGCTGTTGGAGGGAGGCACGGGGGAAATGCAGTCGGCGTGTTATCTGTTATCTAAAGCTCTTGAAGAACAAGAAGCTTTTCCTTATCCTCAGAAATCCGCTAATGCATGGTGTGAGGATCTCTGCGGGCAAAAAGTCTCTATAAATATTTAAATATGATTTAAATATTCAACTGTTGCATTATTCAGATTTTCCTTACAGTGATGAATATGATTTTGTTTTTTGTGTGTATGTGTTCAAGTTGCGGAAGTGTAAGATATATTGTATGAGAACGGACAATTTATTCTTACAAACACACTGCTGGACATTTTGACGCTGGACACTCCTAAAAGATGCCATGTTGTTCAGACTTGTAAGAGGGTCGTTGTTTGTTAAATACATGGTGATGTTCTGTTGACCTTCTTACATGCTTGGAGACGGAAGCAAAGGGACATTCTTTACGAGGTGTCAACAATGCAACCCCCAAACGTTTGAGGGGTTCGCGAGGGGACAGACGAAGAGGACATTCGAGGTTGCGAAGAGAAGGACATGTCACGGAGATACAGCCTAATGTTTTTTCGTTGTATGCAAGATAACTCATAAAGTATGTAAATTATGTACATGTATGTACAGGGTGATCAGAATCGACCGCACAATAAACCTACCGGACGATTCTTGTGGAGAAAGAAGCCGAAAACCGTTGTCCGGTGTCCGATCGGACCTCGCATTCCGGAGATATACGCGCCGAAAGTTCGTGACGTCACATCCGGTAAGAATACAGACATTAGAAATAACTTACCCATTCACTTTGACAGAAAACATGTAATTTATTGATGTGTACCACTACAACACAAATTGTAAAACATGTGGATTCGTGTTGGGTTACAACATGTGTTCAAAATGACCACCTTGTAGTGCGGAACAGGCGGCAGCCCGCCGAGGAATGAACATCTGCAGGCGTTGCAGCATAGCACGGGTTAAAGTTGTGAGAGCCGCATGTAAGGTGGCCACTAGGTCGTGCAGGCTTTCTACAGGCCGCCGATATACCAGTTCCTTTAGATGACCCCAGAAGAAGAAGAAGTCCAGTGGGTTCAGATCCGGCGATCTAGCAGGCCATGCGACAGGACCACCACAACCAAGCCATCGACAAGGATATTTCGTATCCAGCCACTAGCGAACATTTGCAGCGTAATGCGCCGGTACTCCATCATTCTGGAACCATAGATTGCTGAGAACAGCCAATGGTACGTTTTCTAGTAAGTCCGGCAGAACATCACGTAGGAACACCTAGTAGTTGTCAGCTGTGGAACGTCCGGAAAGAAAATATGGTCGCACAGGATAGCGCCCACAATACCACACCAGATATTAACGACCCACCGGACCTGTTGAGCGTGCTCACGTGATGTATGCGGATTGTCCAATGCCCAAACATGACTATTATGGGTGTTGCAGATACCCTGCCGTGTAAACCTTGCTTCATCAGTCCACAAGATCCGGCGGAAGAAACTATTATCGGCAGCATGTTGCTGTAGCAGCCACTCACAGTATGCCTGTCTTCGAGGATAATCCTGTGGTAATAGGCCTTGCACCCGTGTGAAGTGATATGGATGCAGGTCTTCGTCGTGTAAAACGGCAAGTACGGTACTTTGGTGCACACCGAATTGTCGTGCGATCGCTGGTCGTTGGCTCCTCCTCCTCCTCTATGAACTCTAGTATGACGTCTTCGAGGGATGGTATTGTCACAGAGGGTCTAGCGCCCCTGTCTACACTTGGTCGTGGTGCGACATTGCCTGTGTCGCTCATTCGAGCGTCAAGCCGCCGTATGACCTGATCGTCTGGGTGCCGTCGTGCTGGGTATCGCTCGCTGTAGGCCCTTGCTGCACGCAATGCTGAACCATGGCATTCCCCCAATAGAAGATGCATGTCACAATACTCTATCAACTTTACGACATATCGCTACCCACACTACTGTCAAATGTACCAACGCAGTATGAGCTTACCTGCTACCGTCGCCAACCCTTTTTATGCCTACCTGCCGTATCGCGCAGGCGCACAACTGATGGTTTTACGCTACCACGTCCTTCGAATTTGCATACCCACCCCGTGCCATATTTTTAAATGTTGATTTCTTTTGGTTTTTTTTTAGTTAGAGGTTTAACGACCACCGTGAGCAACTCAGTGGACTGTAAGTAGTTGCCCGTCCTGAATTTAGGATCACTGGTTCTAGTGAAGGGAGAAGGTCAGTGCCTTTGGACAAACACAACATTCATGCTTCACCGGGATTCGAATCCGGACCCTTTCGTACAAATGATCAGAAGCCATCGCCTTAGATCACTGCGCCACCGAGGCGGTTTGATTGCTTTGTGATACGTGCGTCTGTATAACTATCCACATCGCTCTTAAACGAGCATGTGCTTTACCGGATGTGACGTCACGAAACTTTCGGCACGTATACCTCCGGAATGCGACGTGCGATCGGACAACGATTTTCGGCTTCTCTTCTCCACCAGGAATCGTCCGGTAGGTTTATTGTGCGGTCGATTTTGATCACCCTGTATATTCTGAATAAACAACCGGACCTTCTATTAATGGATTCCTGAAGCCATTTCAATTAAGGGCCTACCTATTTCATGTATTCTACTGTAAACGATAAACAAAAGAAAATATGGGGCTTCCCAGGAGAAATAACTGTCTGGGATAACGCCTGCCGCATCACAATCACCATGTATTTAACAAACAACGACCCTCTCACCAGTCCAAACAACATGGCGTCTTTTAGGAGAAGTTTCACAAAATGTCCAGCAGTGTGTTCGTAAGAAATAATTGTCCATTCTCATACAATATGTCTTACACTGCCGTTACTTGAACACATACACATACACACAAAATCATATTCATCACTGTAAGGCAAATTTAAATAATGCATCAAATGAATATTTAAATCATATTTAAATATTTATAGTGGCTTCTCGCCCGCAGAGATCCTCTCACATGGTCTATGGCATTTGCTACCTAAGCCAGGAATAAAAAACCCTACCGAGTTTGCACTTCCCACCCAGGCCCAATGTGGAAGAATTATCTTTAGAAACTAAAAAGTGTAAGAAACGTCTCGTGAGCTAACTCATACAAAATATCATTTAAAGGCAAAAAAAGAAAATTATCTCTCTCTCTCTCTCCCTCATGCCCGAGCCCGAACCGCAATAAATATTATGCAGACCGAGTCCAGTTCGGGCCTGGGCAAGGCTTCGGGCTTCGAGCTCGGGCTCGGGCTCGGGCTCGGGCTCGGGCTCGGCCAGTCACAGCACTGTTTTACAGCTATAAGGGGGTATTGATAGTACTAGCAACAGTAAAATGAAACGCACGACATCAAAAATCATAAGTAATACGTAATAGAGATCGGAACAACAAAGTGATGCAAAGTTTCAGGTTCACCCGTAATCTATTGGCACTCCTCCATCAGGACTGCATAAACAGAATACAGGGCGAAATCCTCAGTAGGGGATACGCCCAGCCCCACACTGCAATGCATGTTTGGCACCTTTATGTCATACTTTGCACCAAATGGTTTAAGAGCTCTTGTGTCAAATTGTCCCACACCTGCTGGAGATCATGATATCAGTTGGAATGGTTTTTACCAAAGGATTTCTTTGCGTAACATCTCTGCAGGGTTTTCTATTCATGTTCGATTGGACTAAGATCAGAGGAGCGCGCTGACCACTCCATCCGACGGATATCCTAGTTAGCCAATACATCATCCACAGCTACTGTGCTGTCATAACAGGCATTGCCATCCATAAAAATGAAATCTGCGCCCACAGCACCACGGAATAAAAGAACGTGGAGAAGAATCACATGACTCTAAAACTGCTGCCAAGTGATTGCCGCTTGATCCAGAACCTAAAGTTGGCTACGTCCATTGACCATGATACCGGCCCACACCATATCAGTCCCATTTAACCATGTTCCTCACGTCATATACAGTCCTATGTTTCCTCCAGATTAATTGACGCTTGGAATCTGACAAAAGACTAAAACTGCTTTCATCTGTGGACAATGTCTTGCACCAATTATCTGAAGACTAGTCATCGTAAGATACCCACTACTAATGGCGGCCTGTAATGACCATCCTGGAAAATGGTCGACAGCGTACAGGTTTCTGGGGATGCAGTCTTGCTACATTTCAACGTCTGGACACGACCCCTTGGCTCAAAATTCTCACCCCTGTGCTTATTTCCGGACGATTAACCAAGCATACCGCAGTAAGTTTCCACCGCCCTTTTGGTATTATGGAGAGATAACGGTCATCACGCTGACTCGTATAGCGGAGTCGACCTGCAGAAAAACATCTGGCAGCGGTTCTGTGTTTCCCGAATGTTGACCAAAACTGCAGCATTGTGCTGTGTGCTACTCCAAACTCTCTGGCCAAATCGGCCACATTCCGACCTTCTTCGAGTCTGCCGATAATTCAGCCTCGAATAAAATCATACATAGGATATCTGCGAGACATGCATTTGTTACCCCAGGCATGAAGTTTTCGGCTCCACCTCTAAGACACTTTAAAAACAGAATGAACTCATACGAGACGCGATTCAGCCAACTGCCTACATACACTGTCGGCAGCTGTGACGTGCTCACAGCTAATCTGCATGCTGGCTGTGCATCATTGAATGTGCTCAGAGCTAATTTTCATGCGAGCTGCGGATCACTGAATGTGCTCACAGCTCACCTACATGCGAGCTGCGCATCGTTGAATGTGCTCACAGCTTACTTGTATGCCAGCTGCGCATTATGGAATATTTTCACAGCTCACTTGCGTGCCGGCTACGTATCATTGAATGTGCTCACAGCTTACTTGCATGCGAGCTGTGCATCGTTGAATGTGCTCACAGCTAACTTTTATGCAAGCTGCGCATCATTGACTGCCCACAGCTAACTTGTATGTGGGCTGTGTATAACAGAATGCGCTCGCTGCTCACATGCATGCGGGTTGCACACCAAGGAATTCGCTAACAGCTAACTTGCATGGGGGTTGCGCATCACTGAGTTCACTTGCATGCAGGCGGTGCATCACTGAGTTCACTTGCATGAGAACTGCTCATCGTTGACTGATCTTGCAGCTAACTTGCAGACGGACTGCTCACATTGGAATTTGTTCACAGCTAACTTTCATGCTCACTGAATGTGCTAACAGCTCACTTTCATGCAAACTGCGCATCATTGAATGAGCTAACAGCTCACTTTCATGCGGACTGCGCAACATTGAATGAGCTAACAGCTCACTTTCATGCAAACTGCGCATCATTGAATGAGCTAACAGCTCACTTTCATGCGGACTGCGCAACATTGAATGAGCTAACAGCTCACATTCATGCGAACTGCTTATCATGAAATGTGCTCACAGATAATTTGCATGGGGGCTTCGCGTTATGAAATGTCTCACAGCTCACTTTTATGCGGACAGTGCATCATGCAATGTGCTCACAGCTCACTTGCCTACGATCTGCGAATCGTTGAATGTGCTCATTTGCTCACAGTTAACTTGCATGCGGGCTATGCATCATTGACTGTCAATAATCGTCAGGTTCATGTTCGTCCTTAAGTTTTGGATCGCATTGTACTTTTAAATAAGTTTATAATCATGTTTAATTAGCTGATGCGTAGCACATTCTGCATAAATAAGACATGTATATCCCTTCATATAAATTAATACAACCTTTATTCATAGGAGTAAGCCGGAAATAATGTTCTGAAACTCGCATGAAAAGAAACCAAACAAATTCCTAAATTTCCATTCTGGATTTAGGGTAGAGAGTCGTTATAAATAATAAAACAATCATGAAACACCAAATTATGCTGTACTATTTCGTTGGGAAGTTTAACGACCACCGTGAGCAAGTCGATGGGCTGTAAACACTCCCCCCCGTTCCTAATTTAGGGCCACTGACTCCAGGTCAAGGAGAGATGCAGTCCCATTTCGTACCTCACCGGGATTAGGGCCCAGCCCCATCTCTGGCGAATGTTCAAAAGCCAGCTTTTAGTCTACTGCGCCATTGGGGCTGCCTTTGACACTATAAATCAACCGTTAAAGTTTGCACTTTAATAGATGAAGTGTAACACTGTACAAAATAAGTGGTGTGAATTCTCGGAAAATTTCTGAAAATAGCGTGAAGCAAAGTTGCCGGTAAGTAACTATCTTTTAAAAAATTCCTGTTTTTAAAAGTTCTCGTTCTTTTTAACTTCCGTACTTTCAGATTTTTCCGTAGACGGTAATTCCATTTATTTCACGTTTCAAGTTTTTCCGTATTTAGACAGAAATTTCGTTAAAACGGAAACACGGAATTTTCAGCACTTACGCCAGTTAATCCTTTCGCGTAAGTAGCTGGGATCGAACCGTGGTCGATTGGGTTGAGTCTACTCAGTCCACGTATTTTAACCACTGAGCCAGAAAGTCTTCGGAATAGCACCCACGTTCAAGATAAAACTTATCAAGTAACGATGATTTTTTTCACTAATACGAGGGATTTAGTCATTTTATTTTCTGTTGGAGCATATTAGTTTCTTGAATTCGTTTGTAATAATTTTATTTTTTCCGTAGAAAGACTTGTCACAAATTAAGTATTTTTTTCAACGTGATATTTCGAAGCAACGGAATGCTTTGGAACTTGAAATCCTTTTTATTTTAACCGACAATAACTTTCAATTATCTTCAAGGAAAGGTTAAATGTACTGCTTGAGCGAAGCAAGGCCGAAGGCCGAGCGGAGCTCTCTATACGAGACTCGAGACATTTAGTTGTTCGGGCACAGGTACGAGATGGCTCATCCGATCACCGTAATGTTTTGCATACGATTGGACATCGTCCATGGTCAGGTTTTGATGCCTTCCGATTCCCGAAATTCCGTGTCGTTCGCGAAATTCCGTGTCATTAAGGAATAATCGTAAAAAAACTTGCATTTGTAGGGGGTTTCTGGATTTTGAGAAATGGTCGTTTGTTATCTATCTCCCCAAATATCTTCAGCCGATCGTGGTGACACCTGCCACAGAAAAAGGGAAGGACGTGGTGAGTGACATGGGGTTGGTATTATGGTGATTAGTTATGCCGTATAAAAATAATGACCATTAAAAGACTGACCAATTTCAATAACAATTAAAAAAATCCGCTCTGTATACGAGAATCGGAACAATTAGTTGTTCGGGCATAGCTACGACATCACACATCCGATTACCCTGATTTTTGGCATGCGATTGGGCATTGACCATGGTCGGGTTTAGACGACTTCCGATTCCCGAAATTCCGTGTCACTGAGGAATTTCAATTAAATTGGTCAGTTTTTTAATGCTAATTATTCCTATGGGACACGACCAATCACCATAATACCAACCCCATGTCACTAATCATTGATTTTTCCAATGGTACACTGCCGGAAAGTGAAAAAAGAACACCAAGAAGGAATTGGCGGACGATCATGAAATTTTCATATGTTGATGGGGTCGAGTTTACGTAGGTGTGATGTTAATTTTGGGACCAACCAGCACGGCATAATATGCAATTTATCGTCGGTGGTATTTAAGGAGTACGGCGAAGTGAATGTAATCAGTCGTCGGCGTACGGACACTGGCGAAGACCCTGAAGAAGCTGCAATGCCTGGACATGGAAGACGTGTACGATTTCAGCAGTTACCGGACTTTGAGCGAGGTCATCTAGTCGGACTCCGCGAGGCCGGGTGGTCGTATCGTCGTATTGCGGAGCGAATTGGACGGGAAGTATCGGTGGTGGTACGATGGTGGCGTAGATGGTCCGAGAAAGATTCCCACACGAGAAGACGTGGAACCGGGAGTCACAGACGGACTGATGAGCGGACCGATCGACGCATAAGAAGAGCGGCGTTGTCAAGCAGAACATCCACTGCTACGCAAATCCGAGCTGCCGTTGCACCTGAGGTGACTGTGCGAACAATCCGCAACCGTCTACTGGATGCAGGACTACGTGCACGTGTGCCTGTAGCATGTGTACATCTGACTCCAGCCCACCGTCAGGAACGGCTGCAGTGGTGTCGCCATCGTCTGCACTGGAGAACGCAATGGCGATCTGTCGTGTTCAGCGATGAAAGCAGATTCTGCTTGGGAGCCTCCGATGGCCGTATGCGTGTTCGCAGACGCACCGGGAGCGTCTCCACCTTTCTTGCATCCGCCAGCGACACACAGGGCCTACACCTGGTCTCCTGGTGTGGGGAGCGATCAGCTATCACTCCCGTAACCACAACTAGTGTTTGTATCGGGTACGATAAACAGCACCTCCTACATCAACAACATCATTCAGCCCGTTGTTGTGCCATTTGTAAGGTCGGTCCATCGTGATGTTTTCCAGCAAAATAACGCGCGCCCACACACGGCACGTGCAACGCAACATGCACTTCAGGGTGTGAAACAACTTTCATGGCCTGCACGTTCACCGGATTTGTCCCCCATTGAGCACGTGTGGGATTTTATGGGACAACAACTTATCCGGTCTCCACGACCAGCCACGACCATCCCCGATTTACGCGTCCAGGTTGAGGATGCTTGGAACTCAATACCCCAAACTTACATCCAACATCTGTACGACAGACTCCAGCCAAAATTTCACAGTGTGACGCAGTTCATGGCGGTTCAACCTCGTACTAACCATGTTACATGGAAATGTTATTTTTCAGTTTACCAGCAAATACAGCTGTATTTTTCCATAATGTTTTGATCACGTTATCCTCTGTATTCCGTTATTATGCTGTATAAATTTCGTTGGTATCAGACGTCTCCTTCTTGGTGTTCTTTTTTCACTTTCCGCCAGTGTATTATGAATTCGCTCTAGGCTTGACATATGTACGTTGTCGAGAGTAAAAAAACTACATGGCCTTTTACTTAAACTGTTTCACCAAAGCCGGCTCACTAACATTATTTTACAAAAAATCGTTTGAATTGAGAAACGAAGAAATGGAAAGACTCCGTCTGTTAGCTCAACATTTTCTTAATCTATAATAATAAAAGGAAGTTTGTGTATGTATGTGTGTGTGTGTCTGTCTTTCGCGATACAAAATGAAAAACTTTGTTCCCGATCTGAGTGTGTTTTTCCGCTTTGTTTACACCAAGGCTGAAACAATAGACTTTTGGTGATTGGCCAGTGGGCGTTAGGGACGATTTCAGCCGTTAGATGGCACTGCGTCCCAAGGTATAAACACCTCAGTTTCTGCGTTGTTTGAATTGCGGATTTGTTTATGTTCGTCGTTTTTTTCTTGTTTCTTTAAAAAAACCTCCTGATTTTAAAACCAAACTGTTGTTTTCACAACAAAATCCAACCCATTTTCAAAATGGTTTACTGCTGTGTGCCGATGTGCACATCTTCTAAGAAGAAAAACGTGGGATTTTCATTCCATGAGTTTCCCTCAAATCAGAATCTACAGCAACTGTTGCTGAAAGAAATATCTTGCCAGGATTTTGCTCCAAATGACAAGTTACCTTCAACTGTTGTTTGTGGTAAGCATTTTCATTCTGATAATTACGTACCTAATTCAATTTTTAAAAAAAAACCTTAGCTATATAAACTCATATTAAGTAAAATAGTAGGTAAATGTGTAGATTTGCGTTTTAAATTATTTCGTCGAAAAAATATTAGTACCTGGGAAAAGTGCGATGTACAGATTTTAGATTATGAAAATAAATGGCAAATGGTGCCGAAATTTTCTGTTTCAAATGTCTTTCAAAGATTTTTATCGTAACATTTACCTGTACGTTCGATACGTTAGGCCTACGCAGCGTCTCTTCACAGCATCGAACTTACAGGTAAATGTTACGATAAAAATCTTTAAAAGACATTTAAAACAGGAAATTTGTGTACCATTTGCCATTATTTTTCATACTCTAAAACCTGTACGTCGCACTTTTTCCAGGTACTAATATTTTTCCGACGAAATAATTTAAGACGCTAATCTACACATTTACCAAAATCTCAGCCCTAGATCGTTGAAGAATAAAGGAGGAATGAGATTTACACATGAACTATATCAGTTCCTACAGAAAAATTCTCTTGCCCATGTACTACCAATTCAGAATACAAATATCGATCTGTTAATGTGAAAGTGAATATTAATAAAATCTCAAATGTAAATATTGATACGGAATCAGTTTGTTAATGCGAACAACGTTAATAGATGGCGCTGCAACCCTATTACTCATCTTTTCTGTCCTCGCTGTTTTTGCTTAATGTTACAGCCTGAAAGGATCGAGTTCAGCCTTGGTTTACACGCAACCTGACCACAACCAACGTGAAGGCGTGAAGGAAAGTAATTCACGATAAAATTTTAGGCATTTCTTTTTTTAGAATGTTTCGTACTTTTGTTCTGGAAGTCATAAATTTTACTCTTTCGTTTTTTTAGAATTTGTTATAATAGACGCCTTCATAAGCTTAGAATTTGCAATAGTTTCGTTCAAAATTTGCCAACTGTACCCGAGTTATCGGTTACCATTGGCGGCTTGTCTAGTTTATAGTGTTATATCACAAAACTTCTAAATATAAAATTTACTCTTGATTGCTATAATAGCTTTTGTTTTAAGGATTCCACAGACTGATACATAAACATTGTACAATAATTTAAATACCCGGCTTCTTACTGTAACACAATATATATAAGCTGGCGCACAAATGCGGGCGCCACCCCAGTGGTCCAGTGATCTAAGTGCTGGCTTCCCATCAATCGCCCGAGATGGGTCCGGGTTCAAATCCCGGTGAGGCATGGATGTTGTTTTGCCCTGTGGCACTGGCTCTCTCCCTTCCCTGGAGTCAGTGGCCTTAAATTTGGGACGGCTGATTGCTTACAACCCATTGGACGCGGGTGGTCTAGTGGGCAAAGTTCGTGACTGTCATGGAGAAGACCTCAGTTCGATCCCAGCCAGGTACGAATGTTCGATCCACTAAAGATCCGCAGTGCGTCGGATGGGCACGTTAATTTGTCGGACCCCGGGTACTGGCCCCCCGGTAATAAATAAGAGCGTCTTCCTCCTCCTTTCTACTTCGCTTCCGTGTCACTTTCCTATCAGGCACTCTGGCCCAAATCTCTTAGCTTCCTATTTTTAAGGGTTGTTTAAAACTTGGGGTCAGACACACTCTTCCTAAAATCCTCTACATATGATCTGATCTGATCTATCTTTGACAGACGATTGAAATTTAACAGTTGCCACCCCGGTGGCGCAGTGGTCTAAGCGATGGCCTCTAATCATTCGTCAGAAATAGGTACGGGTTCGAGTCCCGGTGAGGCACGGATGTGTGTGTCTTACAGCACTGGCTCTCTCTCTTCCCTGGAACCAGTGACTTTAAATTATAGATGGGCGACTGCTTATAGCCTATTGAGTTGCTCACGGTGGTCGTTAAACCTCCAATTAAAATAAAAAAAAGATTTAACAGTTAATCAAACCTCAAGTATTCCCGCGAATTTCACCTATAACCCGAATGTTTTCGCCATATGGATAGCGAAAAAGTGAGAACGGCGTTTTACCGTTAATATAAGAAAGGAATTGTGGAAAGGTTTCTGAAAATTCAGAATTTTTCGTTATGACATCTTAAAAACGGCAATTTACCCTCAAATAAGAAATGAATTGCGGTACGGTTTCTGAAAAATTCAGAAGTTTCCTCAAGCACCAATAATCCGTGAAATTCGGATTTTTTTCACGGAAAAAGTTAACAGAAATATGCTTCGTTAATTCACGAAAGGAACTACGAGAAGTGGGCCGTGAATTTCAAAAAACATTTTAGTGTACACAATGTTTGATGAGAATTTTAAAACATGTCGTAAATATGTCTTTAAATTATTATCTTACATTATGTGCACCGTAAGAAATACAGCGTGTCCATAAAGTCTTTCCAACATTACAAAAATTAATATAAAAAATCTATGTAATTTTTAATAAAATGGTTAGCTACATAATGTAGCAGCACTCAAAGTTTTGTTTTCTGATCTTTAGGTGAGTGCTACTGCTGAATAAGAGGAGCATTTCATCGATAATGGTTACCATGCAAGAAAAAGCGGCGTGCGTGTTGTGGTTTCCTGACACCAAATCGGCGGTTGCTGTCCAGCGTCATTTCGGAAAAGAATACAGATGATCACCAGAGGACCATAAAAGTATAAAAGCTTGGTATGAAAATTTCAAAGCGACGCACCAGTAGTGTTGGCGATCTCCCCGAGCTGACCGACCACCAGTTACACAAGAGACAGCTGCAGCTTTTCAAGAGGCATTTCTGCGAAGCACCATCGTCGTGTTTCACTGGAAACTAGGATTCCCCGTGCCACGGTTCACAAAATTTTACACAAACATCTTCATCTGTATGCTTATAAGGTACAGATCGTTCAAGCTCTTCAGCCTAATGACCAGCTTCGCCGTGCTGCATTTGCGACGGAGATGCTCAGCGCATAACTCATGATATAGTGATTATCTGCACCGTGTCTGTTTCTCAGATGAAGCCACATTCCACGTCTCTGATACAGTAAGTAGGCACAATGTGCGAATCTGGGGATCAGAAAATCATCATTATGTCATCAGACAACAGAGAGCTATCCCAAAAGGAACCGTATGGTGCGGCCTGATATATGACAGAATCATCGGACCCTTCTTTTTTACAGGGCCCACGGTAACATGTAACGTGTATCCGAACATGCTGGAACTTTTTGTGGCATTTCAGTAGCATGCACTCCATCCTTCGATTATTTTCCAACAAGACGGTGCCCCATCATATTGGTCAGTAATGGTTCGTTAGTTTCTGAATGCCACATTTCCAGACAGATGGGTTGGATGCTACAGTCCCATGACATGGCCACCTCGATCGCCCGACATAACCCTCTATATTCTTTCCTGTGGGGTTATGCGAAAGACCAAGTTTACTGTAGCAGTGTTCCGGATGTCGACACGTTGATGAGCAGAATAACGGATGGCGTTGGTTCTTTCCTTGCTTAGATGTAAAAAAAAAAAAAAACATGGCGTGAAATCGAATATCGCTTAGATGTCCCCCGGGCCATGAATGGCGCCCATGTGGAGGTGTAGTGAAACCGGAAAAACAAATTTACTTGTGCACCATCATTGTCGTGCAATCCCTTTCTTGTACCTGTAATACATTTTTTTATTAATTTTTGTAATGTGGGAAAGACTTTATGGGCACCTTGTATTTTACATCTCGCAGCTATGAAAACTATTTCCGCACAAAAGCAAAGGGGGAAACAAAAATGAGTGATTTGTTCAAAGAGACTGACTGCGTATGAATGGAACGAAAGCCATGATTTTGAAATAACGTGTTAAAAAAATTGTGTTGCTGTTTGTCCTAGTTCTTCAGCTCAGGAAGAAATTGCAATGATTGAACGTTCTCACGAAAAATTTCATTTTCTAAGCGTAAAAGCCTTGGAAACATTATGTCCTTCACTTACAAAGCCCTCCTCGTTACGTGAACTGATCGGTTCCCACCTCTTTTCAACAGGTTCTCTAGCACAATCAGTAGAGAACGCCGAAAATGGTAGTCGCCTTCTGACTGTCAATCCACGGGTGCGGTAAAAATACTCCAATTATGTTGTTAAATTTTCGACAAGAGATTTTTCAGTACTGAAACGTCGACTTTTCTTAGTAGTTCATCTCCTTTTTTTTTCCCCCTTATTGTTTATCTCCTTTTGAATCCGTTCAATGCCTATTCCTCAGAAAAATGAACGTCCATTCTGTCGACTTGAAACTTGTTTCCTGAATACCTTACTTGCTTCTTGGATACCTGCCGTGTTTTAGATGACAGATTCTTGCCGTTAATCGCCCTTTCAGTTACCTGTGTTTCTCCCGTTGATCGAATATTCAAGGGATATGGATTCTGATTTCTTGTGCCCTTCAGTCTGAATCTGAATTACACGGAAGAGCCTGTTATGTCGTTCCTCACGGTGATAATTTTCTCCCTTTATTTAAATCGTAGCTCTCAATTTCTAAATGGCGAATTCTTTTTACTTCTCAATGCGAATGAAATCCCTGAAAGGTTTTAAAGTACGGGGTGGACCATATGTCTCTATAAGGGTCTGCAATGCCCTGGCCCTGTCCGTAAAGCGTGATCCTGACGTTACCCCTATCTTTTCTGACGTAAGACTATGTCTTACTCCGCGGATAGTACGGGGCGACTTTCGGCTGACGGCGTGTGAAAAAAATGGGTTCCAATTGATATCATTATACAGTTACCATATTCGTAAACAACATGAAGTCCAAATGGCGTACTGCGCAATATATCGTGAGCGCGACGCTCCCCTCTCTCCCTATGCGCGGAGGAGATGAAGCAATATTTCCGGTTGTGCGGCCGCGTTTGAATCAGCCTATCTCGGCAACCGTGAGATAGACTGATTCAAACGTGGCCATGGTATCGTTTTAACGCTCTCGACGAGATCTATTCAAATATATGAAAAACATTTTGCAGTGGTTTAAACTGGACATTTTAAAAATTGTTTTCTTGTGAGCCGGTGAGCGCTTTTGACAATATCGAGGTTTATCTGGACAACCATGAGTGCAAAACGACTCTGCGTGGTATCGTTTTAAAGCTCTCGACGAGATCTGTTCAAATATATAAAGATTATATCGCAGTAGTTTAAACTAAAATTTTCAAAATTTGTTTTCGTGTGAACGTGTTAACATTTCCGACAATGCCGCGGAATTCGCAGAATGAACGCAAACAAAAGTGGAGAAAATTAAAGCGAGAGGCAAGAGCAAGTGATGAGGAATGTAAGAAGCCCAAGAAGACAGAGCACCACGTTGGGTAATTCGTGTATCGATTTACTTTGTGTTCGCAATGTATCCAGCATTATTTGTAAAAATTATGTGAGCTACTTTTCAAATCACAGACCTCTGTTGGCTGTAACAAATTAAATAAACGCTTTGAAACCATACTCGACTAGCTCATTTCACCTCTCCGATCTCCAAACCGTAGTTCTATATTCCAAACTGACGGCCCAATCAGAATTGAGCCTACTTGTATGTTGTTGTTTTTTTTTCTGTCAACAGAAAAATTCCGGGATCTGGCCAGGATGAGCCTGAACTGGAAGATTTCGCTTTTCAATACTGAAGAAAAAAAACGGCTGAAAAAATGACAACTGACTTGTGACATAATCAGAGATTGAAACGGGTCATGCGTCACTGGGTCAATGGGTCACCGGGTAGACAATTTCTTGCGGGTCAAACTGGTCCAGTCAAAGTGTCCTAGACCCGATTTTGGCCCTGATTTATTTCCGTTTTATTTCTTAATAGAAAAAAGATATTTCAAAGAACCTTTCAAGATGTCTTTGAAATAATACTTCAGAGCTGCACAGTATGATTCAGGAACTTGCTGAGAAGGGTAAAGAAGCGGGAATTAAAAATGAACTTTCAGAAGACAAAACTGATGTTACAATGCTTTTACTATGAAGATTTATTAGTTGATGGGGAAAAGCTGAAGATAACCAATTTCTACATTTACCTTGGACAGCAAATATAAGCGAGGGGTCACATTGATGAAGAAATTAATTGGCGTATAAAACTGGGTTGGGCAGTTTTTGGAAGAAACAGTACAAATTTTAAGAGTAATATGCCATTATGTCTTAAAAGAAGAGTGTTTAATCAATGCATCCTTCCTTTGCTTACATACGGAGCAGAGACGGGGACTTGAACTGACAAAGACACACAAAGACTGCAGACAACTGAAAGAAGCATGGAGAGATGCATGCTTGGTTTAACCAAGAAAGTTAAAAAGAGGAAATCGTGGAAAAGGAAAATAACAAGAGTGGAAGGCATCACGATCAGAGTAAAATCCCTGAGATGGCAACAGAAATTGCAGATTGTAGTCCAAGGGACAGCAAAAGACCCAGAAGAAGGCCGCGTGGGAGATGGGTGGATGGAGGAGACTGGCCGAAGGCAGTCCGTTATGGAAGAAACGTGGGGAGATCTTCATCCAGCAGTGGATTGATAATAATTGACAATGATGATGATATCCCAAAGCAGATGCCCCCGACAAACCTGCTTTGGGTCCAAAATTTTTGACCCGTTTCGAACTTTGGACATAATCAGTTGCTCCTTATGTTAATTACCTCACCTAAATCATTCAAATGAACTGTTCTTGAAGTAAAGTGACTTTGTGACGAGCATAGGGTCCCTTCATGTTTCTAAAACAGCATTTGAATGCCACAAGGCATCTTAACACCACTGCGACCCAAGCACACCCGTCCATGAGTATTTTGTTTCCCGTTGGAGATAACTACTTCCTCCGGAATAATGCACCATACCACAAGGCTGATATCGTCACAAAGCGGTTCCAGGAACACGAGGTCCAGAACGATTCCTGTAGTTCGTTAGAATAATTGCGCCGCTGACAGTTTTATCTGCGGAGGCAATAAAGAAGCTGCTCTTAGTGTATTTATTGAAATCGAGATATCCCTCTTTCTGTCAAGAATAGATATCTCATCTATGACAGGAAGAGGAAGTTTATTGGCATAAAGGACACCTGATTGTTATTCGATATTCATTGTAATTTACCTTTACAGATATAATAACATCTGTTACAGATATAATAACATCTGTTAAGGTAAATAACAATCACTGCCTCCAATCTGCGGGAAAGGCTTAGACATACACTATCTGATGAAAAGTATCCAGACACTTGCCTATTCACAAACTCCCTGTAATAGGAAAGGAATTAATATCAAGTTGGTCCACCCTTTTCTGCTATCACTGCCTCCACCCTGCTGGAAAGGCTTAGATATACACTGTCTGATCAAAAGCAACCAGACACTTGCCTATTCATGAACTCCTTGTAATAGGAAAGTAATTAATATCGAGTTGGTCCACCCTTTTGTGCCATCACTGCCTCCGCCCTGCTGGAAAGGCTTAGATATACACTATCTGATCAAAAGTATCCGGACACTTGCCTATTCACAAACTCCCTGTAGTAGGAAAGGAATTAATATGGAGTTGGTCCACCTTTTTCTGCTGTCACTGCCTATACTCTTCTAAGAAAGCTTAGATATGCACTGTCTGATCAAAAGTAACCAGACAGTTCCCTGTCAACAAAATCGCTGTAATAGGAAAGGAATTAATATGTATAATGTATTAGCTTTATTTACTTTCCGCTAAACTAATTATTATGAATGAATCTCTTCCTACCAGCTAGCTAATGATATACTTGTACTAAGCTTCAAAATATTGAATTCAAAAGAGTGTTGTTACTAGTTAATTACGAACTTAAACAAAGTCTCAACGCTGGTTATTTATAGGAATCAAATAAATGTTATAAACCTAACAGCCAGACAGAGGTCTGACAAAAACTATGAATTGAGAAAGACTGAACTTACTGAAAACTTCTTTATTTCAACGACTCTTGGTCAACTAAGGCACACACAACACTTGTAGAACAATAATAAATAATCACTCCTCGTATTATACACGCTCTCGCTTAACGACCACAAGCTCTCCTCATAACAACACAAAAGCTCTCTCTAAGTCTCGATGAACGCGCCTATGTACTAGCTGGCTACCACCACGTCATGACTTACACTCATTGCCAGATCTCATTCATCGGGTGAAATAATATTTCGTTCAGTAAGAAGATAATTTACATAGTAAAATAAAATAACCAGAGATAGTAAAATCAAAAGGAAAGTGAATATAGAGTATACGTTACATATGGAGTTGGTCCACCCTTTTCTGCTTTCACAGACTTCACTCTTCTGGGAAGCTGTTATACTAGTACGTTGCTGCGATAATCGCTTTCCATTGTGCCACAAGAGCATTAGTCAAGCCGGTCACTAATGTCGGGTGGTTCGGCCTGGCTCTCAGTCGGCATTGCAATTCATCCCAAAGGGGTTCATATGGTTTAGATCGGTGCTCTGCGCAGGCCAAACAAGTTCTTCCACACCCATCTCATCAAAACATTGCTACACGGATCTCGCCTTGTGGACGACAGTATTGTGCTGTCAGTAAAGGAAACCGCCTTCACCGAACTACTGCCATAATGTTAGAAGCACCGAACTGTCGAGAATAATATTATAAGCCACAGCATTAAAATTTCCGGGCACAAGAGCTACGGAATCCAGCCCAAACTGTAAAAAAACAGCCCCCAGAGCATGATTCCTCCTCCCCCTCCACTAAACTTCACAGTAGACACCAGAGATGGAAACGGGTCAGCGGGTCAGCGGGTCAAACGGGTCGGGTCAAAGTGTTCATAACCCGATTTCGACTCGATTTTATATCCGGTTTATTTCTGAAAAGGAAAAAAAAATATTTCAAAGAAAAATGCGTGCTGTGGAATTTTGTGCTCGATACTCGGCAAATGGCTCGGTATTTGTCGTATCCTCTTTGTCTAGATTGTTTGGAAAGAAGGAATAATTATTTTAGTACTTGTGAATACGATTTAACTTAATTTGAGCTTTATATATCTATCTAAATCGTTGTAGTCTTAATAAAATTATCGTTATATTCTATCTATACAGTACATGTATAGGCGTTTGCTCTAAAATGACAAATGATTATGATAATATGTAGAGGATTTTAGGAAGGGAGTGTCGGACCCCAGGTCTTAAACAACCCTTAGAAATAGGAAGCCAGGAGATTTGGGCTAGAGTGTCATATAGGAAAGTGACAGGGAAGCGAGGTAGAAAGGGGGGAGAGACACCCTTATTTATTACCGGGGGACAGTACCCGGGGTCCGACGGCTCAACGTGCCCATCCGACGCACGGCGGATATTTAGTGGATCGAACCTGAGGTCCTTTCCGTGGCAGTCACGAACGTTGCCCACTAGACCACCCGCGGCCCGCCTAAAATGACAAAGCAAAATTCTCTCAACTTCGGTGAAAAACTTGCTGCCGGACTAAAACGATGTTATAAATAAATTACGGTTAAGCGTAGGGACAGATATAGAGCACAAAGCGATTCTTCGAGAAAGATGTCCCGAAATCCGTGTCTTACTCCCATTTATTTGTCTTAAAAGCAACAGCGATTTACCGATACTGGCTCATGGATTAAAATTAAAATGGTAGTCATGAGTCAAAATAATCGGTAGACTTTAAAATGGAGTCCATTCAAGGAGGTGGCACGAATTCTGTTGCGTAGTAGACGATTACTGGCTAAATAAATGTAATTATCTGGTACGGCACCCCGTCTTAAGCGTTTGGTATGCTACGCTGGTGAGTAAATATTAAGGACGAAGAAGAGAAATTAGCATAACAGCGGAACGAGCAGGCAGAACGGACCGAAAGACCACTCAGGAGATAGACTAGGGTCCGGTACGGTAGGTCATGTGCATATATGCAGCATGACGTAGTGGGAGGAGTGTCGGTAGGGTATAAAGCACACGGGCGGTGTACGCTCAGCAATTCGGTGAAAGCTATTGCACGGTGTACATCGGTTTGAACGACGTCGAGTTGCTGCCACCGTTTGATATGGCCAACAGGTAATCCAGTAGACAACATCTGGATGACTTTACCAGAGGTCGCGTCATTGGGAAGTTGGAAGAAGGTCGAAGTGTGACTAGTGTGGCCGCGGTATTCGGGATCGCTCACAGCATCGTTTCACGAGCTTGAAGAGCATTCCAAATGACAGTAACAGCCGTCCAAAAGTTTAGCAGTGGTCGTCCACGAGCAACCACGGCGGCGGACGACCGGTATATTGTCCTACAGGTGAGAAGAGACAGATGGCAGACAGCAGAAGAAATCGCAAGGCACATACAACAGAAAACTGGACGTCCGTTATCGCGTTTTACCGTGGCCAGTAGGCTGCACAAAGGAGGTCTATTTGCACGACGAATAGTACGGTGTGTGCCATTGGCGCCTGCTCATTGGAGACGGCGGTTTCTGTGGTGCCAGGAACGCAAGAATTGGACACATCAGCAATGGGGTCGAGTTCTGTTTACGGATGAGAGCCGATTTATTCTGACGAGCGATTCGGAAAGTATACACGTCTGGAGAGAGCAGGGAACACGCAATCACACCTCCAACATCATCGAAAGGGACCGGTTTGGAGGTGGCGGAGTTTTCGTTTGTGGCGGTATCATGTTTGGTAGCCGTACAGACCTCAACATCTTCCAAGGAGGTTCAGTCACTGGTGTCCGCTATTGTACCGAGGTTCTCCTGCCTCACGTGCGTCTGTTTGGAGGTGCTGTGGGTCCTGAGTTCATCTTCATGGACGACAACGCTACACCTCATCGTACAGTGGCTGTCGCAGAACTGTTGGAGAGTGAAGATATTCAACGCATGATTGACCCGCAAGGTCCCCCGACCTAAATACAATCGAACACGTGTGGGACCTTCTCGGGAGACGCTTGGCAGCACCTCACCAGCCGCCAGCAACGATTCCGCAGCTGCAATTGGCGCTTCAAGAGGAATAGGCCGCGATGCCTCAACAGCTCCTTGACAACCTTGTCTTCAGCATGGACAGACGTTGTAAATCCTGCAACGCAGTCAAGGGTAATCATATCCCCTACTAAAGGCTGAATTTTGTTTGGCAGTCGCCTGTCACATGGACGTTTCTGTCTTCTGTCCAGTTGTGCTCGAAGCTACCTTTTCAATAAAGTGCCTTTGTATCCTTTGGATTCCTTGTCTGGACGGTTTTGCTCACTTGTCCCATATTCTTACATCTTGGGGATCATATTGTATGATTTGAGTCGATGTGGAACACTTCTGCACGACGTTGCATTCGAAAAACCGGCTCGTCCTTAATTTTTGCACGCCTGTGTACATTGAATCATGAGTGCAATTTTTAAAATTCTTACACTCTTAAATTGCCGTTAAAATTTGTTCACGTTTGAATTAGTTTTACAATGCATCTTTCAACAATTCTATTTCATTCCAGAGCTAACAGAATTTTTTTCATGTTGAAATTTATGAGGTGTTTCCCTGTGGGTATTTATGTAGTGTACCACAGGACTAAAACTATTGGCCTGGTTTCGTCGACCCAATCCATCCCTGGTGGGCACAGATATGAATATCTGGCACCTATGGATAGTAATGTGATAATTTTTTTGTGGGGGGTGGGGAGAATATGTCCTCTGATTTGAATAATTAAAATTGTGCAATACCACAGAGAAGAAGTACGTCGCCATTCCTCTGCCCTCTTCAACATTAAACAGCAATGCCACTGTTCTCTTCCCGAGACATCGTAAAACAGCGCCAATGTTCTCATCAGACAATATCATATGTACATGCGCCATACAAATACACTCCCGGAAAGTGAAAAAAGATCACCCAAAAGGAATGCCGTTAGGAACGTCATATTATAAAATGTTAGTTGTTAAGAGCAACAGAAACTGTGATACAAGTTGGAATGTCATTGGATGAAATAATGACGTCACTGCGGACGACGACATGCAAATGCACGTAGCGCGTATTTAAAGACTACGGCGTGTAAAATGAAGTCATTCATCTGGTGTCGTGTTGTTCAGTACTCGCTGAAGAAGCTACCATGCCTGGACGACGCAGGCGCACATTTGTTCAGTTATCGGAGTTCGAGGAGGCCATGTTTTGGGTTTGCGGGAAGGAGGTTGGTCCTTCGATCAAATTGCGGACCGAGTGGGACGAAACGTATTGGCCGTGGTAAAATGGTGGCGTCGATTGTCAGGGGACCATTCGCACACTCGCACGCGTGATTCCGGGCATCACAGAGTTACGGACGCACGAAAGGATCGGCGTATGAGGAGGGTGGTGTTGGCAGAGCTGACGGCTACGGCGTTACAAATTCGATCCTCTGTCATACCAAGTGTGTCTACCAGGACGATACGGAATCGTTTGTTGTAAACAGAACTACGGGCACGGTTACCACTGGCCCCTAGTTACCGTTGAGAACGTTTGCGGTGGTGTCGAGAACGAGTTCATTGGAGGGAAGAATGGCGGTCAGTGGCCGTCAGTGATGAAAGCCGATTCTGCTTGGGAGCGTCTGATGGTCGTGTACGCGTCCGAAGGTAACAAGGTGAGCGGCCTCTGCCATCGTGCATTCGCCAACGACACACAGGCCCCACGCTGGGCATCATGCTGTGGGGAGCGATTAGCTATCACCCTCGTATGAGTCTGGTGTTTGTACTGCGTACACTGAACAGCAGTACGTACGTCAGCGACATCGTGCAGCTGGTCGTCCTGCCAATTTTTGAGTGCAATCCCGAAGGCGACTTTCTAGCAGATTATCGCTTGCCTACATTCCTCCCTCTTCGGACTTGTCTCCAATCGAGCATCTCTGGGACTGGATCGGACAAGGACTCTTCCGCTGACCTCGGTAGGCAGTGACCATCTCTGAATTACGCGTCCAAATTGAAAGCGCATGGAATGAGAGTGATATCCAGCATTTGAGATGATATCCAGCATTTGTACTCAGAGTGATATCCAGCATTTGTACAACCGATTGCATGCCAGATTGGAAGCTTGCATGCCAGATTTTTTGGTGGAGGAGGTGCAACACCTTATTAAAATGTGCCTTCTGTGCACTGTAATACACATTAAGAGGTAAAATAAACATTGAATTACTTCATATGTGTGATCACTTTACTTTCTTAACAAGTTGTTGCTACAACATAATTCTCATAGATGCAGCTGCAATTTTTAATGGTCTTCTTTTTTCATTTGCCCGCAGTAGATTCTGCAGCCAGTGGCATTCCTCGTTGGCCATGACGGTCATTCTGACTGTATGGCTCTTGTGACGCCATCTATCGGCATTCTGTATAATGAAAATAATTAAAGCGACCGGGGATGTAATCTAAAGCTTTTCCTTACTTTCTTTGCCCACGTGGGAAGGGTCCATCGGATCAGGAACTCCACCTGACACACAGAAATGCTTTTGTCCTTCATTCGTCCTATGAAAGAACCAAATGATGGTTTTGTAAAAAAATCTTTATTTCGGAGCGATACCATATCTACTAAGCTCTTTGATGTCACATTACAGTTTTTCAATCACTGAACTGGGAAGACAAGCAGATAAAAATTAATGGAAATTATTTAATCCACCTTCGCTTCTCTGAAGGCATAGTCACTTTTGCAAGTATGTCCCTAAAAGCTGCAGAGTATGGTCCAGGAACTTCCTGACAAAAGTAAAAAAAGTGTACTCGAAAATAAACTTGCAGAGAATAAAATTGATGCACAAGACTTTTATAAACACTAAATATTTAGCTAGTGTTAGAGCAAATCTGAAAGAAACCAACGCCTGCATTTTCCTTAAACATTGATTAAACACTTTTGTGTCTTAAAACAAAAGTGTTTAATCAATGCATCCTTTCAGATCTTACCAGGGGCGTAAATAAGAATTTTTTCAGGGGTGGCCGACCGAAAATTGGAGTTTTTGAAATCCATCAGGAGAAAATAAAAGTTAATGAAAAATAGAAGAAAAAATTAAACCACTATTTTCCATTGTAAGTTGACGCATTTTTATTAAATTAAAGCGTTTTTCTAATGTAAGTCGCATTTTAACAAAGAAATTAAATACTTTCGGAGGGGGTCAAGGCCCTCTCGGCCCCCTATAAATACGCGCCTAGTTCTTATTTATGAATCATAGACATGATCCTTAAACATAAAAGACATTCGGAGGCTACAAACAACTGAAAGATGCATGTAGAAAAGCATGCTTGGTATAAGCAGGAAAGATCGAAAGAGGAACTCATGGATCAGGAAAATGTAAAGAATTGATGACATCATGATCAACTAAATTCCCTGAAATGGTAATGGGTTGGACACAAAGGAACTGATCACTAAACGATAACTGGAATATCAGATTGGGTACCAAGGAACAGGAAACGAATGAACCCAGAAGAAAACCTTGTAGAAAATGGAGTGGATGAAATTCAGAAACATGCCGGAGTGACACTGATGAGACTAGCTCAAGACAAAAGGCTGTGGAAGAGACTCTGGGAGAATTGGACTCATAATGGTTGATGTTGATTTAAATAAAATGTGTAGAAAACCTCTGAAGGAGAACTAAATTTATCATCCAAGTAAATCTAAAAAGGAGAAATGTCGCACCTAATGTGGGCTGCAAATCAAGAACTTTCTATAAGAGAAGCAAATCGATATTTTTAACTTATAGACATACAGGGTGCGTATAAATGAAGTATACAACTTCAGTATGCTATTTAAAAAAAATACGATAGAAGAAAACTTACTTTAAAAGTCAAAAGTCATGGCAAGTCTTAAAGTTTGTTAAATCAGATGACAGATGTTGCCAAGTGTCTCATGTAATGAAAAATCTCGTCAAACGCGGAATATAACAGACATGTCCTCCATAGTGGAGAAGCGGTAGACATGCTTAAACGCATTGACGAAGACCTCACACTCCTTTCACGGATCAGTTTCAGCGATGAGTCGACATTCCATGTTTATGGCAGAGTGAACAAACTCAACTTCCGAATCTGGGGCACGGAAAATCCCAATGTGGTCGTAGCATACGATAAAGACAGCCCGAAGGTTAATATGTGGGCTGTCCTAATGGAAGAGAGAGTGATAGGGACCGTTTTCTTCGTGAACCAACCGTTACAGGCATAACGTACCTGGACATGTTAGAACAATTAACAATCCCACAACTCCAGGATATTCAAGAAATAAATTTCCAACAAGATGGAGCGCCTCCGCACTGGTCTTTGGATGTACGCAGATCTTTAGACCACCATTTTTCAGGGCGTTGAATTGGACGTGGAGGTCTGACTGCATCGCCACTCCGTTCTCATGATATAACCCCATGCGATTTTTTTCTTTGGCGCTTAAGGACATTGTGTGCAATAAAAAGTTTACATCTATCACTGAACTCAAAGAACGCATTACTGCAGCATTCCTCCTTGTTACACCTCACATTCTGCAGCGTACGTGGGTGGAAATGGGTTATGGTTTCGACATCCTTCGAGCAACCGACGAAGCACACGTGGAGACCTACTGACATTTTAAAAAACACTTTCAAAGTTACCATGTGTTTTGACATTAAAAGTAAGTTGTTATTTATTGTAGTTCATTTTTCAATAGCATACTGAAGTTTTATACTTTATTGTCAGAGTTTCCGTGGCCTGGCATGGTGATTTATAATTATTGTCCGGGTTTCCGTGGCCTGTCATGGTCAAACCGTAACCGACCAAATAAAACTACCTACAGCATAAACAAGTTCACCACGGAAAGTTTCATGTGGCAACAGAGTATCCGCTAAATTCACGTCATACTTCAAAATGGCGACTGCTCAAGAAGAAGCAATGTACGCATTTTGGTTCTTCGAAACAAAGTTATCACAACGCAGCGTCGTTACAGAACGCAGTATGGCAGAGCTCCACCTTCCGATAATGCTATCCGACTTTGGTTAAAGCAGTTTCAAAAACCGATAGCGTGCAGCATCAAAAAGGAGCGGGAAGACCGAACAGGAAAGTCTTCCAGGAAAGTCTTTTCTCGAAGCCCTCAGAAGTCAACGAGACGAGCTGTGTCTCAGTTAGGTACGCCACAAACGACTGTTTGGAGGGTCCTACATAACCGCCTACAACTCCGTGCATACGAACTGCAGATTGCACAGGCTTTACAGCGGGACGATAAACCCCGCCGTTTCCAATTTACCCAAGACATTTTGTCCGAAGTCGAAGCTGATGAACATTACCTGCGGACATAGATATTTAGTGATGAAGCAACGCTTTTCGTCTCAGGAAAGGAACATCGGCATAACTGCAGAATATTGGGCTCCAAAAATCCTCACGCTATTCCAAAAATCAAACGAGATAGTCAAAAGGTGAACGTCTGGTGCGTTTTGTCATGTTCGGAAGTTGGGGCAATTTTTCTTTGTTTAGAAAACAGTGACAGCGGTGACCTATCTGGACATGCCAGAGCTGTATCTGTTGCCTCAGTTGGAAGACCGGCAGCCCAGTGTGGTGTTCCAGCACGATCGCGCACCGCCGCATTGGGCTTTTATTGTCCGAGAATTTCTTCACTTGCTTTTTCCTGGGTGCTGGGTTGGGCGTGGCCTTCGCGCTCATCCGACATAACGCCACTGGATTTCTTCCTGTAGAGATACGTTAAAAACATCGTTTACCAGACCCCTGGGACCTCTCTCGATGATCTGAATACAAGAATTGGTGCTGCGATAGCAACAGTAACGCCGCAAATGATGGCGAACGCTTGGCGGGAAATTGATTATCGCTTGGAAATCTTACGTGCTCTGAAAGGCGCGCGTGTCGAAGTGGTTCAGCAATCTGATGTATCGATTTTACAGGTAATAGAACTTTTAGTTGTCGTCTCTCATATTCTGTTTGAGGTTTTAGTTTTTTGTTTCCCATTGTCTGATTATATGCCACTGAAACCACGACACAAATTATGAATCTATATACACAGTTGAGTTACATTATTGTGACCACCTCCTACTTTTGACGTCAACAGCGCGTAACCAATTAAAGAAGGCACATGTGGTGAGCTGGCTTGGAGGATATATAAGGGGTGTTGTAAGCATTATGAATATACAACACTCGTTGCTGTCATGGAAAAAAGGAGCGATTTATGAGATTTGCAAAAATGGATTATTATCGGCTTTCGGGCCAAGGGTGGCAGTATTTCTGAAACAGCGCAGTTTGTGAACTGTTCTCGTGCTGCTCTGGTTAAAGAGCATCGTGATTGGAGAAATAGCACCATTGCGAATAAGCAACGTGAAAACTGCGGAGCACCACGTGCCATTGATGTGAGAGGTGAACGTTGGCTTCGAAGGTGCGTGAGGTCCGATCGACAAGCTACAGTGGAGAAACTCACTGACCAAATGAACCAGAGGACTACCGGAAGTGTGTCTAAAACGACTGTTCAGCGAACCCGATGCAGACGGATGGTCACTGCATCTATGCTAACGAAGGTGCATCGGCAGAAAAGGCTTACATTTGCATGGCAGTATCGGAATTGGACCTTCGCTGAATGGCAAAGGATTGCCTTCTCCGATGAGTCACGTTTTCTACTTCATCGAACGGATGAACGTTGGTGTATAATGCGAGAGACATCGGAGAACGAACACTCTTCAACCATTGCTGGAATTTCAAAAGCTGGTAGGGGCAGCGTTATCGTCTGAGGAATGTTTTCGTGTCATTTTCTGGGTCCACTCATACCTGTTGAAGGCATTACGGACCGAAATCGTAATTAATCCATCCTTGCAGAACACGTACACCCATACATGCTGATTATCTTCCCTGGGGTGGATGGGATCTTCCAGCAGGACAATGCGAGGTGTCATACAACTAGAAATGTCCGAGAGTGTTTGAAAAAGCATGATGAAAACTTAAAATTACTTCCCTGGCCCCCTAATTCCCCAGATTTAAACCCAATGAGCACCTGTTGAACCACCTCGATCGTGTTGTTCGCTCTATGTATCTTCCACCACGCACCCTCCAGCAGCTGTCAGATGCACTACAGTCAGAATGGCTTCACATACCTGTGAACACCTTCCAGCAACTTATTGAGTCACCCCCAGCCCGTCTACCTGCTATCCGTGCTGCACAGGGTGGTTACATTTGATATTAGCTGTTGGTCACAATAACATGACACGACCGTGTATATCTGTATATACCAAAATGTTTTAGATATGGAGCATATTGACCTAAACGAAAATTCAGAACGAAAAAAACACTAGGGGATCCGTCATAGTGGTCGAAATAAAGAAAAATAGCTCGCTGGAGCTAATCTGCTATGCACATCTCGCGCAAAACACAATTTTTTTTACGGTGAAGAAAGTGTTCAGTATGCTGTATGTTGGCCTGCCACTGCAACACATGCAGTCCAGCGTCTGGGCATACTCTGCAGTAGATTATCAAACTGTGCTTGAGGGAAGGAGTCAGACCCTAGCATCAATGCTGTCCGAAGTTCCGGAAGGGTTCAACGAGGTAGACGACGTCCTGCAATACGTCTTCCGAGTGTGTCCCATGCATGATCAATGGGGTTTAAATCGGGAGAGCGAGCTGGCCACTGTAAGCGGGTGATATCCTTACTTTCTATGTAGTCCTCCACTACGGCGGCTCGATGAGGACGTGCGTTGTCATCCATAAACACGAACTCATAGCCGTCCGTATTATTACAGAATCACATAGCGGCACGTCTGGCTTGTCAAGGTTCCTCTGTCGAACATATGGAGGGGTGTACGTGAACCCAACATTATTCCGCCCCACACCAGAATCCCACCACCGCCAAAACGATTATGTTAAAAGATGTTGCAGGTGTTGTACTGAGTCCTAGGTGCTCTCCAGATGAAAACACTGCGTGAATCATGTGCAGACTAAACTTGGATTCGTCAGTAAACAAAACACAAGCCCATTGGTCAGCTGACGAAGCACTGTGCACTAAGCTACACGTGCTCTTCGATAGGCTGCAGTTAAGAGGATGCATCTGGCAGGCCTGCGGGCACACAGGCCGTACTCACTCAGTCGTCCGTACACGGTATGAAACTGTGGTCTCTGTTGCTGCTGAAAGGTTTCTGTCATGGTCCACCGTTGTACTCTGCCTGTGTCGTCTGGCAGTTAGTGACAACAGTCGGTCTTGTGGCGGCGTTGTAGTCCGTGGATTACAACAACAAAAAAGCGTCGAGACACATTTTCATTCTATTGGAAGCGACACCAGAGTCTAGAAATGAGAGTTTGGGAGACATGCAGATCCTGGGACACTGCCATTTATGTTCGGCGAGCCTCGAGTCAACCGATGATTCTGCCCTGCATAACATCATAAATATGTGTTTGCTGAGCCATATTCATGTGGTATACAACACTGTCACACCTCGAAACGCACAACACCTGCTCTATTCTGCTGCTCTGACTTCTCTCTTTGCAACCCGCCGCGTGGTACGTGACGTATGTCGTGCTCCTAACGCCCCCATCGGTCTTTTGGAGCAACAGATGGACTTTCGTCATTTCGGAAGAGGTATGGAGTAGTTTGCATGACAAATCACTTTTCGTAGTATGTTTTCTTTAATTTTTAGCATGAATGTAGATAGATAGATAGATAGATAGATAGATAGATAGATAGATAGATAGATAGCGTGAAAACACCCTTTGTCCGTTATGGGGATAGAAGAGCGCCCCCTCACTCCGGAGTAAGCTGTTCTGCCAACTAAGCTATACGAACGGAATGCATCGCTGCACATTTGTCGTCTTGACACTTGCTTTACGTCCGTCGTACTGATAGATAGATAGATAGATAGATAGATAGATAGATAGATAGATAGATAGATAGATAGATAGATCTAGCTATCCAAGGGGCAAAAAAAGGCCCAGAAGACCACGTCGGAGGTAGGTGAATGAAAGTCGAAAGCATGTCGGAGTGACATGTAGGAGACTGGCTCAATACATACTGGTGTGGAAGACACTTGGGGAGACCATCCAGCAGTGGACTGATAATGGTTGACAATAATGATAATATATGTTTTGATTTAGGCGCACCCGGAATAAGTTATACTCTGTACGGATACAAAATAATAAAAGTATTGTGACTGCTTGTGGCAAATGAAACGCACGGTGCAGACTGAAGTTCATTGACCTTGAACTGTCTATAACCAAAAATGCCAAGTTCACTCCATTTTTTGCATTAATTCCTTGACACGTGTCAATGAAACAGACGTATCCTTGTCGGGCGTCCCGAAAATGCTGATTTCAAGAATTGAGGAACGAATGAACGTGAAATTTCTGGTTAACTTGAAGAATACTCCTACCAAATGTTTTCGCAAGTTAAGCGAGGCGTACGGGAAAGAATGCATGTCACATGCACGTGTTTTGTTTCTTCTTTTTTGCGTGGTATAATAAATTCAGTGAAGGCCCAGACGGCATTGAAGACTGTGAAAGTTATGGACACCCATGCACTTCAAAATCAGAAGACAAGGTGGGCAAATTCTATGAAATTGTTCGAAATGATCGACGACTGAGTATTTAAATTGTAACAAAAATGGTAAACAGTGAGAAATAAACTACTAGGTAAATTTTACGTGAAACTTTGAACATGACAAATGTTTATGCCATAATGGTTCAGAAGATTCTCATGCTTGCAGAAAATGAAAGTCGCAGAGGAATTTGTGCTGACATTCTGGGGCAAATTCATGTGAACCCCAACCGTCTAGAAAGTGTCATGTTTTGTAGTGAAACTTGGTTCTTCCAATACGACTCCGAAATAAACAAACAGTCGATGTATTGGAAAAACAACATGAACAACGAAGAAGAAAACACTGCTAAGTCCAAGTTCAAGGCCACTTTAGTTCTTTTCTTTGGCTACTCTGAAGCGAAGAAACACTCGATGCATTGAAAAAAGACGCCAACATCAACATGGATGAAGAAAACACTGCAAAGTGAGTCCAAATTCAAAGCCATGTTAGTTGTTTTCCTTGGCGACACTAAAACGAAGAAACGATTCTGAAACGAAGAAACACTCGATGCATTGAAAAAGACTTCAACATCAACATGGATGAAGAAAACACCACAAAGTGAGTGCAAGTTCAAGGCCATGTTAACTGTTTTCTGTGGCATTAAGGGTGCAAGTTTGGCAGAGTGAGTTCTCGATGGAGCAGCAGGGAACTAGCATTATTAGAAATAGGTTTTGATTACCTTGCGAGAGCAAGTCAGAAGAAAAACGCTAGAGTTGTGGAAAAATGGCTTCATTCTTAATTAGTACAAAGCGCCCACACATTCCGCCCTCTGAGTGAAGCAGTTTTTAGTCAAGACAAGCATCACAGTGTTTGAGCATCAAGCTTACTCTTCAGATCAGGCTCCAATGGTTTGTTTGCTTGTTTGTTTGTTTTTTGCTTTTCCCAAATGCCAAATCTGGTACCATTTTGAGAACGTTACTCCGGTGAAGAATATAACGTCCAAGCTTATCAAAGACATCCCTCCAGATGAGCTACATACAGCATAGGGTTACACAGTGAAATATCAGAATGCTCCGGTGTTCTAATGAGGAAGCGGAGTACTTTGAAGGTAATACGGTAAGATTATAATGTACGTTTCTTATTTAACTGAAGCTATACATTGGTGTCGTTATTTAATAGCCATATCTCATATACTGAGATATGGCTATTACGATGCATATTTTTTATCTCATAGATTTCATTTTGGATACCCCCTCGAAAAAATTCTGTGTTGCATTAAAGTGGGATTAAGTTTCTCGCGCATCATATTATCGACAACTATATCCACACTCTCTTTTCCTAAAATTATATGGTGGATGCAAAAACTTTCTATTACATATTTCTTTTTTTAGCTAATAAGGTGATCCCTTCGCTTTGAAAAGAAGAATTTCTTCCGGAAACTTTTGTCTCTCTATATGTACAGGATGATTTTAAACTCCTTCAACAAAACAAGAGGGGTACACATCAAGACGAACAATATTTGCCATGGAACCTAGGGCCGCATTCCCCTTGTTGTACCAGAAAAGAGTAAAGTTACATGCCCACGTTGAGCCTTCAACAGTGAGAACAAAGAGACATATTTAATTTATGAGTTGCATAATTCCAATAGCATCAGAGGAAGACTCAAAGAAAGTGCTCAAACTGGCGTCCAAGGGTGTCGCTGAACAGCCCACACCGGCGAATGAAGAACTGTCGCACCCTCTCGTAGACTCCCGGTGTGGTGTTGATCTTGTCCGCAGCAACAGCGATTCGCGCGACGAGATCTTCCAGGGAGTCCACTGGTGTCTCGCACACCAATGTTTTCATGTGCCCCCAGAAGAAGACGTCCAGTGGATTATGGTCCGGGAAGTGTGGAGGCCAAGCTACAGGTCCACCGCGTCCAATCCACCGCCTGAGATATGTCGCATTTAGGAAGCATCGGACCTCCGTGGAAAAGTGTGCTGGGGCCCCATCATGCATAAACCAGATGTCCCTCCGTGTGGTGAGCGGAACATCCTGCAACAGACCGGGAAGCACTTGCCCCGGGAGCACACGTCGGTCAGACATTCCTCCATGCCCTTCACGAATACATCAGTTCTCATGTGATGTTCGCACGGTAATATCGCTGAACGGGTTCGGCTGCGATTTTAAATATTTGCTCTTCATCGACAACGCACGTGTTCAGCGCACCTGATTTGCATCTTGTAATTCTCACGCAGTGGTTTGAACTCCGTGTTCCTGTTGGACGTTTTTCGAACGTGCTCATTTCTGGCACTAGGAGTGGAATGCGGCCCAAGGTTGTATTACAGATATTGTTCTTCTCGATGTGTACTATCACCCCTCTTGTTTTCTTGAAGGTGTTTACAATCACCCTGTGCATATAAAGTAAAGTGGGAAAATGGAAAAATGCGAGTGTTTCCGTCCTCGAAGTGTTCCACCACTTTTAAACGACCTAGAGATTTGAAAATTTGTATACTAATAGGTCTTAACGTCGGAATACCCAGAAAACTCCCTAAAACCAACAAAAACAGAATAGCGGCATTGGAACATTGCTTAAATCTTTAGCGAAGTGTTTAACCACTTCTAAATGACCTAGAGATCTGAAAATTGGCATGGTGATAGGCCTTAAGGTCCGTATATATAGAAAAGTCCGAAAACCAAAAAAATCAAAATGACGCCTTTGGAATATTATCTGCTTGAATTTTTTTACTACTTCTGCTCCTTAAAAAATCTGAAAACCAAAATATTCAAAACACAAAAGTCTGAAAACCAAATAATTCAATCTTTACTTTTTAGAACGCTGATACAATACGTTTAAAGATAATTATACCAGAAACGTTGAAATGCTGTTAAAATTCCATGAAATTTTGATTTAAAATTAAGGGGTGAAACAACCTGCTACCCTTTTACCTCAAACCGTATGCATTGACGTCACGGACCTGTTCTAAATCGTAAAACAGGTACTGATCTTAAATTGCTTTTCTTTCCCTTAATTACTTTTCCCTTCCTTTAATTTTATGTACAAAAAAGGATTTTATAGATTCACCGTTCGGAGAACGGGCATGATTGCTAGTATTATATACGAGTACATACGGAACATCCCTGTAAACTCCATTTGATAGTAATTACAGTGAGTTTTATTTCATGAAGTTTACAGTGTTAACGTGATTTAGAGAAAGAAATAATCATAATACAGTTTGCTGTGTTCTACACACATACGTGTCATCGCCATATTGAAAGTATCGCTAGCGTTCTCGTACTGTTTAAAGAGATTAAAAACACATACATTTTATAAAATGGTAAGGGGACATTGTAAGTGTGTGTGCAAATGTCGCCGATTTATAAGTTCGTAAATGTTCTTTAACCCTCTAACCGGTTGGAAAAAATTGACTGGAGTTTAGTAAAATAGGCTGAAATCAGCTAGAACGAATATGTTCGCTGAACGCTGGTGGAATGAGAGAACCTGAGTGTCAGAAGCGTTACTTTCCCTTAGCTTGGTTATTTAAAGTGGTTAGTTAGGGAGATGATTGACATTTCTCCTTTTCTATTGCAGGGTTTTTTTATTTGTTTTTTGGAATGGGGATAAACGTCCACCGTCAGCAACTATGGGCAGTCCCCGTCCTTAACTTAGTATTTTAGTATTTATTTGTAGGCACATCCCTGCAGATAGTATACACTGACGGAAAAAAAATACCAACACCAAGAAGGGGTTGTGTTAGATAAACGACAGTTGGTAGGCGGTGAAAGTACATCTGTAAGATGACGTCTATGCAAATTTCGCGCTCGGCGCATACGTGTGGCGCTAGTAGCGCCCCTCGGAACATGCAAAGCAGGTTTGCTGTAAATACGCGCTGTAACGTTCATGAGCGTTAGCTATCGTTGAGATTCGACGTAGGGTGTTGATGTTAGTCAAGAATGCCTTTAAGAAGACGAAGAAGCCATTACCAACAGCTCACGGAGTTTGAACCAGATCGTGTAATAGGGCTACGAGGAGGTGGATTTTCGTTCCGCAATATTGCAGAACGACTTGGCAGGAATGCAGCCACTGTGCATGATTTTTGGCAGCGGTGGTCAAGGGAAGGCACTGCCTCAAGAAGACCGTGTTCCGGCCGGCCACGTGGCACTACTGAGAGGGAAGACCGCCGTGTACGGCGTATGGCCGTGGCGCATCGTACCGCGTCTGCGGCAGCAATTCGAGCTGCAGTTGCCACCACAGTGACACAACGAACTGTTACAAATCGGTTACTTGAAGGACAGCTCCGAGCCAGACGCCCTGTAGCGTGCATTCCACGTACTCCAAACCACGGCCGTTTGCGACGTCAGTGGTGTCAAGCTAGAGTTCATTGGAGGACGGAGTGGAGATCTGTTGTGTTTTCTGATGAAAGCCGGTTCTGCCTAGGGGCCAATGATGGCCGTGTGTTGGTTAGAAGACGGCCAGGTGAGCGCCTGCAACCAACCTGTCTGCGGCCGAGACACACTGGACCTACACCTGGAGTTATGGTCTGGGGAGCAATTTCCTATGACAGCAGGAGCACTCTCGTTGTTATCCCACGCACTCTGACGGCACAGTTGTACGTCGGTCTGGTGATTCAACCTGTTGTGCTGCCATTCATGAACCGCATTCCAAGGGGTGTTTTCCAACAGGATAGCACTCGCCCGCATACCGCTGTTGTAACCCAACATGTTCTACAGAGTGTCGACACGTTGCCGTGGCCTGATAGATCACCAGATCTTTCACCAATCGAGCTCGTATGGGACATCATTGGACGACAACTCCAGCGACACCCCCAACCAGCATTAACCGTCCCTGTATTGACCGACCAAGTGTAACAGGCACGGAACTCCATTCCACAAACTGACATCCAGCACCTGTACGACACAATGCATGAACGTTTGCGTGCTTGCATTCAACATTCTGGCGGTTACACCGGTTATTAATGTACCAGCATTTCACATTTAAAATGGCACTTCTCGCGCTTACAATAAGCTGTGATCTTGAAACCTTAATCGATTAAATATGTTACTTATACAAATGTATTGCCGCCATTTCATTCCTCCACAACTATTTTTTCGTGGTGTTGGGATTTTTTTCCCGTCAGTGTACACTGAAGAGCAGTTGAATTAGAGGCAGCTGGTGTTATGCAAATGTGGCGCTGTGGGTGGCCCTGTAAACGGAAACGACATGCCGTATGCAGAGATCCGACAATATAAGGAGTGATGCGATGGGAATCAGTAAGAGTCGGACGCAGTATGGGTAAGACGAAGGATCTAACCGCATTTGATCGTGGGCAAATTGTCGGGGCCCTACGAATAGGTCACTCCATCTCGGAAGTCGTGCAGGCACTGGGATTTTCACGAGCCACTGTGTCACGGGTGCACCGTGAGTACATTGAATCCTGTAAAACCATCCCTGCAAGGGCCAACTGCCGTGGACAACAGCGTGTGGATGAGCGGGGTCATTTTCGGCTAGCTCGCATTATAACAGCAGATACACGGGCCACAGTGCAAGAAATCACTCGGCAATTTAACGCTGGTGCACAAAAACGTGTATGCTGCCACACCATCCAGAACCATCTCCTCGCTTTGGGGTACAGAAGCCATCGTCCCACGAGGGTAACGCTGCTGACCGCACATCACAGGATGCAAAGATTAGCATGAGCGTGGGAACATCGCCACTAGACCCTAGATCTAGATATGTGGGGAAATGTTGCCTGGACTGATGAGTCGAGGTTCACGTTGGTACATGTGGATCGCAGGATACGAGTACGGCGCAAACCACATGAAGCGATGGATCCTTCTTGCCAGCAGGGTACTCTTCATGGTGGCATTCTCCTTTGGGTACTGTTTGCGTGGGCTGAAATTGAACCCCTGGTACGTGTGGCATGGTCCCTCACAGGTCAACGTTACCGGGATATCCTGGACGACCATTTGCTCCCGTTTGTGCGTCTTCAACATCCCACTGGGGACCTCATCCTGCAAGAAGACAATGCAGCTCCCGAATTGTATCCGAATGGTTGGATGAACACTCCATTAACGTGACCTCGCTTCCTTGGCCAGCTAGGTCACTTGACCTCAATCCCATCGAGCACATCTGGGATGCCATCGAGAGAGATGTTCGAGGCTCTGACCCTCCTCCATCAAATCTTCGTGAACTGTGGGAGCTTGTTCAGGGGTCGTGGATCCGTATAGCTTCCCAACGCTTCCGGTGTCTTGTCGAGTCCATGTCGATACGAATCGCCACAGTCATCAGGGCGAAAGGTGGTGCTACACGTTACTAGACAGGTATCTCTGATTCAATTGCTCTTCAGTGTTTATAGTTACGGGAATTGCTATAGTGATACTGATATTTAAATTGCCAAGTGATATTTACAGTCTTACAAATCATGCTATACGAAAAACAATTATGACTTATGTTAAAAATATCCGGACATTCTTTGAATGAATATAAAATCGATATATTTTGCGTAACAGAGATTTTCTTCAGCATCAGTCCTGCAAAATGGCACTGCGTATAGTTCGCATTTTGTCTTCCATAAACGTGGCCACACGGAAACTTAATTGGTTTACAATTTGAGTACCATCTTTCTCTCCACTGATGTTACCGTACAGGAACTTGAGTTGGAGAGCCTTCTTTCTCGATTGCAGAGAGGTCATCTTGAAGAATGACAGAAGGCCAGCCTTCGGGATGTTCGCTATATAAAAACCAGTCGATTTGTAAAAAAGGTGTCTAAGAATTTTTTTAACTTTCTTGATTTAATTTACTAAGGTTATGAGGGCACCAAATGATCGCCGCGTACTCCAGTGAGGATCTGACCGTAGTCTCAACAAGAAAGATGACACCTAATTTTCGGGTGTAATAAGCACGTCTTTTGAATCCGTTCTGACGCAAATTAAATTTATCAAAGCTTTTCAAAGTCAAGGGAACCGATATGGAAAACAATAGTATCTGACGGAAGAAAGAAGTTTTTCAATCGGATTTTTAATCCCTCAGATATTGCTGGAAACGGAATCGTGAGCTTACGCCCTCTGGTTGCAGACTTGTGCGTTAAGAAAAACATAAATTTATATGAGAAGCATTTCGCACCGGAAACGTTCTCCAACACCGAGAAAATATTTTTCAAATCGGACTCTTAGAAACAGAAATATCGACAAAAATAAGATTTACTTTACTTCCCCTGGTGAGAAATCCATGTATTATTTTAGGAAGAAAGTATTCTCAAAAGTTTTATCCATATGAGCGGTATCGGCCCAAGAAAAAAAAAATTAGTGGAGTTTTCTAGGAGCCCAGATTTTGCAACAAATACATCAGAAGCAGAAATTAGCCGCCCCGGTGGCGTAGTGGTCTAAGGCGCTGGCCTCTGATCATTCGTCAGTAAGGGGTCCGGGTTCGAAGCCCGTCAGGCATGGATGTTGTGTTTGTCTTACGGCATTGGCTCTCTCCCTTCCCTGGAACCAGTGACCCTAAATTAGGGACGGGCGACAGCTTATAGCCCATCGAGTTGCTCACGGTGGTCGTTAAAACTCCAATAAAAAAAATTAAAAAAAAAAAAAAAAAGCAGAAATTAACACTTATGCCCCCTGGTGGCCAAACCATTCTTTACCAAACATTAGAAATTATGTGAAAAATGTTTTCCATCAGGTCTTCTATGCGATACAGGAATAATTTTTCAAATCGGAGTTTTAGAAGAAGAAATAACACAGAAAACGTAATTTACCTTTGTGCCCCCTAGCGGAAAGTCTACGATTTACTTGAAAATTTTGAATTTACAGGAAAAATATTTCGCGTCGGAAACACTATCCAACAAAGAAGGAATTTTTCAAATCGGACTCCTAGAAGTAGAGATATTGACAAAAATAAGATGTACATCTACGCCCCCTGACGTAGAAACCATGCATTATTTCAAGAAAAAAATGTTCCTAAAAGGTTTGACAACATGAGTAGTATCGGTAAACAAACGACTTTTTTTTGCAATCGAGATTTTAGAAGCTCATATTTTGCTGCAAATACATCAGAAGCGGAAATTAAGACTTACGCCACCTGGTAGTCAAACCATTTTTTACAAAAATTAGAAATTTGTGCAAAGTATTTCCCATCAAGAGCTGTACCCGGTGCGGAAAGAATTTTTCAAATCGGAGGTTTAGAAGCAGCGATATAGGGGGAAAGCAATTTACCTTTACGCCCCCTAGCGGAAAGTCTATAAATTACTTCAAAGTTTTGAAGTTATATGAAAAACATGTCACACTGGAAACACTATCCAACAAAGAAGTAATTTTTCAAATCGGACACCTAGAAGTAGAGATATTGAGAAAAATGAGATATACATCTACGCCCCCTATCGGAGAAACTGTGGAATAGTCCGAAAAGGTTTATCGATGTGAGTGGCGTCAGTCCACGAAAGAATTTTTTCAATCGATATTTTAGAAGCTCAGATTTTATGGCAAATACATCAGAAGCCAAAATTAAAACACTTACCCCCTGGTGGCCAAAGTATTCTTTACAAAAAAATTGAAGTTACATGCAAAAGATTTTCCATCAGAAGGTGCACCCGCTGAAGAAAACATTTTTCAAATCGTAGTTTTAGAAGAAGAGTTATCGGGAAAAATGTAATTTACTTTTACGACCCCTAGCGGGAAATTCATGCGTAATTTGAAAAGGTAATTATATCTAAAATACTCTTCGACATAATTGGAATCGAAAGATAAAAAAAATTTCAATCGGATGTTTAGAAGTAAATATGTGGAATAAAACGTATTTTTGAATACGACATCATCTGCGTTTACGCCCTCTAGCGGCGAAATAGTACATCGTAAAAAAAAAAAACGAAATAAAGGATCATCATTTCCATGTTTCAAACTTCCCAATGCAAAAAGAATTTTTCATATCGGACTAATAATTAAAGAGATATCGTGGGTACATACGGACGGACAAACCGGTAACATAAGCACGATCTTTTTTTTACAAAAGACGCGCTAAAAATGCGTGTCTGAGGATTCGAAAAATACTTGGAATGCCGCATGATGAATCCAAGATTTCTATACGCTGTACGTACAATTCTTTTGATATGACTTTTGAAGTCCAAGTTGGAATGAAATGCTACTCTCAAGTCCTGGATATGGTTTGTGCAGTTAAGAGAATAGTCTCCAACTTTGTGGTCAAAACGAATTGGGTTCCTTTTTCCGCGAAAAGGAAATGGCACGACATTTGGAGATGTTGAGGTGGAGATATTTTAACGTACACCACTGAAGCAGGTTATTGATGACGGTTTGAAGAGCAAGACAGGCATCAGGAGTCTGTATATTGCGATGATGCTTGAGATCATCAGCGAACAAAACACACTGACCCCAGAGAAGGGAGAGAGACATCTCTGTAAGGCACACACAACATCCATGCCTCACTGGGATTTGAACCCGGACACATCACGGATGAATGGTCATGAGCCAGCGCTTAGACACTGCGCTACCGGGGTGGCCATTTATTCTTTCTGACTGATTACTTGCTAAAGGAATTATGACAATGGTGATCAACCTAAGCAAGAAGGAAGAAGATATATATATTTTTTTGATTGGATGTTTAACGACCACCGTGAGCAACTCAATGGGCTATAAGCAGTCGCCCGTCCCTAATTTAGGGTCACTGGTTCCAGGAAAGGGAGAGAGCCAGTGCCGTAAGACAAACACAACATCCATGCCTGACCGGGATTCGAACCCGGACCCCTTACGGACGAATGATCAGAGGCTAGCGCCTTAGACCACTGCGCCACCGGGGCGGCGAGAAGATATTTGACACCGCTCCGGTGGTGCAGTGGTTTAAGCGCTTGCTACTTACCATTCGTACGCGATGGGTCTGGGTTCGAATCCCGTGAGGTATGAATGTTGTGTTTGTCTTACGGCACTGGCTCTCTCCCTTCCCTGGAACCAGTGGCACTAAATTAGGGACAGGCAACTACTTATAGCCCACTAAGTTGCTTACGGTGGTCGTTAAACCTCCAATAAAAAAAAAGATACTTGAACCTATATATACTATATTTGCGTCAACCCAGTGGTATGATGTCTTTGTCAGAAGGACTAGCCCTTCTGCATCATGCCTTGGTTGACCGAGAACAGAACAGAGGATTGAAACGAAGCTCTTATCATGATTGACAGATTTATGGTAGGTACTACTGAGATGGGGTGAATGACTTTTTTGCCATAGCTTTTGCAAAACATCAGCCGCAATGGAAGTATCTCTGGTGAGGCAGAAAATTTTTGGTACCATTTGGTTTAGGTGCATCGTCCGCTTAATGGGTTAAAACTGAAAACCTTAAAAAAACTTGTTACACTGAATCACGTTTTATACCCTTTCAAAGCATAACAAAATATATGCACAGCAGAAGTGACCTATTTAATGCATGAGATTTTAACATCAACTTTGTGCTCCACCTGCAAGCCAAATTACTAGCCGCCACAGAATTTTTCTGGTGCGTTGGTTTCGCAAGGACCGAAGAAATGTTTCAAGATGAGGGAAAAGGGACTATACTGTCGAAAATATAAATGTCCATCTTAGTGCATAGGACCTTATAAAAATACAACTGGAAGCAGTCTGAAATAGCACAACTTACCCGTTCCGAAAGCTTTGATCCAGACGAACAAATGACGTAGAGCTTGACGAAATACAGACCAATTATAAAACAATAAATAGCGCTCACGTTAAAACCACGGAGAAACCATAACTGGTCCTTTGTCAGTAGTGTGTAAAAGCTACACCCCAGTATAACTGGGCCAAACAAAACAAATGGCAGGAAATCTGGTGCAAATATTTTTTCCATTCTTTTTACCAGTGTTCGAATAGCAAAATACTGAGACAGCCATGTTTCAAAATCTTCTTTCCTCAGCGTTGCGTTCGCTTTCAGAACTTGTCGTCTTGTTTCACCGAGGGCTCGACAAAACTCAGTGTGTATATACCACAGGAAAATCTCAGTTAGGTGGCAAATAATTACGGCGTAAGTGTAAAAAGCAGTCTGGATACACATAAATGTTACACGAAACGACATCACATGGGCGTAGATATTTTCCGGCATAATCAAATAGTATGCTTCATAGCAAAGGCCTGTTGGATAGAATCTCGCCGAATACATGTTTCGAATCACGGTGCAGTGTTGGTTCCAATGGAGGAAAATCTGAGAAGCACTTAGCAAGAAAACGAGACTGATAGTTAAATAAAACGCGGAGCCCGAACTGCGTGCCGAAGAAAGAATTTTTGCTCTGTATTTTGCTAGGAAATGAAATATTATTTGTCTATTGAAAAGGAAGTTGCTCTGGTAGCAAACTGAGATCAGATGAATACTGAAAACAGGAAATAGCATTATTGTCCCTGAATTATTGTCCCTGAACAAAGAAAACACTGTGGAACACAAAAGGCAAAGTAGAGCAATGTACTGCCCGAGGCATAAAATACCGGAGTATAAAGTCCACGCAAAACTTGTCTCTTTCGATCCAATGTTCTTTAACGGGAGGCACCCAAATAACTTCAGAACAAACTGGATTTTATAGGCCGAAGTTCTTTTGCAATCTTCCTGTGAAATCGTTTTCTGTTTAAGCCTCTTTCTCACCACTTTCTCATTTCTTGGCGACATGATTTTTGCTTTCCAAATTTGTAATCTAGAATAAGCAACTGATGCTCATCCGTTTGTAAAAACATACGATTCCATGTATTTTCCAGTATTTTAAACATCTACTTTTACTTATGTTCTCTATTTATGCATGAATGCCACGTTCAGTGTTCACTTAGAGTATATTTTTAATGACAATCCCTTTCAGAACCCTTTCTGGTAAACTAGCTACGTAATACGTCGTGTTTTTAAGAAATGACTTGGAATATTGACAGGAATGCAAATATTAATGGTTATTTTCAAATTTTTTTAAAAGCGCAATAAAGCCTGCATTAAAAGTATCGACATTTCATTCATTTCCTTTTCATCACATTAAATAATCAACAGACTTAGTTAATACTTACTTTTTTGAACAAATGGAGTCAGTATACAGCCAGTTTGTATTTTTTGATCTTATGATGCTTTCCAAGAACTTTTTTTTGCAGATATTCATTCGTTTTATTTCATACGAATGAAGGAAGCTAACAATGCATACTATGCTAATTTTTCCTGATATGCTAATTTTCTTTTTTTGCGTATGAAATATACACATGTTTTTTTAAAACAATTGTTGATATAATTTCCGTAAGATATCTTCTTTAGACCAGCTGCACAATACATCAAACCTTTGAGAAATCAGTTGGAATATTGACAGGAATTAAATAAACAGAGATGATGCAAATACTTTCTGGTTTTCTTAAACTGCGCAATAAAGTCCGCCTTAAAACTGAGGCAATTATACTCATTTCGTTTTCACTACATTGAATAATCAACAGACCTAGTTAATCCTTTTTTAAACACATGGAGCCAGTCTAAAGATTGATTTGCATTTTGTGATCTCACAATACTTTCAAGAATTGTTTTTTGCAACTATTCATTCATTCATTACCTGTAATTATTTCTTACGTACGAAGAAAGCTAACAAGTCAAATGTGCTAATGTGATTCCCATGTAAACATATAAAATATTAAAGTATTTTTAAAAACAAGTGTTTATAGAATTTCCACCTTCCTTTTGACCAGAACGTACAGAGAAAAACAATGCTTGCATAGACAACTACTGACATCGGTAATTGTAGAAATCCAGCAAATCAAATTACAATATTTTTCTTAGTTGTTAACCTTTACTGAACGGTAAGTTTTCATTATAAATATGCGATAACACTCAGCATTCATGATTCTTCATCTGAAATCCTCAAAAATGACGTTCATTAACACTGCATTTTCCATTCCTTCCGAAATGTTAATTGTTATAAGTGCCACCTAACTCTTTTTACAGTGGGTAACACATTCCAGGAAAAATAATCTGTCTTAACCGTGTACGACCTGCAGTAGATAAATTTACTACTTTCTTTAAATAAATTTATCTAAATTTGCAAATTAAATCTCTTCAGTACATTTTTAGTATCCTTTATTTCTCGTGAAATGATGTACAAATTTTATTCATAGTGATGAAATCATGTAAAACTTACATTATTTTCGTCTCTTCATTCTTCTCATTCTCTCACCTTACTATTAAACAGACTCAGTATTTCATATCTGTTCTGATTTTGCGCCAAAAAGCATCCAGAGAAGGTTATGTAGTTATATATATATCCTCTTAAATTTCAAAATCTGGAATTATAAATTTTCTTTCACTGGTTCACACAGGAATTACATTCTGCACTGGCAAAGTTTCAAAACATTGCATTTGGATTTGTAACCGAATAGAAGCACTCCTTCTCCGCTCTGTGGTAGGAACTATGTTTTGAAGAAGAGATTGCAAAATTCCTCTTAGATTCAGTCAAGACGGAGATAAAACTATGTTATATGTGGATATCAAAACTTATATCAACTTTCTGCCAGACACGAAAAAAAGAAAAAGATAGAAACCACGAGAGAAAATAAGCACAAAGAAAGTTTTTGCGTATCTTGAAATGCTGAAACGTTGATAAGTTTCATTCCTCATTATCAAAAGATCTTTTTTCCTTTTTTGCAACAGTGGGTTCTGAGTAATCGCTGAAGCAAGAGACACTCCACTTGATTCATTAACGGCAATTATAATGTGCATTCATAAAGATTGCAAAAGATAAAGCGGAATAATATACTAAAAGTTTGTAAGTGTTTATTTCGCTAACGGCATTTTGGTACTTTTTCAGACTCATCTTCTTGCAAAGCTATCGTTCTAAGAGGGTACAAGTCATTGTATCGTTTGACGATTCTCATACGTCACACCACTTTTCTAGAGTATAACATACAGACAAATTCGCTATTTGCGTGTAGTTATTTCGTTTCAAAAGTCACGAAGATCTAAACAATAATTTTCACTTTTCTGGTTTCCAGCTGCTGAGGTGATGGCCCAATTTTCCTAATCAGTTTGAAGAAAAGAAATACAATTTCTCTTCGGAGTCTTGCCAAACTTAAAATCAATAACTTTCAAGAAAGAATAAAATAAAAAAAATATTTTCACTTTCCTTATCTGATACTTGTTCAAATATTACAAAAGGATGCGCCATAATGACTCTTCTTCAATCGATTTATGAGCCTGTCAAAATGTCACGTCAGGGATATCTGAAAACGATTATGCCGAATTTCTGCACACCTGACGAGTTGATCGTGTTAATGGAACTACCTATCTTTTTGTCTTAATACTGCCTGAAATGTTTGAAAAAACTGATGAAAACAAATGGGTTTTATTTGTAGGTCGAAACAGAAATACGTAGAGGGATGCTAGAACGATGTAAATTGAAAACGATTCCAATCAGTACTTGAAAGTAAATTGAATGAAAAAATTATTACGTACACCTACTTAATAACGTGTTGCTGAGCTTTGGCCCTTACAACAGTAATCAGACGTCTTTGTAAAGACTCAATTAGATGTTGAAAACACAAAGGTAGTATTGCCACTCATGAAGTGACGATCTCCTGTCGTAAAGCATTCACAGTTGCGGGTGGGAGTCAGCAGGCTTGGGCAGGCCTTTCCAATTCGTCACACAAACTCTCGATGGGGTGAAGGTTCTGCAATCGAGGGGACGATTTTAGTGTGGTAAACTCATTTCAATGCTACTGGAGCCAATTGGTCGCCACTCCGGAGGTATGCGGTGTCGCGTTGTCTTGTTAAAAGATGACGTCATGGTGCAGAAACAGAATCATTACAAATGGGTTAAGATGGTCAGCGAGGATTTTCGCATATTTCGTGCAGGTAACGGAGGTCTCAGCGGGTACGAGGGACACTAAAAAGCCTCAGGTAAATGCACCACAAACTGTTACCCCGCCTCCATCTACCTGTAGGACCCCAACTTGGCAATCTGAGCCCATCCTTTCGTGTGGCTTACGGTGAACTCACTTGAATGCTACTAGAGCCAATTGGTCACTACTCCGGTGGTATGCTGTGTCGCGTTGTCCCATTCATAGATGGCATCACGATGCAGAAACGGAATCCTTGCGAAGGAGTGTAGATGATCATTGAGAATTTCCACATACTTTGTTCCGGAGGTATGATGGGTAGAAGGGCCCCAAAGAACCCCAGGTAAGCGCTGCACCACAAACTGTTACCCCGCTCCCATCTGCCTGTAGGATCCGACTTGGCAATCTAAGTCCGTGCTTTAGTGTGGCTTACGCCACTCACACACCCTCGTATTGGCGTGAAAAAGTTGAAACGGTGATTCGTCAGATCGGATCACGTGATTTCAGTCCTCTGCACTCCAGTTGTGATAAGCTTTTGTAAACTGCAGCCTAATCTTTCAGTACCTGGCAGTTAAGAAGGAGACACGATGTAGGCGTCGACTGCTACAGCCCATTTTTTTCCATGATACGATAAATAGTATTTGGGCAGAAGCTTATAGACGCATCCTCATTAAATTCCGTCGTTATCTGCTCCGTAGTAGACGTGTACAGTCGATCAACGAAGTGGGACAGTCTGCGCTCATCTCGAGAGTTATTGCATGTTTACCACCTGTAGGACCAGACATATCAATTCTTAGATAATAGCTTTTGTTTCCCGCCGTATAGCGAGCTACCGCTTCGCCTTTACCATACGATCTGGCTATCAAGGCGGCTGAAGGCGGCCTTGCGTAGAACAATAATTACCTCGACGAAACTCAGTCCAGTACACGGAAATAAAGAACAGCAAGATTTTATTATTCCAATAACATTTGCTTGACGGGTTTCCGATGGCTTCCCGCTCGGGGTCCCCGTGCTGACCACGTGCTACTTTTTCACAATTCTTTCCGCGATACCCGGTGGACGAAGGAATCCTCCTTCCCGTTCACCATGCTGTACTTCTGCGATACCCGCAGCCCGTCCGTCAAAAAACCGGTGTCCAAACTAGGACCCTCTCTCCTTGACGACCGAAGCTCAACTGTCCCTTAATTCTCTTGTCCCTTTTGGTCCTCCACCACGCATGCGCAAGAAAACTCGTTACCCCGGTCAGCACGTGTAAATACCTGAGCTCAGGAATGTCGTCGGATACCCGCAGGCGATTACAACCTTGCACGTATACAAAAGCGGTATGACAACTTGTTTAACAGAAGCACTGGAGCAGCCGACCCTTCAAGGTCAGGTGTCCCAGGTGTTCATGCACCACTCCCTTAATTCTCACATAGGATTAAAATTGTACCACATGGGTGGTGAAGAATGTCAGTTCTTAGTTGAAACAACAAAATGGCGGAATGAAACGTCGGTCCGCACGTGTTCATCACAACATTAAAATTAAATAAATTCATAATTGACAGTTTGATTGCGGGCGACCCTTACACCGCCACAATTTCCCTGTCGATTGGAAGTTTTGTCGCGTTTCACGTAGTCTTGGTACACATGTGCGACAATTTGACGTGGAAATTCCAACAGTTCAGCAGTTGTTGTGATTGAACCGGCCTTTCTCACAACTAATATCTGGTTACGGCCAAACTCACCTACGTCGTTGCCTTTATCCTTGATTACTTTACTGTGACTGGTTTCCAATGTGTAAGGACATGTTCTATTTTTAGGAATTGCCAGTTTCAGGGTCCCACAAGACTGTACGTAATACTTCTGCTTTGCATATTGTTATCGAGGTGTGTGTAATAATTTGTCAATTCAGTGTATTTTACCAAAGGAAACAAAATTAATCACTGTGGTGTTTTTTTACTAGAAAATTACAAACACTGCTTAATAGGTTTTCCTTTTCCTTCGGGGTTTAACAGCCCTCATGCGCATCTACAGCTATGAGGAGTCGCCGTTTCCTAATTTGGTGCCAACGAGTATTGGGGGAGAAGGACGCGCCTCTCACCTTGTCCGTGGTCCGGGAACGATACTCACACGGGTGATCAGCTACAAGTTCTCTTCTCTGATCACTCGGCAATTGGACATATTAATATCTGATAATTATGTGAGATATCAATTTTAAAAAAATGCACCTTCTTATAGCACCACTTTTTTCGTTTGTCCGGGTTGATACGATCTGTCCCTATATAAAATTCAGATTAACAAAATTCTCGGGACGAATCATAAGCTCGGTGATTGTGACTCACTTCCAGCTATTCCGCTAGGTAGTGTAATAAATTTTTTGGTTTTCATGATATTTGTATTTCTACAAAACCAGGCTTGTAAGCACTGCTGCTGACTTCCCAGGTAGAACAGACTTGCAATTTAACGTAGGCCCAACAATGAGCCACCGTCTTTTAGGAAAAGAAGACGGTGCCTGAGTGCTGGGTCTACGTGAAATTTCAAAGCTGTACTATCTGGAAAGTCAGCTCTCTAAAAAGCTGCCTCTGTAGGGATTGACTGAAAACTTCCATTTAGATGTTTGGTGAAGGCGTTGCCAATGGCAATCTCGCGGGAATCCGCAGGGGCGTGACCCGGACAGAATCGGTCGAGGAACCGGCCAGCTATAGTAACACCCACGGGACAACCACCGATCTTCTCCGTAAACTGACATAGGTGGTGTATTTGTGCAAAGGTAATGATATGAAAATTCTTTTCAGACCCAAGGTCAAGAATTAATAAATGAAGACCTAATGAAATTAAAATAAGAATAAACAAATGACAGCAGAAAGGAGAAGAGAGCAGAGAGCGCCGCCAGACAGCTTGCGAAACCAGGTGATGAGCTGACGGTAAAACAAATGACCCAATTTTAGGGATTTGTACTGATCTGATCAGCGAATTCTTCATTTTTTTTTTTTTGTCAGTTAAAAGAAGTATTCTTGGATGGGCTAGCCCGGACCTGGGCTGGAAATTTAAAATTCATCGTTTTGATGCTTAAATAACCAAATGAAACACTGTCCGTTGACAAAATGTAATATAATCTACTGCTCCTCATACACTATACTATCAAAAGTATTCGGACACTACCAAATATTTGCATAAGTGCAAAGCCGCCCAGGTGGCGCAGTGGTCTAAGCGATGGCCTCTGATCATGCGTCTGAACGGGGTCCGGGTTCGAATCCCGGTGAGGCATGAAATTTGTGTTTGTCTTACGGCACTGGCTCTCTCCCTTCCTTGGAACCAGTGACCCTAAAATAGGGACGGGCGACTGCTTATAGCCCATTGAGTTGCTCACGGTGGTCGTTAAACCTCCAATCAAAAAAAAAAAAAAAAATAAGTGCAAAGAGCGGTTGCGCAGGAAGGTGCGCTGTAAGTGGGGAGGTAGGTACCCAAGTAGCAAAGCCTTGCAATTTTACGTACGCTCAACACTGAGCCACTGTTATTTAGTAACAGAAGACGTTGGCTCAACGTTAGGCCTACGTAAAATTGCTAGGCTGTGCTGCTTGGGAAAGCTGAGATGTTCTGTCGTGTTGTCAATAACTTTGAAGCGTGTGTGTGTGTGTGGATATGCCGCATGGACGTGAACTTTCAGAATTCCAGCGTGGCTGGTCATAGGATGTCACTTAAGCAACGCTTCCACACGGATCATTGCAGCTAAACTCAACATATTTCGACTGTAGGTGATATCGTGAAGAGATGGGAGCAAGACCGTGGTTCTTTGAACTGATGAGTCCCGCGTTTCCCTCTTCCAATCTGATGGGTGTGTTTGGATTTGGCTACAGCCCAGCGAACGGTCATAGGATGTCACTTAAGTAAAGCTTCCATACGGATCATTGCAGCTAAACTCAACATATTTCGACTGTAGGTGATATCGTGAAGAGATGAGAGCAAGACCGCGGTTCTTTGAACTGATGAGTCACGCTTTTCCCTCTTCCAATCTGATATGTGTGTTTGGATTTGGCTACAGCCCAGCGAACGGTCATAGGATGTCACTTACGTAAAGCTTCCATACGGATCATTGCAGCTAAACTCAACATATTTCGACTGTAGGTGATATCGTGAAGAGATGAGAGCAAGACCGCGGTTCTTTGAACTGATGAGTCACGCTTTTCCCTCTTCCAATCTGATGGGTGTGTTTGGATTTGGCTACAGCCCGGCGAACGATTTTCCTCTGACTGTCTTCTTCCAACTGTTTAGTTCAGCGGGGAAGCTCCATCATGGTATAAAGTGGTTTTTCGTGGATGGGATTTGGCCCATTAGTTATTATACCACAAACCATTAACTCTGAAGTGTACCTCGACGTTCTGGATAATTCTGCTCTACCAAGAATGTGACAATATTATGGAAACGACACTTGTGTCTTACAAGAAGACCGAGCTTCCTACCGCACTGCACGCGTATGTAGGACTGGTTTCTTGAAAATGAGTTGGAATTGTTAGACCGGCCGTCTCAGAGTCCTAATCTTAATCCCATATAGCAAATCTGGGATGAACTGGAGCAACGGATATCGACCACAGCAACCGTGTTCGCTCTCCACTCTGGCAGAAGCTTTGCAGGACGAATGGCAAGCCATTCCTGTCGAGACCTACTGGAAAACGATGTCTCGCAAAATGTGGACCGAATAAGTACGATTTGCGATAATAAAGCCATGTATCCCAAAACATTGTGATGTCCGAATAATTTTGATAATATAGTGGATATACAGTGAAACCTCTGTTATACATTTTTCTAGGTAATGGCCTTAAAAACAACGTAAAAATGCAAAAAAAAAATATAAACGAAATTTCAGAATATTAATATTGTTGTAAAATTTACGTTTTAAATAAATGAGTACAAAATGTTCCTCAATAGTCATATATTTAAGGTCCAATTGGCGGTGGAAGACAAAACAGCGTTACAAATTATATTATACTTTATCGCATTGCAAAAATCATAAAGCTTAAGAAAATCAAACTTCTCCTGCAATAATTCTGTCTGTCTCTAAATTATCCTGATTCTAGACTAAGTGAAATCCTAACAACTAAGAATCTGAGACCAGTGCTTCAATATGTACCACATGAATTAACAGGTATTTCTTTACCTGCAGATCCTGGGTGCATCTATTTTAAACTAGAATGTTTAATACTGATGATACATTTAGGATTTGATTTTATTACACTATGAAATAGTGGAGCCACATAGTTATCCGCTTTTAAATATTCCAAGGGACAGGAAAAGACCCAGAAGAAGACCACATGGGATGGGTGGATGAAATTCGAAAGTATGCGGGAGTGACATGGAGGAGACTGGCACAAGACAGACCGTTGTGGAGGACAACTTGGGGAGACCTTCGTCCAGCAGTGGAATGATAATGGTTGACAATGATGTTGATGATGATGATGATATATATATATATACACACACAGTCAAGTCAAGTTATTGTGAACTCCTCCTACTTTTGACGTCAACAGCGTATAGCCAATGAAAGAAAGCACGTGTCGTGATCTGCCTTGGACGGTATATAAGGTGTGCTGCAGGCATTCGGAAAACATACCACTCGTTACTGTCATGGATAAAAGGAGCGATAGATCAGATTTGCGAAAAGGGGTGATTATCGGCCGGCTTTCGGTCCAAGGCTGGCAGTATTTCTGAAGCAGAGCAGTTTGTGAACTGTTCGCTTGCTGCTGTGGTTAAAGTGTGTCGTGATTGGAGAAATAACACCATTGCGAGTAAGCGACGGGAAACTACGGAGCACCACGTGCCATTGATCTGTGAGGTGAACGTCGGCTACGAAGGTGCGTGAGGGCCGATCGACATGCTACAGTGAAGCGACTCACTGGCCGAATGAACCAGGGGGCTATATCGGAAATGTGTCTAAAACGACAGTTCAGCGAACCCTGCTGTGTATGTGACTCCGATGCAGACGGGTGGTCATTGCACCTATGATAACAAAGGTGTATCGGCAGAAAAAGCTTACATTTGCACGGCAGTATCGGAATTGGACCTCCTCTGATTAGCAAAGGATTGCCTTCTCCGATGAGTCATGTTTTCTACTTCATCGAACGGATAGATGTTGGCATATATAGGCGGGAAACATCGGAGAACAAACAGTCTTCAATCATTGCTGGAAGAACACAAGCTGGTGAGGGCAGCGTTATGGTCTGGGGAATGTTTTCGCCGCATTCTCTGGGTCCAGTCATACATGTGGAAGGCACTATGGACCGAATTCTTTATGAATCCATCCTTGCAGACCACTAACACCCATACATGGTGATTTTCTTCCCTGGGGCATATGGGATTTTTTAGTACAACAATGCGGCGTGTCACACAGCTAGAAATGTTGGAGAGTGGTTGGAATAGCACGATGAAGACTTCAAATTACTTCCCTGGTCCCCTAATTCCCTAGACTTAAACCCAATTGAGTATTTGTGGGACCACTTCGATCGTGTTGCTCGCTCTATGGATCCTCCACCACGAACCTTCCAGATGCACTGCAGTCAGCACGGCTCCACATACCTGTGAACGCCTTCCAGCACCTTATTGAGTCACTCCCAGCCCGTCCAGCTGCTGTCCGCGCTGCACACGGCGGTTACTCTGGATATTAGCTGGTGGTCACAATAATGTGACTCGACTGTGTATATGGGTGTGAGTCATGAAATACGAAACCAATTTTCATCCAAACCGAAAGTAAACAGCACACCCTTTTCTGCCGGGATCAAGGTTCAGCTTTCATTGGAACAAGAAGGAATATAGCAATGCTGTCTCAATTTTCACAAAGTTGTAATACACCGGATTTCGTATAAAAGAATAAAAAGAATATTGTATTTTTGATAATCTGAAATTCAAATTTTAACGGTAGCATACTATGTAGTACATTACCTGTTACATACTTTACAACCAAGAGAACAAGCTGGATTCAGAAGTAGTTTTAGCACTATAGGTCATATTCATGTACTTGAGAACTAACTGAAGAGCAAATAAGTATGAACTTCCATTATGTATGTATGGCTCTTATTGATTACGGAAAGAATTTTTATTTCGCGAAACCGTCAGATATTATGAGGTCTTTGAAATCCTGTGGTATTGAAGATGCATACTTGAATACTGTTATTAATATCTATGGAAATGCGAGTGCAAAGGTTCGCAGCTATAGAAATTGGAAAGGGCAGCTATAGAAATTGGAAAGGGAATGGGACAAGGTGACATTATATATATGCGAATTAACAGAAAGAATCAAACTTTTCTTCGTTTTTCTTCCGACATAGTCACTTTGGCAAGTACCCAGTCAAAGCTGTAGAATATGGTCCAGGAACTGACTTACATGAGTAAAGAACTGGGCTTTAAAATGAACTTACAGAAAACAAAATTAATATGTGATTGTTTTTCGAGAACTGAAGATTTAGTTATTGATGGAGTAGTTATAGAAGTAAAGTAAGGAGAACTGAAGATTTAGTTATTAATAGAGCATATAACGAAGTAAATTTCTCCGTCATTTTTGGTCTACGCCGGGATTCGAACCCGAGTACGCTTATTCCGGAACAAGTCGCTCTACCAACTGAGCTACGCAGACATGTATTCTGATTCCTATCTGCCTTTATGTCATGTGCGTCCTGCTGGCAGGTACGTCACATCTCCCCCCGAAAGAGGGCCGGGGGCATGGCCCACTGGTCAGCCGTGACCATGAATCGTTGCAGGCAGACAACCACTGTAGAACGTGCACTCGAGAACTCCCAGTCAATCTGGTGTGTGGAATGCAACGTCACACACATTTATTTTTCGAAGCACTGGAGAAGGGATTCTCTGATTTTTCCTATCTCGCGGTGTGGAAATAACATCACACCAATGCGAGATTTTGAACGGTCGGGTCATCCGGGTAGTTCGGGCGCCATTATAACGAAGTAAATTTCTCCGTCATTTTTATCCGCGCCGGGGTTCGAACCCGGGTCCACTCATTCCGGAATAAGTTGCTCTACCAATTAAGCTACGCGGACATTTGTTCTGACTACTATCTGCCTTTATGTCATGTGCGTCCTGCTGGCAGGTACGTCACAAGCACTTATAAGAAGTAAAGTAAGAAGAACTAAAGATTTAGTTATTTATGCAGCAGTTATAGAAGTAAAGTAAGTTGAAGTAAAGTAGCAGTTATAGTAAGTAGCAAATGCCTACATTTACCTTAAACGACAGATATCAAACAATGGCCAAAACAAAGAAAGAATTCATAAGCTTATAAAATTTATTTTGGGAGCACTTGGAAGAAGCATTACAATTTTGAAGATCAATTTGCCATTATACATATCTTAAAATAAAAGTGTTTAGTCAATGCATTCTTTCAGTTCTTACTTACGGATTGAAGGCCTGGACCTTAACTAAAAAAAGAAATCCAGAGCCCGGAAACTACTGAAAGAACTGTGGTGAGGTGCATGCCTTGTATTACCAGAAAAAATAGGAAGAGGAGCTCGTGGACCAGCAAAAGAGTTCAAGGGTTAATGAGCCGCCCCGGTGGCGCAGTGGTCTAAGCGATGGCCTCTGATCATTCGTCCGAACGGGGTCCGGGTTCGAATCCCGGTGAGGCATGGATGTTGTGTTTGTCTTACGGCACTGGTTCTCTCCCTTCCCTGGAACCAGTGTCCCTAAATTAGGGACGGGCGACTGCTTATAACCCATTGAGTTGCTCACGGTGGTCGTTAAACCTCCAATCAAAAACAAAAATGGGTTAATGACTAATGACATCATGATCTAGCTAACAACCTGAAATGGAAATGGGCTAGACATTTTGCTAGAACAGCTGATCCTCGTTAGGAAACAGAAGTATTAGACTGGATACCAAGGGACGCAGAAGAAGACATTGTGGAATATGGCGTGGATGAAATTCGAAAGTATGTCGGAGTGACATGGAAGAGACTGTCTCAAGATAGAAAATCGTGGAAGTAATCTGAGGAGACCTTCATCCAGCAGTGATACATAACGGTTGATGTCGATGATACATACATACATACATATTATCTGTAGCAGCGTAAATGCTAATAATAAAGACAAGATATTATAGGTTAACTATCACCACTTACTTTTTTAGAGAGACTTCATCCAAAAAAGCAGTATACAGTAAGCCTAATGAAATAGGAAGAAAGTACGAACATATGTACTGATCCAACTCTGAAGCCCCTAAAATACCAAAGCTGATCTTTTGTTAAAAGGGTATACGTGGTAAATCCCAGGATTACAGGAGTAATAAGCACAAAGCAATAAGAGTTGGTGCAAATATGTCGCCCGCTGAATGAACCAATATGTGTAAGGCTCGCTTCGATATCCATGCTTTAAAATCTAATTTTTTCTTCTTCTTTAATTGCTTTCTAGATTCACTAAATGTAGCTGATAAAGTCGTTGAAATAAACCACATAAAAAAGATCAGTCAAACAACAGATTGCCACTGAATACATGTATGCGATTGCTTGAACAGTCATGTACGTTACAGGAAACGTCTTAACGTAAATTATAATATATTTGGGCATATCTAGATAGTATATCTCTTCGCAAGCACCGGATGGGATGAAACGCTTCGAATACAAGTTTCGGTTCGAACCACTGTGCAGTGATGAATCCATTGGATAATGGTTTGAAATGCACATAGAAATATAAAATGGAAATTGGTTTTGCATAAAATATGAAACACGAGTTTCGCCTTATGGATATGTTTTGTCCGTAATACGCGAGAAAGCGAATTATTTTTCTTCTATTCAAAAGGAAGCTGCTCTGGTAACAGAGAGGAGCTGCATGATAAGAATCGGAAATAGCATTAGAACGATGGCGGTGTTCGTTGAACTGCTAAGTAACGTGTAAATGGGAGAAACAAAGTAAAACAATACATTGTCCTGTGCACAAAATCATGGAATATAATGTCCATAAGAAGCTAGTCCATTTCGGTCCAGTGTATTTGAATGGGAGATACCCAAACAGCTTCAAAAGAACTTGCATCTTGTGAAATAAAGTTGGCTTAATAATGCTGGACGAACCTATCATGTTTTTAGACTTCCTGTTGGCAACAGTACCATATGTTGTAGCCATTTTAAATAGAAAATAATCTTTTGGCTTTTAATGTTGAAACAGAAAACCGACGCTGTTGAGTTTCCAAAAACACAAAACAGTATTAAAAACAGACCGGCTGGCATCCAATTTGTTCATAAATAATTAGTTCTTCACGGAGGAATAAACCTGAGTTTTCCAAATGCCTTAAAGCATCTTATAATATATGAAGTAGCATACGTATAACACTTTAAAGCATCCCATTTATATATGTGTCAATTTTAAGCATATCTGTTTCATTTTCCTTAAGAAAGGGCTTCATTGAAAACTTCTGCAATTGTTATTTATAGTCACTTTTTATATATTAGTAATTTCATTAAGGTCACATTTACCTCCCAAGACAGTTTGAATCGTACGTCACGTACAACTACGAGTGTGATCGCATTGTATGAAAACCACGAAATGTTTCAGAAACTTCTCTGCACTCATTTAATTTAGTAATAGCAACATTAGCTTCGTATAAATTCAGTTTAACAAACGGATTGATATCTACGCAGTGATGTTGTGTGTGAGATATTCACTGAACCGATCTTTCTATGCTGGCAGCAGACGAATTACCTTTAGAAAAATACATTTTTGATTTAGCAATTCAGCGAGAGGCATGTGCAAGATCTCAATTTTAATAAATCGTATTTGTATCGGTAGTGAAAATGCGCTTAAATTTAACAGATTGATTTCCTTTCGTCTTTAGCTTTTCAGGAACCCTTAAGATGCAAAACTTTACCTAATAAAATAAGAGCGGTTTTCAAGCTGTAAAAATTACATCTCACACATGTTTCACCGCAGGCATAAAAAACCCTACAGCAGAATTTTACAAAAGCAACTACTACCTGTAAAAACAAATATGAACTATTTTTACCTGCAATCTTCATTCACATATTTGATTCATTAGTATGTAATATGTATTTGTTTTTTCCAGTAGGAATCATATACTTTAAGTGTGATGTTTTTGGAGAAAACTTCTATAACGAAACTGCTTGCTTTGTAAAGAAGTAATATGTGATAGCTTCAAACGAATTTATTTTGCTTTCGAAATTTAATCCACCGCAGTAATAATTGAATTTTGAATATTTCAACAAAAAATAGTTGCAAACATTTAAAAATTATAACTATATATTTACTTTATGTATGTGTACCATATCTTCTCGGTATGTTATTTTATGTTTTTAGCTATTTTGTTCAATTGTATTTATTCCTGATAAATAAAATCCTCGTTTATCAGTTCTGTTCGCTACCTGTTTTTAGGTTTTCCTCTGTGTCCCATTGCCGATCGGTTGACAGTTTAATATGAATTTATCTCTTATGCATTTGCAGAATACACCAAACTTTCATTCTGTGTGCTACAAAATATTTTTTTATCAGCAATTCTTCTTGTTTTCTTACCAAGCTGCGTATAAAAATTTCAGTGCATGTAGATAGCGATACATTTCCATCTTAGTGAGATATGTGCGTTTGTAGGAGCGATAGTCAAACATCTCAACTTGTAATTGTATTATAATTTTTTATATTCTGATCTGTTTCCTAAAATGAAAGTTTCACTTTGTTTTGAGACAGTCTTGAAGTTTTACTTTATTTTTTGAAATCATCTGTACTGACAGAAAACGGCACTTTTAGTTTTGAATCCTTGTCCCTTTTCTTCATTTTTGTTTAGTTATTTTACTCATTTTTGTATTATCACTCATTATTGATCTTTTATTTAGTTGATTTACTTCTGAAGCTTTTTGTGCGAACAGAAAATAGCAGTTTCAAATTACAACTCTTTGCGTTTATACAAAACAATCAATTCTCCTTCCAATGAAACTAGAATTTTTTACTTTTTTTGAACCTTTTGCTAAAAACATTCAATTTTCTATTGTAATGCTTTGGTACCCAAGAAACTTCGACCTCTACTTGTTCTGTTTTCTTTCTTTTACTCCTTTGTGCTAATCTAGTAAAAAAATTACTTATTCTTTTATTAGTAATTAGCTATTATTATTTATTATTAGTAGTATTATTAGTTATTTTATTTATTATTAGTAGTATTATGAGTTATTTTATTTATTATTAGTAGTATTATTAGTTATTTTATTTATTATTAGTTATTGGTTATCCTTTTAGTTATTCTTTCACTTGCATTAAAAACAATTTTTGATCATTATCGAAATAGAACTATATTTTGTTGAACATGAGATAAAACCAATTCTCGATAAAATAAAAAATATCTACACTTTTTTTTAAAGATCACATCACAGGGAGTTAAAGGAATTAAATAGTCGTAATTACTCCCATCTGAGTGAATTGTTTCTGTCCAAACAGAAAAGGCATTTATGTTTTATTTAAATATTTCTCTATTTTCATTTGTTCACTTTCGTAAAATACCTGTATTAAAACTTTCTTTTGTAAACACAAAAATGTTGTTTTTTAAAAATTCCGGTCCATATTTCCTTTGTATTTTGATTGAAGACCACTTTTTTCAAAAGTAAATGTCGTTGATCACTTCCAGTGAACTGAGAAAAGAATGCTTCAGTTTTCTGAGAGTTTTTAAAATTAATTATAAATTCTTAATTTTTTTTTAAACATCCTAGACTGAAAATTGTAGTGAGGCAAGCATGAAAGCTGACAATGTTCAAGATCTCTATCGATATTTCATCGAATCATACAAAACCGCAAATGATACGGTAAAAGCACTTGTAAAATATCACTAAAGAAATAAAGCAGGTTTCAATAATCATGAAGGCTTAGGAACATTGATCTCAGCTTGTATCTTGCATACAAAATCGGTTTTATCAGTTATTATTTCCTTGGCTAACATTAATTAAGTGTACTTTTCTAAATTATGCATTTTTCATTTTACCGCATAATTCATCGAAACACACAGAAGTCAGGCGTCTTCCATTTCAAATGCAAGAACTGACCTTTTATTCAAGCATCGATTTTTCTCTCACTTAAAATATGAGGAAATCGCACTATCATTTTCAGGATAACCTTCTGTTTGTTCAACAATTACTCTACTTCTTTTACAATAATCGGATAAAACGCAATAATCAGAAGCATGTAAGGACTATTATTTTCCTTTTCAAAAATCAAAATCAACACAAGAATTGATCACGTTATTTTAGGGGCATCGGGAAACGATACTGACGCCATTTCTGCCTCTACATAAACTCATCATGAATACGGTAACCTTAATCTTTCTTTTTTATGTCATGAACCTTTTTCGTGCGTTGAAGGACATCACTGGTGGTATTTTTTTCCATCAAAACATTTTTTTTCAGCTAAGCTCACACGGAAAAACCATACGCCCCAATTGCTGATACCGAACAACACGGATTTTTGTTGGAATTACTGTAATGGAAAAATGAAAGACAGCAACAGGACACCAAAAGCGCATATTGCGCACAATACCATAACTCTCAAATCTAGAGGTTTTTTCTTTTGTAAAGCTGTCAGAACTCTTAAACATAAGTTCTTCAAAAAGGGTTGGGAGTTAGTTTCTTTTTAATGAAAAAATGCTCAATTTCTTGAACATTGTTATTGTTATATGGTATAAACTGCAAAACCCTAATTTACAAGCTCACATTATATTGAATTATTATATTTAGAAATAGCTAACAATCATTAACGCATAGAGCTATATAGTATTTAGCAAATGCACTGGTGTACAAAATTAACGTGACGAACCCAAAATCATGAATAACGCCAAATCCACACGATAGAGTTTAATGTCAGTTGGTACGGACATGCATATATCGATAACACAGCAATACACAACAGAAAAAGAATGACATCGCCGCATGAGGCGGAAGCATGCACATGAGAGCATGGTAGTCTGAAAGGGATGCAGAAAGTGGCGCGGATTTCTTGGGGCTAAAAGTGAGTGTGATTACCTAGAAGAATATAGCTCGTACAACGAGTCCTCGTGCTGCTTACAAAGCTGTAAATGAGAATTTGGGGCAATAAATATTACTTCTCCATCAAAGCGCGTCTGAGTTCCGAGAAGGTTCCAAAAGAGGACTGTCGGCCTACAACTACTCTTTCCAGGGCATCCCACACATGCTCTGTGGGATGCCGTCCGGACAACACGCGGGCCACCTCATCCTGTGAATATCCTCACTCTCTACGTATCCGTCGAGTTGCCTAGCCCTATGGGGAGTGGCGTTATCGTCTATATAAAGCAACTGGGGGACCAACAGCTTTCCTGAAAAGTACACAGGGCTCTAGTGTCATTCCTGTAGCCTGAAGCAGCCAGGATACCTTGTGTAAACACATGCAGCGGCGTGCGTCCATCCAGCATGATCCTAACCCAAACCAGGGGTTTTCCATAACCGTAGAGGTAAATTTCCCTAATGCTGAAGGGAAGATTTCGGCTTCACGCCTTTATACAAACGTACACACGTTGAGAATCCGTGTTTTGGATGTACGGCGACTCGTCATTGAAAAGAACACAGGTCCATTGATCAAGGGTTGTGAAAACACAAGTTTGTCCGTGACGGAAATCGAATCACTCAAGTTGCTCTCCCAACTAAGCACTCCGGAGTAAGTTGCTCTCCTTCTTCACTCCGGAGTAAGTTGCTGTCTTTCTTCACTCCGTAGTAAGTTGCTCTCTCTGTTCACTCCGTAGTAAGTTGCTCTCTCTGTTCACTCCGTAGTAAGTTGCTCTCTCTGTTCACTCCGGAGTAACTTGCTCTCCCTCTTCACTCCGGAGTAAGTTGCTCTCTCTCTCTCTTCACTCCGGAGTAAGTTGCTCTCTCTCTTCACTCCGGAGTAAGTTGCTCTCTCTCTTCACTCCGAAGTACGTTGCTCTCCCTCTTCACTTCGGAGTAAGTTGCTCTCCTCTTCACTCCGGAGTAAGTTGCTCTCCCTCTTCACTCCGGAGTAAGTTGCTCTCCCTCTTCACTCCGGAGTAAGTTGCTCTCCCTCTTCACTCCGGAGTGAGTTGCTTTCTCAACTAAGCTACGCGGACGGAATGTATCTCTACAGATTTGTCGTCGTCGTCTTGACACGTGCTTTACCTCTGTAGTACGTCACAGGTAGTCAGGGGTGATGTTGCCGGGCCCAATTCAGACGGACCCTTCTCTGCGATGCGGAGAGTGGGATACGGACCATTGGCTTTCTATCATAGAGACCTTTCTCGTGGAGTGTTCGATAAAATGTTTGCCTCGAAATCGCGATTCCTGAAGCCGAGGAACGCTCTTGCGAGAGTTTCTTTTGGGGGAGGAAGGGGTTAACGACCACCGTGAGCAACTCGATGAGCTGTAAGTTCCTAATTTAGGATCAATGACTCCATGAAGGGAGAGAGCCAGTGTCGTAAGACAAACACAGCATCCATGCCTCACAGGATTCCAACCAGGACGCATCTCTGGCAAATGATCAGTAGGCAGAGCTTAGACCACTGCGCCACCGAAGCCGTTTTTCGGAGAGTTGCCTTGCTGTCGACTCCCTATCCTATGGGGTCGTGCTGTTAATGACAGATACCAGTAGTCATTATTTGTTGTGGCTCATAGGAGCCCTTGCCTCAGCCTTCTAGTTATTGTTCCGGTTTCCTCGAAGTGTCTCTAGAGATCGGAGATCGCTTGCCTAGACACATTCAGCCGCCTACCTCACCTTGCGATTGCTCTGCTTCCGATCTACCGATTGCTCTCCACCGTATAGAGTCTTCTAAGCGATGGTACCGAGCAATTCTCCCACGAACAGTCAAACTCAAGCTTCAATTACCGTATTCCCCACAGAACAACATTTATCAAGGTCGCGTGCCTGCTAGCTCAATTTGCATATTTCTATTGGAGCTTGCACAATGTTGCTTGGTACGTAGACTTAGCTGTTTTTCTCCTTGCAAATATCCGTGAAAAAAACTTATGCCACCCTGGTGGCGCAGTGGTCTAAGCGATGGCCTCTGATCATTGGTCCAAAAGGGGTCTGGGTTCGAATCCCGGTGAGGCATGGATGCTGTGTTTGTCGTATGGCACTGGCTCTCTCCCTTCCCTGGAACCAGTGGCCCTAAATTAGGGACGGGTGACTGCTTATAGCCCATTGAGTTGCTCACGGTGGTCGTTAAACCTTCTATAAAAAAAGTTTTATAATCAGTCGCCTGCCTCGTTTTAGACATATTCTCGGGTTTGTAGTTGTCACGTAGATTTTGGACACTAGTTTATTACGATGTATTACTTACATTACATTTTTATAATTAAACGATCATTCCAAAACTCGAACCCAAACATTTTGTCTTAAAAAGATGCCGCAAAGCTATTTTGGCTCGTTATTTCAGAAAAAAGGCCCTCCCCAAAACTGTCTGTTGCTACTTTCCCAATTTGTCTTTTTTATAGGTCATGAAGAGAAGGATTAATGCTGGGTCATTACAAAAAACTTCCGATTCATAGGCTTGATGTGCATTGAACTTCAGGAAAATCATTGTATTCTACCACGGAGAAGAGATACGATGTCACGAGAATGACTAATATCACCCCGAGAGAAACCAACTCCTGGTTCACTTCTTAGTTTAATGAAAACAATAGCGGCTGATGATGACTTCTGCCTCAGAGGCAGTGGAAATTCAAAGATGTGGGGCTAAGAAATCATACTCACTGTCGACGGGCGATTCGAGTGACCCTGGTCGTCTGCATGCACGGCTGTATTGGGACGTATGGTCGTTAAAGGGTTAGCACAGCTTCACAAGAATTGTGCCTGGGTATTTTCATGCTACGTTGTAATCTTCTAATCTTCCCATCAAGTACGATATTTTCCAACCAGAACAGCGCATGAGGTTAAAATAAAAGTCTACAATGTATTCACCATCAGAACTCATGACGTATTACGATCATACACAAAAGCTTCAATTTCTGCTCGATAAATGTTCACTGATTTCGAGGCGAAAAAAGAAAGAAACCTTTATGGAGATCCTTCACTTACCAAAAAGATTTACTAGTGAGATATTGCAACAACGATAATAAGTAGGATGAAGTTCTGGTGAATACGGTGGGGTAGCATTAGTTCTCAGCTGAAGTCTATAACTTTCTGTCCCAGCTAAAGTCTTTGATGTCTTGCTCTGTAGGGAGAACGTCACCCTCTTGAAGAATGGCTATCTTCGATTGACCAGCCTAAGCGAGTATACTTTATAAGGGTAGTAAACAGCTTCTATCACTTCTATCAAAGCGAACAGTATCTCTGGTATCACATCAAACGAACATGACCTTCCATGGCTATTGACAATCTGTGCTTGAGTGTGCGTTAAACTACCGTAAGCATGACATTGGCATAAAAGAGTCAGTGCTTATGTCTGGTAAAAATAGGCCCAAACATTGTGTACTATTGTAACGTGCCTGCACCGCAGGACGCACATGAGATAAAGGCAGATAGCAGTGAGAGCACGTGTCCGCGTACCTCAGTTGGGAGAACGACTTACTCAGGAGTGAAGGGACCCGGATTTGATGCTCGGCGCGGACAAACTTGTTCGTTATACTATGTTGACGCCTTTGCGAAGAAATGCTCTTGTTGACCCTCTGCATGCGGGTTTTCTGCGATAGTTCATGCCGAGCTGACCAAATTAGCTATGAAATTTTTCCCATTACAAAAAGATGATCAGTCGAATGAGTAGATCTGAGACAGGCAGTGGTTTCTTCCGTTAACGAGCCTTCCAGCATGCTAATTTGCATTTCTTCATCCATCCATAGTGACGTACTGTGACGTTCCTAGTCTGATAGGCGCCAACCTTAAATTTTCAACTCTGTTTTCGAAGGTCACTTCCAATAAGCTTTTCCATACATGTTAGTTATATTCCTCTTAGAGTGCTCTTTCTTAAGCGTTTAAACGGGGATGTACCTGAACCAAATGGCTCCCAAAATTTTCTGCACTCCCCAAAAAAGAAATGTTCAAACAGCGGCTGAATTTTACGAAAAACAATTCCTCACACTCTCTCATCTCAGTAGCACCGACCATAAACCTCTTTGGTAGTAAGCGCTCGTTTCTAGTCCTTTATAAACTGGCGTGCAAAAATTAAGAACGAGACGGTTTTTCGAATGTAACGTCGTGCAGAAGTGCTTCACATCGACTCAAATCACACCATAAGATCCCCAAGATGTAAGAATATGGGGCAAGAGAGCAAAAACGTCCAAACAAGGAATCCAAAGGATACAAAGGCACTTTATTGAAAAGGTAGCTTCGAGCACAACTGGACAGAAGACAGAAATGTCCATGTGACAGGCGGCCGATAAGAAAAATCCAGTCTTTAGTAGTGGATATGATCACCCCTGACTGCGTTGCAGGATTTACAACGTCTGACTAAGCTGAGGCGAGGTTTTCAAGGAGCTGTTGAGGCATCGCGGCCCATTCCTCTTGTAGCGCCAATCGCAGCTGCGGAATCTTTGCTAGAGGCTGGTGACGTGCTGCCAAGCGTCTCCCGAGGAGGTCTCACACGTGTTCGACTGGATTTAGGTCCAGGAACCTTGCGGGCCAATCCATGCGTTGAATATCTTCACTCTCCAACAGCTCTGTGACAGCCACTCTACGATGAGATGTAGCGTTGTCGTCCATGAAGAGGAACTCAGGACCCACAGCACCTCTAAACAGACGCACGTGAGGCAGAAGAACCTCGGTACAATAGCGGACACCAGTGACTGAACCTTCTTGGAAGATGTGGAGGTCAGTACTGCTACCAAGAATGATACCGCCCTAAATGAGAACTCCGCCACCTCCAAACCGGTGCTTTTGATTATGTTGGAGGTATGATTGCGTGTTCCCTGCTCTCTCCAGATGTGTATACGTCCAGAATCGCTCGTCAAACTCAATCGGCTCTCATCTGTAAAGAGAATTCAACCCCATTGCTGATGTGTCCAGTTCTTGTGTTCCTGGCACCAAAGAAACCGCCGTCTCCGATGAGCAGGCGTTAATGGCACACACCGTACAGGTCGCCGTGCAAATAGACCGCCTTTGTGTAGCCTCCTGACCACGGTAAAACGTGATAACGGACGTCCAGTTGTCTGTTGCATGTGCCTTGCAATTTCTCCCGCTGTCTGCCGTTTCTCTCTTTTCGCCTGTAGGACAATATACCGGTCGTCCGCCGCCGTGGTTGCTCGTGGACGACCACTGCTAAACTCTCGGGCAGCTGTTCCTGTCGTTTGAAATGCTCTCCAAGCTCGTGAAACGATGCTGTGAGCGATCCCGAACTCCTCGGCCATACTAGTCACACTTCGACCTTCTTCCAACTTCCCAATGACGCGGCCTCGGGTAAAGTCATCCAGATGTCGTTTACTGGATTGTCTGTTGGCCATATCACACGGTGGCAGCAACTCAACGTCGTTCAAACCGATTTACACCGTGCAATAGCTTTCGCCGAATTGCTGAGCGTACACCACCCGTGTGCTTTATACCCTTCCGATATCTCCCCCCCCTTTACGTCATGCTGCATATATGCGCATTCCCTGCTGTACCAGACCCTACCTAGTCTATCTCCTGAGTGGTCTTTAGGCCCGTTCTGCCTGCTCGTTCCGCTGTTACGCTAATTTCTCCTCTTCGTCCTTAATGTTTGCACACCAGTGTATTTTGCTCCTTTACCCAAAACATGATGGCGAAGAGGCAGTCCCTCTAACACGGACGTCAACCACTGGATAAAAAATGACTCAAGTCTCTTCTCTCTCCTTTCTTCCGTTCGTTGACATTGTCATAGCCCTTTTGTCAGGTAATCAATCAGAAAAAATTCTGTCAATTATTATCTTCCTAAATGACCACTTCGAATAACAAAGCTAAGGAAAAGCAATTCTTCCTGATGCTCAGGTACACTCATTCCAGACGCATTGGGTCCACTTTTTAGAAAGCAAAAATATTCGTTTCAGCTGATTTCAGCGCATTTTGCTACCTTTAGTTGGTCCGTTACCGAAGCTTAAAGAGTTTATGTACAACATAACATTCCGATATATGTGTTTCAGTGTTTCATCGGTTTGCATGTTTATTTCCGTAATGAGGATGTCACCGCAATCACAGAAATGCAAAGCAGACCGTAGTATCACATGCCATTGACATGCAAAACTATCATCTTACGACTTAATGAAAACCATCACAAAGGGGAATCTCCGCAGTCTGCGCGAATCGGCCGATACTTAGAAGATGCTCTTGATCTATGTATCGAAAGGATTTTTATTTCTTTGTGAATCACCTCATCTTTATTTCTCTTTAAACTCAATAAATTACTCATAGAAAAATTTTGCGCAGGGAAACTTGGAAAAATGGGTTTGATGCTTTGCATTATAAAAATATAAATGAGAGTAATTTTTGTTTTTGAGTTGGCAACAGTGCGAAAGAAAATGGGGGGGGGAATAACCACGCAGACGACTAAGTGAATTAAGGAAGTATCTATGGTAACAGTAACTAGCCGTGGTAGACGATTCTGGTATTGCTATTGCGTAGTTGTTTAAGGTACGTCTGCATTTCGCTATACAGCTATGGAGGTGAGTGATTCAGAGTTAAGAAACGAAATGCGTTATGCGATAAAATTTTGCTATCGTTTGGATAAAACGGCTCCATAAACAGTTGATTTAATGAGAAAAGCTTCCAGAGATGAATGTTGGGGGGGGAGTCAACAATTTTTAGATGGCACCATGATTTCGAAAAAGGGCGTTCGTCGGCAGTACTCGCTCCTAGGCCTGGTCGACCTGAAAGTGTTGTTACGAAGCGTATTGTTTACACTGTTTGGGCAATCCTGCAGGAAGATAGACGAATGACGTGTGAACACATAGCGGCGTCAATTGATATTTTAAAAACGTCGGCATTCTACGTGACAAATTACTGTTGCATCGTGTGTGTTCCAGATTGGTACCTCATCACCTGACGAGAGAACAATTGTTAGCCAGAGTTGAGGTGTATCATGAGTGGAAACAAATGTTTGCAAAGGATCCAGACTTTGTAAACACAGTAATAACTGCCGATGAAACATGGGTCCACTATTGCGATCCCCTCACATAGCGCGCAACGAGTATCTGGAGACACGCAGCCTCGCCTTCTTCGAAAAAAAGTCAGCGAAACCAAATCAGCTGGGAAAGTGATGATGATAATTTACTTTTATCATAAAGGTATAGTCTACCAGCATGCCGCCCCTGCACAAATTACTGTCAATACTGAGTATTACATTTGAGTCTTGAAGCGTCTGCGATCACACATATCGATTAAGCGACCGGAAATGGTAGACAAGTGGACCCCACGCCATATTAACGCCCGCACATATGTGGGCGTTATCCGCTTTTGTTTTGCAGTTTCTTACGGAATGTAGTATTGAAATCATGCCACAGTCTGCCTAGAGTCCTGAGCTAGCTCCGTGAGATTTCTGTTTGTTTCCAACAATGAAGGAGAAGTTCCGTGGCACAACATTCAACACAGATGCTGACATTATTCAAGCTGCACAGGGGTCGCTGAAGCAGCTTCCACAAAAGGCCTTCGCCACATGCTTTAAAAAGCGGACGGAACGATGGGACCGTTGCATATCATCTGAGGGAAGATACTTTGGGAAAGAATAACATATATTTTGCTGTACCTATATTTCTTCATTTTGTGGGATTTTACTCTCAGTCTTTAACGAACGGCCATTGTATATTATAATTTTCTTACTTTTAGAACTTTCCTACTACGCCAATTCACCCAATGCACGTTATAAGCTGGAAAAAGTGTCTCAATGAACTTATCAGAAAATTCCCTGGTGGTTAAATAAATAGTCAAGCTTCTTTGAATATCAGATGAAAAATATTTCTTTATCTGTAGATTTCAAACAGCTTGTGACGTGCCTGCGCCGCAGGGCGCACATGACACATAAAGGCAGATAGCAGTGAGAGCACACGCCCGCATAGCTCAGTTGGGAAAGCGAGTTATTCCGGAGTGCGGGGACCCTGATTAGATGTCGGTGCGGACAAACTTGCACGTTATAAGCTAGATTTTCAAACAACTTTGCTCACGTATTTTAAGATGAGGGAGAAAAATCCCTCTTCTTTGATTAGAAGCATATTGTGAAGCATAAAGAATAATCATTTTTCTAATTTTATTATCTGCTTACCCAGCCAGTCTAGAGTTTCTTCACTAAAGTCATAGGTCAAACGTTTGAAAGTGGCCCCATTTGCCGAGGGGTCAAGGGAGAAGGCTCTGGTTCAGCGTCCGAGCTGGAACTGAGTTTGCGTCCCCATTGATACATGAATGGCGTGTTTATCTTCAGGTACTGGCTCCCTCCCTTTCTTTGAAATAGTGGCGCCAAATTAGGGAAGAACGACTGCTAACCGCCCTTTGAGTTGCTTATGGTGGTCGTTACATTCCGACAAGAAAAGAAAGGAAAAGTATTACGTATTCTCTTTTTAAACTTTCCTTTTTACTTTCTTTCTCCATGTAAATGTTGAGTTTATCCTCTTTTAGTGTTTCAACCTTAATGCTGTATTTTCTCTCTCACTGAATGTAATCTGACAAAAGTCTTGAGATCAGAGAGCTTGACGTGTGTGCGTGTGGATACGATAAGAACGAGCTATATAATATTGTAGCAAACAGTGAAAAGTGTGGTGCGTTATTGGTAGTCGTGGCCGACGTTTAAATCTGCAAGATGTATTCTTTCACGCAGATCACGTCTGTTGATCTGTGATGTATATATATATATATACACTGCTGGCCACCCGCAATCAACACCAAGAAGGAAGCATCCGATTGGTCTGAAATTCGCAACATGCGTAGCCCGCGAGAGGACATGCAAGCGATTGGCATTGCAGGGCATATGCAAATCATCTGCGCCCGGCACACCACCGAGAAGCACTATAAGAAGGGTGCACAGAAGACGTGGTGTATGTAGTGGAAGTGTGTTGTGCTGCCGGACCTGTGCGTGGGAAGCTTCCTGATGCCTCGTCTCAGAATATGGCAGTCATTCCAGCACGTTTCGGAGTTCGACAGAAGACGAATGGTGGCTTATAGCGACAGCGGTTTATCGTACTGAGACATCGGCGCCCGTGTGGGACGACATCCAGCCACAGTGAGGCGAGTATGAATTCGGTGGGTGCAGGAGGGACGTACGGACCGACGTCAGCGATTGCCGCAGCCGCGTCACACCACCGAACGAGAGGACCGGCATGTTGTGCGGCGGATATTGACGGCTCGCACTGCCACATAACGAACGTTAGCGCAGGAATTAGGGTGAGTTGCGCAACAACCTGTGTCAGCCCGTACCGTTCGACGTCGTCTGCAGGAGCGGGGACTTGTCGCACGGCGCCCATTGCCCCGATTACCATTGACGTTACACCACCGGCGAGTGCGGCGGCAGTGGGCCGTTGAACGCCGCACCTGAACTTACGAATGGCACGACATTGTCTTCTCCGACGAATCCCGCTTCTGCCTGCAACACCACGATGGTAGGATCCGCGTGTGGCGGCACCACGGCGAGAGATTGTATGGCTCCCGCATTATGCATTGCCATACCGGTCCGTCGCCTTGCGTTATGGTTTGCGGCGCAATTGGATATGATACCCACACCCCTCTGGTACGCATCGCCGGTACACTCAACAGCCACCGCTACATCTACGACGTTTTGGAACCTGTAGTCCTCCCTTATCTGCAGGACCTGCCAGCGGCCACGTTTCAACACGATAATGCGCGCCCGCACGTGGTGCGCATAGTGCAACAATTATTCACGGCCCATCAGGTGTCACTGCTGCCGTGGCCCGCCTGCTCTCCCGATAAGTCGCCCATTGAACATGTCTGATTCGCTGATCAGCAACCGAGTGGCCCGGCAAGCCTCATTCGCGGCTATGCCTGATGAACTGTGGCAACGTGTGGAAGCAGTCTGGACCGACATACCCCAAACCCACATCCAAAGCCTCTTTCGTTCGATGCCGCGGCGTGTAGCGGCCGTTATTGCCAGCCATGAGGGCCACACGACCTGTTGATGTCTGCGTGTTCCGCAAGTCGCACGGGTCTGTAAGCTCAATCGTTTCATCTTTGTATCTGTTGTTATGTGTCCAATAAATCTGGCTTTGCTATCTCGTGTCCTTCTTGGTGTTGCATTTTGGGTGGTCAGCAGTGTATATATATATACACTATATTGAGAAAAAGTCACCGGACACCTAGAAGAGAAACACAACATAGCATTTATTGACATACATTAGCACGCTGTCGGTCCATCTTTGGCCTTAATGCATGCACTGAGCCTACGAGACATGCTTCCGACAAGGTTTTGGAACACAGCGATAGGTATGCGCTTCCATTCAGTACATAATGCTGCCGCTGACTGTTACTTAGTAGTAGGACTTGGTTCCAAACTTCTTATGCGGCGTTTCAATTCATCCCATCGGTGCTCTGTGGGATTAAGGTGAGGGCTCTGTGCTGGCCAGTCCACACTCGATACGGAATTATCGTCAAACCACGCCGTAACAGTCCTTGCTTTATGGCTCGGTGCATATTCCTGCTGGTACCAACAAGGCTCGGTTCCGTAGTATTGCCACAGTGTTGGTAGGGCATAATTGTCCAGAATATCGAGGTAGACGTGCTGGTTAACAGGTTTGTCCACGATAACCAATAGGCCGGGACCATACCACGAAAAACACTCCCACACGAGTACACTGCCAGCTCCAAACGTGTCCGTAAGAACAGTACACTGTGGTAAGTGGCGTTCCCCGGTTGCCGCCATACCCACACACGGCTATCAGACTAATGGATCGTATGTCTGGATTCATCAGTCACTAATACCCTTTTCCATTGATCTACGGTCCACGATAAGTGTTCTTTACACCACGCTAAACGACGAGTAGCATTCCGAGTGGAGATGAAAGGCTTATGAGCAGACGCACGACCACAGTAACCCATTGAATGAAGTTCTCTGGGAATAATACTTGTACGTACCGATGTTTCAGCATTTTTACTCACCTGTACACTAAGGTCTTGTGCAGTACTCCGTCGATTAGCTGTAACGGCTCTCCTGAGGCTTCGACGTCCTCTATCACTGATTTTCTTTGGCCTGTCGGAACGTTTTGCTGCTTCAGGCACGCCATGTATCTTCCACTTATTCAGTACATCCAAAACAGTTGACTTGGGTATGTTTAAACGCATCTCGGTTTCTCTTATGGACAACCCACTAATATAACACCCAACAATCTTTCCTTTCTCAAAGTCTGTCCTCTACCGCCGCGACATTTTCACTCAACCTCCCAGTGAGATATGATAGCGGTCAGCTGCAGGCTTGTTTTTATACCGTTTGAAGCTGTACCGCGCTTCTTAACAACGCAGCGGATCAGTTCATTTACTTTTGAAGGGATGCCCGGTGACTTTTGTTAATGTAGTGTAAACAAAATGGTAAATTCGGAGAATGTCCATACCTCTGAATTTCAATACCCGATAACACCACCTCTGTGTTGAAAAACCTCTTGACAGCTACCAGGTATGCTTGCAATGACATTATTGATGACTGTCTGGGCCATCTCGTACCATATTTAAAGGTAACACGTTACGGAGTCTCCTGATGTATGGAACGTGGTTATCCAGACTTCGCTGCACAGTGTCTGAAATTTTCTTAATGGGATTAAGGTCACAAGACACTTTGAAGGCAGCTATAGCGTCTCCTGTAGCACGCTCCAAACATGGTGACTGATTGCATTACCATCGAGAAAACAAAACGCAGGTCCATATCAGAGTGAAACAGTGAAACAATGGTTGCAATGATCTTGTTTCGGTACATTGAGGCATTCATGTTGCCTTGACAAACATACAAGAAAGTACGGTCACTGAAACATCCTCCTGTCCAGACCGGAACTGACTGTCTCTGGTATGGGTGGATGGACTGCAGATAGTGTCGTTGCATTTGTATTCCGGATCACCTCTACACGTGTTCTCGTCCAGTATCAGAATAAAGAACAAAACGGGATTTGTCTATGAAAAGTACATGCTCAATATTCTGTGACATGTACTGTTGGACCCAGGTACATCTTTTACAACGATGAGCTGATGTCCATACTACGCATTTCAACGGCCTTCTTGCTTCGAGTCCCTACTCTTGAAGACGGTTTCGTACCGTTTGAGTACATATTGTGACAACAGAAGCAGTTTGAAGTGATTCCCGGAGTTGGCTGCTGTCCTCGGATGATCACTCCTGGTTCTATCTGGAACGTTCCCATGCCTTAGAAATCTTGTATGTAACCGACTTTTTACATGTTGCGAAACTCCTAAAGTAGCAGCCACATCGATCTGCCCTACACCTACCTGTAACATGCCAACAGCTCCATCTGTTGTCAATGCTTAAACGCCGTTTGACATCATTCCAAGTTAATTCCACACTGATGGAAATACATTCAGCAAACTTCGAGACCAAGCCCTGAAAAGGCCCGTTTTCCACTTTTTGCAAGGGTTTTTTATCGGAATTCGCGCTCCACGTGCCTTGTTGTCGTGATGATAATTTACATATGACGTTGCTACCCAAGCTGATAACCGATCTCCAGTAGCCGCTAAATTTGCATATCATCACTCTTCAAAACCGCAATATCTCTAACATTTTGTGACCGGTGTATTTGTAAATAGAAATATGCCGATGCTCCTTCTAGTGGCAAAATTTCAGAAGCTATGTGCAAATTATTTTTCACCACGAACTCTGTCCAACACACAAAAAAGTTTGAAATCGGACAGTTAGAAACAGATACATCAAAACAAATAAAGCATACGGTTGCGCCCCTAGCAGAAAATATGTGCATTATTTTAAGAAAATGTTCGCAAAATGTTTTTCGTCGTGGCGGTAGCTGGCCATAAAGGGTGTGTTCCAGTCAAGCTTTGCCGATATCGAGCTTTGAACTCTATCCAACACAAAAATATTTTTTTAAATCGGACAGTTAGAAACAGATACATCAAAACAAATAAGGCACACGGTAACGCCCCTAACGGAAAATCTGTGTAGTATTTTGAGCAGGAAATATTCGCAAAATGTTTTTCATCGTGGCGGTAGCTGACCATAAAGGGTGTGTTCCAGTCGAGCTTTGCCGATCTCAGATACTTTGCAAATGTATTGGAAACTGAAATATACACTTACCACCCCTTGTAGCCAAATTGTGCTTCATGAAGAATCAGAAATTACATGCAAAATACTCTTCACGTGTTCTGTTACCACACACCTGGACGGGTCACAATATATCGTCAACAGCACGATTCGATGGATCCCAGAAGCCTAGGGTTAACTTTGCAAACTGGTGGAGGCGGTGCAATGATACGGGGTCTATTTTCATGATAAAGGCATTGGAACAGCACTTTGATGCCGCAAGATATCTTAACAACACTGCTGACGTCACACCCGTAGATGTGCATAGTGCTTCTTGGTGGCAAGTGGTACTTCCAGCTGGTTAATGCTCCATACCGTAAGGCTCAGATTGTTGTGTAGTGGTTCCAGGAGCACGACAGTGACTTAAAAGTGCTAAAATGTCCCCCACAGTCCCCAGATCTTTGTCCAATTGAACACTTGTGGGACGAGATTGAGAAAGCCATTCGCTACAAAAATCCTCCTCCAGTTAACATCCACAAATTGACGGACGACATGACATTCGCTTGATTGAACATAACTGTGAAACAATACCAGCACCTCGTTGCATCTGTGCCACATCAAATCGATGCTCTTTTGAAGGCCAAGGGCTTCCCAACACGTTATTAGATAGGTGCTCGTAATATTTTCTACTTTAATACAATTCGAAACATGCATGCAAAAATTCTTAAAATTCCCTTTCCTTAGTGTGCCAATGTAGGGGGCGGTACAGACGAGGCTATTTCCCCGGCGCTGCCCAAAAGAGAGCGCAAAACCCACAGTTTGGAGTCTAATGGAATTTCACCTTTTACACCAGTCTCTGGTGCGCTTGAAATTCGAATTTCGTCCTCAAAGTATTCAGAGAATTCTAGTTGTTAACATTCAGGAATGAAGGAGCAGTTATATGGCCCGTCTGACAAAGAAGAACAACTGCCTTCGTCGACAAAAATGAGGCCCGAGGGTTTTCTTTAGTTGGATGGACTATACGCACGTTGCAAGATAAGGTGCTGTTCACATTGTTTCGGATTCTCTGAGGGCTTTTCGATCATTTCTATGGCTGGGATCATTTCAGCTAAATTCGGTGCGTCTGATGTGGTACCGATATTTTTTTCAATCGGTTCATGTGGTACTGATATTTATTCAATCGGTACTATAGAATCATTTCAGCTAAATTCGGTGCGTTTGATGTGGTACCGATATTTATTCAATCGGTACATGTGGTACTGATATTTATTCAATCGGCAGTATTCGAACATTTCAGCTAAATTCGGTGCGTTTGAAATGTTACCGAAGGTCCGAACTCCCAAGCACTTGCGAAAAGCTGCAGAAACAGTTATAGTTTGATGTGCCTTCCGCGTAGTATAAAATACTGTGGCGCCCCCAGAATTTCGTCATGGGGACTGGCCCAAAATATTGAAGATGCAAATAACAATAACACGGAGAATACATCTTCAAAAGTTTGAGAAGCAATAAAACTATATCCATCCTATTAAAGTGCGTTTATAACTATTCTTAAAATATACTTTTAAAAACATGCACGAATATATTTAAAAACAAGCAGCCCCTAACGAAGAACAAAGGACCAAGCAACACCTCATGGGAAGGGCCCGGAGCCCTGGGCCACCCCCAATGAGTGCGCTACTAATAAGGTAGAAAGGCAGATGTGGAGCAATATTTTGTGGTTTGCCGAGGGCGTAGAAATGTCTAGTTACACCTATGGTGCCAACGATAATCTTATGAGGTACCCGCGAACCAGTTGATTCACCAGGAGGTACCTCGACAAATAATGGTTCAATACCACTGATGTACAGAGGTGTGCAAATTAATTGGGACAAAGTGAAAAAAATTTCGTTTTCCTTGCGTTTGTCTGGACATTGCCCGTTATTGACGGAAGTGGGCGTACCCAAACTGCGCAGAAATGCGACGTAACTGCCCAGAACCGGTTTTTGCTAGGTTTATCTGCCTAGTAGCAGATTACGTTCAGTTCTGAGCCGGCGTGTGATAACAGCATACACGAGTGACTTGGCGGTGTAAAACGCATAATGGATGTTTCGCCAAGGAAACGCCCTAAAGTTTTAGCGCTTAAGGAAAATGCTTCTATGACTATTCGTGAGATTTCTGTGGCCACAGACGTCAGTAAATCTAGTGTTTACTACAAAGATAGTGAATCGATGTCACCAAAACGAAAAGGAATCTGTGGACGAAAACGTAAGACTTTACCAAGAACTGATAAATTGGTAATAAGGAAAAGTATAATATGTCCATCAATGACAAGTCAGGACTTGCAGAGAGAGAGTTATCAGTCGGAGGCGTAAAGATACACTCATCCACAATGTGACGCAGACTATTAGAAGCCGGACGACCTGCGAGGAGACCTGTAAAAAAGAAGCTCCTGACAGCTTCAATGAAGAAGAAACGCTTGCGGTGAGCTAAAAACTATAATAACTGGACTTCTGATGGTTGGAAAAGTGATGTTTAGTAATGAGGTTCATTTTTTTTTTGTCCAAGGACAGAGAAAATCTGTTGCACGACGGAATAAATGTGAACTTGTCCGGGAAACACATTTGCAACAGGAGGTGAAACACCCAGTTAAAAAGATGCTTTGAGAGTGTTTCACCTGGGAAAGACCGGGAAGCATTTGTCCTATTGAGGGAATGATGAATTCCGATAAATATTGTGAAATAATACAACGGATGGTTGTTCCAGAGATGGAGAATTACTTTAACGGTGCGCATGGCATTTTTTAGCATGACCTTGCTGCATGCCACACTTTCAAAAAAAGTGCAGGCAGTGATGAAAGAAAAGAAGATTGGCATTCTAGAGTGGCCTGGAAATTCACCTGATCTCAGTCCCATTGAGAATATGGGGGCCATTGTGAAATCTAGGATTAAAAATACTAATTGTCCAACAGTGAAAGTCCTCATTTTGAACATTATCCATGTGGGTTATCATGACCCGGAACTGAAAATGTTTTACCAGAAACTAATACATTCAATACCAAAACGTGTTAAACAAGTTATTAGAGCCAAAGGTGGCCCCATAAAATACTAGAAAGCTTACAATTCATTCATGTATGGAAGGTATGCAATAAATGTTGAAATCTAACCTTGTCCTAATTAATTTACACACGACTGTTAATAAAATAGTGTTGCTAATCCCACATTTTTAACGACAATTCCAATTTTGCTGTTTCAAATTTTGGAATTCATTTGTAGACAAAAATGTTATCTTACCTCTTTAAAGATGTTCGATCCTTGCAGTGATAGGAAGCCAAGCCTTAAAAAGTTGCCGATCAGAATAAAAGTTAATGACGCGCTTTCTGAATAACCTCGGAAAAACCAGAGCTCATGTTTGGTGAGAAGGGCATATATCGTAGATCCAGTCAACACAGTGTTGAGTATAACAAAGCTCAATAAAGCCGGAGAAAAGACATCATTCGCTTCAATTGTTAAGTGCAAAAGTTCTGAGCGCCTGGCTATCCATGTTCGAAAACGAGTTAACTCTGGTGATGTTAAAGCCTTGAATAACTCTCTCTCAGTCTTTTTAAAAGCTTTAGACAAATCAGCTGTTACATTCCATATAAGGTACTCATTCAGGTACGAAATGAAACTTGATAAAGTGTAAGAAAATATCTGAGTTCCAAATAAGACAAACTGGTTTGAAAACAACGCCTTTCTCATAGCCGGAGACATGTGCATGTAATAAGCATTTCTGCAAGTATATGCAGGCATCCACCCTCGGGAATAAAAATTCCCAGTTATATGACACTGTGAATACCAACTTATATACGTCTGAAAAACGCACAATGACAAAACAAAAACTACTTTTATTTCATCGCAGGAGGCTTTTTCACTTGGCTTGGCGAACTTTTTCTTTGATATCCTGAACCTTTTAAAGAACAACAAGAATTTCTTCCTCTGGAAGAGAAAATTGCTTTGGTACAAAACGGCAAGGGACTGTACAATCAAAGGCGGGCAAGTCAAAAGAAACTCTGAGATGTCGTTGACAGTGGAAAGAAAATTCAGCACTGAAATCAAAAGGCAGCATAGAACAAAGAGCTGGGATATGTAAAATACGAAGGAATGCAAAAATATGAGCTTACTGCACTGTCTATTTGAACGGTAATTTAATGCAGGTAGGCAACCTGCCATCTTCAATAGAAATAAACAATACGACAACGTAGAACAGTTCGAAATACGCTTCTTTTTCCGCATGTCTCTTCTTATGGCATCACACCAAAGCTGATACAATTACTCAAACTTATTCCGAACTAGTGGGCATCGTTTCCAGTTTCGAAAACTCGTGCGCATTCGTTACAAAAGGAGAAACGAAGGATACAAGCAGTGCACTTCACCAGAGACTCGAAGAAGTAAGGCATTTCACTATCACGAGATTTTGTATGCTTAAAACCAACGAAATAATTCAAATAGTTATATTCCTAATTCTTAAAGGAATTACCATTTATCTTTAAAAAGACTCATTTGTTTTTAAGTTTGCCATAGTGTTCCTAGAAATAAAGGGCTTGGCAGAGTTATTCTGAATATAATCTGTTTAATTTTGTATTTGATAATTCCAAGCCCTGAACAATAAAAAGTGGCAATTGATCTTAAAGCTTTTACAGAGAAGCAGCTGCACATTTTCATTCGTGTCTGCCAAAGTCCTAAGCATCAAAATGATATGATAATAATATTCTTTCAGGAGTATTTTAAAGATTTCAAGAAACGGGATTTTTACGGCAATATCTCTTGTTCTGTATTTCAAGAGTAACTTTCCTTGAGCATCAGTGAAAACGAGTCTTAGACGCATCACCAAGAGTCTTTGGTATCAGTGAACATTATTTTTCAATTGCATCAAGTTCAACAAGTTAAAAATGTGCTGAAATCGCGTTCATAGGACGGACATTTTTCAGTACGATGTTCATTTCAAGTTATGGCGCAAACTGTTAGTGACGTACACTGCCATTTTAAACTTCCGGTTTTGTTGACTTTCACTTAGGTAAATTTTAGCTGCTTCCCTGTATGCTTTCCATACTGAAGGTCACATCGGAACTCCTATGAGTTTTCCTGCTTTTTGGGTTATGAATGGCAGTCAGTCAAGTCAAGCTAACTGATAGAGATGCAGGGATCATGCAACTTGAAGTCTGACTTATTACTCTAATTGCTCACCTCAGTGGTTTCCAATATGTTATATCATATACTGTCAAATCTTTATTACTGGAATTGTGATTATATGATGTAAAGTCTATAAAACTAGTTGCAGTTTTACTCAATCTTCGACTGTACTGTTTGAAGGAAAAAATCCTTAACCCCGAAAATCTGATATATACTCAGTGATCCTGTTTTATTTTAGTGTGTTTTTCGAACTTTGGAATCATCACAGGTTTTAAGAAAAGAAAGCACCTAAAGTTGATCACAGAATTTCCTCAAAAATTTATTCTAATTCTAATTCAATATTTGCAGCAAATTCGTGGAACGCGCCCGCTTGAATTTAGATTTTAAATCTTTTGCATTCCGGCATATATTAAATCACTTATTCAAAGCATCCAAAACGGTGTCGTTGTGAATTTAATATGTTTAGTAGCTTTTACTTCGGGCATCAAGCTATGTTTCTTGGACCACAAAATTTTTCTTGAATAAAATTGTCTAGGAATGAAACTCTAGGGTCTCATTTACTTTCATAGATGGGAGCAAAAGTCCCTGATTCGTTAAGGATAAGGAAATGAGTTGAGGCATTTATTCGCTAAGGATGAGGAATTACACAACAGAACCAACTGGGAGTGTTTCTTCGATATAGGATCATACTCTTCAAATGAGATCAGAAAGGAAAACTGCTCTTCAAGTTTAAGGTGTAGGTGTGAGACATGCGGAGGAAATAGTGAATCGAATGTTTGCCCAAGTCACTCAGTTGAATATTTAGTCGGACATTTCTTCATATCATTCAGTCGACTATGGTTTCATGTGTGAAGCAACATAGCTCCAAATGGAAATCCCAAAAAGCAGTTTATTTCATATTTTTTTTTCTTAAAGAATTCAATTTGTTCTAGATTTTTTTTGAGAGAGTCATAACATGCCCAACGGTAGGCTCTGTGAAATACAAAGTCGCTCCAAATCTGCGTTCTGGCAAGCTGTTCTTATATTTGCCCCGTGAGGAATGCTTTCTTAGAGAGGTGCATGGCATCCAGTCGATGATGAGTTTTTTTTTTTATTGGAGGTGTTTAACGATGATGGTTTGCCGACCGAAACAAGGTAACTTCAAATACGGGTGACAGCACGTAGTTCTGTATATTTGCTTTGCATGTGAGGAATTACCCATAATCTGTGCCGTCACTGGTTTCCAGGAGAAGCGCAATGCACTCATTTGGTTATTGTCCTTTAAGATCAAAGATAATAACTTCAAATCCAAATGCAGAAACACAATTCCTACTTCGTTTGCATTTATAACTTCTCCGTGAAAAAATTACACGGCTTTAAGACGACGATAGATATCTTTGTGTGAGACAAAACTGTTTTACATCGGAGTACCGATACCATGTACCCCTTTTCTGACCTTGTGAAACTGCATTTGCTTCAGAAAACAAAGTTTTGCGGACGAAGTTGAAAACATTGCCCTACCGTAATCTGGAGAACATTCTCAAACCCCTGACTTTGCTATTGAAGGGACGTTTTAAATTTCTCATCTGTTAATTTATTTTGTTTAACCTTTCAAAGCAAGTTTCCTTCGCTTGAAGTTTTCCACAGGCGGTAGTTTAAAAAAGAAACAGTGGAACTAGTGTTTAATAAACGAATGAAAACGTTATTTAAGAGTCATTTTTGACTAAAATATCTCCATGCTGGAATGCTTACTTTCTTTGGTTTTCCTCCAGTTTCTTAGAGCTGTAGTTTTTTTTTAAACAAATTTTGGTGCAATATTCAGCAGACGAGCCGCAGTGTGTAGTAAGAATCAGTTGAAAAAAGTATTTTATTACTTGGATAAAAGCGTAATAAGAAAGTGATGTACAAAATTCTTGTCTTGGGAGTTTTCATTTGCGGCTATCACAAGCTAACAAAATCTTCATGAAACTTTATTAATGCAAGTTACAAAATCTTCATCAGAATAAAACACTGTAACATGCGCCCACATCTTTCATCATTTCTTAAATATGTTTCAGCCTTTTTTGTAAAGTAACGACACGTTCAATCTACAGAATTTCTAAAGCACTGGCACGTTCAGTCTTAGCGTGATACAGCAGAATTCGTACATGAACATTTGAATCATTTTAGTAATTTTATTCCAGTGAAGGCATTCGAGAACTAAAATTCAGCAGCGTTATATGTTATCAAAAATAAATTACAAAGGATTTCTTGAATGTATGTAACTAACTTAATTATGATTAATATAACACTGATGAGTTGAGACATGATTGCATCAAATGATAGTACAGATGTGTCACATTTTTATAATTTAAAATATGATTGCCGTACACAAAATATACATTTTGTGTACGTTGTTCACGTACCCCAATATCTATTAAACATTTTGCTCTTTGATGTTATCCTACAGCATTCAAATGAAACGTTTCTCATAAAAATCACAACAGATTTTAATTAACTCCAGTGACAGTATTCCTCAGTTTAGTCATTGATGTCTCTATATTCCAAAAACATCGGGCTTTATTGCAGTTTGTATTACTAAAACAAATCGCTGGCAAAAAGACATTGGCATGAAAATAATATTCTAATGATATTATAAACGGATAGAAACAGAGTTTTCAGTTTTCACAATGCTGATGTTTACATAAAACAGGGGTAACATTTTCCAAGAATAAGAGACAGTTTGACAAGATTTACAAATGCTAGCATTTTACAAGATTTTTATCTTCAAATGCATGGTTCGTTGTTGAAATTGCTCTTCGTGCGCTTAATATATTAATAAATTGTTGATTAGTATGTTGTTGGACAGAAAACAAAGGTACCGAAATTTTAAAGCTGTGCTGATAATGAGTTTAACTTCTCAAATACTAATCCAACAAGAAGAAAGGGTGCTGCTACAGTTTTGATAAGAAGCACAACAAAAGAAAAACAATGAATCGTATGATGCTTTAACAATAATCCAATCGCTTAAAAGATATAATTCGCTTCATCTTCTTCAAACTTCAAAAACTAACCGGGAGTTTTTCCAGAATCTCAAAAAAAAAAAAAAGAATGAATGAAATAAAAAAAAATTAAGAAATCAAAGTCCTGTAAAAACATCGTAACGTCAGTCGATGAATACCTGTGAAAACGGTCTACGGTCCAGCTTAATGATCTCCAAAATCATGCGCATTTCACATCAGGCAAATACAGACTGCATTATAAAAATAGCTGCTGTGACTCATCATCAGAATGCTTCAGTACTTTCCGTGAACTTTTTTCTTATACACTTTCTTTTCATTAAGTTTGAGTGCTTGCGTGCTTTGATTTTCTCGAAGTGCCTTTCAGTTGAGAATCAATGATGTTTTACGTAATTTCTGTTTGATTTCCAGGTGTGTCCACGAAAAGCCACCATTAGTGTAACATACAGTCGAAAAAATATTTACTTTGTATTTTTAAAAGCAAGTCTTTTGGGAGTAAAAAACGTATCACCTCATCCGCTCGTTCCTTAGTGTGTGCCATATCTCAACATTTATTAGTCCGATTTAGAAACCTTTTTTTTTATAATTAGAAAGTTTGAACTAGGAAAACGATTACTTCTGCTCTTTTTCCGTCTCGCATTTCGCAGTTAGGTGGGGTAAATACTAATGACCTCAAAATTTGATCAATTTTATTTCACAGCTTCCGAAAACAAAATTGAAAAAATCATTTTCTGATAGACGCCATTTGTCATGAAGAGCACTTGGTACACATTTTCAACTTCAAATGGTGCCGAGTTTTCCCTATAAACGTTGATCATATTTATCCAGGTATATCTGCTTCTGTGAAATGCAAAATGTCTTTCAATCATTGAACTGGGAAAACAAAGGGATAAAGATTAACGGAGATTACTTAACTCACCTTCATTTTGCTGATGACGTAGTCATCTTTGCAACTGCCTCTTCAGAGCTGCAGGGTATCATCCAAGAACTTGTTAAAAAGAATAAAGAAGTAGGATTAAAAATGAACTTTCAGAGTACAAAAGTGATGTACAATGCTTTTACAAGAAACGAAGATTTATCGATTGATAGAGAAAAACTTGAGACAACCGATACCTACATTTATCTTGGGCAGCAGATATCAAGTGAGGGTCACATTGATGAAGAAATAAATCGGCGTATAAAACTTGGATGAAGAGCGTTTGGAAGAAACAGTACAATTTTTAAGAGCAGTATGCCATTATGTCGTAAAAAAAGTGTTTAATCAATGCATCCATCCAGTGCTTACGTATGGAGCAGAGACATGGACCTTAACTAAGAAAGACATACAAAGACTGCAGACAACTCAAACAGCATGGAGAGATGCATGCTTGGAGTAATCAGGAAAGATAAGAAAAGGAACTTGTGGATGAGGAAAATGACAGGAGTGGGCAACATCATGACCAGAGTGAAATCACTGAAATGGCAAAGGGATGGACATGTTGCCAGAAGAACGGACCACCGATGCACAACCGAAATTTTAGACTGGATTCCGAGGGACAGGAAAAGACCTAGAAGAAGTCGTCATGTGAGATGGGTCGATGAAATTCGAAAGCATGCTGGAGTGACATGGAGGAGACAGGCTCAAGACAGACAATTGTGAAAGAAACGTGGGGAGACCTACATCAAGCAGTGGATTGATAATCGTTGATGATGATGATGATGATGTGCTTCTCAACCGAAATTTGAAAAATTATTTCTGGATGGGACATGTGTCACTTACAAGGGGACCTTACAGCTGACCACCCGCGGATTTTGGTGAATTTTTTTAATGAAAGTAGAGGCAAAATGAGGATATATGTGTCCCGGCATTTGATCTGATGCCTCTTATTTTCGGAATAAAAAATCATAACGATCCGAGGACGGGAAAATGAATGAAATTCGTGATTGCCTGTAAATGATACTTTACTGCAATGCTAAGAGGCCTTGCAACAGTGTGTTATAGCATACATTTCCTGTTATGGTGGCTAATGTTGAAAAGCGGGGAATAAACAACGAACTATCAGTAGCAGCAAAGAACGGAATGCCTGCATTTTCCCATCCTCCCTTAAAGTTCTCTCGTTCCCACTTTTCAGAATTCCGTATGAAATTACAAAAGCATTGTGTGATATAGGTAGATATTTAATGAAACATATGTATTTCTGTATAACACATTTTAGCTTATAAAGTATAATTACATACTTTTATTTAAAGACCTAACATATATGTTGCTAGGTATCACTATCTGAGGTTTCGCTATCGTTTATTGGTACACACAGTTGCGGATGATAATTATCATAAAAACAATGAAAACATAGCACTTCTTTGCAACCGGAGCATCTGATAAAAAAAACTTTTCGAGCACTTACATTGCGTTTGTCGAACGTCGTCCGGAAAACATAATTCTTTCACATTTCCAAAAACCTTTCTTTCATTTATTAACTTCGCAGCAAACCAAGCGTACTGCAACATATTCTTGAAAATCGGCACAGAAAGTTGATGATGTATAAGTGAATGGATCTTTAGGGCATCTTCTCGCTTGTTTAAATGCCTATTTTCTTTTTAAAATTCGACAGAGTTTTGTAACTTTTTAATAAAATTTATTACTTGACGGAAAAGGTACACATCACAAGGTTGACAGTATGGGGTACAATGAGGTAGAATGATTTCAACAGTAGAAGAACAGGTGCCGTCATCCTTTGCGAAGACACTATTAAAATGTGCTGGATCTGTTTGACCTCCCCATGAATCCAAGATCAAGAGAAACTTCTCTTCTTTGCAAAATGGTCGGATAATATTTTTCACGAAACTGCTGAAATGCTCTTTGGTTAATTTCCCTGATTTCGACGATGTTACGAATACATTTCCATATTCCGCCATTAGTCCTTCCACAATCTTGGAAACAAGATGTCCAAATTGTCCCTTAGTCTCTTGCGTACATAGAAAAACTTTTGGAAGTAATGCTCCAGAAGCGGTCAATGCATACTGCGTGGTGTAACTATGTGTTACTTTGTTAAAATCTCCCAAGAATACCTCTGTTGTTTTTTCTCCACGCACAGAACGTGTTCTGTGCACATCGATTCTGTACTCACATCCTGTTTGATCAGTGTTAATGACGTAATCCAATGGAAATTCTTTGATCAGTCGTGAAAGACGTTTTTGGAATTTCTCTGCCTCCGCGATAATATTTAACAAATTCAATTCATTTTGTGACCTGATGTAGCGTGTCACTTTTCGCTGGCACGTGCCATGAACCAGTTTGAATTTTTCAACCCATCCTTGTGATGCTGTAAAACAAAAATCGTCCGATTGATGTTGCACCGCTGCAGCGGAAGCCCATTGTTGTATCATTCGGGTTGTTACCGGCTGCTTTTTCTCTCTAGCTTCGCGAAATCGATGGAAGGTTAATTTGTTGATCATGTGATATTTTTCCTTTAATCCACCTTCCCTTTCAATTTCTTGCTTCCATTTTTTTAGGTCTGCCTTCCGGTTTAAAGTAGTACATCCTCGTTGACGTAGAGTTTTAAAACCTCATTTTGGATGCTGTTTTGCAAGCCGTATGATTTTAATTTTCGTGTCGAGTGAAATGTATTCTTTCTTTGATTTTTTATCCTGGGTTTCATATTCGTGCACGCTCTCCGGAGTCGAAGAAGAAGTGGAAGAGAAACTGTCTTCTTGTATGACGTGTGATGTTGACGCGGCAAAAGATATTTTCGGTGTCTCTGGTAAAGGTTCCTCACTTAAAAGCAGCTCCTCGCTATGCACCACTTTAAAGTTCTTCAACACGTAAATGATGGCTTCAGCTATAGATTTGCCTATCAACACTGCTTTTTCAGACACATGCTCCGTTTTGTTCTTTTGCAGAACGTTCATATCTTTTAAAATTTGCTTGCACATTGTCAGAGCATTTGCAATGTCTTGCGGCTCATATGAGGCTACGAAGTTCGGAATGTGTACGTCAGGATTTATTCTACTTGTTGACGCCATTGAAGCACTGCTACGTTCCATACATATTTCACACAATACGTCTAAAAGATTTCATAATGTTTCTAAATTTTGTTTTTCACAGACATTTCCCAAAGCACAACCACGTAGTATTGGAAACTCGAAGAATACTGACGCGTTATTCCACAAATGATTACAACGACTTCTTCAACCTTCGACAACGTAAGTTATTGTGTCGCATTCGTTTATTACACAACCCGAATGATACAATATTGGGCTTCTGCTGCAGCGGTGCAACATCAAATTCAATTCATTTTGTGACCTGATGTAGCGACACGCTACATCAGGTCACAAAATGAATTGAATTTGTCAACTATTATCGCGGAAGCAGAGAAATTCCAAAAACGTCTTTCACGACTGATCAAAGAATTTCCATTGGATTACGTCATTAACACTGACCAAACAGGATGTGAGTATAGAATCGATGTGCACAGAACACTTTCTGTGCGTGGATAAAAAACAACAGAGGTATTCTGTTGTTTTTGTATGCATTGACCGCTTCTAGATCATTACTTCCAAAAGTTTTCCTGTGCAAGAGCCTCATGGGCAATTTGGACCTCTTGTTTCCAAGATTGTAGAAGGACTAACGGCGGAATAGAAAATGTATTCGTAACATCGTCGAAATCAGGGAAATTAACGAAACAGCATATCAGCAGTTTTGTGAAAAATCTTACCCGACCATTTTGCAAAGAGAAGTTTCTCTTGATCTTGGATTCATGGGGAGGTCAAACAGGTCCAGCACACTTTAATAGTGTCTTCACAAAGGATGACGGCACCTGTTCTTCTACTGCCGAAATCATTCCATCTCATTTTACCCCATACTGTCAACCTTGTGATGTGTACCTTTTCTGTCAAGTGAAAAATTTTATTAAAAAGTTACAAAACTCTGTCGAACTTTTAAAAGAAAATAGGCATTTAAGCAAGCGAGAAGATGACTTGAAGATACATTCACTTATACATCATCAACTTTCAGCGCCGATTTTCAAAAATATGTTGCAGTACGCTTGGTTTGCTGCGAAGTTAATAAATGAAAGAAAGATTTTTGGAAATGTGAACAAAATGTGTTTTCCGGACGACGTTCGACAAACGAAATGTAAGTGCTTGAACAGTTCTTTTATCGAATGCTCGCGTGTTAGAGAGAGAAGTGTTATGTCTTCATTGTTTTTATGATAATTATCATCTGCTACTGTGTGTGCCAAAAAACAATAGCGAAACCTTCGATAGTGATACCCAACAACATATATGTTAGATCTTCAAATAAAAGTACGTAATTATACTTTATAAGCTAAATGTGATAATTCGATTCTCCTAACAGTTCCTCTGTCCCCATATGTGCTATTTATTATTAAACTCCATTACTCAACGATAACTTCTACAAGTTCTTTATTATTTGTTAGTGAAACTACACCGAATTGCCATTGACAATGACACAATGTAATGTTAAGTGTAAGTTCCACATCCCTACAAGGCCTGCAGCTCACGACATAGCTAGCTCATGCAAATATTGCACAGAAATACATATGTTTCATTTAATATCTACCAATATCACACAATGTTGTTGTAACTTCTTACAAAATTCTGAAAAGTGAGAACGAGAGAGCTTTAAGGGAGGATGGAAAAATGCAGGCATTCCGTTCTTTGCTGCTACTGATAGTGTACTGCTCATTTCCCGCTTTTCAACATTAGCTACCATAACAGGAAATGTATGCTATAATGCACTGCTGCAAGACCTCCTGACTTTACAGTAAAAAATCATTTACAGGAAATCACGAATTTCGTTATGATATCCTCGGATCCTTATAATTTTTAATTCCGAAAATAAGAGGCATTAGATCAAATGCAGGGACATATATATCCTCATTTTGCCTGTACTTTCATTAAAAAAAATTCACCAAACTCCGCGGGTGGTCAGCTGTAAGGTCCTCTTGTTGGTAAGGCGTATTGTACACATATTTTAATTTTTTTATAATGCCCATTTCTGCAGCTAACGGAGCAAATCTGTATTTCTACTTATCTTCGCTTTCAAAAATCCAACTGAAATAAATCTTTTTGCAGAGGACACCTATTCACAGTGGAAAATATTGATTGCACTGTGTGCTTTAAATAACGAATGTTTTTATGGTAGGGGTGGCAAGCATTATTTTATTCCCTCATTGTATTTTATTTCTGGAAATCAGATTTCAAAAACCCTTTTTACATCTCATGTCTTCCATTATGAGAAACATTTTGCGCATGATTGATTTATAAGAATTTCTGCCGCTAAGTAGTCTAAGTAGGTATTATTATGTGTATCCATATTTCAGCCTCTAAAACTCCGATTGAAAAACATCCTTTGACACTACATATTATTCCCTATAGTGAACTTTTTGCGGATATCGTCTACAATACCATGAACGAATGAAAACAAAAATATCTTGCGCTCTCAATGGGTACAGGATTCAGGTGGACAATGCATGTTTATGACACAACTGATAAGTCAGATTACGTGCCCCAGTTACACCAATGATCAAAAACAAAAATCTCAGCCTAAAAAATAAAGCCTCGCTCTAAAAAGCGCCGCCTCTTCAACCAAGTAGTCAGAGACGCTGACCGCTGCCCATTCATCCCAGATAAACTTGGGTTCGAGTCCAGATGGATCATGGTAGTTGTGTTTGTACTCCAGTGCTGGCTCTGCCGCTTCCTGAGAACCGGTTGCTTTAAATTAGGGACATATGACTGCTTAGAGACTTAACAGTTGCACATGGTTATTTTTAAACCCCTGCAAAAAAAAACCTCTGGAAAGTCTTGTTTTAGCTCTATTATCACATATGGAAGTGCTATATGATGAATCTATGCGAAATATCAGAGGTAAAAAAATATCTTCATTCCAATACATTACTTTACTAAATACGGCAGTTATGCAGTGAAAATTTTCTAATTACGAAATTAGAGACCTATTGAAAAGCGAATTCTATAAATTATACAATTTTTGAATAGGCTAAAGTTATTGGGTCGGAAAAAAAGTAATGTTTCCAAATACAAGGCAACAGAAAAATGCCAATTACCGTACATACAAGTATAAATCAGTCCAAAATGTAGTCGCCATCGTTTGCCACGATATGCTCCTATTGTCTGAGTAGCTGCTAGATACCGTCCCTGCACAATTACAACGGCTTGGACACAAAGAAGTGAGCAAGTGCACGTTCGACATCGTCCCGGTTGGTGAACACCTGTTCGTCTACGAAACGTTGCAACGACCGGAAAAGGTGGTACTCGCTTAGGGCAATGTCCGGGGAATAGACAGAGTGCTTCAGAACCTCCCAGCCTAGGTCCCTGATCTTGAGACAGGGAAACTGTTCTGTGTGAAGTCTCGCTCCATTCTGCTGTAGGAGAATGCCCTTGCGGTGGCAAAAGTGCTGGTCTTTTCGACGTGAGAGATGCGTGCATATCGTCGAGTTGACAACAGTACACATTGGGGGTGATAGTGGTGTTGTCCGGCTGAAGCTCGAAAAAGAGGACACCCCGTATATTTCACCAAATAGACAGCATGACCTTTCGTGGGTATAAGCCAGCCTTGGGGGTCAACATGGGCTTTTTAAGGGTATAACCACTGCTATCGGGAGCTGACATTGTCATAGACATTCCCATTTCTCATCACCTGCCACAATGCTGTCGAAAAATGGTTCAACTTGGTCCCGTGTACGCAGAGAAACGCATGAACTCATGCGATATGCTTTCTACGCAGCTCTGAGTTGATGAAATACCAAAACTTCCCTCTTGTGCACCTTTCCAAGTTGACGCGGGTGCGTGATAATACTCGTGTGGGTAGTCTCCGGTTGTTCGGGCAACTCCCGCGTGGTCACACGTGGGTCGGTCTCCACTAAGGTCTTCAGCATGTCCATATCCATTGTTGCGGGTCTTCCGGCTTTAGGAAGGTCTGACAGGTTAAAATTTCCCTCTCGAAACCGGTTGTTCGGGCAACTCCCGCGTGGTCACACGTGGGTAGGTCTCCACTAAGGTCTTCAGCATGTCCATATCCCCTGTTGCAGGTCTTCCGGCTTTGGGACGGTCTGATAAGTCAAAATTTCTCTCTCGAATCCATTCGAACCAATAATAGCATTGAGGATGCGATATGGCATTGGGGTACTCACTGGTAATTACATTTTGACATTCAGAGTATTGATTGTAGTCTTGTATCATAACGCGCCGCACATTATACCGTAAGTTTCAATCTTCGAAAAGATAAGACATTTAACTCTCTGCACGTTGTACTTCCGCAGTTCAAGGTGTGGTGGACAAACCTGAAATATGAGGAGGGTTTTTTGTGATTCTGTTACGAAATTATTGTTGCGACCCCTTGGTCTTCAGATATCAGAATGCCAAATTAATTCCGGACTGCGATTCGAATCACTGGATCCGCCAATACCTCGTTAGCCAATTAGCCGACACAGTACACCAATAAACCAATGGAGGCACAGTATAACAATTAAAACAGGGATTTAATAGATATATGCATAAATTACACCGGATTCTTCATTAAATAGAAAGGCTATAATTTCCGGCCACCTTTGGCCCTCTTCGGTGTTTCAGAAAATATGTCCTAACGAAAAGTCTGTTCGTTTACAATGGACCGCAAATAAAAGTATTCGTAAAAAGTACTTACATAGGTACTTGAGTATCCACAGTATGGATGACACTAATAACACAAACACTCACTCGCTTCACTAATATGTTGGCACTATGGGTAGTTTGATCTCAACTTCCATCACCGCTCAGTCTTTGCTGTGGATAAAGCGATGTATAATGAATATAATGCTTCTGCTACTAGTTTCTTCTAGTAATGGTTGTTGTTTGTTAATTATATCATGAATAAAGTTTCCTGCTAGTAGTGTAGTAATAATAATGAACAAGCTTTTAACTGCTAGTAATGTTGTAGTAGTAATTAAGATGAATAAAGTCTTGTGCTGGTTGTTAATAATAATCAACTAATGAAATAAACCTAACAGCCAGACAGAGATCTGACAAAACTATGAACTGAGAAAAACGTACTTACAACAAATTCTTTATTAGTGAAACTTCTGGCTCTCACATAAACGAAGATCTCTTTATACAACAACAGCTTTCTGACACATAAACCACAGCTCACTCTACGCACATCAACAAAAAGCTCTCTCACACAAACAAACGCTCTCTCTATACAACAACAAACGCTCTCTCTCTCTACAACAACAAACGCTCTCTCTCTCTCTACAACAACAAACGCTCTCTCTCTCTCTACAACAACAAACGCTCTCCCTATGTATCGTTGAACGCGCCTATTTATACTGGCTACCACCACGTCATGACTTACACTCATTGCCAGATCTCATTCAGCGGGAGAAATAACATCTCGTTCAGTTAGAAGATAATTTACATAGTAAAATAAAATAACCAGAGATAGTAAAAATCAAAAGGAAAGTGAATCTAGAGTATACGTTACAGATGTCGTTCCCCGGTCACTCGAGATACGTAATTAGACACACACACAAGATTTTTATCCTCTACTCGACACGAAGAGGCTCTGCAGGGGGGGGTCCTCCGTGGTTCCTGGTGTCAGGCGTTTCACCTCTCCGCTCTCTCTCTCTCTCTGTGTCTCTGTCTCTCTCTCTTTGGTTGAGCGAGGATATTCCCTAATTATTATGTTTCTGTCGGCATTCCACCTGAAATGGCTCCTTAGGACAGGTATCGATGCTTCGGCGAGGTGAAGAAAGTTTTTAGGTAAATCTGATGGCTATTATTCATCAGCTTATGCTCTCAGCTGGCTTCCCTTCTTATGCTCAAAATTGTAAGAGCACGCAGACGGACGGCAAGCATTTTGTAGCACGCGGAAAAATCAAGGTCCAGTTCTCTCGGATATCAAACGGGATCTGTCTTCAACAACAATCTCCCTCTCCAAGAAATTGGTGCTTTGCAACTCGAGTTTTTAAACTGAATGCTTTGCAACTCGATTTTTTTAAACTGAATGCTTTGCAACTTGATTTTTTTAAACTGACAATGACTTTCAGTTATCTTCAAAAAAAAGGGAAATGTACTTTTTCATAGTATTATTTCACAAAACAAAAACTAAATATAAAATTTATTTTTGATAGCTATAACAGCTTTTGTCTTAAATTGTCCAAAGACTGATACTCAGACATCGTATAATCAATCATCTGTACAATACGTACTCGATTTCTTACAGTAATACAATATATAATAAGTAGCTGGTGCACCAAACAGGGGAAAGAAGAAATATACTGTATCATAATAAACGAAATCCATGAGATATCTGATCTCGCTATGGAACTTCAAAATTCAACAGGCGATTGAAACCTAAAAGTTAATAAAACCTAAAATATTCTCACGAATTGCTCCTATTATCGATAATTTCTCGTCATACGGATACGAAAAAAATGAGAACGGAGATTTTCCGTTAATATACAAAAGGAATTGCGGAAAGGTTTCTGAAAATCCAGAATTTTCCGTTAACACACCTCTAAAACGGTAATTTACCGTCAATATAAGAAAGAAACCGCGGAAAGGTTTCTGAAAATTCAGAATTTTCCGTTAACACACCTCTAAAACGGTAATTTACCGTCAATATAAGAAAGAAACCGCGGAAAGGTTTCTGAAAATTCAGAATTTTCCGTTAACACACCTCTAAAACGGTAATTTACCGTCAATATAAGAAAGAAACCGCGGAAAGGTTTCTGAAAATTCAGAATTTTCCGTTAACACACCTCTAAAACGGTAATTTACCGTCAATATAAGAAAGAAACCGCGGAAAGGTTTCTGAAAATTCAGAATTTTCTGTTAACACACCTCTAAAACGGTAATTTACCGTCAATATAAGAAAAAAACCGCAGAAAGGTTTCTGAAAATTCAGAATTTTTCGCTAACACACCTCTAAAACGGTAATTTACCGTCAATATAAGAAAGAAACCGCGGAAAGGTTTGTGAAAATTCAGAATTTTCCGTTAACACACCTCTAAAACGGTAATTTACCGTCAATATAAGAGAGAAACCGCGGAAAGGTTTCTGAAAATTCAGAATTTTCCCGTTGCACAAAAAAAAAAATCCGTGAAATTCAGGTTTCTTTCCGTCATTTCACGGAAAAGGTTGTATCAGAAATGTGCTTCGTTAGTTCACGAAAAAAATGACGGAAAGATGATCGTGAATTTCAGGAATATTTTTACAGTTCAACTGCAAACTAAGATTCAGAGATCAGTAAGAATGCACTTAAGTACGAGATACATTAGGAAAAAGTAAAAAAGAAAAAATGGCTCCTGCATCTTTATTATTCTTTTCTGCCTATCTCTCTCAGTATGCTGTTTCTATTTTTTTCCTCCTCTAATCCTTCTCATTTTTTCTGTCCTATTTGGATAAATCTGTATTCTCTGTTAATTTCTGCTTCTAATCCAGCTATCGTATCAGTGTTATATGCTAATTATTAGCATGAAAGCAATTCTATTTTTCTGAGTGGCCAATAGTGTCACTAAAAGCATCCCAAGTTCTGAGTGAATCAGCATGGTTCAACCCGATTCTTGCTTAATGAATAAAAATAGAGTTTTTAAACGCTTGAGTCCCTTACGTTCGACATTCGAACGAACTACTAGAGGAAAGGCGAGGCGAAACAACAAGTGCAGGCTGCCTAATGGCTAGAGTATCGGTCTGCCAATCTGATGATTGTAAATTTGAAACCTACTGCAGTGTAGCTCCGAACACCCACTGCGCCTAGGACAGCGCGCTAAGCCAAGATATCCCAGATGATAGCCCGCATTAAAAATAAGACAGTTGCCTCTTTATTCTGTTTCCTCTGCCTGTTGTTGCACATCACCACCCCTCTCACGACTTTCCTATCAGAGTGCTCGTAGCATGCCTCTCCGCTCCCTCTGCTTTCAGAACTGATACAAATACCTGTTCAGCCTAAAGAAGTCAGGTCTAAACCTAACCTTGGGAGGAACCCCTGCGAGATAATGAGGCTGGAATTCCTGCGAGATAATGAAAAAAAAAGCCGCCGATAGTATAGTGGTCAGAGCAGCGATGCCCTGTATATCCGCTGCGTCTCGGAAAGCACGCTAAACCGACACATCCGGGAAGAGGATTCCCGTTATAAATAAAACATGAGCTCTTTACCTTTATCCGCTGCTCCCTGCCTGCTGCGCTTCATCCGACTCATGACTTCCTTGTCAGGGTGCTATAACCCTCCTCTCTGTCGATTCCACTACAATAGCTGGCTGGCTATAAGGTCTATTGAGACTAAGGAAGTGAGGTTTGAACTCAACCTTGAGAGACATTCTTAGAAGAAAATGAGGTTGCAATAAAAAAGAAAAAGAAACGGTTATTTTAGAAGTGGTACACTTTCATGTGTTTTGTATATTTGATACTATGTTCGTTTTACTTCGCTTTCTCCCTGCCAGGATCTTTCCATTTTGCTGCATTCTGGCGTTTTTATGGTGAGGAGATTGCAGCAGTAACAATACAAGTACCGTAAACATGGCTTACTTCAACCCGAGTTTTCATTTCTTTTGTGCCTTTTGCTGGATTTTTCCATTAAAGAAATGACAAATTCTGCTGATAACCGATATCTGAAACCACAAGGTTATTTCGAAGTTCTAGGAGTAAATTTAATATTAAATATTAACGACAAAGCACACGGCAATTTTTCGAAAAATGTGTCTAACCAACCCTCACTTTTGGGTCACTTAGACCCACACCCCATTTTCCCATTACACTCATCGTGAAAAAAATAGTTGCGCCCAGAAGGGCGTGTCGGATTGCAATTCTATTGGGGAGGAAGGTAAAGGTTACCAGGAACGATAAATGGTAAAACATTGAAACTGATATGGGCGAATTTATTGAGCTACACGCCAATAAGTAGCGTCTCTCAGTATGGCGTTGGGCCGCCATGTTTGTTCACATGGCATACTATACGTCTCGGCGTGGAGTAGCACAGGTTCCTAATGGTGTCCTGCGATAAACCATCCCATGCAGCTTGAATCTTCTCACGCAGTTCCTGCAGATTGTGCTGTAAATGTGGAGTGGAGATAGCGCGCCCGACTGCATCCCACATATTTTCAATCGGCGATAGGTCAGGCGATGCGGCTGGCCATGGCAGAGTGTCAGTGCCTTGAAGGCAAGCTCTCGAGACAGCAGCAGTATGCGGACGAGCGTTGTCCTGTTGGGAAATCGCATCGGAGTGAGCGTTCAGAAAAGGTAGGGCCACTGGTTGCAGGACCGCATTAACGTAACGTTGGGCTGTCAAAGTGCCTGTAATGAACACCAACGGTGATAGGGCATCGTAAGCAATTGCACTCCACACCATCATGACATCAGGCCTTCTGGACGTGTGACGCTCGATAACAAACCGTTCATCTTGGCGCTGACCACGGCGCCTCCACACACGGATTCCTTGGTCGTCTTCTCCAATACAAAAGCGGGACTCGCCACTGAAGATCACCCGCCGTCATTCTGAGTGACTCCATGACAGTCTGGCACGACACCATTACAGTCTTTAGCGACGATGCAATGGTGTTAACGGCAGTCGTCGCAACGGTCTGCCTGCGTGTAATCCTACGTTGTGCAGCCGTCTGCCAATTATACTGGTACTAATCGGACGATGCATGTAGGGCACCACTTCTTGCTGAATATCCGCTGTCGTGGCTGTTGGGTCACTCCACACATGTCGGACAACCCGTCTTTCTTCTGTCTCCACGGTTTTTCTAGGTCTCCCAGACACTTCCTGTCGCTGCTGCGTGCCTTGTTCTATCCACTGCCGCCAACAGCGTGCTATGGTGATATCCGTACGACAGGTATAGCGCACAATACAGCGATACGACCATCTCCGAGCCCAACAATTCGGCCCTACAGCGATAAGACCATCTCGCTCCCCGGAGCCCGACGATTCGGCCCCTCTCGGACTCCTCCGATTGCTCGAATTTCTTCTGAACTTTCCTCTGAGGCATACTTCACTTGTAAATGATGCAACCAACACAACAGCACAAATTGGAATGGCAAGCATGCGCAACGGGACGACCTTATATAGCCGGTCAGTCAAAGCGCTAGACCCCTCCTTGCTGGCGTCACATGCGCAGCCGAGCGTGATACTTGAATCATTTGCATGTCTCACGATGTCAAACCGATCCACCAAGTCTCATTCGTGTCGGTCGCTTCCTACCGAATACATTTTTTTTTTTTTTTACGATAGTGTAAAAACCATTGAGAAATGCTTTAGGACCACGTTGAACCACAGTTTCTTAAATAATAGATTGTAGATAAATTGCAAAACACAAACAAAAAGTGTATAGTAACGGAAAATCAATTTTTTTTTTTTTTTGGACATATGCAACAAAATATATTGTCGTGGTAAAAATGAGGATAGTATAATAATAATAACAAAACATCATAATCGCATAATAATAATAAATTTATTATTTGAAAATCAATACAAAAGCCTATAGCGTGTGAAAACAAACAAACCCTCTTTTTTTATTAATTTGGGAGGGCCCAGTTTCATTTTAATATCACACCATTTATAAGATAAAGTGTCTTTTTTTCGACCATTTTCAGGCATTTTAGCAGGCTCCATTCAGTCCACCATGACACCGTCTGGGTTAATACTAATTTCCTTACCGGGAAATTCTTTCCCATTCCATAGAACGAGAACGAAATCCCCACCTTCCAAGTTTTTCAAGAGCAGTTCACCTGTTGTTCTTATTTTATTGGAATAAATAACAAATAGGGGATTTTTTGGCGCCCTGAATTCGGTAAGTGTTCCATAAAGTCATCGGCACTGCCAGAAAAAATTAAATCACGCACAAAAAAAACAGGTGTTTGCGGGTTACTTGGACCCATTCTGGAGTGGGACCAAGTAACCCTCTTTTTAGGATTATCTGCACATACACGGTCCAGTCACATTATTGTGACCAATAGCTAATATCCAGAGTAACCGCGGTGTGTAGCGCGCACAGCAGCTAGATGGGCTGTGAGTGACTCAATAAGGTGCTGTAAGGTATTTACAGGTATATGAAGCCATGCTGACTGCAGTGCATCTGACAGCTTCTGGAGGGTGCGTGGTGGAAGATCCATAGAGCGAACAACACGATCGAGGTGGTCCTACAGATGCTCAATTGGGTTTACGTCTGTCAAATTAGGGGGCCAGGGAAGTACTTTGAAGTCTTCATTGTGCTCTTTCAACCACTCTCGGACATTTCTAGCTGTGTGACACGTCGCATTGTCGTTTTCGAAGATCCCATCCGACCTAGGAAAGATAATCAGCATGTATGGGCGTACGTTGTCTGCAAAGATGGATTCATAACGAATTCGGTCCATAGTGCCTTCCACAGATATGAGTGGACCCAAAGAATGCCACGAAAACATTCCCCAGACCATAACACTGACCCCACTAGCTTGTGTTCTTCCAGCAATAGTTGAAGAGTGTTTGTTCTCCGACGTTTCCCGCCTTATACGCCAACGTCCATCCGTTCGATGAAGCAGAAAACCTGACTCATCGGAGAAGGCAATCCTTTGCCAATCAGAGGAGGTCCAATTCCGATACTGCCATGCAAATGTATGCCTTTTCTGCCGATGAACCTTCGTTAGCATAGGTGCAGTGACCCTCCATCTGCATCGGAGCCACATACGCAGCAGGGTTCGCAACTGTCGTTTTAGACACACTCTCGGTAGCCCCCTGGTTCATTCGGCCGATGAGTTGCTCCACTGTAGTACGTCGATCGGCCCTCACTCACCTTCGAAGCCGACGTTCACATCTCACATCAACGGCACGTGGTTCTCCGCAGTTTCCACGTCGCTTATTTACAATGGTGCCATTTCTCCAATCACGATACACTTTAACCACAGCAGCACGCGAACAGTTCACAAACTGCGCTGTTTCAGAATTACTACCACCCTTGGCTCAAAAGCCGGTAATCATCCCTTTTCGCAAATCTGATAAATCGCACCTTTTATCCATGACAGCAAGGTGTGATATGTTTTCAAAATGCCTACAGCACACCTTATATACCCTCGAAGCCAGCTCGCGACACGTGCCTCCTTTCATTGGCTATGCGCTGTTGCCGTCAAAAGTAGGAGGTGGTCACAATAATGTGACTCGACTGTGTATATGTAGGTAGATTACATTCCATTTCTTAATAGGGAAACCTTATATTCCTATGCCTCTAATTTCTTCTTTACATTTTTTTTACTTTCTATTCAGGGTTCCTCGCGCCGGCATTTAAGTTTTCTGTGGTTTCCCTGCAGAGAAGTCTCAGCAAACTGAGATTGTTAGGTTGAACCTATGCCAGGGACTTCATAGTAGCACACATTATCTACTTTCAACAATACTTTCTGACTAAGTGACATGACACTAATTCTGTTCTTCTGAGTATCTTAAAGTCTGATTTAAGAAATTGATTTCGTACCGGATAGAGTGTACTATGACAGATACACTCAGTAGATAACACATTAGAGACGGGGGTGATGGGCAGTTGGCATGAACACCCCCTGCGCAGAGTGGAACACACGCAAATCGAATTATGCGATAAACAGGTAGGCAGCAGGGCATCGCAGCGACGTATCGCAGGGGACGAACGGGTGTAAACGTGGTGATCTGAACGACTTTGATACTGAACACATTGTCGGCGCAAGATAGATGGGTCATTCTGTCGCCCAAGGAGTTTCCGTCGCCCTAGGGTTCCCGAGGGCAACCCTATCAAGGGTATACCGCGAGTATACATTCGACCAGCGCCCAGAGAACAAACGGTGGCCGACTACGCTCCATTCATGACAGGGATGGACATAGAATATCCAGGCTCGTGCAGTCCGACCTTTTAGCAATGGCGGCGCAAAGCACATCCAGGTTAAATGTCGGAGGCCCAAGCATTGTCAGCGAGTGAACGGTATGGCGCATGCTGCATACCATGGCCTGCAGGAACCGACGCCCTACTCGTTTGGTAAACCATGTCCTACTCGTGTGCCACTGTTGATTGCTCGTCATCGGAAATTACTCCTCGCCTGGTGCCGGAAACATCAAAACTGGACCTTTGCAAAGTGGCGCCACGTCGTGGGGTCAGATAAATCCCATTTTCAGCTGTACCGAGCTGACGAGAGGGTTCAGGAGTGGCGTACAAAGCATGAGCTGTTTTGCCATGTCCGCTCTGTTCAAAGCTGTGGTGGTTCTGTGATGGTTTGGGGAGTCTTCTCATGAGACGCATCAGGTCCTTTAGTGTGTCTGGAGAGGCCTTTAACCGCTACGCCCTTCCAGCATTTGCTGGCTGATCACCTACACGCTTTCATGGCCTTCGCACATCCTTCGGTCGATGGTCTGTTTCAGAAGGACAATGAGCCATCCCACCGGGCTGCAACCACCCACACATAACTCAAGTAACACTCATCTGCGTTTGGAACCATCTAGTGACCAGATCAGATCAGATCATATGTAGAGGATTTTAGGAAGGGAGTGTCTGACACCAAGTTTTAAACAACCCTTAGAAATAGGAAGCTAGGAGATTTGGGCTAGAATGCCCGATAGGAAAGTTACACCGAAGCGAAGTAAAAATGGGAAGGAAGACGCCCTTATTTATTACCGGAGGGGGCCAGTATCCGTGGTCCGACAGCTTAACGTGTCCATCCGACGCACGGCGGGTATTTAGTGGTTCGAACGTTCGTACCTGCCCAGGATCGAACCTGAGGTTATCTCCATGGCCGTCACGAACGCTGGCAACTAGGCCACTCACGGCCCCCATCTAGTGACCCCCACGATCCCTCGTATTTAAACCCTGTGGAAGCTCTCTGTATGCCGCGGACGGAATATACGCGCCGGACATGCTTCCACTGCAGCACAGCGGCCTCGAATTACTACAGACTCACATACGACTAACTGACAAGCTACTTGGCAGGCTGCTTCTTGGAACCCCGCACAATGCTGGGGATTCACCAAAGATAGTAAGCAGCAATTGAACAAATAACTAGGAAGCGAATGAATAATTAATGCAGACAAGTGACGTGGACCAGGAACATCAAACAGAAGTAATCGCCCTTTCCACGTTTTTACAAGTGAGTCATGGAAAAATTCTCATTGGCTGCCATCGGGAATCAAACCCAGTGTCTTCCAGTTACGCGCCGGACATGCTTCCACTGCACCTCAGCTGCCACGAATTCCTCCAGACTCACATACGACTAACTCCGTGACTCCCTTATAAAAACGTGGAAAGAGCGATGACTTCTGTTTGATGTTCTTGGTCCACGTCACTTTTCTGTATTAATTATTCATTCGCCTCCTAGTTATTTGTTCAGTTGCTGCTTACCATCTTTGGTGAATCCCCCCAGCATTATACGGGGCTCCACGAAGCAACCTGCCAAGTGGCTTGGAAGGTATGTCCACTGGAAGACCCTGGGTTCGATTCCCGGTGGCGGCCGATGAGAATTGCTGCTTGACTCACTTATAAAAACGTGGGAAGAGCGATGACTTCTATTTGAGATCCATAGATCTTGTACAGTTGTCTCGGGCGGAGTTGTGGACAATGCTGCAACTGGCGTGGCTGTCATTACATCCGGAAACCCTGCGGCATCTGGTGGAGTCGAATTGGCCTGTTATTCGCGCTAGAGGAGGACCGACACGCTATTAGGTAGGTATCTCTAATGTTTTGTCCATTCAGTGTGTATCAATGGCGACGAACCTGAGAAAGGAGAGAGAGATGTTTGAGTCACTTGATTCTACCCAGTGACATGGCCCACATCCTTGTCTTGCATTCTGAAGCAGAGAAGCTCTTCTCTATCGTACCTTGGGTCATAGAGCAGAGAATAAAGAACTACGCTAGAGAATAAACGGTACGTTTATTACCAGGGACAGGTTTATAGTAGGTACTGCTGAGATGAGAAGGGATAGGATGTTTTGTCGTAGTTTTCATAAAACCCGGCTACTATATGAGCATTTCTTTTTGTGGAGAGCAAGAAATATTGGGCACCATTTAGTTCAGGTACATAGGACGCTTAAAGGGTTAAAACTGTACCGGGAAATGTATTCGATGCTGCTTTTTCTTACTTAAAAACTCATAATTGAAAAACTATTATAAATTTCGTCAAATGGCAGCTTGCGATTAGGATATGCATTTTTAGATCACCGCAATTATCCGTTCAAAAGCAAACTATAAGGGTTGTTTGATAAATAAGTGGACTGGGCCTGTGATTTCGGTATATGTAGAAAGGAAAAAACCGATTGTGGTTATTGATACACTTGTCTACTGCGCATGTGACATGCTCATGGTTTGCCATCTGTTTATTTTTTTTTCGCAGGTAGACGTTCGACGCTCAAACGTGAATTAGTGCAGCGATGGATTCCTCCAGATATGCGCAACGGTGTGTGATCCAGTTCCTGTGTACTGAAGGTGCGCAGTTAGCAGAGATTGTTCGTCGGTTAAATGCGTTGTACGGCGATGAAGCTTTGCGGCGTACGGCAGTGTTTAATTGGGTGCAAGGAATTCCGAGAAAGGCGACGAAGCAGTGCAGCGGACCTTCCACGTCCAAGCCGTTCGATCCAGGTGTCGGATGACGAAACATGTGCAAAACCCACCCTCCCTACAGTCTCGACTTATCCTCCCTACAGTCCCGACTTATCCTCCCTACAGTCTCGACTTATCCTCCCTACAGTCCTTATCCTCCCTACAGTCCCGACTTATCCTCCCTACAATCCCGACTTATCCTCCCTACAGTCCCGACTTATCCTCCCTACAATCCCGACTTATCCTCCCTACAGTCCCGACTTATCCTCCCTACAATCTCGACTTATCCTCCCTACAGTCCCGACTTATCCTCCCTACAGTCTCGACTAATCCTCCCTACAGTCCCGACTTATCTTCCCTTCAGTCCCGACTTATCCTCCTACAGTCCCGACTTATCCTCCCTACAATCTCGACTTATTCTCCCTACAATCCCGACTTATCCTCCCTACAGTCCCGACTTATCCTCCCTACAATCCCGACTTATCCTCCCTACAGTCCCGACTTATCCTCCCTACAGTCCCGACTTATCCTCCCTACAGTCCCGACTTATCCTCCCTACAGTCCCGACTTATGCTCCCTACAGTCCCGACTTATCCTCCCTACAGTCTCGACTTATCCTCCCTACAATAACGGCTTATCCTCCCTACAGTCTCGACTTATCCTCCCTACAATCCCGACTTATCCTCCCTACAGTCTCGACTTATCCTCCATACAGTCCCGACTTATCCTCCCTACAGTCCCGACTTATCCTCCCTACAGTCCCGACTTATCCTCCCTACAGTCTCGACTTGTCCTCCCTACAGTCCCGACTTATCGCCTTGTGAGCTTCATGTGTTCGACCCAATGAAGAGCACAAGGGGAAGCGCTTTGCGTCGGACGTTGAAGTGCAAAATGCATTTTCTTCATGGCTGCACAGCCAGCTCGTAGAGTTCTACAGAAATGGCATTGACAGGCTAGTGTATCTGTGGGATCGTTGTCTCATCAACCACTGAGAATGTCTCAAATAAACCCACTTCTGGAATCCTAATGGCTAAAGTCCACTTACTTCTCAAACGACCCTTATATTTTTTTCTGCGAAATAAAACACAAGAATGTCCTAAAATACACACGCGGAAAGTGAAAAAAGAACACCAAGAAGGAATTGGCGAACGATCATGAAATTTACATATGTTAATGGGGTCGAGTTTTCGTAAGTGTGATGTTAATTTCGGGTCCAACCGGTGAGCGCTTATGCCACAGCACGGCATAATATGCAAATTATCGTCGGTGGTATTTAGGGAGTACGGCGAAGTGAATGTAATCAGTCGTCGGCGTACGGACACCTGCGAAGACCCTGAAGAAGCTGCAATGCCTGGACATGGGAGATGTTTACGATTTCAGCAGTTATCGGACTTTGAGCGAGGTCGTCTAGTCGGACTCCGCGAGGCCGGATGGTCGTATCGTCGTATTGCGGAGCGATACGACGATACGTCGCAGTGGATGTTCTGGTCGTATCGTCGTAATGCGAAGTATCGGTGGTGGTACGATGGTGACGTAGATGGCCCGAGGAATATTCCCATACGAGAAGACGTGGAACCGGGGGTCACAGACGGACTGATGAGCGGACCGATCGACGCATAAGAAGAGCGGCGTTGTCAAGCAGAACATCCACTGCGACGCTAATCCGAGCTGCCGTTGCACCTGAGGTGACTGTGCGAACAATCCGCAACCGTCTACTGGATGCAGGACTACGTGCACGTGTGCCTCTGGTATGTGTACCTCTGACTCCAGCCCACCGTCAGGAACGGCTGCAGTGGTATCGCCAACGTCTGCACTGTAGAACGCAATGGCGATCTGTCGTGTTCAGCGATGAAAGTAGATTCTGCTTGGGAGCCTCCGATGGCCGTATGCGTGTTCGCAGACTCACAGGGGAGCGTCTTCACTCTTCTTGCATCAGCCAGCGACACACAGGGACTACACTTGGTCTCCTGGTGTGGGGAGCGATCAGCTGTCACTCCCGTACACAACTAGTGTTTGTACCGGGTACGTTAAACAGCACATCCTACAACAACAACATCATTCAGCCCGTTGTTGTGCCATTTGTAAGGTCGGTCCATCGTGGTGTTTTTCAGCAAGATAACGCACGCCCACACACGGCACGTGCGATGCAACATGCACTTCAGGGTGTGAGACAACTTCCATGGCTACCGGATTTGTCCCCCATTGAGCACGTGTGGGATTTTATGGGACAACGACTTATCCGGTCTCCGCGGCCAGCCACGACCATCTCCGATTTACGCGTCCAGTTTGAGTATGCTTGGAACTCAATACCCCAAACTTACATCCAACATCTGTATCACAGACTCCATGCGAGAATTGCACAGTGTGATGCAGTTCATGGCGGTTCAACCTCGTACTAACCGTGTTACATGGAAATGTTATTTTTCAGTTTACCAGCAAATACAGTTGTGTTTTTGCCATAATGTTTCGATCACGTTATCCTCTGTATTCCGTTATTATACTGTATAAATTTCGTTGGTATCAGACGTCTCCTTCTTGGTGTTCGTTTTTCACTTTCCGCTAGTGTAGATATGACAGTACAGCAACCAATTCCTCATTCTAGCCCAGTGGTCTCAAAATCAGACCTTTCGAAGGGCCACTTTCCTGTTTGAAGGAACGTATGTTATTTTGCCCCCCCCCCCCCCACACACACACACACATACCTCCGTTAAGCTTATCCGAGCTGCCGTTGCACCTGAGGTGACTGTGCGAACAATCCGCAACCGTCTACTGGATGCAGGACCATGGAAAAGCACAGTGGAAGTATGATGCACACATACCTCCACTGCGCTTTTCCATGCGCGTGCTTCATGACTCCTTAGAAGTTCCAAGAAAAGTTACGGTCAGGGGGGTGGGGTGGGGAGGAAAACATAGTTGGGTTTTGCCCTCAAAACAATGATAGTCAGCAGTGGCACCCCAAATCTTCGGAGTTCGGAGGATACTTTTTTTTTTTTCGGCGGCCTATCTAAACCTACTGTTGAAGTTTTAAGTACTAGCTAGATAGTGTTTTTACTACCGTAGAAAAAGATAGCTTTCTTTTCTCAAATAAAATCTGACAATGAGTGATGGAAGGAAGAGACTGAGTGGTGCTCATTACAAAAAAATAGCTACTGCAAAAAAAAAAGCAAAAATTGCTGAAGAACTACGGCAATGTCAAAAAATTGCTAAACACTTCATTGTTAAATGCGTTGAATCAACTACATCGATCGAAGAAGAAACCTCTGCAGCTGTTGATTCTTTAATTGCTACGGAAAAAGTACGTGAAGAAGAAACTGATCGAAGTGCATATTCAATCTTAGATCATACAAAGAAGCCTGATGCTTACATTGCTTGCTGCGGCGTAAGTGATGATCCTGCAGAATGGAAGATAAATGATGATACCACTGATTTCTTACTCTCTCAAGCCATAAAACAAAACAAAGATGCTGACTTTTCAAGTTCTAAAAGGATTTATAATAACAAAGAGCTTGTTTTACCAGTAACTTATTTAAAAGCAAATTAATGAACGGGGAAGTAATTGAAAGAACCTACCTAGTTTATTCATCAAAAAAGGGGGCTGTGTTTTGCGCTCCATGTCTTTTTTGGAGGAACTACTAATTTAGCAATAAGTGAATACAGACTAGAAAAATGCAAATGCTTGTTTTTCGCAACATAAAAATTCCAAAGAGCATAAACGCGTGTGTGATGCAGATGTTAGGTAGAAGTAATTCATTGGGTAGAGTTGATTATCAGCTTAAAAAAAATAGAGAAGGGGATAATTTATTGGAGAGATGTATTGCAAAGGGTAGTTGCAGTGATTAAGAAACTTGGAAGCCGCGGTTTGCCTTTCAGAAGTAGAGATTAGCGATTTGGTTCGGTTCATAACGGAAGCTACATGATGGCACTTGAACTAATAGCAGAGTTTGACCCCTTTCTAAGAGACCATATTACCCGTTATGGCTCCATAGGTTCACGAAAAACATCGTATCTATCATCAGTGATCTGTAACGGGTTCATTCATTTAATGGCAAAACATATCAACACCATAATTGTAGGTGAAGTAAAATATGCAAAATATTTTTCTATAAGTGTAGATTCAAACCCGAGATATTTCCCACTGTGATCAGTTATCGATTGTTTTCCGATTCGTGGCAGAAAAGGGAGTTCCTGTTGAACGTTTTCTGTGTTTTGTAAAAAATGTTGGCCACAAAGCAGAAGAAATGGAAAATGCTGTTATTGAAACACTGAACTTGCATGATATTGACTTGAAAAACTGTCGAAGGCAAGCGTACGATAACGCAAACAACACGTCTGGGGCATTTAACGGCTTGCAAGCAAGAATAAAAAAACTAAACACACTTGCCGAGTATATACCATGTTCAGCCCATTCATTAAACTTGGTAGGTGTATGCGCTGCAGAAAGCTGTCAAGAAGCTAGCATTTTTTTTTTACTACAGTGGAGCATTTATACAACTTTTTCTACTTCCACACATCGTTGGGAACTGCTGGCACAAGCCATTAAATCAGACGGTAAAACATTAAAAAAATCTGCTACTCGCTGGGCCTCTCGTTAAGTCGCATGCCTTGCTCTGCGCAAGAATTGGATTGAAGTATAAGACGTGTTATAAGCAATAGAAGCCAATAATACAGAGAAACCAACAACCAGACGTGAAGCAGCAGGGCTGCAACAAAATCCAGAGTCTCTAGAGTGTGCTTTCATGGTCATACTATGGAACGCTATTCTCGAACGATTTAACACGACAACTATAAAATTACAGAGTCAAACAATCGACCTTGCGACAGTTGTCCAACTTTACAATTCACTTTCAGTATTTATCCACTCGCTGAGAGACATGTTCCATACGTTTGACGAAAAAGCGTTGGAACTTTCCGATGAAGTTGAATACAAACACGATCTACGAAGGGGAAAAAAGAAATCTCTAAGACATGACGAAAGTAGGCGTGAGGAAATGAGTTTATCAGGAAGAGACAGGTTTCGTATCCAAATATACTTAGTCATAATAGATAGTTTGAGGATCGAAATGGAACGCAGAAGTAAATCTTACTATGTTTTATCGGAGAGATTTGATTTTCTTTTTAATTTAATGCAAATTCCTGTGGAACAGCTGATAAGTGCAACAGGAAACTTAGTGGTTGTATACAAAGACGATTTAGAAGAAAATTTATTAAGCGAATGTCTCCATATTAAAAATTATTTGCTATCACTCGGAGAACAAAAAGTGTCTGCTTTGAGAATGTGTTATTTGCTAAGAGAGAAAGAAATGTATTCGATTTTTCAAAATATCGACGTGGCTCTTAGAATATTGCTTTGCATTCCCGTAACAAATTGCTCAGCTGAGCGATCTTTTTCTGTTTTAAAAAGAATAAAGAACTCCTTACGATCGAGGATGGAAGAGCATACGCTTAATGCTTTTTCAGTCATGACAATAGAGAGCGAGTTGCTGACTTCATTGGACTTTAGTGAGCTCATCGAAGCATTTGCAACAGAAAAATCAAGTCGAAAACTGTTGTAAGGTATGTTTCCTTTCTTTTTCAGAACTCCCTTAAAACTTGGCAATTTGCAAAATTACGATGCGGCTAAAATTTCAAATAATGTAGTGTAGCATTTGTTCGAGAATTATAAAACTTGCCTTGATTTCAAATGCAAAATATGTTCATTACTTTACTGAATTAAAAGAAAAATGGGGAAAGAATGGTATGTATTAAAACTAGAAACAAAATTATAGTGTTTAAGCGATAAAAGGTCAATTAGTTTTCAAGTTTCAACAATCGGTGTCGTGCTGACGAGCGAAAACTGTTGCGAACAAACGTCCGGATTTGCGCTGTCACCAGGTGTGGTTGAAGAGGAGAGGGCACGGCACAATGCACAGACAGGGGCATCCAAGTTCTTCTGAAGTCACAGAAATAATCGTTTATGAAAAAAATACGCTTTCATAAAATATTAGTTCGAGTGTATTCCCTATTTAATTAGCTTATAAGTTATACATACCTGCCAGGTTTTACGGATTACCCGTAAATTTTACGGAAATGTGACTTGTTTTACGGTTTTACGGGCAAAATGCTAATTTTGCGGACTTGGTCCGAGATTTTTTTCTTTTTCTGATGATTTTACACTCACTATTAATTTTTTTTATTAACTTAATCCATTCAAAGTAAAGTGCCGATGCAAGTTACGAATAAGTTTTCAGTTACACGTGTTTATTTGGGAACATTTTGCTGCAGTTCTCCCATGTTTTAGGTTATTGTTTTGCCTTTTTCCAAACGCTAGAACACCAACAAGCTGGGCTTATTTAAGCTTGGGCTTGGTCCCCCCCTTCCTTTCAGATAATGCATTGTTTGTCTCCCTGGTCGCAACTTCTCAGCAGTCTAGCGTGGTGTGTGTGTGTGTCTTGCGTTTGAGCAGGTGTCTTTATTACTCCTAGTTCGAAATGCTATCTCAGAACGTAGTTATCGTAGAAAAAAAATTCAAACGGATTTTAAATCTGTGGATTTTTTAAGCCCAGATCGATACCCAACATGACGAAATTAAGCAAAAACTACCAGTTTTGTGACATTAAAAAGCATTGGGGCATGGTTTCGTAACTTCTCTGGCAATAAATTTGACCTAACGAAAGAATGCTCCAGTACCATAAGAGGAAGTTAAAAAAAAACGTAACTCCAATGTTCATTCGAGTGCTGCTCCAGCAATTATTTATTTTGCTGGTCCGTTAGCCAGTAAGTTTTCAACGCTTTTCAACCGTGCTTTGTTCATTTCTTTTTTATGGGCTTTTAAATTTCCTTTTGGTTGTGATGGATTAGATCCATAAGAGTTACATATAAATGTAGACACCAGATTCTTTATTTTAAAGATGAGAAGGGAGGGCATATTTATCTGGGCCTAGAGGCGACAAAGCCTTAAATCCGTCTCTGAGAGTGGTCATTAAATTTTGTTAAATTAGCACTTTGGGTTATTTAAAAACTTTTGAAGAGGGTGGGAGGGCGGGAGGGAAAATGCGCATATCTTGAAAATAGATAAATATTCCAGCTGTTGACAAATATTTTCTTACGTCTGTTAGAAACACACGGTCTTTCTTAATTTCATGAAGAAATATTTTAATTACAACTGAGCAGTGGACAAAACTTGTCAGAACATTTCCCCTGCTCAACCACACAGTGTTTCCTAGAATTATAAGGACATAAATAATGTTTTCCCAAAACGGCAAAAAAAGCTCGTTCAAAGGAAGACAATAATCTTAATATTTGAAAATATGAGATAAAATATTATCAAGAGCCAATAGCTATTTTCCTTTTTGAGACGCTGAAAGTCATGGATTTTTTTTTTTTAGTATTGGTGGTTTAACGATTACAGTGAGCAACTTAATGGGCTATAAACAGTCGTCCGTCCCTAATTTAGGATCACTGCTTCCAGGGAAGGGAGAGAGCCAGTGCCGTAAGACAAACACAACATCCATGCCTCACGGGATTCGAACCCGGACGAATGACCAGAGGCCATCGCTCAGACCATTGCGCCACCGGGCTGGCCGTGGATATATGAATCGTCATTTTCAAAATACCTTACTAGGTACAGACTCACTATTCCGGTGCACCTTCAACCCCGTATTAACTTATCTGATGCTGTGTTTATGAGGTGGGAGTTCCTTTGATTTTACCACGTGTCTAAAATCAAGTGAGAAAGCTTAGTTAAACTTGCTTTCTTTGTCGTGCGCAACTTGCTAAAAATGAATTTCCTTAGGCGAAGTTACTGTCTGTGGAAAAGCGTATATACTTCCTAACTTTGGAAACCTTCGTGACTGTCTAACTTCGCGGACTTCCTATTTTCAGTTACATATTTCTCGTGACTGTCTAACTTCGGACTTACCAGCTTCGAAAATATATCTTCTTCCTAACTTTGGAAGTCTTCGTGACTGTCTAACTTCGCGGACATCCTATTTTCAGTTACTTATTTCTCGTGACAGCCTCACTTCGGACTTGCCAACTTAAGAAGTCTACTTGCATTTAATGTCCCGGACATAAAATCGAGTAGCGGCACAGTCGTGATTCGGATTTTCCTTTCAACTCAAGTACGTGATTTCTCCTTTTCTGTTATAAGCCGTCTTGTTCTTAACAGAACTGCACGGGAATTGTTTGCGGCATTTTAAAATTAACAACGGCGTTATACATAACGGGAGATAAAATGAGACACTGAAGAAAACGAACCAAAAATTAAACTCTAATCGAACAAGACAGAGGACATAAAGCGCCAAAAGAAGGAAACGAATTATTAAAGAAATAAAGAGAGAGGGAGGGGAGGGGTGGAGGAGGGGAGGAGGAGGAAGGGAGGAGGAGGAAGCCAAACGCCTATGACTAAAGTAAGGGCTTCTGATTTCTCGAGAGCACGACAGAGGACAACTCTAATCGAACACGACAGAGGACAACTCTAATCGAACACGACAGAGGACAACTCTAATCGAACACGACAGAGGACAACTTTAATCGAACACGACAGAAGACAACTCTAATCAAACACTACAGAGGACATAAAGCGCCAAAAGAAGGAAACTAATGATTAAAGAAATAGAGAGAAAGGGGGGGACGAGGAGAAAGCCAAGCGCATAAGACTAAAGTAAGGGCTTCTGACTTCTCGAGAACACGACAGAGGACATAAAGCGCCAAAAGAAGGAAACGAATTATTAAAGAAATAAAGAGAGAGGGGAGGGGAGGGGAGGAGGAGGAGGAGGAGGAAGGGAGGAGGAGGAAGCCAAACGCCTATGACTAAAGTAAGGGCTTCTGATTTCTCGAGAGCACGACAGAGGACAACTCCAATCGAACACGACAGAGGACAACTCTAATCGAACACGACAGAGGACAACTTTAATCGAACACGACAGAAGACAACTCTAATCAAACACTACAGAGGACATAAAGCGCCAAAAGAAGGAAACTAATGATTAAAGAAATAGAGAGAAAGGGGGGGGGGGACGAGGAGAAAGCCAAGCGCATAAGACTAAAGTAAGGGCTTCTGACTTCTCGAGAACACGACAGAGGACATAAAGCGCCAAAAGAAGGAAACGAATTATTAAAGAAATAAAGAGAGAGGGGAGGGGAGGGGTGGAGGAGGGGAGGAGGAGGAAGCCAAACGCCTATGACTAAAGTAAGGGCTTCTGATTTCTCGAGAGCACGACAGAGGACAACTCCAATCGAACACGACAGAGGACAACTCTAATCGAACACGACAGAGGACAACTTTAATCGAACACGACAGAAGACAACTCTAATCAAACACTACAGAGGACATAAAGCGCCAAAAGAAGGAAACGAATTATTAAAGAAATAAAGAGAGAGGGGAGGGGAGGGTGGAGGAGGGGAGGAGGAGGAAGCCAAACGCCTATGACTAAAGTAAGGGCTTCTGATTTCTCGAGAGCACGACAGAGGACAACTCTAATCGAACACGACAGAGGACAACTCTAATCGAACACGACAGAAGACAACTCTAATCAAACACTACAGAGGACATAAAGCGCCAAAAGAAGGAAACTAATGATTAAAGAAATAGAGAGAAAGGGGGGGGACGAGGAGAAAGCCAAGCGCATAAGACTAAAGTAAGGGCTTCTGACTTCTCGAGAACACGACAGAGGACATAAAGCGCCAAAAGAAGGAAACGAATTATTAAAGAAATAAAGAGAGAGGGGAGGGGAGGGGAGGAGGAGGGGAGGAGGAGGAAGGGAGGAGGAGGAAGCCAAACGCCTGTGACTAAAGTAAGGGCTTCTGATTTCTCGAGAGCACGACAGAGGACAACTCTAATTGAACACGACAGAGGACAACTCTAATCGAACACGACAGAGGACAACTTTAATCGAACACGACAGAAGACAACTCTAATCAAACACTACAGAGGACATAAAGCGCCAAAAGAAGGAAACTAATGATTAAAGAAATAGAGAGAAAGGGGGGGACGAGGAGAAAGCCAAGCGCATAAGACTAAAGTAAGGGCTTCTGACTTCTCGAGAACACGACAGAGGACATAAAGCGCCAAAAGAAGGAAACGAATTATTAAAGAAATAAAGAGAGAGGGGAGGGGAGGGGAGGAGGAGGGGAGGAGGAGGAAGGGAGGAGGAGGAAGCCAAACGCCTATGACTAAAGTAAGGGCTTCTGATTTCTCGAGAGCACGACAGAGGACAACTCCAATCGAACACGACAGAGGACAACTCTAATCGAACACGACAGAGGACAACTTTAATCGAACACGACAGAAGACAACTCTAATCAAACACTACAGAGGACATAAAGCGCCAAAAGAAGGAAACTAATGATTAAAGAAATAGAGAGAAAGGGGGGGGACGAGGAGAAAGCCAAGCGCATAAGACTAAAGTAAGGGCTTCTGACTTCTCGAGAACACGACAGAGGACATAAAGCGCCAAAAGAAGGAAACGAATTATTAAAGAAATAAAGAGAGAGGGGAGGGGAGGGGTGGAGGAGGGGAGGAGGAGGAGGAGGAGGAGGAAGCCAAACGCCTATGACTAAAGTAAGGGCTTCTGATTTCTCGAGAGCACGACAGAGGACAACTCCAATCGAACACGACAGAGGACAACTCTAATCGAACACGACAGAGGACAACTCTAATCGAACACGACAGAGGACAACTTTAATCGAACACGACAGAAGACAACTCTAATCAAACACTACAGAGGACATAAAGCGCCAAAAGAAGGAAACTAATGATTAAAGAAATAGAGAGAAAGGGGGGGGGGGGACGAGGAGAAAGCCAAGCGCATAAGACTAAAGTAAGGGCTTCTGACTTCTCGAGAACACGACAGAGGACATAAAGCGCCAAAAGAAGGAAACGAATTATTAAAGAAATAAAGAGAGAGGGGAGGGGAGGGGAGGAGGAGGGGAGGAGGAGGAAGGGAGGAGGAGGAAGCCAAACGCCTATGACTAAAGTAAGGGCTTCTGATTTCTCGAGAGCACGACAGAGGACAACTCCAATCGAACACGACAGAGGACAACTCTAATCGAACACGACAGAGGACAACTTTAATCGAACACGACAGAAGACAACTCTAATCAAACACTACAGAGGACATAAAGCGCCAAAAGAAGGAAACTAATGATTAAAGAAATAGAGAGAAAGGGGGGGGACGAGGAGAAAGCCAAGCGCATAAGACTAAAGTAAGGGCTTCTGACTTCTCGAGAACACGACAGAGGACATAAAGCGCCAAAAGAAGGAAACGAATTATTAAAGAAATAAAGAGAGAGGGAGGGGAGGGGAGGAGGAGGGGAGGAGGAGGAAGGGAGGAGGAGGAAGCCAAACGCCTGTGACTAAAGTAAGGGCTTCTGATTTCTCGAGAGCACGACAGAGGACAACTCTAATTGAACACGACAGAGGACAACTCTAATCGAACACGACAGAGGACAACTTTAATCGAACACGACAGAAGACAACTCTAATCAAACACTACAGAGGACATAAAGCGCCAAAAGAAGGAAACTAATGATTAAAGAAATAGAGAGAAAGGGGGGGGGACGAGGAGAAAGCCAAGCGCATAAGACTAAAGTAAGGGCTTCTGACTTCTCGAGAACACGACAGAGGACATAAAGCGCCAAAAGAAGGAAACGAATTATTAAAGAAATAAAGAGAGAGGGGAGGGGAGGGGTGGAGGAGGGAGGAGGAGGAAGCCAAACGCCTATGACTAAAGTAAGGGCTTCTGATTTCTCGAGAGCACGACAGAGGACAACTCCAATCGAACACGACAGAGGACAACTCTAATCGAACACGACAGAGGACAACTTTAATCGAACACGACAGAAGACAACTCTAATCAAACACTACAGAGGACATAAAGCGCCAAAAGAAGGAAACTAATGATTAAAGAAATAGAGAGAAAGGGGGGGGACGAGGAGAAAGCCAAGCGCATAAGACTAAAGTAAGGGCTTCTGACTTCTCGAGAACACGACAGAGGACATAAAGCGCCAAAAGAAGGAAACGAATTATTAAAGAAATAAAGAGAGAGGGGAGGGGAGGGGTGGAGGAGGGGAGGAGGAGGAAGGGAGGAGGAGGAAGCCAAACGCCTGTGACTAAAGTAAGGGCTTCTGATTTCTCGAGAGCACGACAGAGGACAACTCTAATTGAACACGACAGAGGACAACTCTAATCGAACACGACAGAGGACAACTTTAATCGAACACGACAGAAGACAACTCTAATCAAACACTACAGAGGACATAAAGCGCCAAAAGAAGGAAACTAATGATTAAAGAAATAGAGAGAAAGGGGGGGGGGACGAGGAGAAAGCCAAGCGCATAAGACTAAAGTAAGGGCTTCTGACTTCTCGAGAACACGACAGAGGACATAAAGCGCCAAAAGAAGGAAACGAATTATTAAAGAAATAAAGAGAGAGGGGAGGGGAGGGGAGGAGGAGGGGAGGAGGAGGAAGGGAGGAGGAGGAAGCCAAACGCCTATGACTAAAGTAAGGGCTTCTGATTTCTCGAGAGCACGACAGAGGACAACTCCAATCGAACACGACAGAGGACAACTCTAATCGAACACGACAGAGGACAACTTTAATCGAACACGACAGAAGACAACTCTAATCAAACACTACAGAGGACATAAAGCGCCAAAAGAAGGAAACTAATGATTAAAGAAATAGAGAGAAAGGGGGGGGGACGAGGAGAAAGCCAAGCGCATAAGACTAAAGTAAGGGCTTCTGACTTCTCGAGAACACGACAGAGGACATAAAGCGCCAAAAGAAGGAAACGAATTATTAAAGAAATAAAGAGAGAGGGGAGGGGAGGGGGTGGAGGAGGGGAGGAGGAGGAAGGGAGGAGGAGGAAGCCAAACGCCTGTGACTAAAGTAAGGGCTTCTGATTTCTCGAGAGCACGACAGAGGACAACTCCAATCGAACACGACAGAGGACAACTCTAATCGAACACGACAGAGGACAACTTTAATCGAACACGACAGAAGACAACTCTAATCAAACACTACAGAGGACATAAAGCGCCAAAAGAAGGAAACTAATGATTAAAGAAATAGAGAGAAAGGGGGGGGGGACGAGGAGAAAGCCAAGCGCATAAGACTAAAGTAAGGGCTTCTGACTTCTCGAGAACACGACAGAGGACATAAAGCGCCAAAAGAAGGAAACGAATTATTAAAGAAATAAAGAGAGAGGGGAGGGGAGGGGTGGAGGAGGGGAGGAGGAGGAAGGGAGGAGGAGGAAGCCAAACGCCTGTGACTAAAGTAAGGGCTTCTGATTTCTCGAGAGCACGACAGAGGACAACTCCAATCGAACACGACAGAGGACAACTCTAATCGAACACGACAGAGGACAACTTTAATCGAACACGACAGAAGACAACTCTAATCAAACACTACAGAGGACATAAAGCGCCAAAAGAAGGAAACTAATGATTAAAGAAATAGAGAGAAAGGGGGGGGACGAGGAGAAAGCCAAGCGCATAAGACTAAAGTAAGGGCTTCTGACTTCTCGAGAACACGACAGAGGACATAAAGCGCCAAAAGAAGGAAACGAATTATTAAAGAAATAAAGAGAGAGGGGAGGGGAGGGGTGGAGGAGGGGAGGAGGAGGAAGGGAGGAGGAGGAAGCCAAACGCCTGTGACTAAAGTAAGGGCTTCTGATTTCTCGAGAGCACGACAGAGGACAACTCCAATCGAACACGACAGAGGACAACTCTAATCGAACACGACAGAGGACAACTTTAATCGAACACGACAGAAGACAACTCTAATCAAACACTACAGAGGACATAAAGCGCCAAAAGAAGGAAACTAATGATTAAAGAAATAGAGAGAAAGGGGGGGGGGACGAGGAGAAAGCCAAGCGCATAAGACTAAAGTAAGGGCTTCTGACTTCTCGAGAACACGACAGAGGACATAAAGCGCCAAAAGAAGGAAACGAATTATTAAAGAAATAAAGAGAGAGGGGAGGGAGGGGTGGAGGAGGGGAGGAGGAGGAAGGGAGGAGGAGGAAGCCAAACGCCTGTGACTAAAGTAAGGGCTTCTGATTTCTCGAGAGCACGACAGAGGACAACTCTAATTGAACACGACAGAGGACAACTCTAATCGAACACGACAGAGGACAACTTTAATCGAACACGACAGAAGACAACTCTAATCAAACACTACAGAGGACATAAAGCGCCAAAAGAAGGAAACTAATGATTAAAGAAATAGAGAGAAAGGGGGGGGGGGACGAGGAGAAAGCCAAGCGCATAAGACTAAAGTAAGGGCTTCTGACTTCTCGAGAACACGACAGAGGACATAAAGCGCCAAAAGAAGGAAACGAATTATTAAAGAAATAAAGAGAGAGGGGAGGGAGGGGTGGAGGAGGGGAGGAGGAGGAAGGGAGGAGGAGGAAGCCAAACGCCTGTGACTAAAGTAAGGGCTTCTGATTTCTCGAGAGCACGACAGAGGACAACTCTAATTGAACACGACAGAGGACAACTCTAATCGAACACGACAGAGGACAACTTTAATCGAACACGACAGAAGACAACTCTAATCAAACACTACAGAGGACATAAAGCGCCAAAAGAAGGAAACTAATGATTAAAGAAATAGAGAGAAAGGGGGGGACGAGGAGAAAGCCAAGCGCATAAGACTAAAGTAAGGGCTTCTGACTTCTCGAGAACACGACAGAGGACATAAAGCGCCAAAAGAAGGAAACGAATTATTAAACAAATTGAGAGAAAGGGGAGGGGGAGGGGAGGAGGAAAAAGGCAAACGCATAAGACTAAAGTAAAGGCTTCTGACTTCTCTAAAACACGGCAGAGGACATAAAGCGCCAAAAGAAGGAAACGAATGATTAAACAAATAGAGAGAGAGAGGGGAGGGGAGTGGAGGTGGAGGGGAGGAGTTGAAAGCCAAACACATAAGACTAAAGTAAGGGCTTCTGACTTCTCGAGAACACGACAGAGGACAACTCTAATCGAACACGACAGAGAACATAAAGGGCGAAAAGAAGGAAACTAATGATTAAAGAAATAGAGAGAAAGGGGGGGACGAGGAGAAAGCCAAGCGCATAAGACTAAAGTAAGGGCTTCTGACTTCTCGAGAACACGACAGAGGACATAAAGCGCCAAAAGAAGGAAACGAATTATTAAACAAATTGAGAGAAAGGGGAGGGGGAGGGGAGGAGGAAAAAGGCAAACGCATAAGACTAAAGTAAAGGCTTCTGACTTCTCTAAAACACGGCAGAGGACATAAAGCGCCAAAAGAAGGAAACGAATGATTAAACAAATAGAGAGAGAGGGGAGGGGAGAGGAGGAGGAGAAAGCCAAACGCATAAGACTAAAGTAAAGGCTTCTGACTTCTCGAGCTACTGGGACTGAGTTCGAATTTCAAAGAAAGACGATTGATACGGTAGAAATTTCGGTTCTAATTCATCCCGTTTTCTGGAGCTACTGGCTCTAAATTACAGCGCTCCTTGCAGCTTTAATGCTGATGGCAGTCAACAGAGCTCAAAAAAAAAGCGAAAATTCATAAAATTAAATATCGAATGAAGTTCATCTCCAAAAACAAAAACAAAAAAAGGGGGGAGGCTTGAGAAATTGGCAGCTGAGTGTTTCCCCACCGAAATCGTTCATTGATAAACTCCCATTTCAAAAATCAGTGTGTTATTTTTAAGTTAAGAAACTTTCGGCAGTGCTGGTATGTAACGAGGTTTAAGTTGTTGATGCGTAGTTAAACACTAATTTGTGTTTAACTACGCATCACAAGCAAGAGGTAACTCGGATTGGTAAAGCGGCGATCTGCGTCTGTTTGTCTGTTGGCGATTTGCGTTTCCCCGGCAACGGCCCATTCTGAGAGCAGTGAAAAAATACTGAGGCAAACAATATTCCTTCTCGCTTCACTGTTTTAGGAAGAAACATGAGGATATTTGCACCGTTATACGGTTAAGGAATTAGTTAATGCTTTAAGATCAGATTTTTTTGTGTGTTGACACTAAAATTGGAATGACGGAAGAACAAATTTTGACTCGGTCCATTCCGGTCATGGAAACACTTTTTCAAGAATGAATTAAACGGATCTTCATCGATGGTATGGTAAAACTGCGGTACAATTTAAATAAGATTCTGTGAATCGTTTATGCCTTCGATTAACTGATACATGGCTTTTGATTAACCGATGAAGTACATTTACTCTGAAGGCGAATGACTCAATAAAGGCGATACTGATTAGAAAGCATTTAACAATTGCTCTCAGGTTTGAAACTCAGGTTGTATCACAATTAATTTCATAATTAAAGATTTTGTGTTATTATTTTGAAAAAAGACTCTCGCAAAATTTCAAAATTATCTAATATTAGCTATTCCCTTATAAACCAAATAAGAATAACAAAGGTACAAGTCGATCTGCAAATTTAGAATGTTATTCTTTTTACGCATTTCGTAAATTCGCTTTTTCATATGTGATTTGCTTCAACAAATTCTATTTCTTTTCATATACTGACTTCTTTCCATCGAAAATTTCAACAACGTGTTTCCTATACTACATGTTTTCATCTACTGCAAAATAAATGTATGTCTGAAGATTTTTCAATGTTCTTCACTTCTCATTTTCGAAATATTACCGCTTAGTGTGAACTATAAGTAGGGAGATCATAGACAGATTCTTTTTTCTAATTCGTTTTAGTCCGAAATAATTCGACTGCAACATCAAAACTACCACAGTATGCAGTGACATCTAAACAACCAAAGGAAAAAAGCAGCAGCAGGATATTTTTCCCACTCTTATTTCTTTTCAAAATATTGCACTTTTATTTCCCGCTTTATTGGGAATTCTTAAGTTCACACGCACTCTACGAAATTTTTTGGAGTGAAATGTGTTACAGTAAATATACAGGAATAAATGACAGCAATGAATAAATCATCGTCATGGCATTAATTCTAATATCTCACAAATTCTGTCAGTAATTGGTTACTTCATTCGTGACGCATTAGCAATCGATTTCACATCTCAATATTATATAAAGGATTATATAAACAAAAAATATGGGTAGCTTTCCTATATAGAAAAATACAGTGTCGAAATGTTTTTCGAGAAAGTGCAGGAAATTTTTTTAAGTCCGAGAGCTTATAGATATTTTCTGTTATTCTGTAGAATTCATTTCTAATCCTACGAGAACAACTATTGCTAAAAAAAGGAACCGCGCAAGGATACAGAAACCGACTCGAAAAAAATATGTTTTTTGTAGTGATGTATTTTAATAGGAATGCGCCTTTATATTTGTACTCCAGTGGTCGGTTGTGATAAGAAACCAACGAAAGTGTTAAACAGGTTTTATTCTTTAGACGCAAAATGTGAAAGAGAATGGAAGAATATAATTATAACAAGTTCCTATAAATTTACAATCGCTTAGTACAATTCTGAATGCCGTAAGAGAAACCATTAAACAATACGCCATCTTGGCTAAATTTAACTGATATAAAAACAAAGCATAATGTCGACACTGACTGGAATTCAAAAAAATATTTAGTTCCTGCCCAAGATGAGTGCATGTATGTGCTTTTTAGACTTCTTTTGTAGAGTAAAAGTAGGTTGTGTGAGTGTATAGAGGAGAAACAAAACCACCAAATGGTATCCTTTGATTTTGGTTTATGTAGAAGGGACGAGACACTTTTAGTGCAAGTAGGATTAGAAGCAAGAAGAATGAAGACTAAAGTTTCGCTGAATTTGAAAAAGTAAGCTTCACATTGCCTAGCACGGAAAGAAATTCCTAATTTGGCTTGTGACGTATTGTTCATTAGTGTGCGTGATTAAAATGCTACGGTAACTTATGAGAAGAAGTGAAAAAGCGATAGTTAGCTGTGAAGTAGAAGTATACAAGTTTATTTTCAGTCTAGGCCAAAGTTCAAATTAAATTTTTCGAGGAGAAATGCACTGACATAAAATTTTTTTAGTTTTACTTCAAGCAAGATATTAAATAAAAGTTTCGGAATCGCTCAAGTTATGAGCTGCATCTTTAGAATACTGTCTTGAACGAAATTCTACTTGATTTAAAACGCTCTTAATATTTCTTCGTAGAAGAGGGAATGGCTAGAACTGTAAGATATACGAGTAGCGTTCAAAACCTAGATCTTCATTCCCCTCAGAAAGATAACATGCATTATGGTTTATCCAGAGTTGGAATTAAAGCTCATATGAAGAAAAGTACCCATGATATGTGGGAAATAATTGGCAGTTACTTAAGAATAATTGGTTTCTTTCCTCTAGAGTATCAGGAATCTTCAAGAAGAGCCTTCAAACTAGTAACGTCTTTGAAATGGCTCTGCTTCTCCCTATTATTCTTAGCCTGCGAAGTGTCATTGCTGCTAGTGATGTTCTACAGCTTTTTCCTCCTTGACATGGCTAGGTGGAATGGATCGGTTGCTACGTTGTGGATTTTGACTCCTTGCATTACTCTTTCCCAAGGGGTACTCTATCAGCTGCTTTGCTTGTTCTTCAGAGGAAGGTTATCTAGCGTTTGCACACGACTAAAGACGGTGCCATTCATGTTTAGCAGAAAATCCAGTTCTCAATGGGGAATCCTGGGAGCTTTCGCAGTGACGTCAGTTATTTACGGCATCTTCCTACCAGCGCTAGGATATTACAGCACCTCTGCCATCGTAAACCAAGCAAGAAGCATGAACATAAGTCTCCCTTCTGAATCCTGCTTGATCTTCTACAATGGTGTCTTTGCCGATTTTGCTGCCAGCGGGTCCTTTCCCCGGTTATTTGTTCTGACAATGCAAGCTATATCGATGTACACTTCCACCACAGGTTCCCTCATGGTGGAACTCTGGGTAGTAGCTACAGTTAGAAGCCTGGTAAAAGCCTTCAGGCAAAGCCTGGGGAAGTTAAAATCTTTCACAAGCAGCCCTGAAGTGGTGGATGCTGATGTTTTCGATGACTGGTTCTGCAAGTACAGCGCCTTGTACTGCCTGGCCGAAGACCTGGAAAAATTTCTCTCACCGATTCTTTTCGTCTCTGTGGCGATAAATCCTACAATGTTTTGCCTACAGTGCTTCTGGATTGCGAAGAGTTCGTATTATCGTTTATTTCAAATGATGGAGGCTTCATTTTTCCCCTTTGCAATTGTGGCCATGGCGATCACTAGAACTGCTATACTTTCCTTTTCAGGTCATTCTTTCATGGAAGAGGTAAGCATTCAGTTTTCTATGATACATACATTCCTATACATGTTACAGAGTCAACTGGCAGCATAGAAGGTATGTCTATTAAATAAAGAGACTGTCGATGTAACTTTAATTTATGTTCTCCCCTTCAGCATCAACACACACCTGCATTCTGATCTTCCACTGGGTAAAGCAATGATGGTGTTCATCTGGAGTGATCCCTTTGGGAAGTATGGTTGTTCCCTTCTTCACCGCTGTGAATAGCTCAAAATGGGGTCCCTTGATTTCAGATTTGATTTTAGGAAAAAGAAAAACTAACATGAGACCAATACTGGAGAGTAGGCAGGATGTTCAAGCACTGTGCGATGCGTGCTTATTGGCTTTAAACTTCTTCACTGAGACTGCTGAGTGTGCTGGCACATTGTAGTGATGAAGAATGGTGCCATTTATTAACAATTCCAGCCACATTCTTATTACTCTCTCTCGGAAAGTCACCAGAACCTGTTTGTTGTAGTGCTGGTTCATTGTTGCTCTATCGAGAAAACAATTGGCCAAAATTAAGCCCTTAATATCAAAGGAAATAATTAACATGTCTTTGAATTTGGACTTGCTTTGCCGTGTTTTTCTTCCTTATTGACGTTGGTGTCTTCCAACGCACCCACTGTTTTTTTCCTTTCAGAGTTGTATTGAGAGATCCAAGTTTCTACGCACGTGATAACGCTTTCTAAAATGTTGGGGTTCGTCTGAATTTGTCCGAGAATGTCAGTACAAATTCTGTCTCGATTTTCTTCTTCTTTTCTTTTTTTTTTTTTTTTTTTCGTTTAGGCGTGAGAAACTCCGAAACCATCTTGGCACAAATCTTTATCATGTTCAAATTTTCATACAAAGTTTGCTTAACAGTCTCTTTTTCGATGTCTATAATTTCTTCTATCATTCTGGTACTAAGTCAGCAATCATTTCGAACAATTGCGTAGATTTTGTCCATATTGTCAGTCTTTTGTCTTTGTTCTGTTTGGGCGTTCCTGTCGTTCGTAGTTTTCGATGTACTCCCGGCCTTCATTGAACATCTTATATGTCGCCGCTGATGGCAATGTAGTTAGCACGTCTGACCGCCGTTGGAAAGGTCACAGGATCGATCCAAGACTAGTAAGACGTCTTGAACAGCAAAATATCTGCCCTGTGTCGGATGGACACATTAAGCCGTCGGACCCGTGGTACTTCTTCCTCGTTAATGCTAAGTCGTCTGATCTTCCCCCTACCTCTTTCTCTTCCCATTACTAGTGAGTACTTTGATGTTATGCGACGTTACCGGCGCACACTAGTGGCTAGGTATTCTGACTTCCATCTGACTACCCACTTTTCTATCATGAGCCTCTAGGTTTCATCTGATGTCACTTCGTTTCTTGTACTCGGCTCGAAAGCCAACAGCAGGTATAACAAATCGAGTCTAAACCTTCTTTGTGGGTGTACACCCTAAAAGAAGACCGTTAAACATGTATGTCACGCACACATACGTGAAGTGTATCCTTCCCCGTACACCTTACTTGATATCCGAAAAGATTCGGTAGGCGTTTTCTTTAATTTCTTCAGGAAAATGACGTTTATCAGTTGCTCAGTTCTTGAACTCGAGATTTTCCCGATATGAGACGAACAACACGTGTATGCCAAAGAGTAAAATGTCAATTCCTGGAGAAATTAAAGAAAACGCCTACAGAATCTGTTCCGATATTAAAATATTAAAAACTTTGCATTTCCTATTAGGGACAGTTCAAGGTCAATGAACTTCCACTTACTTTCGACCTGCACCTCGCGTTTGATTTTCCACAAGGAGAGTCTCTTTATTCCGTAAACATACCTCGTGTTTTGCCTCATTCTTCAGTTCTGCTGATATTTTTTCCTCCAGCCAGTTAATTTGAAAGGGGTGCCTCCCTAGCATTATTGGTTGAAAATTTCAAAAAAGCGTACTGTGATCTAATTTACATGCATGATGAACAGTCTGTGTAGAACTATCTACGGAAATAACTATAGCAATTATTTTAAAACACAAATTAAAAAAAAATCCGATGGGGCTGAAGTGGATTCGCCCACTGTATTTAAAAGTAAAACTATTTATGCCCTGTCTTATGTCTATGATAAGATCGAGAATAAAATACACAGCGGGTATTGGTAATGGTGTCTGTTTATTTTGTCGGTGGAATTACATGCGGCCGCCCCGGTGGCGCAGTGGTCTAAGGCGCTGGCCTCTGATCATTCGTCCGTAAGGGGTCCGGGTTCGAATCCCGGTGAGGCATGGATGATGTGTTTGTCTTACGGCACTGGCTCTCTCCCTTCCCTGGAACCAGTGACCCTAAATTAGGGACGGGCGACTGCTTATAGCCCATTGAGTTGCTCACGGTGGTCGTTAAACCTCCAATCAAAAAAAAAAAAAAGAATTACATGCGTGCGTCAGAATCATCGTTGTAATCTCTATATGCAATGCTTATGTTATTATCTGCACTTGCTGATGTGCCTGACATCGATGTTGCTGACCTTGAAGTTGGTGGGCTGTCAGATCTGTCAAACAGTGGTCAGTGAAATGAGAAGTAAGAGACATTCACTGATGAGCCACTACATTATGACTTCCCCACCCTAGAGAAATGACCGCACCTGACGACCGAACGGTGACGCAGGTGAAGTTCAGAGAGCATTATATATAATAATATATACTGCTCTCTGGACTACTGTATATACTGCTCCCAACCCAAGGACTTGCTTTCGGTCAGTAGAGTGTTCGGACCCAGTACGGGAAAAGCTGCCGATTTATCGGCCTTTGATAAAGGAAAAATTGTGATGACACGGCGCGGCTTCTGGGTTGTTCACGTGCCGCTGTAGTGAGTACGTATCAAAAGTGGTGCACAGCTGGCCAAACGACGAACCTTCGTCCAGCCATGTGTCATCCGCAGCGCATTGATGTCAGATGGAAGCGGAGCCTGTCGCGCATTGTTCACAGCGACCGCAGAGCCTCAGTGCGACACATCACCCGCGACTACAACTGTGGTGATCATAGCAATGTGTCACAGCACACAGTTCATCGCAGCTTTCTGCGCATGGGGTTCCATAGCCGAAGACCCAGCCGGGCCCCCATGCTTCCTGCACGTCATCGTCAACAACGCATGAAATCGGCCCAAGATCATCGAGATTGGACCGCGAATGATTGAAAAAAGTGGCCTGATCTGACGACTCAAGATTCTTGGTGCATCACGTAGACGGCAGAGCGGGGATATGCAGATTACCAACAGAGGCTATTGTACCTGGACGCACTGTTAGCGGCCGTGTTATGCTGTGGGTAAAGTTTTCTTGTGGCACTTTAGGCCCCTTTATCCCAATAGCACAATCCCTGACAGCTGTCAGGCATCTAAACATCGTTGCGGACAAAGTTCACCCATTCATGGCAACTGTGTTTCATGCTGGTGATGGCCATTACCAACAATATAATACGCCATGCCAAACTGCCAGAATTGTCCAGGAGTGGTTCGAGGAAAAAGCTGGTGGCTTTCTGTTACTGCCATGGCCTCCAGATTCACCTGACATAAACCCAATCGAACATTTGTTGTTCGTCTTGGAAAGGCGGGTTCGCGCTAAAACACCACCACCCCGAAATGTATGGGAACTGGTGGACCTGTTGTTGACATTATGGTACCGGATACCCAGGATACCTATCGCCACTTCATAGAATCCATGGCTCTCAGACTGACCGCTGTATTGCTGGCTAAAGGGTGTCATATAGCTTATTAGGTAGGTGGTCATAATGTAATGTCTCATCGGTGTAATTGACTGTATGGAGCAGTTGTATGCCGCGTGTGGACATCGCATTGACAGTCGTGTTGCCGAGGATTGTGTGTTGAGCCGGATCAGTCGCTAGGTTCATCTGGAACTCTGAGTGCATAAACTAGAGAAACCAATGGCGCAGAGCACAAAAACGACCATCCGCTTTGGCGCGCTGTCACGAACTGCCATTGAACCGCCGGCCCCACCACTTATAATTGTCACTCATTAAATGTCACCTACGCACTATAAAACGATGCTAGCGCCGTTGCCACCAAAAACTCCGGATTTATTGCGAGTTGAAATCGGTTACCCAATCATGTCGCGTCCATCACTAATATGTATCGTACTATAAGACGTAATTCTACATTAAAACGTATTACAGGTTGACCATCTGTTGGAAGTGTTTCTGATTTTTTTTCAGTGCCGCTTCGTTCGAGAAGAACGAATCAGTAAAACAGAATCGTTCGTGAACGACTATTTCCTGAAAAGAATCGTTGAAACAAAAGAACCCATTTTTTCAAATAATCGATTAAAATCACTTGTAACTGGGCATCAAATGTTCACCAGGTGTCCCGGTGAGGTTCGTTCTCCGTCAGAAAACGTTATTTAAATTAGAAGGGTAAAAAATGCAATACATTTTGTGGCGTTTTGAAACCAAATTATCTAAAAACTAAGAAAGTGTGTTCAACGTTTAAAAACAAATTTAAACTGAAATTTCTTCACTAAGTCCATAGAGTCAAGGAACGATACAAAGTCGTCTGCCTCTGAACAGATTCGCGGCAGTCATTCTGTGCGAAAATCATTCACCGAAAGTATTAACGGACAAATTACTGTAGTGCGTCGAATCGATAGAAACTGTTTGCTCATCGCTGCAACAGAACAGAGCGTCAGAGCACCACGTATCTGAAGTATTAGGTGTGCACAAAAGTTACCATGACGCATGACGCAAATGTATTTTTTAAGTGCAAAAAAAACAGACACGCGCTTCTTGGCTAAAATGATTTGAGGTTATAAAATGGCACCACATATGCAGGCGCATCTCATTCGTAAACAAGTCACGCAAGGGTTAACAGGTCAAGCAATAAGGATCGCATTAGACATGGTTTGCTTTATGAGTTCGGTAAAGGCAAAAATGCGGCCGAAACCTGCTTCAGCATGTGTGAGGTGCATGGCGAGAATTACTTTAGACGAAAGCACATGTCGCAGTTCGATCCGGAAGTTCTATGAAAGAGAAAAAAGCTGCAGAGAACAACCAGGTTATGGACACCCATCAGAGGTTTCTGAAGAGGATCTATAACGAAGTGAATTTCTCCGTCATTTTTATCCGCGCCGGGGTTCGAACCCGGGTCCACTCATTCCGGAATAAGTTGCTCTACCAATTAAGCTACGCGGACGTTTTATTCTGATTCCTATCTGCCTTTATGTCGTGTGCGTCCTTCTGGCAGGTACGTCACATCTCCTAGTACGTTACATCATCTCCCCCTTATTTTTATTTTTTTTTTTCGAAGTGCTGGAGAAAGGATTCTCTTATTTTTCCTATCTCGCGGTGTGGAAATAACATCACACCATTGCGAGATTTTGAACGGTCGGGTCATCCGGATAGTTCGGGCGCCATTATAACGAAGTAAATTTCTCCGCCATATCCGCGCCAGGATTCGAACCCGGGTCCCCTCATTCCGGAATAAGTTGCTCTACCAATTAAGCTACGCGGACATTGATTCTAATTCCTATCTGCCTTTATGTCGTGTGCGTCCTTCTGGCAGGTACGTAACATCTCCTAGTACGTTACAGATCTCAACCAAGCCATATCAAATGACCAACATCTCGCAGTTGAAGAACCATGAGAAAGGTTTTCTGTACATGAAACAATAGTAGAAAGAAGGATGCATGCTTTTGGGTTTATCACTAAGTTTGACCGATGGGTACCAGATCATCTATCAGCAAGAAATCGTTCGAAGAAACTGACCACCTGTCTTTCTTTGGTTGCGCATCAAAGAAATTAACCTTCCTTGGAACGATTACTTACGGGTGATGAAAAGTGGGTCCTTTACAGAAATGTAAAGCGTCAAAGGAATGTATGCCAAGTTGGAGAGCCTACTGCATCGACTTCAAGAGGACGACTGCATCCGAGAAAAGTCTTGTTCAGTGGATGATAGGATGTCAAGCTTCTTGCACCTAACTAAACGATAAATGCTGACCTGTAGTGCCAACTGTTTGAAAAAGCTGAAAGAAAAGGGCGTCATCTTGCAACATGATACCGCAAGACCCCACACAGCTTTAGCCACTCAGAGAAAATTACTGGCATGGGAAGTGCTACCGCACCATCCGTGTTCCCCAGACTTTGTTACTACCGACTACAATATTTTTTTTAGCTCTTTAGAACAACTTCGCTGGAAAACTTTCCACGATGTTGAAGATGTCGAAACTGCATTTCAAGAGTTTTTTTTTTTTTTTTGATTGGAGGTTTAACGACCACCGTGAGGAACTCAGCAGTCACAAGTCCCTAATTTAGGGTCACTGGTTCCAGGGACGGGAGAGAGCCAGTGCCGCAAGACAAACACAACATCCATGCCTCACCGGGATTCGAACCCGGACTCCTTTCGGACAAATGATCAGAGGACATAGCTTAGACCACTGAGCCACCGGGGCGGCCAAGAGTTTTTTTGACTCCAAAACGGAGGAGTTTTACAGAAGGGGAATTCAGTTACTACCAGTAGGATGTCAGATAATAATGGCAATTATGTAAAAAATAAAGATGTTACTTATTAAAAAAAATCTGTTTTAGTTCTATACTAAAAATGGGTAGAAATTTTGCACACAGCTAATAACATATAGTAACCGTCCGTATGGATCCCTGCAAAGCCTGGAAACTTTCACTGAGCCTTCTAAAATTTTCCATCTATGCGGTCATTTCGGACCTGGAAGAAAGTTGCAGGATTTCGGAAGTTTCCGGGTTTTGGATTTTTAGATAAAGGCTACTCAACCGTATCTTAATAATACAATTCACCTGTGATTCTCCATATTTATTTACATTCTCAAATCATTAAAATATATGTTGAAAGTGTTATTTACGAGCTTCTAAAGGAGCCCAAAACTCTTTACATTTTATTTTCAAAAACTTTCATTATCTCTGGTGTAAGTAGTTACAGATGCTCCGAATTCCTGAGTTGCGGATTTTCTACTGAAACTTTATTTATTTTTTTTTTGCTCCACAAAGATTAAAATCAGATGTGTTCGAGACTGGTGAATGAGGGAGCCACCTATTTTCTGACATCATCTGATCTCCAACAAATTTGATGCATGAGTGTTTTTTATAAATGCCGCACTATGGGCGGTGGCGTCATTCTACTGGAACCACCCACGCTTTATTTCATCCTCATCGAGGTCGCCGACGAATTGATAGAGTCTCCCCAGTGCCTGCGTGTGGTCTGGGATTGCAGAACTCAGACCATTCTCTCGAGATGCGATAGGGTTCGAGTCCCAGATGAGGCTTCTTTGGAAGCAGTTGTCCTAAATTAGGGACGTCTGATTGCTTATATGTAGTAACAAGGAGTGGCTCATGGTGTTCGCTAAACCCCGCAGACAATAGAAATTATTCGAATATAAACGCTTATAGAGTTTATTGTTTCGCTGAAGAAGATCGGCCAACGATTATTTTTCTTGGAACTGTAACCCAAACATCAAGGTTCTCTTAATGGAAATGCATTTAATGCAGCTTATGTAAATTTTCTGATATCCATTGTCAAGTATTTTGAGTATTCACATATCTTGATAAATGGATCTATGCCTCATCAGCAAAGAATGTAAAATCTAGAATACCACCAGTGTTTTCTCTAATGAACTGTTAAAATCTGTGGACAGCACTGTACTTACTTTTGGTGATCTGCTGCTATTGATACCCGGGCTATATTGTAATGGACTATTATTTAAGCAATTTTAACATTACGATAACACAGGGGTTTGTCAAAACAATGGAAAAATCAACTGCGATTAGAGTACAGGCAATGCGCCGTGTGCAAATCACAGGGGCGACGCGTCGTCGCTCACGATTTGAGGTATGTAAAAAGGTACAGTACGATATATCGGGTATCATGTAGCAGTGCCACAGTCGCAGGTGAAACTACTGCTGTAGTGTAACTGTCGACAATGTCAGATCTCGACGACCTAAAAAAGCATAATCATTAGTACCGGTCATACAAAGGGCTTCAGTAACTAGAACGGCACATATAATAGGTTCAACAGGAGAAATTGTATCGAATATTATGACTACCTATCAAAAATCACACGACGTTGCCTCTATAGGTGCAAATTGCGGACCCGTACGAAGATATCCGATAGAGATAGGTGAACGATTTTCATCGGTTGTACAACGGGTGTCCAATGCCACGTCAACGCAAAAATCAGCAGAGTTGAACACCGAATAGAGTTGTCGTTTTTCCATCATAATAGTCCGTCATAAACTCCATTTTGTTGGTATTTATGGCCGAGCTGTAAATAACAAACCTCTGATTACCAACATTAATGCAAGTAAGCATATAAGGTGGTGCAAAGCTCATAAAAATCGTGATGCTAAAGACTGAAAACGTGCCATCTAGTCTAATGAATGTTGCTTCATATCGTTTCACACAACTGGTAGAGTGTACGTCTGGCGAAAACCTACAGAAGCCTACCACGCCAAATGTTTGGTTCCGACTGTGAAGCATGAGGTTGATCCCTCATATCATCATCATCATCATCATCATTGTCAACCATTATCAATCCACTGCTGGACGAAGGTCTCCCCAAGTTTCCTCCACAACGGTCTGTCTTGTGCCAGTCTCCTCCATGTCACTCCTGCATACTTTCGAATTTCATCAACCCACCTCCCATGTGGTCTTCTTCTGGGTCTTTTCCTATCCCTTGGAATCCAATCTAAAATTTCGGCTGTCCATCGATGATCTGTCCTTCTGGAAGTATGTCCAGCCCATTGCCATTTCAGGGATTTAACTCTGATCATGATGTCTTCCACTCTTGTCATTTTTCGGATCCACGAGTTCCTCTTCTTATCTCTCCTGGTTACACCAAGCATGCACCTCTCCATGCTGCTTTGAGTTGTCTGTAGCTTTTGTATGTCTCTTTTAGTTAAGGTCCACGTCTCTGCACCATATGTAAGCACTGGAAGGATGCATTGATCAAACACTTTTCTTTTAAGACATAATGGCATATTGCTCTTAAAAATTATGCTGTTTCTTCCAAAAGCTCTCCAGGCAAGTTTTGTACGCCGATTAATTTCTTCATCAATGTGACCTTCACTTGATATCTGCTGTCCAAGATAAATGTACGTGTCTGTTATCTCCAGCTTTTCTCCATCAATCGTTAAATCTTCATTTCTTGAAAAAGCATTGAACATCACTTTTGTCTTCTGAAAGCTCATTTTTAATCCCACTTCTTTACTCTTGTCAGCAAGTTCCTGGATCATACTCTGCAGCTCTGATGGGGTAGTTGAAAAATGACTACGTCATCAGCAAAACGAAGGTGAGTTAGATAATCTCCATCAATCTTTATCCCTTTGTTTTCCCAGCTCAGTGACTGAAAGACACCCTCCAGTGTAGCATTAAAGAGCTTCGGAGATATGGTGTCACCTTGCCTCACTCCCTTTCCAACTTTTATGTGTGCTGTATTCTCAAACAGCCGAATCTTTGCACTTTCATTTTCATAGATGTTATTAATAATATTAATGCATGCATCTTCAATACCGCAGGATTTCAGAGCCATTGTAACTGCTGATGGTTTCACCGAATCAAAGGCTTTTTCATAATCGATAAAAGCCATGCACAATGGAAGTTCATATTCCCTCGGTCTTTCAATTAGTTCTCCCATCCCTCATATATGAGGTGCTATTTTATGGTATTACCAGGGCCATTATTTATTCCGCAGAGACGTGTCCCATTACATTTGCAAAGTACGAATCCATTTTTGGGGACCACTTGCACCCAGTGTTGCAGACATTATTTCGTAATGGCCGTCCCTATTTTCACTCAGATAGTCTACTCGTACAGTTTGCGAAACGTGTGCAGCTGTAGTTTGGAGAGCATAAGGATGAGATACAGCAGCTACTCTGCCCTCCCCCCCCCCAATTTTCATACCTCAATATTATTGAACATTTATGAGAATATCGGGGGGCTGAAGGTCAGATCATAATTTCCATCTCCAAAATCAGAGGTGAGACATATTTTACAGGAAGAATGATCCCAAATTACACTATCGTATGTGTATGAATTACATAAGTCTATTCTAAGTCGAATTGCTTCTGTTCTGAAAGCTCGAGTTGGGCCAACAACTTGTTAATAAAAAGTTCACAAGCAGTAAGTGTTTCCATTATTTTGACAAACCCCTGTACACTGATGAGCCATTGCATTATGACCACCTACCTAATAATCTGTAGGACCCCCTTTAGCCCTTAAAACAGCGGCCACTCGGCAAAGCAGCTATTCGATGATGGGGCGATATGTATCCTGGGGTATCTGGTTCGATAATGTCAACAGCAGGCCCTTCAGTTCTTGTACATTTCGAGGTGGTGGTGATTTAGCGCAACCCGCTTTTCCAAGTCGAACCCCAAATGTTCGACTGGGTTCATGTCAAGTGTGCCGCCCCGGTGGCGCAGTGGTGTAAGGCGCTGGCCTCTGATCATTCGTCCGTAAGGGGTTCGGGTTCGAATCCCGGTCGGGCATGGATGTTGTGTTTGTCTTACGGCACTGGCTCTCTCCCTTCCCTGGAACCAGTGACCCTAAATTAGGGACGGGCGACTGCTTATAGCCCATTGAGTTGCTCACGGTGGTCGTTAAACCTCCAATCAAAAAAAAAAAAAAAAGTTAAGTGAATTTGGAGGCCAGGGCATTAACGGAAAGTCACCTCCATGTTCCTCAAACCACTCCTTGATTATTCCGGCAGTGTGGCATGGGCCATTATCCTGTTGGTGATGGCCATCACCAGAGGGGAGCACAGTTGTCATGAATGTGTGAACTTAGTCCGAAACGATGTTCAGATACCCAACAGCTGTCAGATACGTGGAGCCTAAAGTATCCCAAGAAAACATCGACCACAGCATAACACTGCTGCCAACTCTGCATCCAAGTGCCATAGCCTCCGTTGGTAATCGGGGTATCCTTGCTCGGCCGTGTATACGTGGAATCTTGATTCGTCAGACCAGGCCACTTTCTGCCAATCCTTATGGTCCAATCTCGATTATCTTGGGCCCATTTCATGCGTTGTTGGCGATGACGTGCAGTGAGCCTGGGGACCCGGCTGGGTCTTCGGTTACTCAAGCCCACGCGCAGAAGGCTGCAATTAACCGTGTGCTGTGACACATTGCCCTGATCACCACTGTTGTAGCTACCGGTGATTTGTCGCACTAACAATGCGCGGCAGTCTCCGCTTCCCTCTGACATCAATGAGCTGCGGACGACACATGGCTGGACGAAGGTTCGTCGTTTGGCCATCTGTGCACCACTTTTGATACGGACTCACTACAGCGGCAAGTGAACAACCCACAAGCCGCGCCGTTTCCGAGATCGTAGTTCCGAGGCGCCACCGTGTCATCACAATTTGTCCTTTATCAAAGTCCGATAAGTCAGCAGCTTTTCCGATACTTACTCAGAACACTCTACTAACCGAAAGCAGGTCTTCTGGTTGTATATTATTATCTACTGCTCTGCGAACGTCACCTGCGCCACTGTTCGGTCTCCAGACGGGCTCATTTCTCTAGGCTCGGGATGGTCATAATGTAATGGTTCATCGGTTTGAAATTCTTTAGTTTGAAATTCTGTAGATGTACAGTTAACTTCCGAGCACGAGGTATATTTCCAAGTAGTATGTCAGTGTTAAAGTTATATCCTGTTTTCAATAACTGCCTACGTGATTTTACAGTTGTTTTACTTTGTGGTCGATAAATATGCATGCTTGTGATAGTTTAGACAATATGCTTGTGACACTTTATTCAACATGCTTGTGTATAGTTTAGACACATAGCTCATACATGCACCATTTTCTTGCAAGGTACATTCTGAAATATCTGTGGAACTATACTCATATAAACATGAAGACCTCTTAAAGCAAATTGAAAAGAGTTTTTGAAAAGTTTAGGGTCTGACTATGAAAGATCAGCATTACAATATTTGCAATTTTCTATGTTTTGTGTATGTAATAATTCATACATTCAACTACCGAGTTTCAGCCTTCTGCGATAAGGCCTCTGTTTGCTCGCACGCTCTGAAGTTAAGTGAATGACTTGCATGAAGGAAACCATCCATATGCAATTTATCAGTATTTAGAGAAATAAACTAAAGTTAAAGGACATCCATATGAAGCCTGACCATGGAGTTTTTGGCTGTGGTGCGAAAAGTGTCAACACGGTTCCTAGTGCTATTGACTGCTGATCAAAACATAAGATAGAGTAATCAAGTTCTATGTTAATTTGCATCTGTTTACAAGCATATCCAGTAAATGTTCCGGCAAGATTTGGGGCGGTGGATGTGACGCGAGTCTATCCATTGTGCCAAACCTTACTGGAGCAAATAGAATAAAGAGACAGTTCGAACACTGAAAACCCCAGAACTCTCATACGTAAAAGAACAAATTGATGGTTTCTGATGTTGGGGGATACTAGACTAGGTCTTGCTAATGGACTGTCTTCAGAAACACAATGCAATCACGGGAGAGTAGGCCCTAAACTCTCTGAAGCATCTGTTTAAAAAAGGCGAACAAAAGAACAGGAAATCTCCGTAGAAGTGTCTTGTTTCTCCGTGAGAGTGCCAAAACTTCCAAGCGCTGCTTCGAAAATGAAACATTCCTCTGTATTCACCAGAACTGGCACCACTGTAATTTCGCCTTTTCATTATTTAATAAAACACCAACTATTTCCTCGTCGACGATTTTGTCTCTGTTTCATTGGATGCACTTCTGGAGATCCAACATAAACGTTTCTTCACAGCAAGAATCGACACGTCGAAGCATCGATGGTGAAAATGAACTGATCTAAAGGTTACTATGATGAAAAATGAAATGTAGCCAGACTATGATGAAAAAGGAAATGCAGCCAGACTATGATGAAAAATGAAATGTAGCCAGACTATGATGAAAAATGAAATGTAACCAGACTATGATGAAAAATGAAATGTAGCCAGACTCCTCAGCAGTTCTCTTTTTTGCATACGTCTCTGTTCTCGTGCATTTTTTTAAATATTATTCTAAGTGATGAATTTTGTTCTTTCGTCAAAATGTCACTTTGACGTTTACGTGTTTTTTTTTTTTTTTTTGATTGGAGGTTTAACGACCACCGTGAGCAACTCAATAGGCTATAAGCAGTCGCCCGTCCCTAATTTAGGGTCACTGGTTCCAGGGAAGGGAGAGAGCCAGTGCCGTAAGACAAGCACAACATCCATGCCTCACCGGGATTCGAACCCGGACCCCGTTCGGACGAATGATCAGAGGCCATCGCTTAGACCACTGCGCCACCGGAGCGGCTTATGTGTTTTTACTGGGTGACAGTATGACACAGTTTCTCAGATCTTGCGTCACAAATAGAGAAAAATTACCGACAGAAGAAAAAGGAACTTTGAACACAAATTCCTTTCACAATAGCACATATATTGCAGCAAATATTAAAGTGAACTTTGAGCAGAGTATAAAATGCTACTTCTACAAGAAATGTACGTGAACAGAAAAGAAAAGAAGGGGGAGATAACATTTTAATGAAGATAAAATCTTCTGTTATTTTAAATGTCGTTGTACCCTCAAATGAACTATTCGTACTGAGACAAAGAATTGTCATCTTTTATTATCCAAGAACTTCTAAGAATAAGAAAACCAGTATAATTAAGTCACCAACTCAGAACGTATATCTGAGTTAAATCCTTTCATGAAATAGGAAGGTAGGACCGTGGAATAAAATTGAAAGTTATTAATACCTGTCGGAATGCGTTTCCTGAGACAGACAGGAATAAATTAGTAAAACTCAAATCAAAATCAAATTAACATCATTTCTTAAAAACAAAAAGCAGGGTAAAATTTCATCACTAGATCCAACGTTTCTCGCTATGGATCAATGTCATGAAAAGCCCAGAAAGATAGGCAGAAATCACACAATACGCATACCTCAAATCGGAACAAAAAACTCGGACTAGAGCAATCGGGGAGGACAGCAACATTAAACACACAGATCAGTGGGAAAGGTGTGCCTTTCACCACAAATATAAGGACATTCATATGGACGGACATGTTGCTATACGAACTGGTAATAACAAAAAAATATGTAATTCAATGCAAACACAATCAGGTTTTTCGTCTCCGACTTTTATATTCATTATGCATTAGCTTAATAATTTATTAGTGAGCTTTAATTTAAATATTTAGCTTATATTCATTAAACTTCTGTTTAATGATGGAAATATGAAAATCAAAATATGCCCAAGCAGAAAATGACTCCTGCTAAGAGCGCAAGCCGTTTTCAGCCTTTAGCTCACGGTATTTTGCGTCCTTTTGAATGCTTAAAAATTCAAGGTTACGGGCTTCTAACTCACTGTATCAGTAGTTTGAGGTTCGAATATTGGTATAAAACAGTTTACCCTTCTAACGTTGGCTACTCCGCTCTTCCTTTAAGCTAGTAGCTTTAAATTGCGAACGAACATCTCTCTATAGCTTCAGATACTCAAAGAGGGTCGACAAACTCCAAAAAAATAGATTAAAGAAAATCACGGATACTTTGATAAAATGCTAACATAGCAATACTCGTACGTAGTGGATGAATTATTTAAACGAAAACGACCGTTTTCAAATTGACTACTCAAAATAGTAAGTTTATGTACGAATTTGGAAGTAAAAGATGCAATTTCCGAGCAACATTGGATGTTTATGATAGTAACTTTATGTACGAATTTGAAAGTAAAAGATAAAATGCTAACATAGCAATAAACATCCAATGTTGCTCGGAAATTCCATAAACATCCAATGTTTGGAAGTAAAAGATGGAATTTCCGAGCAACATTGGATGTTTATGATAGTAACTTTAGGTACGAATTTGGAAGTAAAAGATGGAATTTCCGAGCAACATTGGATGTTTATGATAGTAACTTTATGTACGAATTTGAAAGTGAAAAAGATGGAATTTCCGAGCAACATTGGATGTTTATGATAGTAACTTTATGTACGAATTTGGAAGTAAAAGATGGAATTTCCGAGCAACATTGGATGTTTATGATAGTAACTTTATGTACGAATTTGGAAGTAAAAGATGGAATTTCCGAGCAACATTGGATGTTTATGATAGTAACTTTAGGTACGAATTTGGAAGTAAAAGATGGAATTTCCGAGCAACATTGGATGTTTATGATAGTAAGTTTATGTACGAATTTGGAAGTGAAAAGATGGAATTTCCGTGCAACATTGGATGTTTATGATAGTAACTTTAGGAACGAATTTGGAAGTAAAAGATAAAATGCTAACATAGCAATAAACATTCAATGTTGCTCGGAAATTCCATAAACATCCAATGTTTGGAAGTAAAAGATGGAATTTCCGAGCAACATTGGATGTTTATGATAGTAACTTTATGTACGAATTTGGAAGTAAAAGATGGAATTTCCGAGCAACATTGGATGTTTATGATAGTAACTTTAGGTACGAATTTGGAAGTAAAAGATGGAATTTCCGAGCAACATTGGATGTTTATGAAAGTAACTTTATGTACGAATTTGGAAGTGAAAGATGGAATTTCCGAGCAACATTGGATGTTTATGATAGTAACTTTATGTACGAATTTGGAAGTAAAAGATGGAATTTTCGAGCAACATTGGATGTTTATGATAGTAACTTTATGTACGAATTTGGAAGTAAAAGATGGAATTTCCGAGCAACATTGGATGTTTATGATAGTAACTTTATGTACGAATTTGGATGTAAAAGATGGAATTTCCGAGTAACATTGGATGTTTATGATAGTAACTTTATGTACGAATTTGGATGTAAAAGATGGAATTTCCGAGTAACATTGGATGTTTATGATAGTAACTTTATGTACGAATTTGGAAGTAAAAGATGGAATTTTCGAGCAACATTGGATGTTTATGATAGTAACTTTATGTACGAATTTGGAAGTAAAAGATGGAATTTCCGAGCAACATTGCATGTTTATGATAGTAACTTTATGTACGAATTTGGATGTAAAAGATGGAATTTCCGAGTAACATTGGATGTTTATGATAGTAACTTTATGTACGAATTTGGATGTAAAAGATGGAATTTCCGAGTAACATTGGATGTTTATGATAGTAACTTTATGTACGAATTTGCAAAAAAGATGAAATCTCCGTGCCACATCGCAGGATATTATAATCTGAAAAATCCAATTATTTCAGGGAGAATGCTCAGATCAGGGTGCTGCCGGCATTAACGCTGGCACCTGAAAGACTTCAAACTATCAGCAGAAGAAAAAAACAATCAAAAGTATTGTAACATACAAGACACAGGGATATGAAAATCATAGTCACCAACCTCCGAATCGGAGATGGTACTTGACTGATTGATTGAAACCGGTATTAGTCCGGTTAGCATCTAATACTAGAAATACTATTTGCACAATCGGTAGAAACATTCGGAGTTTTTGTAAATTCCTTTTAGGGGTTTAACGACCCTCATAAGCAACTTTATAAGACCGTCTTTAATTTGGGGCCGCTCGTTTCAATGAGAAGAGGGAGTGAAATACGTTGGACAATCACACCAGCCATTCCTTATCTGGAACTCTAGCCCGGTCCATTTCGGATGAATGATCAGAAGCCCGACTTTTTCCTCAGCCAGTTAAATAACTAATCCAAGGTTCAAGAACAGAATGTAAAGCTTATTCATGCAGAATGATCTTTTCATTCCGATTTAAAATACATGGTGTCCATTAATGAAGTATACAACTTCAGTATGCTATTGAAAAAGAACTACAATAAATAGAAACTTACTTTTAATGTCAAAACACATGGTAACTGTGAAAGGTTTTTTTTTTTTTTTTAATATCAGTAGGTCTCCACGTGTGCTTCGTTGGTTGCTCGTAGGATGTCTAAACGATATCCAAGTTCCACCCACGTACGCAGCAGAATGTCAGGTTTAACAAAGAGGAAGGTTGCAGGAATGCGTTCTTTGGGCTCAGTGATCAGATGTAACCTTTTTCTTGTAAACAATGTCCTTAACAAAGCCCCAAAGAAACAAATCATGGGGTAATATCTGTGAAACGGGGTGGCCACGCCGTATGACCCCTGCGTCCAATCCAACTCCCTGAAAAATGGTGGTCAAAAGATCAGGGCACATCCAAAGTCCAGTGCGGAAGCGCTCCATCTTGCTGGAAAATGATGTCTTGAATATCTTGGAGTTGTGAAATTGCGAATTATTGTAACATGTCCAGGTACATTATGCCAGTAACGGTTGCTTCAGCGAAGAAGAAGAGCCCTATCACTCTGTCTTCGTTAGGCCAGCCCAGCCATTAACCTTCGGGCTATCTCTCTCGTGTGCTACGATCACATGGGGATTTTTCGTGCCCCAGATTTGGAAGTTATGTTTATTCACCCTCCCAGAAACATGGAATGTCGTCTCATAGCTGAAACAGATCCCTGAAAGGAGTGTGGGGTCTTCGTCAATGCGCTTAAACATGTCTACCGCAAATGCTTTTCGACGTGGTTGATCCTTTGGTCGAAGTTTTCGCACTAACTGCACTTTATATGTACATGGGCGTAGACGTTTATGCAGAATCTTGTGAACTGTTGCTCGTGGCATTTAGAGTTCACTACTGGCGACGCGGATGGAGTTCTTCGGGCTCCTTAGATAAACCTTACGCACGTCTTCCACCTTTTCGATTGAAATGGAAGGTCTCTCAGTGCTTTTGCCTTTCACTTCCTGTTACTTTGAATTTATTTATCTATTGTTCGATACTCCTTTGTGTCGGCAGCTGTATGTTGTACTCCGTTCTGAACTTACCTGAACTGTTGTCAAAACACACACACTGCTTTCTCTACTGGGAAAGCCATGTCTGTTGTAATCCGTGTTTGACGAGATTTTTCATTACATGAGATACCTGGAGCCATCTATTATCTGACTTGACAAATTTTAACACTTGCCATGTCTTTAGGCGTTTAAAGTAAGATTTTTTTCTATCATATATTTAATAGCATACTGAAGTTGTACACTTCATTTATAAATACCCTGTACATTTCGAATTATTCCAAGGATTATTTTTTCTGTTCTCGAGATCCATTAAATGTAAAATATTGACGAAACCTTCCGCCTCTTACACGTGTATGACTTTTAGTTATATATTTTTTTAATCTCTTATTGCGCAATAACCTGATAAAATTTATTTTCTCTCTTATATTCACAGGTAAATTCCTTATCCAAAGTTTTGCCAGCCGTTACAAAGGGACAGTTTCATCCCGATTCCCAGTTTCAGGTACGTACAAGCAATAATTTTGTTTACTAATTTTTTCTACGATTATATACAATGAAGTGCAATTGAATTAGAGACAGCAGAAGTTATGCAAATGCTTGGCTACTACTCCCGCGTTATCATGCTTGCCCTGCCGAAACTGTGGTTAAATACAGTCATCGCAGCTCACGACTTCCTCAATAGTCATCGGATGCGTACGTGACACCCGGGATTTGAATGCTTTTAACAGAGGGCAGATTTAAAATACCGGCTGGAAGAATCACACCTTTTCGGAAGCCAAGTTTTTTCCCGTGCTGTAATGCCCAGAGTGTTTCGGAAATACTAAAATTCTGGTAAAAAAAATTTGTTTTCAAACAACTCTGTTAAAGATTTTGACAGAAATTTCGTGTCCCGAAACATTGGTGTAAGCCGTTTAGGCAGAATTGTTTTAACTAATAGGGGCGAGACAATATCACAAATCCCTACCGATCTTAACAGTGGCTCAAGTCGCCATGTCAGTGTAGGATAGGGCAAACAAAGTGCTCTTAAACGTCTAGAATTCGGGTTCCGCCGGCCCACAAACGTCCCACTGTTAACGGCACGAGACAGCGCTGACGCCTTTGCCGGGACAAAAGCATACCGACACTGGATCACAGAAGACTGGAAGCAGATAGCCTGAAGTGATGAATCCCAAATTTAAACTGCATCGAGTCGATTGAAGAGTCGTATCTGGCGTCATCCTCATTAAACCATGGACCCTTTATGTCAAACTGGAACAGCACAGGCTGGTGGTGGCTCAGTGATGATCTGGGGTGTCTTTAGTTTGAATGCTTTGGGACCTTTGGTACGTGTACAGTTGACTTTCAGTGCCCCCAGATATGTGGACATCCTAGCCGACCATTTACACCAATTCATATTCAGCATACATTTCAGTAGCAATGGGGTATTCCAGAGAGATAATTGCCATTACCACAGGTCCCACCAGTCTACTGTATGGTTACAAGAGCAATGCAGTTAATTTGAAACGCTTTAGTTAACACCTAAGAGAGAATCCCGGATTTAAACCCCATCGAACATTTTGGAGATACTGTCGAACAGGTTGTTCGGCCACGTGTACCATCGTCTACGAACCTGAGCGAATTACGGACAGCTTTGGAGGAGAAATGGCTGGCGATACCTACAGAACATTTTCGTAAGTTCCTGGAGTTCATGCCATGTCAAACGGCCTCCGTCATTGAGACAAGAGATATCCCAATGCATTATTAGACAGGTATCTCTTATTCAATCGCACTTCAGTGGTATAGTATTCCAATATACTGTACATATACTTCCCATTGGCGATTGTCCAGCACACCTGGGAGGTCACCCAGCTGCCGTTCGAACACTCCAACCATTGAACCATGAATATCCACATAAACGTAATCTCTAAGTAATCATAATGCTGGTTATAAGGCTCTATGTGAGCGATGAGTCCTTGAGCAGATGTTGGAAGAAACTCATAATGGAAATGATAAATCTCTGCACTTACAAGAAGTGCAGTGAATTGTACCTGCAATGTAAATATTACATTGGAATGGGAATCACTCTCATCCAAGGGAAGAAAATAAGTATCACAAAACATGTGCATTCTTTAACCAGGTAGCATGACTTCTGTGCAGTAGGGAAAATGTATGTTGGGTGGTCAGTTCTAATATAGAGATGAAATTTACAGGTCGAGATAAGACATTAAAGTTAGAATAAGACTTCTGGAGATGATCAGGGTCCCTTTACCGTAAATTTAGAGCCTACGCTAAAGTGTGAGAATGTTGATTGCGTTTGCATGAGATGAAGATTTCAGCATGTTAAATTGTGTACATTTTTGTAATAATTTTTCAGCTGCACGGCTTTTGATTGCAGAAATCCTGCTCGTATCAAGTTTGGGAACGTCATATTCCACAAATGAGTGAAATTTTCAATTGCTAATCAGCTTTCTTTTATTTATTTATTGGCATTTATTCATTTTTTTGTACTTCTTTTAGCTTTTCTTGAATGCAGTTTGATGGAAATCAGAACATAAATGTGGTAGACATTTAAATTGTTATATGGAGAGCAACTAATATCAGGTTAGTCATGAAAGAAATACGGGATTACGCCATATAATACAAATTTTGAAGATGACAATCCGATTTTTGGCGTAAATGGGACAAGGATGGTAAGTCCCGCTCCAGGACGATGAAAATTTTCAAGTTTTCGGATATTATCTGACTTACCATCCTTGTCACATTTACGCCAAAAATCGGATTGTCATCTTCAAAATTTGCATCAGGTTAGTTTTACCAGCCCAGGAAAGTAGTACGATAATATGAATAACTGAATTCCTATTATCGTTTATGAATGTAGCTAATTTTTCATTAGCTCTAATCGGTTGGGATGTCAGTTAAGCTAACAAGGTCTAGACGTAGATCATACACCGATGTGCAAAAATTAAGGACGAAGAGGAGAAATTAGCATAACAGCGGAACGAGCAGAAAGAACGGACCGAAAGACCACTCAGGAGATAGACTGGAGTCCGGTACGCATGACGTAAGGGGGGGGGGTGTCAGAAAGGTATAAAGCACACGGGCGGTGTACGCTCAGCAATTCGGTGAAAGATATTGCACGGTGTACATCGGTTTGAACGACTGCTGCCACCGTGTGATATGGCCAACAGGAAATCCAGTAGACGACATCTGGATGACTTTACCCGAAGTCGCGTCATTGGGAAGTTGGAAGAAGGTCGAAGTGTGACTAGTGTGGCCGAGGAGTTCGGGATCGCTCACAGCATCGTTTCACGAGTTTGGAGAGCATTTCAAACGAAAGGAACAGCTGTCCGAGAGTTTAGCAGTGGTCGTCCACGAGCAACCACGGCGGCAGACGACCGGTATATTGTCCTACAGGCGAGAAGAGACAGACGGAAGACAGCGGGAGAGATCGCAAGGCACATGCAACAGGCAACTGGACGTCTTTTATCGCGTTTTACCGTGACCAGGAGGCTGCACAAAGGTGGTCTATTTGCACGACGACCAGTACGATGTGGGCCATTAACGCCTGCTCATCGGAGACGGCGGTTTCTGTGGTGCCAAGAACACACGAACTGGATAGATCAGCAATAGGGTCGAGTTCTCTTTACGGATGAGAGCCGATTTAGTCTGACGAGCGATTCTGGACGTATACACATCTGCAGACAGCAGGGAACACGCAATCACACCTCCAACATCATCGAAAGGTACCGGTTTGGAGGTGGCGGGGTTCTCGTTTAGGGCGGGATCATGCTTGGTAGCCGTACTAACGTCCACATCTTCCAAGGATGTTCAGTCACTGGTGTCCGCTATTGTACCGAGCTTCTTTTGCCTCACGTGCGTCTGTTTAGAGGTGCTGTGGGTCCTGAGTTCCTCTTCATGGACGACAACGCTACACCTCATCGTACAGTGGCTGTCGCAGAGCTGTTGGAGAGTGAAAATATTCAACGCATGAAATGGCCCGCAAGGTCCCCGGATCTAAATCCCATCGAATACGTGTGGGACCTTCTCGGGGGATTAGACGCTTGGCAGCACGTCCCAGCAGCCAGCAACGATTCCGCAGCTGCGATTGGCGCTACAAGAGGAATGGGCCGCAATGCCTCAACAGCTCATTGACAACCTCGTCCTTAGCATGGGCAGACGTTGTAAATTCTGCAACGCAGTCAGGGCTGATCATATCTCCTACTAAAGACTGGATTTTACTTGGCAGCCGCTTGTCACATGGACGTTTCTGCCTTCTGTCCAGTTGTGCTCGAAGCTATCTTTTCAATAAACTGCCTTTGTATCCTTTGGATTCCTTGTTTGGACGGTTTTGCTCTCTTGTCCCATGATCTTACATCTTGGGGATCTTATGGTATGATTTGAGTTGATGTGGAGCACTTCTGCACGACGTTACATTCGAAAAACCGACTCGTCCTTAATTTTTGCACGCCAGTGTATTTAAAAAAAAACGCACGAAAAAATTTCATTTGCAGCATTATAAAATATTGGGCGATTTGTTATGAATGCATATTAGGCTGCAAAATTTACCTGTAAGTAGTTAACAACATATAAAATACAATGACGGAAAAAAATCCCAACACCACGAAAAAATAGTTGTAGAGGAATGAAATGGCGGCAATACATTTGTATAGGTAACATAGTTAATCGATTAAGGTTTCAAGATCACAGCTTAATGTAAGCGCGAGAAGAGCCATTTTAAAAATGAAATGCTGGTACATTAATAACCGGTGTAACCGCCAGAATGTTGAATGCAAGCATGCAAACGTTCATGCATTGTGTCGTACAGGTGCTGGATGTCAGTTTGTGGGATGGAGTTCCATGCCTGTTGCACTTGGTCGGTCAATACAGGGACGGTTAATGCTGGTTGGGGGTGACGCTGGAGTTGTCGTCCAATGATGTACCATCCGTGCTCGATTGGAGAAAGATCTGGTGATCTAGCAGGGCACGGCGACATGTCGACACTCTGTAGAGCATGTTGGGTTACAACAGCGGTATGCGGTAGAACGTTATCCTATTGGAAAACACCCCCACAATGCTGTTCATGAATGGCAGCACAACAGGTTGAATCACCAGACCGACGTACAACTGTGCCGTCAGGGTGCGTGGGATAACCACGAGAATGTTCCTGCTGTCATAGGAAATTGCTCCCCAGACCATAACTCCAGATGTAGGTCCAGTGTGTATCGGCCGCAGACAGATTGGTTGCAGGCGCACACCTGGCATCCTTCTAACCAACACACGGCAATCACTGGCACCCAGGCAGAACCGGCTTTCATCAGAAAACACAACAGATCTCCACTCCGTCCTCCAATGAGCTCTAGCTTGACACCACTGACGTCGCAAACGGCAGTGGTTTGGAGTAAGTGGAATGCACGCTACAGGGCGTCTGGCTCAGAGCTATCCTTCAAGTAACCGATTTGTAACAGTTCGTTGTGTCACTGTGGTGGCAACTGCAGCTCGAATTGCTGCCGTAGACGCGGTACGATGCGCCATGGCCATACGCCGTACACGGCGGTCTTCCCTCTCAGTAGTGCCACGTGGCCTGCCGGAACCCGGTCTTCTTGAGGCAGTACCTTCCCTTGACCACCGCTGCCAACAATCATGCACAGTGGCTACATTCCTGCCAAGTCGTTCTGCAATATTGTGGAAAGAAAATCCATCTTCTCGTAGCCCTATTACACGACCTCGTTCAAACTCCGTGAGCTGTTGATAATGGATTCTTCGTCTTCTTAAAGGCATTCTTGACTAACATCAACACCCTACTTCGAATCTCAAGGATAACTAACGCTCACGAACGTTACAGCGCGTATTTACAGCAAACCTGCTTTGCATGTTTCGAGGGGCGCTACTAGCGCCACACGTATACGCCGAGCGTGAAATTTGCATAGACGTCATCTTACAGATGTACTCTCACCGCGTACCAACTGTCGTTTATCTAACACAACCTCTTCTTGGTGTTGGGATTTTTTTTTTTCCGTCAGTGTAGATATAGCTAAATTCCGCGAATTTCACAAAACTCTCTTTTCGGGAGTTTAACAATTGCCATGAGCAAATTAGGAATGTAAGCAGCCGCCCGTCATGAATTTAAGGCCATTTGTTCCGAGGAAGGGGAAGAGCCAGTTTCATCAAAAAAAAAAAAAAAAAAAAAAAAACCACACCATCCATGCCTCATCCAGGACTCCATTTTGGCTCATCTTGGACGAAGGATCACAAGCCAGAGTTTCAGACCACTTGGGTAGCTGGACAACTTCTCACAAAATGCACAGTGACCAAAACGGTGGGTGAGTAGTCAGGGGCCCGGGTCTCTGACTAATTGCCCCACTTGAGCCAGCTATCGAATCCCGTGTAAGGCAGTGGTGGCGTTTCTGTTTCATTTCTCCGGGTCCCTCTCTTCCCTGAATTTAACCACCTCGAATCATAAATGGGGAACACTTTTGTTTTTCACGGTAGTAGCTAAACCTCGAAACAAATGTATATGCCATCATCATCATCATTAATCTGTTGGATGATCTGCTCTAGTCTGTTTCACAACTATCTGTCCTGAAATTTTTTTCTTTCGTATCAGTCCGTCAGCGTGTCGGGCGACTATCCAGAAACATGGCGCCTCTGACAGTCCAGCCACTGGGCGGAACTCTCTCTCTCTCTCTCTCTCTCTCTCTCTCTCTCTCTCTCTCTCTCTCTCTGGTGCTGAGGTCGAAAATAAACTCCCAAAAATGCGTCAAAATGAAAAGGGTGTGTGGGGGTGTGTGGTGTTTTAGTTTAAAAATTCTCGCTAAACACTTTAAACGTAATGGTCCGAGAACTCCAATCCTAAAATAATTTAAACGACGAATTTTCTTGTAGATAACCCCTTTAAGTTTTTACTTTAAGTTTTTAAGTTTTTACTTCCTGCAGAGGGAGTATCTTGTAGATACTCGAATTTTCTTGTAGATAACCCCTTTAAGTTTTTACTTTAAGTTTTTAAGTTTTTACTTCCTGCAGAGGGAGTATCTTGTAGATACTCCCTCTGCAGGAAGTAAAAATTTTTGCACATGGTGGCAGATCACTACTAAATACGACGTAAAATGTAGATTAACTTAGCAGATCACTTATTAAATACTTCATAAAATGTAGATTAAGTTAGTGGTAATAAACTAAATTTAGCAAGTATGTATTAGTGCAGGTTATTAAGAATGTATTACGAACTTGTAGCAAGGAGAATATTATTGTAACAATCAAATAGCCGGTGAGCCTAACGCTAGTTTACATCTCACACCTATCACAGAATATACTCAGTGATTATTGATTTAATCTGTTTCTGCACAACACACCTGCCATCAGTGCTGCCACATCAGGAGAAACTTTTGGAAGTTCAGACGTGACGTTAAATACAGAAAGTGTAATCGAAAGAAAAAGTTTACTTAAGAGATAGCAACAAAAACAGAAAGTTGAATAGGTACAAAGGCCGTTCCATAAAAACTGAGAGTAATTTTTTTTTACAGTTGACAACAGTGCGAAGATGAAAAATAATCACGCAGACGACTAACTGAAAATAAAGAAGTATCTATGGCAACAGTTATTAGCCGTGGCAGACAATTCTGGTTTTGTTATTGCGTAGTTGTTTAAGGTATGTCTGCATTTCGCCATACAGCTACGGATGTGAGTGATTCAGAGCTAAGAAGTGAAATGCGTTGTGCGATAAAAAGTTTGCTATTGTTTGGGTAAAACGGTTCCCGAAACAGTTGATTTAATGACAAAAGCTTACAAAGGTAAATGTTTGGATGAGTCAAGGATTTTTAGGTGGCACCATGATTTAAAAAAAAGGCGTTTGTCGGCGGAACTCGCTCCTAGGCCTGGTCGACCTGTAAGTGTTGTTACGCAGCGTGTTGTTAACACTGTTTGGGCAATCCTGCAGGAAGATCGGAGAATGACGTGTGAAGAAATAACTGCGGCAACTAATATCTCAAAAACGTCGGCATTCCGCATTCTACGCGACAAATTACTGCTGCATCGTTTGTGTTCCAGATGGGAACCTCGTCATCTCTGACGGGAGAACAATTGTTAGCCAGAATTCAGGTGTGTCATGTGTGTGGAAACAAATGATTGCAAAGGGACCAAACTTTCTAAACACAGCAATAACTGCAGATAAACATGGGTCCATGTTTCATCGGCAGTTATTGCTCGTTCATTGCTCACACGAAGTAAATTGCTATTTCATTATACATATATTTTTCATTGCTCTCACGAAGGTCGCAACAAGTGTCTGTAAACACATAGGCTCGCCTCCTCCGAAGAAAGTCCACCAAACCAAATCAGCTGGGAAGGTGATGATGCTAATTTTCTTTGATCATCAAGGTGTAGTCTACCATCATGCTGTCCCTCCACAAATTACTGTCAATGCTGAGTATTACATTTCAGTCTTGAAGCGTCTGCGACGGCACCTCATCACCTCGATATAATCGATATGTGCACATATCGATTAAAGCAACGGAAACTGGTAGGCAAGTGGACCCTACACCAAGACAACGCCCGCCCATATGTGGTTGCTTGTGTTCATCAATTTCTTACGAAATGCGGTATTGAAATCGTGCCACAGCTTGCCTACAATCCTGACATCGCCCCGTGCGATTTCTGGTTGTTTCCAACAACGAAGGAGAAATTCCGTGACGCAACATTCAACACAGATGCTCACGTTATTTAAGCTGTACAGGGGTCGCTAAAGCAGCTACCACAAAAGGCCGTCACATGCTTTGAAAAGTGGACTGAACGATGGGACCGTTGCATATCACCCGAGGGAAGACACTTTGAGAAAGAATAACATATATTTTGCTCTACCTTCATTTTGTGGGATTTTACTCTCAGTTTTTATGGAACGGCTGTTGTATATACGACGCAAGGAATTCCATCTACTGGGTTACAGTATTGTAGTCCATACAGTTATGGCTGAATTCCACATATTTGCATATTTCCTGCTCACGTTTCAGCATACAGTGACTACGCAACTCATTCATCATCACTTTCTCAGGTAAATGATTTGATGCAGATTTCGTTATTGCAGAACACTTACGATTAATTTTTTAAATTCTGAAATTTCTGTTTTCATCATCATGCATTGTCTTATTTCAGAACTTAACTCCCTGTGTTGTTTCTCTATACGTCCTTTTTTACAGATAGATCTGTTGACCTTCCGTGAAATGGCGGCGCCACTCTCTTTAACAGCTTGTCAGTTTCTTTCTTTTACAAGAACTCTACTTACAACAGTAAGTATCATTCTCTTTTCTTTCAACCATTTCAGAGAATCAAATTTAGAAATTGATCATTTTCATTCCATATGTACTGTATGCCATTGCTTTTTCTAATGGATATTTTCAACCATATTTACAGTCCACAATATATGAATCAGAATTTAAATAGCAGAATGCATCAAATTCTTCTTGAATGCAGTGATGAACCAACCATTCGTGAACTATTCGTTCACAACGAATGACTCTTCGCCGTCAATGGTTCGCTCTTACCGCTACGAATGACCAATCAATTCAACATTACTGCGACATACTCTGAAGTCGCAGCCCGTTGAACGTTCTTCCACCCACAAGAGTTCGGAAACGAATTCCAAATGCGAAAAGTAATGCCAAGAATGAATTAGTGTCAACCGTTATGTGGGTGAGCAATCAGCAAGGAAATACTGGTGAAACTTAAGAATGGGAGCGATACATGAATGCCATTCATTTGAATGGTGTGCTCGAATCGTTCGCAAAGAGCTGTCTCGTGGCGAATCATTCATCGAGAAAAGTTAAGGTGGAGAGCTCTTGCGCTTTCAGGTAGTTTGCCTATTTCCACTGTGGCGCTGAAAGCGCTTTTTCCGTAAACACGAGTTCCGTGCAAGGAATTAACTCAGTGAGTGTAGAGACAACCTGAAATTCTTTTTTACGCTTTCCAACCGTAGGTTGAAGATGCGTATACGCTCCAGCTTTTTCCGTCCGTCTGTCCGCCTGTCTGTCCGTCCGTCTGCCTGTCGGCACGATAACTCGCGTAAAAATAGTTCGATTTCGTTGAAATTTTAGTGTGGTAGGGGACGACCTGGAGACGAGCCCTATTGAATATGGACCAAATGGGGTCAAAGGTCAGTACACAGGATCAGGATCCATTCCATTGACCTTATGCGTCATAACTTGCGTAAATATGGTTCGATGTCGATGAAATTTTCATATGTGGTAGGGGACCACCTGGGAAGGAACCCTGTTCAAAATGGGTGAAGTGGAGTTAAAGGTCAGGACATAAGAGCGGGATGCATTCCATTGCTCTTATGCGTCATAACTTGCGTAAATATGGTTCGATTTCGATGAAATTGTAGTATGTCCTAGGGGACCACTGGGGACGAACCCTACTGAAAATGGACGAAATGGGGTCAAAGGTCAGTACATAAGATCCGGATCCATTCCATCGCCCTTATCCCATACTATTAAAGGAGCACTTCTTGTATGTGTGAACATTTTATTTTGAAAACGACTCTAAAATGTTTATGAAAGTCGTTAACCTACCGTTTTCTGGTACTAGAAATCGATTTAGCTTGATCTCGACTTTAGGAAAATTCGTTTAGTGTTTAAATAACCACCCCAGATTTTAACGTTTTTAGTGTCATGGCGTCGTCCCATTGATGTTACCCATGCTTAGAAATTTTATGACGTCACAATCTCGCGTTTGAGAATGTTGGCGCGCGGTCACATCATCTGTCTCATTACGTCACGCGTTGTGTGTGGATCCTATAAAAGTTTTATGACGTCACACTCTTGCGAGCAGATGGTCGCGATTCCCATCTGTCTCATTACGTCATGCGTTGTGTGCGTATGTCCGTCTGCACGATAACTCGCGTAAAAATCGTTCGATTTCAATGAAATTTTAATTTGTGTTAGGGGAACACCTGGGAAGAAACCCTAATAAAAGTGAACGAAATGGGGTCAAAGATCAGGACATAGGAGCGGGATCCAGTGCACTGCTTTTATGCGTCATAACTAACGTAAAAAAGGTTCGATTTCGATGAAATTTTAGTATGTGGTAGGAGACTACCTGGGAACTAACCCTTTTGAAAATGTGCGAAATGGGGTCAATGGTCAGGACATAGGAGCGGAATCACTTCCATCGCTATTATGCGTCATAACTTACGTAAAAATTCTTCGATCTGGATGAAAAGTTAGTATGTTATAGGGGCCTGCCTGAGGACAAATCCTATTGAAAATGAGCGAAATGGGGTCAAAAGTTCGGACACAGGAGCGGATCTGTTCCATAGCCCTTATGCATCATAACTTACGTAAAAATGCTTCGATTGCGACAAACCTTTATCATGTTATTTCGGAGGTATACTGAACCAGTTCTGTTTAATATCATCGAAATGAGGTCAAAGGTCACGATGCACGAGTAACATTTATTCCACAGCCTTTATCCTCATAACTTGAGTAATGATTTCTGGTATGTTGGAAAACGTATTATAATTAATTAATGCATTGCATGATTTTACTAGCTTATTTTTTTATTGGAGATTTAACAACTACCGTGAGCAACTCAATGTGCAATGAGCAGTCGCCACCACCTAATTTAGGACCACTGGTTCCAGGGAAGGGAGAGAGCCAGTGCCGTAAGACAAACACAACATCGATGCTTCACAGGATTCGAACCCGGACCCAGCTCGGACGAATGGCCATAAGCCAGCTCTTAGACCACTGCGCCACCGGAGATCGAATGCCTAGTCGTTCCAAAGTCTTTTTTGTGTGGATGCTAAATGGTGAATGAATTCCCAACAAGCAATGATTTTTGCCATCACTACTTGAATGCAATAGTTCCAAACCTGATATGTGAAAGGCACTTTAAGATTTCCTTACCATCATGAGAATAATAAATGTCTTTATCTTCCCTGATATGTGATGAAGAATAACAATTTTGCCCATATGTTTTGAATTAGCATGGATATCAAGGCAATCGTAAATATTTTAAGTTCACCGCCGAGAATATAATTTACATCTAAAAAAAGCAGAATATTTGAAAATTTTGGGTGTAATAAATGTGGAACGAAAAAAATCCCTTACATTGTATCTCATGCATTACGAGAGCGCTCCAAAAGTTCATAAGTTCATAAAACCTACTTGTAGTGAATACCAGTAAGCAGTAATTTCAGCACGTCTTTTGAAAAAACAACAACAACAAAGTCGACATCGAATTTTCGGTTGTAATGAGCTCATCTTTAGAATCTTTTCCGACACAAACAAAATATTTATTTTAAAGCCGTTATTCGATTGTTCTTAATATTTTTAAAGGGGTCAATGGAACCCTTTAAAAATATTAAGAACAATCGAATTTCTACAATCTGTTATACATTCAAAAATAGAAACAGCTACTTTCTTCCAATACCGGCTGATAATTGTTTTATAAAAATTAACAAATTGCGCTCAAAACATTTCCCATACATCAAACAAATATCAGGGACAAAGGGATTTTCAAATCAAGCAGTTAGAAAAAGAGATATACTGTGAAGGAAAAAATTGTATAGTTTTACGCCACCAAGCGGAATAACTTTTAATAATGGAAAAGTAGAAAATAAGGGAAAGGTACAGGGATTGTCCAAAATAATGAAAACACCTAGCTGAAAACAGTGACTTTGGTATGTGCTGCTTTTTGAGTAAAAGAACACGTGGCTACAATTTTTTTGTAAAAAGGTGTTGCTTATAGTCTCAAGGGTCTGTGTGATTGCATTGTAAATCGGTGTTTGCATAATTTCGTTCCAAGTGAAGGTACAATGAGTGACCTGTCGGAGTTCCAAAGAGGGCAGATTGTAGGAGCCTGTCTGGTTGATGCGTCGGTAACCACAGTGGCACAAGTATTGGGGGTATCGAGAGGTACCGTGTCGAAGGTCATGAAATCATACAATGTTCACGGTACAACATCATCTGCGAGACACAACTGTGGAAGAAAAACCGAACTCACTGCGAGAGACAATAGGACATTAAAGAGGATTGTGACAGCAAGGAGGAAGACCGCGGCGATGAATGTGACTGCTGAGCTTAATGCACATCTCCAAAACCCAGTATCGACCCATACCCTGCGAAGGGAATTGCATAAGCACAGTATTTACGGCAGAGCTGCGATTGCAGAACCCCTGGTGTCACAGGTGAATATGAAAGGAATACTACAGTGGTGCCAGGAACATAAAACGTTGGCTGCGGATCAATGGAAACATGCCTTGTTTTCCGATGAATCAACTTTCTCACTATTCCCCACCACAGGACGGGTTTACGTGTGGAGAACCCCAGCAGAAGCCTACAACCCAGACTATCTCCTACCTGCAGTGAAGCATGGGGGCGGTTCCGTAATGGTTTGGGCCATGATCTCGTGGTTTGCAGCAGATCCCATTATCACCTTACACGGACGGATCACTAGCGGTGACAATGTCACTCTTTTGGCCGACCATGTGCATTCAATGGCGCAGACATTGTTTCCGTCAGCGAATTGCACCTTTCAAGATGATAATGCCCCGATTCACAGAAGTCTAACTGTTCAATCATGGTTTGAGGAACATGAGGATGAAGTTGCACACGTTCCTTGGCCTGCACAATCACCCGACTTAAACATCATTGACCCCCTGTGGTCTGTGTTGGAAAACAGAGTGCGATCCCGGTATCCTTACCCCGGCGTCTATCAAGGAATTGGAGCAGTTTCTGCAGGAAGAATGGTACAACATACCACTGACAACCATCTAGGACTTGTTTGCGTCCATTCCAAGGAGGATTCAAAGAATGGTACAACATACCACTGACTACCATCCAGGACTTGTATGCGTCCATTCCAAGCAGGATTCAAAGAATGGTACAACATGCCACTGGCAAACATCCAGGACTTGTATGCGTCCATTCCAAGGAGGATTCAAAGAATGGTACAACATACCACTGACCACCATCCAGGACTTGTATGCGTCCATTCCAAGGAGGATTCAAAGAATGGTACAAAATACCACTGACAACCATCCAGGACTTGTATGCGTCCATTCCAAGGAGGATTCAAAGAATGGTACAACATACCACTGACCACCATCCAGGACTTGTATGCGTCCATTCCAAAGAGGATTGAAAGAATGGTACAACATACCACTGACCACCATCCAGGACTTGTATGCGTCCATTCCAAAGAGGATTCAAAGAATGGTACAACATACCACTGACAACCATCCAGGACTTGTATGCATCCATTCCAAGGAAGATTCAAAGAATGGTACAACATACCACTGACCACCATCCAGGACTTGTATGCGTCCATTCCAAGGAGGATTCAAAGAATGGAACAACATACCACTGACAACCATCCAGGACTTGTATGCGTCCATTCCAAGGAAGATTCAAAGAATGGTACAACATACCACTGACCACCATCCAGGACTTGTATGCGTCCATTCCAAGGAAGATTCAAGCAGTTTTAAATGCCAAGGGTGCTCCCGCACCATATTAGGTGCGTAACACCTATTGTTTCATGGTTTTTTCCATTATTTTGGACAGCCCTTGTATTCTTCAAAGAAAAATCTATTCTAAACAAAGAGGATTTTTCAATACGTCTCCTGGAAGCAGATATAGCGAAAGAAAATGTCTTGACATTTACGCACTTTAGGGGAAAACTTTGCACTACTATTTAAAGATGATAATGTTTTCCATCTCTATTGTTATGAATAACATACAGTAAAAAAATAAATTTTCCAACAGGATTTTAAGAAGCGAAGACACAGCTCAAATAGAAATACGCGCTAACACCACCTAGTGCCAGAACTAGAACTACAAAATCCCACGAGTACAGGCCAGGTATTCCACAAGGTGAACGGAATCCGGTGTTGAAAGAATTTTTTAAGTCGGACTTTTAGAAGAGATAGCGAGAAGAAAAACATTAAATATGTATTAAAGAGGTCTTTTTTAGTCGGATTTTCACGCCCAGATACTGCTAAAAATATGCTGTATAAATACAAGAGTGAACTTACGCCACCTGGTGGCAAACTTGTACGCTAAGAATAGTTGGAAATTATAAGCAAAACATTTCGCACAAGAAACGTACTCCGACTAAGAAAGATTTATTATTCAAATCGGACTGAAGAGGAAGAAGTATTGAGAAAAATAAGATATACACCTATACACCTACTCCCCATGGGGGGGGGGGTGGCATTATTTTGAGCAGAGAAAATTTCGGGAAAGTTATTCGTAGTGAATGGTATCAGATCACTAAACAATTTTTTTAACTGAGTTTTGAAAAGCGCCGATATTACGGCAAATATATCAGAAACAAAAATATACATACACTTACGCCCCTGGTGGTGTACCAGATCTTCACCAAAAATTTATAATTACATGAAAAGCATTTCCCACCAGAAAATCTATCCAATGCAGAAAGAATTTTCCAAATCGATCATCCAGGAGCAGAGATTTCAGAGTGATCGCAACTTACCTTTAAGCCCCCTAAGAAAAAATATGCATTACTTGAAAAGAAACTTTACGCGAAATAGCCTTCATTTTTGAAGTCGGATATTTAAATGTAATGGTATGGGATAAAATGTATTTTGAATTTGATAGCACCTTCATTTACACTCTCTAGCGGCGAGGTTGTGCATACGGAAAAACCTGGAAAGTAAGGATCGCCGTTCTCACATTTCGGGCTTTCCAACGTAAAAGGATTTTTTTTTTCAAACCGGCATAATACACTGCTTGGCAGAGAAAATGCCACAGCATGAAGGAATAATAGAAAACAGACCAAACTGCGCGCAAAAGTATAGCCAAGTAGGTCCTGAACAAATGATTTAATTGTCACATACAGACTAGGCGCCAGTGGCCGAATATACAGGAGGGCCAATAAGGAGTGTGGCCCCGATTTTGGGCGATACAGCGTTGAATTCGATGTGGCATCTGGGCAATGAGAGTCCAAATAAAGTCCTGGTGTATCGTGGACCATGTGGTGTTGATCCGAGTACACAGTTCATCTTCATTTGGGTGGAAGGGTACTCAACCGACGTTCAATCGTGTCCCACAGATGCTCGATGGGCGAGAGGTCGGGGGATCCTGTTGGCCACGGAAACATTCGCACACCGTGCAAAGCATTCAGGATGAACCGAGCAGTATGCGGCGGGGCGTTATCCTGTTGAAAAACGTCGTCTGGGATGTCCTGCAAATACGGCAGTGCCACGGGCTGCAGCGCTTCTTCAATATAGCGGCGTGCCGTCAGTGTGCCCCCAATGTGTAACAGCGGTGAGCTTCTGTTGGCGCTGATAGCATCCCACACCGTGATTCCACGTTTCCGGGCAGTGTGGTGATCCACAATGGTGGAAGAATCAGCCCATCTGCCACGTCGCCTCCAGACACTCACACGGAGATCATCCGTGGTGAGACAGAACCGCGATTAGTCGCTAAACACCACAATGTCCCTTTCGGCAACCCACGCAACTCTGGAGCAACACCATGCCAAGGGGTGACGACGCTGGCTCGCTGCTAAGGGAAACCTTCTCAACGGACGGCTGGACAGCGTAATAGACGAAGCCAATCGGCGTGACACTATCCGCGTCTATATCGGAGCATCCAAGTCTCCCTGTATACTCCGCAAAATGTCCCCCATTGTGGCCTGTGGGTCCGCAACGGCATGACGTCATATGCGACAACCGGTGCGCTCGAACGTCCGTCTCCGTGCTCCGGTCCCCTTACATCGTTGCACAGATCCTTCCTGGGACCACTGTCACCAAATGCGACAGACGGTTGCGGCATCACGTTGCGTTTCTTCCGCAATGCGACTCAAGGACCATCCGGTGGTACGGAGGCCTACGATGACGTCTCTCGTTAACTCATCCGTTTGACGAAATCGCGTACGATGACGTCTTGACGGCATTGGTACCCCTTGTTCGTTTTCCACACGGTTACAGCAGAACCACTCTCTTCTCGCGGCCGTGACGACGTCTCGACTGATGTCCTCGCGGGCTGGTTGTCCGCTTATATCCCCGCGCGCCGTGCGTGCAATTGACCTGAAAATACAATCATTTGCATAACATTTACGTGTGCACCTACCCTGCAATTTGCATGGCACTGCGTTCACGTCTTCATGATGTAGCATTTTCTCTATCAGGCAGTGTAGTTCAGAGGTATGGTATTCACAGATGGATGGACAGACTGAAGGATGGACAAAGAAATACTATAAACATTGACTTCTTTAATATAAGTCGTGCTAAAAACGGTGCGTGCGTGTATCATCATTATGTTCATCCGTCTGTGGGCAGCAGTTACCGATCTAACTTGGAAAATTATTTTGCAGTCGACAGCCTGAACTGCAAAAAAAAAGATCCACACGTTTTGTTTTATCAGATGCATAGCCTTGCAGGAGGGGACGCAAACACATATTCTTCAAAATATATAATTTGCTTTATGCAACTGCTTCTAAAATCAAACCGATTTAAAAAATATTTTTTACATTCCGATACCTTTTAACCCGTAACCCATTTTTGGAAGAGTTTCCATTTGAAATAATACCTGGTGTCGCTGCTAGGAGGGCATAAATGTATATACTGTATTTTCCCCAAAACTCTACTTCTAAGAATCAGATTTTAAAACTTTTCTTTTCTGTTACAAAGAGGTCAATACTAAGAATATTTTACACGAGTTTTACAACAGTTTGTGACAAAATGCTTTGCTATTGGGGAGCGTAAGGCCATATTTCTGCTTTTAACATGTTAATCATCCAATCTGCGCTGCTAAATATCTAACTGAAAAATTGCTTTCCTGTCAGATAGCAATCATTGCAGGAAACATTTGTGTGTACTGTTTTTCCTCAAAATAATGTTTAGTTTTCTCGCAAGGGGGCGTTGATACAAATTTCTGAATTAGTGTCATCTCCATTTCTGAAAGTGCGATTTATGAAATTAGGTTTGCTATTGAAACCTTTTATTCTCCGCATATTTGCCAATTTTTGTACCACACAGTTTCGCCAATAGGGAGCGTAAACGTTCGTTTCTATTTGTACAATACTTGGAATCGTATCGCTATTTCTAAGAACCCAATTTGAAAAATCCCCTTTTCTTCGGATATCTTCAATTATGAGAAATGCTTTGTACATAATTTCATACATGCCACACCGGGATTCAAACTCGGACCCATCTCGGACGGATTGTCCTAAACCAGCGCTTCGACCACTCTGCTACCGGTCGGCTCAGTGGCCTAATTCTTTGAGAATGTTTTACCGTTGTGTAGAAATCCCAAGTTTATTACATACAGTATATCAGCAATATTATCAATCCATAGCTGGATGAAGATCTCCCCAAATTTCTTCCACAACTGTCTGTCTTGAGTCATTCTCCTCCATATCACTCCGACATGCTTCCAAATTGCATCCACCATCTCCCATATGGTCTTCGTCTGGGTCTTTTTCTGTTCCTTAGAATTTAATCAAGTATTTCAGTTGTCCAACGGTGGTCAGTTCTTCTAGAATATATCGAGCTCATTGCCATTTCAGAGACTTTACTTTGAACATGATGTCATCATCTCCAGTTATGTTCCTGATCACTGAATTTCCTTTCCTATCCCGCCTGACCATGCTCGTTTATAGTTAAAATCCGTGTCTCTGCTCCATACGTAAGAACTGGAAGGACACATTTATTAAACACCTTTCTTTTAAGACTTAATGGAAATTGCTTTTAAAAACTGCGGTGTTCCTTCGAAATGCTCTCCAACCAAGTTTCATTCGCCTATGAATTTCTTCCTCTGTAGGGCCCTTGTTCGATATCTGTTGTCCAAGATATCAAACAAGAGCTTCATAGGGAAGCCCATAACCTGATTCATCGCCAATTCTTTAGTTCGTGAAAAATCGTTGTACATTAATTTTGTTTTCTGTATGTTCATTTTAAGTTCACTTCTTTACCCTTGTCAGCACGTTTCTGAACCATACTCCTCAGCTCTAAGGGAATACTTGCAAGAATTACTATGTCATCAGCTAAAGGAAGGTGGATACAGAAATCTCCTTTAATTTCCATCTCTTTGTCTTCCCAGTTCAGTGAAAACATTCAGCAATGTAAAATTGAAGAGCTTGAAAGCTATCGTGTCCCTTTGTACACTGAAAAGCAATTGAATTAGAGATATCTGGCGTTATGCAAATGAGGCGCTGTGGGCGGCCCTGTAAACGGAAAACGACATGACGTATGCAGCGATCCGACAATGTAAGGAGTGATGCGACGGCAATCAGTAAGAGTCGGACTCAGTACGGGCAAGACGAAGGATCTAAGCGCATTTGATCTTGGGCAAATTGTCGTGGCTCGACAAATGGGTCACTCCATCTCGGAAGTCATGCAGGCACTGGTATTTTCACGAGCCACTGTGTCACGGGTGCGCCGTGAGTACATCGAATCCTGTAAAACCATCCCTACGAGGGTCAACTGCCGTGGACAACAGCGTGTGGATGAGCGGGGTCATCATCTGCTAGCTCGCATTGTAACAGTGGGTAGATGAGCCACAGTGCAAAAAAATCACTCGGCCATTTAACGTTGGTGCTCAAAAACGTGTAAGAAGCCACACCATCCAGAACCATCTCCTCGCTATGGAGTACAGATGCCACCGTCCCACGAGGGTACCGCTGCTGACCGCACATCACAGGGTGCAAAGATTATCATGGGCGCGGTGAACATCGCCACTGGACCCTAGACATGTGGGAAAATGTTGCCTGGACTGATACGTCGAGATTCACGTTGGTACATTCGGATGGCAGGATAAGAGTACGGCGCAAACCACATGAAACGATGGATCCTTCTTGCCAGCAGGGTACTCTTCAAGCTGGTGGGGGTGCCATTCTCGTCTGGGGACTTTTTACGTGAATTGAAATGGGACCCCTGGTACGTGTGCCATCGTTCCTCACAGGTCAACGTTACTGGGATATCCTGGACGACCATTTTCTCCCGTTTGTGAGTCTTCAACATCCCACTGGGGACCTCATCCTGCAACAAGACAATGCAGCGCCCGAATTGCATCCGAATGGTTGGATGAACACTCCACCGACGTGACCTCGCTTCCTTGGCCAGCTAGGTGTTCCTTCGAAATGCTCTCCAACCAAGTTTCATTCACCTCGCTTCCTTGGCCAGCTAGGTCACCTGACCTTAATCCCATCGAACACTTCTGTGATGCCATCGAGAGAGATGACCCCCTCCATCAAATCTTCGTGAACTGTGGGAGTTTGTTCAGGGGTCGTGGATCCGTACGGTTTCCCATTGCTTCCGGTGTCTGTCGAGTCCATGCCGAGACGAATCGCCGCCGTCATCAGGGCGAAAGGTGGTGCTACACGTTACTAGACAGGTATCTGTAATTCAATTGCCTTTCACTGTATATTGTAACATTGTTTCACTCCCTTTCCAGTTTTTATAAATGTTGTGTCTCGAGCAGTCGAACCTTTCCACTTGCATTCTCATAAATGTTATTAATTTCATAGATGTGGCATGTAGTGAAGATTTTATAAACAACTGATAAGACGCTGAGGGGTCTGTAGTTTCTGAGATCCTCAATGAAAAGGACAGACAAAAAAACTTTTCTCCAATACACTGAGGTGCCAAAACAAAAAGTGGGAAGGGCGCTACCATTTTCATTACATGCCACCACACCCATGCGGTAAATGCTATCATCCGCAAACGACGAATTAGATATCTCCGCCAGCTCAAACAGTAGAATTCGTAGTTCAGATTGCAGTTTATCAGGATTTAAGCGATTCGAACGTGGTATAACAGTCGGCGCCAGGGACATGGGTCACACCATCTCGGGAATTACCACGAAATTTGGATTTACGCGATCGAAAATTTCAACGGTGTATCTGGAATGCACAAACTCAGAGGGGAAATCCAGAATGCGGGAACGCTCTGGCCGTAGAAAATCCCTGGACGATCGTGGACAGCGGCGTCTGGCACGCATTATAACATCTGCCCGTTGTACAACATTGCCGCATATCACAGCGAAAATTCAATGCTGGAGCCATTAGTACACTGGCGTGCAAACGTTAAGGACGAGACGGTTTTTCGAATGTAACGTCGTACAGAAGGGATCCACATCGACTCAAATCATACCATAAGATCCCCAAGATGTAAGAATATAGGACAAGTGAGCAAAACTGTCCAAACAAGGAATCCAAAGGATACAAAGGAACTTTATTGAAAAGGTAGCTTCGAGCACAACTGGACAGAAGACAGAAACGTCGACGTGACAGGCGCCTGCCAAGAAAAATCCAGTCTTTAGTAGGGGATATGATCACCCCTGACTGCGTTGCTGGAATTACAACGTCTGCCCATGCTCAGGACGTAGTTGTCAAGGAGCTGTTGAGGCATCGCGGCCCATTCCTCTTGTAGCGCCAATCGCAGCTGCGAAATCGTTGCTGGCGGCGGGTGATGTGCTGCCAAGCGTCTCTCGAGAAGGTCCCACATGTGTTCGATTGGATTTAGGTCCGGGGACCTTGCGGGCCAATCCATGCGTTGAATATCTGCACTCTCCAACAGCTCTGCGACAGCCACTGTACCATGAGGTGTAGCGTTGTCGTCCATGAAGAGGAACTCAGGACCCACAGCACCTCTAAACAGACGCACGTGAGGCAGGAGAACCTCGGTACAATAGCGGACACCAGTGCCTGAACCTCCTCGGAAAATGTGGAGGTCAGATATACCAAGCATGATACCGCCTAAAAGGAGAACTCCGCTACCTCCAAACTGGTCCCTTTCGATGATGTTGGAGGTGTGATTGCGTGTTCCCTGCTCTCCCCAGATGTGTATACATCCCGAATCGCTCATCAGACTAAATCGGCTCTCATCCGTAAAGAGAACTCGACCCCATTGCTGATGTGTCCAGTTCTTGTATTCCTGGCACCACAGAAACCGCCGTCTCCGATGAGCAGGAGTTAATGGTACACACCGTACTGGTCGTCGTGCAAATACACCAACTTTGTGCAGCCTCCTGGGCACGGTAAAACGCGATAACAGACGTCCAGTTGCCTGTTGCATGTGCCTTGCAATTTCTCCCGCTGTCTGCCGTTTCTCTCTTCTCGCCTGTAGGACAATATACCGGTCGTCCGCCGCCGTGGTTGCTCGTGGACGACCACTGCTAAACTCTCGGACAGCAGTTCCTCTCGTTTGAAATGATCTCCAAGCTCGTGAAAAGATGCTGTGAGCGATCCCGAACTCCTCGGCCACACTAGTCACACTTCGACCTTCTTCCAACTTTCCAATGACGCGACGTCGGGTAAAGTCCTCCAGATGTCGTCTACTGGATTGCCTGTTGGCCATATCACACGGTGGCAGCAACTCGAAGTACACCGCCCATGTGCTTTATACTCTTCCGACACACACCCCCCTACGTCGTGTGCGTATATGCGCATGCCCTACCGTACTGGGCCCTCGTCTATCTCTTGAGTGGTCTTTCAGTCCGTTCTGCCCGCTCGTTCCGCTGTTATGCTAACTTCTCCTCTTCGCCCTTAATTTTTGCACACCAGTGTAACATCAGTGCAAATTTCCCTGTGATCTATGGGGTTCCGTAGCCGACGGACCACCGCGGTGCCATCGCTGACTCCACGACACAAAAGTGCGCACCCTCGCCTGGGCTCGGGAATACCGGCATTAGACGCGAGATGGCTGGAAACGTGTAGTCTGGTCTGACGAAACAGTGCACCAACTGTTTTGGGAAGATGGCCGACTCCAGGTGTGGCAACAACCCCACGAGGCAATGGATCTCGCATGCCTAAAAGGTAGAGAGCAGGATGTCGATGGCTCTGCTATGGTGTGGGGTGTTTCTAGTTGGCACGCATTAGGACCCCCTAACACGTCTGCAGACCCCTCTGACATGTAAAGGTTAGGTAACCATTCTCAGGGATCATTTGCACCTGTTCATGTCATGCAACCACTCCGATGGGTACGACCTCTTTCAATACGACAATGCTCCAGCGCACACATCCATATTCGCCGTATTATGGGTGGAGGAATGAATATTCCACGGAATTTTGCATCTTGACTTGACACCCTCGTTTTATCGACTGCTTTGGGGTTACTACTCAACGTGCCATCAATGCCAGGAATCCTTACGGAACTGTGGGATGCTGTTCAGGAAGCATGGTGTGCACTCTATCAACAGTACTACAGAGAGCTTGTGGAGTCCATGCCCCGTCGTGTTGCAGTCGTTATCCGATCGCGAGGAGGACCAACGCGGTATTAGAGAGGTATTAAAGAGGATCAACGCGGTATTAGAAAGATATCCCAGTTTTATCAGCACTTCCATGAAGATAATGGTACAGAAACATAAAACTGTAAAGGAACACACGATCGGTTTTAGCTTAGGGAAGCTAAAATTAAGCCGGCATTTCTAAGGGCCGCGGATTTTAATCGTTGGTTTTTATTGTCATTTAATCTTTAATGCGCATTATCTTTGAAGAAAAAAGAAGTCAATAAAATCATTAAAAAGGTAAACAATCAAAGTACGCCTTTACAATTTTCCTTCTCACATTACTTTTTTTAATGATGGCATTAAGTGAAGTTATATGAAAACAATTTTCGTTTCGCACTTATTTCCGCTTTGCAGTGAAGTTTGGAATCTATCCGCCATCTTTCCAAATAAAACGGAAGTAACAAATGAGAAATGTTTAATTAATAAAAACAGAGCGGAATTTTAAATTTTCCTAAGTTGAAATAGAGCCACTTAGATTTGTTAACTTAACCGATTTCCACACGTTTGACTACAGGCTACAGTATATCATTTCATACATTCAATAACTTACAGAAATTTTATTTTTAAATTTTTTGTTTCCTGTCATTAAGAAAAAATTATATTACTCAAATCTGATTGAAAAATGATATTTTAATCATTAGGATCCCTCTACAGTTTTTAGTCAAAAATACTATTAGATGAGGACAACAAAATCTTTGCCTAGGACTTCCGAAGTGCACAGCAGGGGTTCAGAACATATTTTTTTTATCTGTGATTTATTGGTCATAAGAAAAACATTCCCACTACATGAAGTACAATAATACAAATTTTCATGAGCATGGCGAGCGCTTTCACCAAGATATTTCAGTAATGCACAAGGGAAATCGGAGTCTTTATGTCAGCAGACTACTGCTGGACTGTTTCCAGGGATGTTCTAGACCAGTGTTTCTTAAAGTGTGTTCCGTGGAACCCCAGGGTTCCGCGACGGTTCTGCAGGGGTTTCGCAAGCAATTTGTAAAATATCGCCGAAATTTTCAAGAAAACCTTAACAAAACCAATTCCCAGTGACCAATAAAAAATGGAAAAAAGTTCAAGAAAATGATGCACGTTCTGGAAGGTGTGATCAAGACAAAACTGTCAAATTTGAGGAACGAAGAAAGTACGATAAGAGCTATATTGGTTTGGCGTTTATGAAAGCTGAAAATAATTAACAGTGTGTCGTATGCAACAAAGTTTTTCATAATAGCTCAACGGCACCTGCTGAACTGCGACACTATATTTGGAGATTGCTACAGATCAAGAACTCAAAGATAAGAATGTTGATTTTTTTGTACGCAAGCTTAATGAACTTTTAAAAGTGAAAATACTATTTTTTCATGCTGCACATGCAGTGAATTGAAAAGCAACTGAGGCTTCCTTTTTAGTAAGCTATCAAAAAGCACGAACAGGTGAACTTCATACAATAGCCGAAAATCTTATCAAGCCATGTGTTATTGACATGGTTAAGTGCATGCTTGGTGAAAATTCGGCCAAAGAAATGGTGAAAATTCCGCTATGAAGCGATACAGTGTCTCGCTGAGTGAAGGGAATAGCAAGCAGTATAAAAGAAAAACTTATTATTCGCATCAAGTCCTGCAATTTTACTTTGCAAATAGATGAGTCTACAGACGTGTCAGGTCTCGTGATATTGTTCGCCTTTGTAAAATACCCGTACGAAGAAGCATCTCTGGCAGAAGATGTTTTATGCAAGCCGTTAGCAGCACATGCAACTGCACAGAGATCTTCAATAGCTTAAATTCCTTCTTTGAAGAAAATGAAATTCCGTGGGAAAATTGCATTGATATTTGTACACATGGTGCTATAGCGGGGGAAACATCTGGTGTTGTCGCACGCATCAAAATGATTGCAAAGAACTGTACCAGTAGTCACTGTATACTTTGTAGGCAAGCTCTTGGACGAAAATTTTGCCTCTCTATCTAAAAAGCTCCCTGGGTGAAGTAGTTTAAATGATAAACTTCATTACAGCTCGTCCTCTGAAAAACAGATGGTTTAAAATCTTGGGCGATGATATGGGAAGTGTGCACTCGTCCTTGCTTCTATGTACAGAAGTAAGATAGTTATTTCGAGGTAAAATATTGGAACACTTTTTTGAACTTTGGGCTGAAGTGCATGCTTTCTTCACTGAACACCACTCTTATTTTAAAGACTGATTAAATGATAAAGAGTAGTTATTTCGAGTGGCTTACCTATCTGATATTTTCTCAAAACTGAATTAACTCAATCTTGCACTTCAAGGAAAGAAAATCGATGTATTCACCACCAACGACAAAATTGTGGCATTTAAAAAAAAGCTTCAATTTTGGACCAGATGTGTCTGCAGCCACGAATGTGATTGCTTTTCAACCGCGAGAAATTTTCTGTCAGAGCTAGACTCAGATATAGAAAACAAACAATGTGGTGAAATCATCCAGCATCTGGAAGCTCGCCATGATTCAATGAGGCGCTATTTTCCTGATGAGCAGCACGAAAAATTAAAAAAGTCAATTATGGATTAAAACTCCATTTGTTATTAATGAAAAACCTCTATGCTTTTCATCTGATGGATATCTAAAATGTATTGAAATGACGTCGGATTCCTCAATGATATTCATTTATAAAACACCGCCAGTGGCAGAATTTTGTTGCAGTTCGAAAGGAAGATATTCATTATTATCGCAAAAATCTGTGTCAAGTAATCTTACTGTTTGCGATAACCTATCTTTGTAAAAATGGCTTTTCTGTGTATGCCTCAACAGAAACTAAGCACCGGAAAAGCTGGATGCAGAGCCCGATATGAGATTACAACTTTCTTCGATAATACCGAATTTTAAAGAATTATGTGGTAATAAAAAGCAAAGCCATTCATTACATTAATATTTTTCATTAATGAATACTTGCATCATTGCCATAATAAATTTTATTCGTTCTACATTACCTTTTTGTAAGTATTATCTTTTCATTGACTAATTGCCTATTTTTTCGTTTGATTTTTATTTCAAATCAGTGATCAATAGTAGACGTATAGGTGCATTAATTTTTAATGGTATTCATAGAGGGGTTCCATTGCTAGACATTGTAGGAAAAAGGGTTCCATAGGATAAAAAGTTTGAGAAACACTGTTCTAGACGGTTGCCTAAAAACGGAAAGCAAAGCAAAAGAGCTTAAATTTGCAACAGCCTAGCCTCGGCCTGAAACGCAGAAATACACTTATTGTCATAAAAATTCGCGCACCAAGAAGGAGACGTCGGATTGAAATCAGATTTTAGTAGTGAGATGATACATATCAAGGACAGAAGTGATTACAATATCACAGCAGCAAGACGATTTCCCGCGGACATACGGTACACATTCCGGTCAGCGTTAGTACCGGGTCGGACTGCTCGTGCTCGGACACATGAGGTGATACGGTCCCACACTTCTTGAGACTGACGTTCTAAATCCCGAACGCTGGGACATTGAGAAAGCTGGCGTCCCATCTGGTCCCACAGGTGCTCTATGGGCGAAAGATCAGGCGATCCGGCAAGCCACGGAAGCGTCGAAGCATGACGTAGACAGTCCTGGGAAACCCGAGCCGTATGAGAACGAGCGTTATCTTGTTAGAAAATGGCTCCGGGCCGCACCGCCAGAAAAGGCAACACATGGGGCCGCAGGATCTCCTGTACGTAGCGTTGGGCTGTCAACGTCCCTCGGATCACTGTGAGAGAAGTCCGGCTGTCATGTCATACGCAATAGCTCCCCAGGCCATCACGCCTGTAGTTCGGGACATGTGCCGCTGTACAGTGAGGTTGGTATTGTAGCGCTCACCTGCGATCCTCCACACTTTAACACGGTGGTCGTCCGTTCCCATACAGAAGCGGGATTTCTTACTGAACACTATACGTCGTCAGTCCGTAGCATTCCACGTTGCTTGCTGCTAACACCACTGCGGTCGACGCCCACGATGGTCAGGTATTAACGGCAGAAAAACGTAAGGGCCGTCGAGAGTGCAGATTCGCCTCTGCTAGGCGTCTGGAAATTGTTCTGGTGGACACAGGAGTCCCTTGTACAGTCGCCACATGTCTCTGGATATTGGACAAGGGCGTTGTTGCATCTGTGCGTGTCGCTCTTAAGATCCCAAGGTCCTCTCTCTGGGGATGTGTCTGGGTGCCTTCTCATGTCCATTGATCACAACACGATCGCACCGTACTGTCCGACCGGCCCAAATGGCTGCCGATTCGGCGCGCCGGCCACCCTGCTTCTCTCATCTCGACGATACGACCCCGTTCAAACTCCGTCAGTTGCCGAACGCACATCTATGGCGGCTTCTCGGCATGTCTATCGGTCAGGGATCTCATCTGACTCTTAGCGTGCACTTCGGCACGAATGTGGATTACCCTGCGAGGCGCTAATAAACCCCCAGGTTTGCGATCTCAGCGCCGGTCTTGGCTTCTCGGGCATGCGGAATCGCACGAAACTTTAAACACTTGTACGTCTGCCCTCCCCGTATCTATCCGCCATGTTTCGCGTTAATCGCACGGTTTTTTCTTGGTGCGGGGATTTTTATGACAATGCGTGTAATTATTTGTGCTGTATAAATTTTATTGCAAAATAAATGCAAAAGAGCTCTTAATGAAAACTTTAATTTAATCTGAAATTTTACTGAATATCTTATTTCCTAATTTTTTAAATATCTGTAAACACATATGTTTGATTTTATTATGTAAAAGCTCTACTTCAAAAACTTGAGAAAAGTAAATTTTACATGGTCATGTAAAATCTTCTTACATACGAAAATAGAAAAGTTCATAAATAAAGCAGGATACCAATTTTTTTGTCAAATTTGTTGAACAGTATAATCAGATCCGATTGCTTATAGCACAAAAAAGAACTTACGTTTGTTCATAAAATTTGTATCACTTGAAAAATCTCTCATTGCTCAGATCTACATACACGGGGCAGTGTACTGTATTAGAAGCCGTTTAGGCGGCAAGTATACTTAAACGTTACTTTCTCAGCAGCGTGGGTCTGGTACGATTCGTCCAACGACGATTGGTCCAATGTCAATTCGTCCAATGCCGATTCGTCCAATGGACAATTGGTCCAAGGGTACGATTCGTCCAATGGTACGATTGGTCCAATGCCGATTCGTCCAATGGACAATTGGTCCAATGCCGATTCGTCCAAAGGGACGATTCGTCCAATGGTACGATTGGTCCAATGCCGATTCATCCAAAGGACGATTGGTCCAATCTCTGTCTGAAGTGCTACTCGTGCTATAAAAGTCTCATCTGTTCTGATTCTATCTCCGATGTTATACGAAAGTACCGGTAGTCCAAAGAATGTAAAATAATGTTACATTCCATACGTAATATTGTGGTTACAGATTTCCTTTTTTTTTTTTTTTCCTCTTTTTTTTTTTTTTGGAATCGCGTTTTTTGTTATACTGCCCTTGCTGCCGTATGAAGTTACTGATGTACTGGCCGTTCAATCAACTTCAACGTTTCTCTTTTGCATGAAATAATAAAAAATACTAGTTTTCCGTTTCTGTTTGTAGAATGCAGTGGGGTTCCGCCAACTGCTCAATGGAAACAATTGGTCGGGGTTTGGACAGAGGCCTTTTCAACAGTTTTTATTCCAGCGATGCCATATACATAACGTTTACATATCAAATCAAGTTAATAATATTGCGCTTTTACTTAAACACGAAATATTAATTCATACGCCATAGGCCTAGGCCTTTCTAACAGTTTATATTCTACCGATGTCATATTCATAACATTTACATCTTAAATCAAGTTAATAATATTGCGCTTACACTTAAGCTCGAAATATTAATTCATAGGCCTTCGGCTTAGGTGCCTTGCAAAGACCTCAGAAATGATACGATGAGTGCATTTTATAAAGTTTTATAAAATGTTTACAAATACTAAATATCTAGGTTGTAACTTAAAATCTTCTAAAAAAGCCCGCGACCTAGGTGTTTGTTAGATAGCTGAGAAATGATACGATGAGTGCCTTTTATTAGGTTTTATAAAATGTTTACAAATACCAAATATCTAGGTTGTAACTTAAAATCTTCTAGAAAGGTCCGCGGTCTAGGTGCCTTGTAAAGACCTGGGAAATGATTCGATGAGTGCCTTTTATTAGGTTTTATAGAATGTTTACAAATACCAAATATCTAGGTTGTAATTCAAAATCTCCTAAAAAGGCCCGCGGCCTAGGTGCTTTGCAAACAGCTGAGAAATGCTCCATTGAGTGCCTTTTAACAGGTTTATGTAAAATGTTTATAATTACAAAATATACGGAAATTATCTTTCAAAAGGATATAAAGAGGAGAATAATTTAAATTATTATTACTTTCTGGAAAATAAAAAAGTTTATCGTTGGTAAGATGATACCATTGGACGAATCGGCGTTGGACCAATCGTTCCATTGGACGAATCGGCATTGGATCAATCGTACCATTGGGCGAATCGGCGTTGGACCAATCGTTCCATTGGAGGAATCGGCATTGGATCAATCGTACCATTGGGCGAATCGGCATTGGACGAATCGGCATTGGATGAATCGGATATTGGATAAATCGGCATTGGACCAATCGTCCCTTTGGACGAATCGGCATTGGACCAATCGTCGTTGGACGAATCATCCGGGACCGCAGCAGCGTATATGCAAAATACATGGTCGCGTTCGTCACTACGTGAACTAGTCAACTATTTAAGACTGCTGTTTGACAGCAATCTTCAGTAGTGTTGATCACAATGGCAACAACAAAGGATCTTTTGGAGTTCGGTAAAAGGCTCATTGCGGGTGCCCGTCAGGGTAAAGCGATCATTTTGCAAACAGCAGAACTGACTGCTTTCCTAAAAGGTGTGACGTCTCGAGTCTTTAATCAGTAAAAAAATAATCTGCATTGTTTGTCTGAGAGGTGTAACTGTGCTGTGACGACAACCTATCAGGAACGAGATCGCCGTCGTCTCAGAAGTTTTCTTCGAAGAAACAGGACTTCTTGTGTACAGCAATTCACCGAAGAGGTTGTTCCCGACTCATAACTAGACAAATTATGTGCTGATAGTTGAAGATGATCGGTACTGGCAGTCGTATGCCTATAGGGAAGCCACTGATTTTTGCAAAGAATCGGAAAGTTCGTCTACAGTGGTATCCGGAACACCGTGACTAATCACTGGAAGACTGGAAAAAAGTCACGAGGACAGACGAGTCGCAGTGTACCTTTTTCTGTACAAACGGTAGGCAGAGAGTTTGGTGGATACCCCATAATGTAATGGATCTAGCTTGCATTGTAAACAAATGGCTGAAATTCCAAATCTCGTGCGAGCAATATCAGAAATTATCACTAAAGCCGTATTTGCACGATCTATAAAACACCAAATGTAGTTACTTCAAACATAACGATGATTCAATGTAATATTTAATACATCGGAGTCTAAGTTAAAAACATCGTACTTACAACTAAAATTATAAATTAAAACCCATTAGATCTTTCGCCACTTATAAAAAGGCCAACATCAGATGAAAGGCTAAAAAATTATAAGAAACGAAGATATATATATCTGTCAATGATCAAGTCCAGGTGTTACGTAATGTCCTGAGCAGATCAGATGTGCGAAGAGACCCCACCTGCTGTCAACACCCCCATTTTCTCATTCCACCCCCAGCCCCACCCACCTCTCTCACCTCCATTGAGTACCTCCATGAAAAATCTTACGTTGCATATCTCTACTTGTCAGCAAAGGCACACACCGTTTTACAGATCTTGGCTATTAGTTGATCTCAACTTACTTCTTTACAGCGGATTAATGTCAAGAAACTGAGAATTCTGGTAGCGGCTTCTACGGACAGGAACCGTGTTTCACTGCTTAATGTGGCTTCCTATGAACGGCAATTTCCTCAACAATCTACCTACCTAAATTACAGTAACGTCCGGTTAAATCCATATAAAATAACTGCATTACAACGGGGGCACAAATTTGCCTACCCAATCACCCGGCTGAACAAATTTCAGTTATTACCTCAAACTGAAAGCAATATTAGGTCCCTTGCTTCCCCAGATAGAGACTTGACTAGGTTAAGGGTGGTTAAAGCCATCGAATCCTTTAACGAACGTAAGAATTCATCTGATGTTGAAAATCTCATTCAAGAAAAAAGTAGCTAAAACTTTTAAGAAATAATCCTATCTTTGCTATTATTGCTGCTGATAAAACGTTACAGATCATTATTTCGGACCGTTCTGCCTATAATTCAAAAAAATGAGTGAAGCCATTCACACTATTCCACATAAAGTACTTACCTCCGATCCTACGGCAGCTACAATCACAGCCATCAGTAAATTAAAGAATCATTGTAACCTTCCAACCTCTATTTCTTCAAAAATACACCCTCTATTTGGACCTCGAGTGCCAGAATTGTTCGGGAAGCTAAAGTACCACAGAGAAGGGAATACTTTACGACCATTCGTCGCTGGATATCACAACCCCACCAGACCACTGGAACAGGCATTGGCGACTTATTTAAAACCGTTAACCTCTGATTCCGCTTACTCCATCTCAAGCTCAATTCAAGCCTTACATAATATTCAGCTATTTGACAACCACGGGACTCCATTCTTCATGGCCTCTCTTGATGTTACAGCTCTGTTCCCGAACGTCCCCTTGAATACAGTACATGACAAAATCAAGAATAAACTTACCATTCAGGATTGGGTCTCTACTGCTGAAATTGAAGCTATTTTGACTGCCTTAAGACTAACCCATAAACGAAGTTACTCCAAATTCAATGATATCATTTCTCATCAGGTAGATGGAGCGCCTATGAGCTCTCCTCTATCTCCAATATTGGCAGATTCTTCTACAATCTTTAGAAGAGGACGTTCTTACACAATGCAGTATTCATCCATCCCTATACTTACGCTATGTGGATGATGTGCTCATTTTCTGGCAGTCAACAAAAGAGGATTTGGTACACTTTACAGATCTTCTACCATCTAAGATTCCTTCGATCAAATTTACTATTGAAACTGAAAGCAATTACTCCTTACCGTTTCTCGACTTTATACTACATAGGCACCCCATTTCACACCGTCTTTCGTATGCAATATACTGTAAACCTTCATCCAGCACCACCCTGACTCCTAATGGTTCCGCGCACCCATTAAATTACAAATTATCAGCTTTTTGCTTTTTGGTTGGCCGTCCATTCACACATTCCTCGAACTCAAAAGCACGTCAAGTGGAAATCTCGAGATTCTACGATCTTGCATCTAACCATGGATATCCAAAATCTACTATTACCAAAATTGTTGACAAAAACGGAAAGTGTTCCCATTATACCTTTCGCAACGAAATACCTCCGAAACTTTGTGTTGCATCAGTGTACTACGTAACTGAAATTGTGAACGTCTTAAGAAATAGTTGCCCTAAAATATTTGATTTTGGCATCCGTACAAGAAACGTTCTTTCCATAATCAAGAACGACAGAATGGACTGTAGATATGGAATTTACCACATCTCCTCTAAAATCAACAGATGAATGTACAGCTGACCCAGTGTTCATAGGCTCCACTATGAGGTCCATTAAGACCAGGATTTCGGAGCATAAATATTGTTTAAAAACTGGATCACAATCTACGGACTCGCCTGACTTTCAAGTAAGGGTTCTCAATTCCCTACCTGGGCCTACAATCATGGCTACCCCGTCAACAAAATGTCAGACTTTATTTACAGGAAGCTTATATATCCATACGTTTGGTGATACTGCTTGCAATGATGACGCTCCGTACCATATTCCTCAGCCTTGGACGCAGATTCTGTGACTTTACAATATGTTTCCACCTGACTACTTCATTATCTACCTTTATGTTGTGCATCCTTGTTCTCTTCAATGTACTGTTTTTATGATGAAATGGAAGAGGGGGTGCAATGAGAAAATTGGGGGGTGCTGACAGCAAATGCGCTCTTTTCGCACATCTGATCTGTTCAGTACATTACGTCGCACTTGGATTTGACCATTGATAGATATACACTGAAGAGCAACTGAATTAGAGATACCTGTCTAGTAACGTGTAGCACCACCTTTCGCTCTTATGACGGGGGCGATTCGTCTCGGCATGGACTCGACCAGACACCGGAAGCGTTGGGAAGCCATAAGGATCCACGACCCCTGAACAAGCTCCCACAGTTCAGGAAGATTTGATGGAGGGGGATCAGAGCCTCGAACATCTCTCTCGATGGCATCCCAGATGTGCTCGATGGGATTGAGGTCAGGTGACCTATCTGGCCAAGGAAGCGAGGTCACGTCGGTGGAGTGTTCATCCAACCATTCGGATACAATTCGGGAGCGATGGCACGGTGCATTGTCTTGTTGCAGGATGAGGTCCCCAGTGGGATGTTGAAGACTCACAAACGGGAGAAAATGGTCTTCCAGGATATCCCAGTTACGTTGACCTGTGAGGAACGATGGCACACATACCAGGGGTCCCATTTCAGTTCACGTAAACAGTCCTCAGACGAGAATGCCACTCCCACCAGCTTGAAGAGTACCCTGCTGGCAAGAAGGATACATTGCTTCATGTGGTTTGCGCCGTACTCGTATCCTGCCATCCGCATGTACCAACGTGAATCTCGACTCATCAGTCCAGGCAACGTTTTCCCACATGTCTAGGGTCCAGTGGCGATGTTCCCGCGCCCATGCTAATCTTTGCACCCTGTGATATGCGGTCACCAGCGGTACTCTCGTGGGACGATGGCTTCTGTACCCCATTGCGAAAAGTTGGTTCTGGATGGTGTGGCTGCTTACATGTTTTTGTACACCAGCGTTTAACTGCCGAGTTATTTCTTGCACTGTGGGCCGTATATCCGCTGTTAAAATGCGAGCTAGCCGACGATGATCCCGCTCATCCACACGTTGTTGTCCACGGCAGTTGGCCCTTGAAGGGATAGTTTTACCGGATTCGATGTACTCACAGTGCACCCGTGACACAGTGGCTCGTGAAAATCCCAGTGCCTGCACGACTTCCGAGATTGAGTGACCCATTCGTCGGGCCCCGACAATTTTCCCACTATCAAATGCGCTTAGATCCATCGTCTTACCCATACTGTGTCCAACTCTTACTGGTTCCCGTCGCATTACTCCTTATATTGTCGGATCGCTGATACGTTATGTCGTTTCCGTTTACAGGGCCGCCCACAGCGCCACATTTGCATAACGCCAGCTGTCTCTAATTCAATTGCTCTTCAGTGTATATCTTTGTTCCTCATATTTTTTACAGTCTTTCATCTGATGATGGCCTTATTGTAAGTGCCGAAAGATCTAATGAGTTTTAACTTGTAATTTTAATTGTAAATATGATTTTTTAACTTTGTCTCCGATGTATTAAATATTTTATTGAATCATCGGTATGTTTGATGTAATTACATTTAGTGTTTTATAGATCGTGCAAATATGCCTTTAGGGATAATTTCTGTTCTTGTAAACAAAACGTAGGATTCTGGAGGTAGTGTTATGGTGTGAGGCACGTTATGTTGGCACGGAAAGAGTCCCCTGATATTTTTGGAAGGTTGGGTGTTCTCCAGGTTTTGTTTGAACACGATTGCCGATCAAGTCTTTCCTCCAATGTTGACTATTTATCCAACAGGTGACTACTGTTTCATGGACGAAAACGCTGCTGTCCGTCCCGCAATATGTGTTCAGCAGTAGTTCAGCGAGCATGACAGCGACTTCCACCATCTTCCCTGGTCACCATAAAGCTCGGCGGAACCCCATTAAGAATATGTGGGGGTATATTAGTAAAAAAGTCCTGGGAGCAAAGTCCTCTTCCGTCAAACCTTAGCTATTTAAAGGACTCTCAAATGAATGGCTGGTATGTTGTATACGTAAATGGACTAACACCTTGCGAATCTGTGCCAAACTGCATATGTGCTGTGATTAGGACTGAAGGAGAACACTTAAAACAAGTTTCAGTACTTCTACCCGATACTAAAGGAAAGCTTCTAATTTAGTGGCGATATGAGCAAGACCTGATGCTCCTCTTCAACATGTACACTGGTGTTTAAAAATTAAGGACAAAGAGGAGAAATTAGCCTAACAGCGGAACGAGCGGGCAGAACGGAACGAAAGACCACTCAGGAGATAGACTAGGATCCGGTACGGCAGGGCATGCGCATATATGCAGCATGACGTAGGGGAGAGTGTCGGAAGGGTATAAAGCACACGGGCGGTGTACGCTCAGCAATTCGGTGAAAGCTATTGTACGGTGTACATTGGTTTGAACGACGTCGAGTTGCTGCCACCGTGTGATATGCCCAACAGGCAATCCAGTAGACGACATCTGGATGACTTTACCCGACGCCGCGTCATTGGGAAGTTGGAAGAAGGTCGAAGTGTGACTAGTATGGCCGAGGACTTCCGGATCACTCACAGCATCGTTTCACGAGCTTGGAAAGCATTTCAAACGATAGGAACAGCTGTCCGAGAGTTTAGCAGTAGTCGTCCACGAGCAACCACGGCGGCGGACGACCGGTATATTGTCCTACAGGCGAGAAGAGACAGACGGCAGACAGCGGGAGAAATCGCAAGGCACATGCAACAGACAACTGGATGTCCGTTATCGCGTTTTATCGTGACCAGGAGGCTTCACAAAGGTGGTCCATTTGCACGACGACCAGTACGGTGTGTGTCATTAACGCCTGCTCATCGGAGACGGCGGTTTCTGTGGTGCCAAGAACACAAGAACTGGACACATCAGCAATGGGTTCGAGTTCTCTTTACGGATGAGAGCAAATTTAGTCTGACGAACGATTCTCGACGTATACACATCTTAAGAGAGCAGGTAACACGCAATCACACCTCCAACATCATCAAAAGGGGCCGGTTTGGAGGTGGCGGAGTTCTTGTTTGGGGGGTATCATGCTTGGTAGCCGTACTGACCTCTACATCTTTCAAGGAAGTTCAGTCACTGGTGTCCGCTATTGTACCGAGGTTCGCCTGCCTCACGTGGATCTGTTTAGAGATGCTGTGGGTCCTGAGTTCCTCTTCATGGACGACAACGCTAAACCTCATCTTAGAGTGGCTGTCGCAGAGCTGCTGGAGAATGAAGATATTCAACGCATGGATTGGCACGCAAAGTCCCCGGACCTAAATCCAATAGAACACGTGTCGGACCTTCTCGGGAGACGCTTGGCAGTACGTCACCAGCCGCCAGCAACGATTCCGCAGCTGCGATTGGCGCTACAAGAGGAATGGGCCGCGATACCTCAACCGCTCCTTGACAACCTCGTCGTCAGCATGGACAGACGTTGTAAATCCTGTAACGCAGTCAGGGGTGATCATATCCCCTATTAAAGACTGGAGTTTTTTTGGGGGGGGGGCAGCCGCCTGTCACATCGACGTTTCTGTCTTCTGCCCAGTTGTGCTCGAAGCTACCTTTTCAATAAAGTGCCTTTGGATTCCTTTTTTGGACGGTTTTGCTCACTTGTCCCATATTCTTACATCTTGGGGATCTTATGGTATGATTTGAGTCGATGTGGAGCACTTCTGCGCGACGTTACGTTCGAAAAACCGTCTTGTCCTTAATTTCTGCACGCCAGTGTACTATGACTATCAAACTGCTGTTTTACTATTTTCATGAGACCGGAAGTTCAATTATGAAGATACATCATGTACGTAACAGAATTCTTGTTGTTAACTAACAACGTACAGACAAAAAAAAGAAAAAAATAGAGGCACCTCCACCCCCCACCCCCACCCCCCACCCCCCGCCTCCCACCTTTAACTTTGGAACCATTTGCCGCAGACAAAAAAAGTAAGGTACCGTTGGAAAGCACTGGAAGGGAACTATCACATGAAGCAAAGAAAACTGCTAATTAAGCTATTTAGCATGCTAATAGGCTCACTATCTCAGAATTTTTCCATATAAGGGGTATGTTATTTTATGCGCATTCTATTTAGCATATGGAAAAAACCCTAAATCTTAGATATCGTCCCAATCGGATGAATGATAGGGATGATATTTGCAAATAAAGTTAGAGGGGGTATCCATATATCTACATCTGGGAAACAAAGCTCAAAATGTTTCCTTCCCTGCAAGAAGAGTGATAATTCTGGAAAGCTTGCCCGAACCTCCGAGAAATTGAATGCAGAGTACAAACGAGCAAAGGCCCAGACAGTTATTTGTACGATAACCTGGGCCGTCCAGGGACGAATTCATTTACTCTTGCCGTTTCCTTTGTAACAACTTCATTTATTCATGCTAAGGACTTCAATTAATGTTAGAATAAACAGCTTGTATTTTTCTAATAATGGAAAATCCGAATTTGTGCAGGCTGAAATTTGTTTTGAATATTCTTATTTCCGATCATTACACTTCTCGAGGCACTGAGTATTCGAGTATCACTGAAACGTTGTTTCATAACAGAAAAGTGAAGCAAAACCACGGAATCCGATTTTTTGGAATTACTTTTGTAAAAAACGATGGTATATTTGTGTTATCAGTTTGTCCGTACGGCCGTCTATGGACACCATATCTTTGCAACTATTAGTCCGATTTAAAAACTTCTTTTTGCATTCAGAAGCTTGAAATGTGCGAATGATAATCCTTCATTTAGATTTCTTTTACGGTGTGCAATTTTGACGCTAGTGTGCGTAAACGCAGATGATATCGAATTCAAAACACATTTTACTACATATCATCATCATCATTGTCAACCATTATCAATCCACTGCTGGACGAAGGTCTCCCCAAGTTTCCTCCACAACGGTCTGTCTTGTGCCAGTCTCCTCCATGTCACTCCTGCATACTTTCGAATTTCATCCACCCATCTCCCATGTGGTCTTCTTCTGGGTCTTTTCCTGTCCCTTGGAATCCAATCTAAAATTTTGGCTGTCCATCGATGATCTGTCCTTCTGGCAGTATGTCCAGCCCATTGCCATTTCAGGGATTTAACTCTGATCATGATGTCTTCCACTCTTGTCATTTTTCGGATCCACGAGTTCCTCTTCTTATCTCTCCTGGTTATACCAAGCATGCACCTCTCCATGCTACTTTGAGTTGTCTGCAGCCTTTGTATGTCTCTTTTAGTTAAGGTCCACGTCTCTGCACCATACGTAAGCACTGGAAGGATGCATTGATCAAACACTTTTCTTTTAAGACATAGTGGCATATTGCTCTTGAAAATTATGCTGTTTCTTCCAAAAGCTCTCCAGGCAAGTTTTGTACGCCGATTAATTTCTTCATCAATGTGACCCTCACTTGATATCTGCTGTCCAAGATAAACGTACGTGTCTGTTATCTCCAGCTTTTCTCCATCAATCGATAAATCTTCATTTCTTGTAAAAGCATTGAACATCACTTTTGTCTTCTGAAAGTTCATTTTTAATCCCACTTCTTTACTCTTGTCAGCAAGTTCCTGGATCATACTCTGCAGCTCTGATGGGATAGTTGCAAAAATGACTACGTCATCAGCAAAACGAAGGTGGGTTAGATAATCTCCATTGATCTTTATCCCCTTGTTTTCCCAGCTCAGCGACTGAAAAACACCCTCCAATGTGGCATTAAAGAGCTTCGGAGATATGGTGTCACCTTGTCTCACTCCCTTTCCAATTTTTACGTGTGTTGTATTTTCAAACAGCCTAATCTTTGCACTTGCATTTTCATAGATGTTATTAATAATATTAATGTATGCATCTTCAATACCGCAGGTTTTCAGAGCCATTGTAACTGCTGATGGTTTCACCGAATCAAAGGCTTTTTCATAATCGATAAAAGCCATGCACAATGGAAGTTCATATTCCCTCGCTCTTTCAATTAGTTCTCTCAGCACGTGGATATGATCTATTCTGCTGTAGCCACTCCTGAATCCAGCTTGTTCTCTCGGTTGAGCCATGTCCAGTGTTACCTTCAAGCGGTGTGAAAGAACTTTAGTGAAGATTTTATAAACTACTGATAGGAGGCTGATAGGTCTGTAGTTTCGGAGATCCTCAATGTCACTTTTCTTATGTAGCAGGATCATTGTAGCGGTGTTCCAATCCTCAGGAATCTTCCCTTCATTAAGGCATCGAGTGAAAATTTGGGCGAGTACTGTTTCGATTTCTCCACTTGCTTCTTGTATGATGTCTACAGTAATTCCATCTTCTCCTGGAGCTTTTCCTCGCTTCATGTTCTTGATTGCATGTGCAACTTCTGCTGGAAGGAATGGAGGAACTCTGGTACTGGTAACTTTCATGATGTCTGGAGTGCATATATCATCCCTTTCATATAATTTGGAGTAGAAATCTTTCACTCTTGTCAAACTTTCGCCTCTATTTCTTGTTACAGAACCATCTTCTTTTCTCAGTGCCATAATCTGTTTTCTTCCCTTACTGAGATGTCCCTTTGCTATCTTTAGGCTTTGGTTGTTTTCAATTGCTTTCCTCACTAGTTCACAGTTGAATTTCCTTACGTCTTCAGTGATACTTTTTCGTACTGTCTTGCATAGCTCTATATATTCCACTTTGGAAGTCACATCTTCTTTAGTTGTCCTCATCTCTCTTCTTTTTTGCATCAACATTTTGGTTTTTCCTGATAATTTGTTCACATGCAACTTGTTCTTAGACCCAGCTAATTTTGTTGCTGTTTCCATAAGAGCTTTGGTTACTTTTCTGTTAACTTCAGAGATGTCCACTTCTTCCGATGTTAGGCCTTCTAAAGCAGAGAACCTGTTCTTCAGTTCCAACTTGAAGGTATTATGGTGTTTTTTAAGGTTGGTTATGTCAATAGATTTTGTTTGTCTTATGAGCTTGCCACGTTCAAATTTAGTGTTGAGGTGCATCTTACATCTCACCAATCTATGGTCACTACCTGTGTTGAACTTGTTTAGCACACTGCAGTCTTCTATGACGAATTTTTTGTTACACATAATAAAATCAATTTCACTTGTCGTCCCATTTGGATGTCTCCATGTCCATTTCCTGTGTGGCTTTTTCTTGAAGAAGGAGTTCAAGATGAAAAACCCTTCTGCCTCTGCAAACTCAACGAGAGTATTTCCACGCTGGTTTCTGTTGCCGTGACCGAATTTACCTACTGAAGTTTCATTCCGTTGCCGTTGCCCTATTTTTGCATTGAAATCTCCCATAATTATTTTCAAGTGCTGCTTACCTTTATTATTTAGACGACAAATTTCCTCATAAAATTCTTCAATTTCTTCTTCAGGATGACTTGTGGTGGGTGCATAAGTTTGAATAATCTGAGCCTGGTATCTTTTCGAGAGTTGGATAACAAGTCGTGCAGCTCTGTCAGAGGAACTTTCAACTTCTACAACTTTATCCTTCAGTTTCTTGTTTATTATAAATCCAACACCACTAGTTCTGCCAGTATCTGTCCCACGATAGTAGAAGAGATGTCCACTTTTCAGTTCGATGAGATCTTCTCCTTTTCTCCTTACCTCACTTAGCCCCACGATGTCCCACTTGATCCTTTGTAGTTCCTCTTCCAATTCAAGAAGCCTTGAATCAGAAGATAGGGAGCGTCCATTGTAAGTAGCCAAGGTCAGCATCAGATGGCAGCCTAGTCCGGTCCTCCGGGGATTCTTAGCACCCTCTGCCTTCATGTCGCACTGGCCGCTGCCTTGGCCAGGTACATTCCAGCTGCCGGAGACTGAGGGCCAAGATTTAAGTTGTGGAATCATTTTGGAGGGGTGTTTGGCCATAACTCACCACGCTGGCCAAGCGGGTTGGTGAGTGTGGGATAGAATTTCCTCTAATCCCGATGGTATAGTTATACCGCTATTGGCGGTCGTCAGAGCCCCTTTAGTGGGAACAGGATGCACCACGAGAAGGCGGGGTTGACATTTGTCAAGGAGATATTTGCTTCTAAATATTCGATTGAAAAAATTATTTTACCTTTCGATTCCATCTACACTGCTGGCCACCCAAAAAGCAACACCAAGAAGGACACGAGATAGAAAGGCCAGATTTACTGGACACATAACAACAGACACAAAGATGAAACGATTGAGTTTAATGCTCGTACAACTTGCGTAACACGTAGACATCAATAGTTCGTGTGGCCTCCATGGCGGGCAATAACGGCCGCTACACGCCGCGGCATCGAACTAAAGAGGCTTTGGATGTGGGCTTGAGGTATGTCGGTCCAGGTTGCTTCCATACGTTGCCACAGTTCATCAGGCGTAGCCGCGGGTGGTTCTCGCCGGGCCACTCGGTTGCCGATCAGAGACCAGACATGTTCGATGGGCGACATATCGGGAAAACAGGCTGGCCACTGCAGCAGGTACACCTGGTGGGCCATGAAGAAATGTTGGACGATGCGTGCCACGTGCGGGCGCGCATTGTTCTGTTGAAACGTGGCAGCTGGCAAGTCCTGCAGGTAAGGCTCCAAAACGTCGGAGATGAAGCGGTGGCTGTTGAGTGTACCGGCGATGCGTACCAGAGGAGTGCAGGTGTCATATCCAATTGCGCCCCAAACAATAACGCCAGGCGACGGACCGGTATGGCGATGCATAATGCAGGCGTCATACAATCTCTCGCTGCGGTCCGGTCACACGCAGATCCGACCATCGTGGTGTTGCAGGCAGAAGCGGGATTCGTCGGAGAAGACAATGTCTTGCCATTTCGTAGTCCAGGTGCGGCGTTCAACGGCCCACTGCCGCCGCACTCGCCGGTGGTGTAACGTCAATGGTAATCGGAGCATTGGGCGCCGTGCGACAAGTCCCCGCTCCTGCAGACGACGTCAAACGGTACGTGATGACACAGGCTGTTGCGCAACACACATTAATTCCTGCGCTAACGTTCGTGATATGGCGGTGCGAGCCGTCAATGCCCGCCGCACAACATGCCAGCGCTCACGGCGGTCCGTCCGTCCCTTTTGCATCCACTGAATCCATACTCGCCTCACTGTGGCTGGATGTCGTCCCACACGGGCGCCGATGTCTCCGTACGATAAACCGCTGTCGCGATAAGCCACTATTCGTCCTCTGTCGAACTCCGAAACGCACTGAAATGACTGCCGTATTCTGTGATGAGGCATCAGGAAGCTTCTCACTAACAGGTCCGGCAGCACAACACACTTCTATTACTTACACCCCGCCTTCTGTGCATCCTTCTTATAGTGTTTGTCGGTGGCGTGTTGAGCGCACATGATTTGCATATGCCCTGCAATACTAATCGTTTGCATATCCTCTCGCGGGCGACGCATGCTGCGAATTTCAGGCCAATCGGATGCTTCCTTCTTGGTGTTGCATTTTGTGTGGCCAGCAGTGTATGTCGAAAAGCATTTCAGGTATAGTCACATTTTCAAGTTACGCATAGATTTTACGCTAGGGGGCGCAAAACATATTGCATTTCCCCCGATATCCGTACTTCTAAAACTCCGATTTGGGAAATTCTTTCTTCAGTGGATACAGCTCCTGATGAGAAATCTTTTGCAGATATTTCTAATTTTTGGTAAAGAACGGTTTGGCCACCACGGGGCGAAAGTACTAACTTCTGCTTCTGATGTATTTGCAACGAAATCTGAGCTTTTAAAATCTGGATTGAAAATGTTTGTTCGTGGACCGATACCACTCACGTCCATAAATGTTTATGTTTTTTTTCTTCTTAAAAAAATGCATGGTTTCTCCACCAGGGAGCGTAAATATGTATCTTTTTTTTTTTTGAGGTTTAACGACCACCGTGAGCAACTCAATGGGCTATAAGCAGTCGCCCTTCCCTAATTTAGGGTCACTGCTTCCAGGGAAGGGAGAGAGCCAGTGCCGTAAGACAAACACAACATCCATGCCTAACCGGGATTCGAACCCGGACCCCTTTCGGACGAGTGATCAGAGGCCATCGCTTAGACCACTGCGCCACCGAGGCGGCGTATCATATTTTTGTTAATATCTCTGTTTCCAAGAGTCCGAATTGAAAAATTCCTTTTTTTGTTGCATATATTTTCTGATGCGAAATGTTTTTCATATAATTCCAAAATTTTCAAGTAATTCACAGACTTTCCGCTAGGGGGCGTATAGGTAAATTCCCTTTTCCCAGATATCTCTGCTTTTGTATCACATACAGCTACTGATGAGAAATGTTTTGCATATGATTTCTTGTATTTGGTAAAGAATAATTTGACCACCAGAATGTGTAAGTGTTTATTTCTGCTTCTGATGTAGTCGCATTAAATGTGAGCTCCTGAAAACTCGATTGAAAAAATTCTTTTGTGGACCCCTTTCGCTCTCTCTGGGAAGCATTTTCAGAATACTCTTTTCTTACAATAATGTATAGTTTTTTCGCCAGGTGGCGTAGATGGATTTCTCAGTTTTGTCGATATCTCTGCTCCTAAGAGCCCGATTTTAAACATATTTTCTTTGTTCGAGAGCATATCCGCTGCGAAATGTTTCTCTTGTAATTTCAAATCTTTCTTAATGCAGAAGTCTGCCACGAGAGGTCGTAAGATCACATTTCCGTTTACAGCAATATCTGAGGGGCTAAAACCATGATGGAAAAACTTCTTTCTTCGATTAGATGCTGCTAAATGTGCAAACACTGAGCGTATTTTCTTACCAAAATAATGCAAAATTTCGCAGCTAGGGGACGTCAATGTTTTTCGTAATATCTCTGCTTTTAAATACGCGTGTTAAAAAATTCTTTCAGCACCGGAAGCCATTTTAGGTTAGTATTTAGGTTAATATGTGAGGAGTTTTATAGTTCACAGTTCTGTCGCTAGGTGGTGTTTCTGTACTTTTTTGCAAATGTATCTTTGCTTCTAAAATCCCTATTGAAAAATTGCTTTTCTTACTGAATGCCATTCAAGACGATAGAGATGTGGAACATTATCGTCTTTAAATAATGCACAGATTTCCCGCTAGGTGGTGTAAGAGTCAATGCTTTTTTTGTTGTTGTTGTTGTTGTTTTCACTACCTCAGCTTGCTTGAGACGTATTTGAAAATTTGAAAAGTTCTTTTTCCTTAGCATAGCTTTTTCTATGAAGAATATTTTAAGTCTACTTTCAACTTTCTTATTATGCGAAATTCTTGAGCTAGAAGGTGTAGAGTTATATCATGCTTCTTTCTATATTTGTTCTTTTAACTGTTTGATTTGAAAATCTGTTTGTCTTCGATATCCTTCTGCTATGAGAAAATTTTTGTGCGCTATTTGTTAATTTTCGCAACGTACTTTTAGACGGTGTTAGAAAAAATGTAACTGTTTCTATTTCTGGATGTTTTATTGATTGTTAAAATTCGGTTGATATTTTCTAACTGGTTGCATTGACTTTGAATAACTTTGAAAAACTTAATTCGCGTCACAAACAGTTCAAAAGATGTGATCATTACAACAGAAAATTCGGGTTTGAAAAAAGAATGGTATCATTATTATTTTTATTTCAAATATTTGGAAGGCACAAATATAGAAAACGAGGATGTAAACATCAAATATAACTGGAAATGCGTATAAAACTCTACGCTGCTTGTCATTGGTCACGTATTACGAGAACCAGCTGAAAAGTCCACATTCGAGCAGGGCACAGCCACACATGAAGACGGAGTTCAAATAGCCCAAATTAGGACAGGGACTGGTTCGACCTAATGAAATAAACCCGCAAATATAGTTTATGCTCTACTCTGATATACCGAACTGTGAAAAGGTTCTGTGTCACAATGATTAAAGTCGTCAACTCTTACATGCCATGGAATATACTGTATAAGGACTGACGCTGCTGTTTACTTACTGAATGGATACAGATTAATATCTATGTGCACCAAAAGACACATGACATGTTTGAAGTCAAGTTTCGCTTACCCAAAACCCACTATTTAAGCAAATTAGGGCATTGGTACAGTTAAAATGATGCAGATGCTTAAGCCATGTCCTGTTTCGAGAATTTATTTTCTAGCCGTCTGTGGCATTTCGGAATATATAGCACATCAATGTGTTTCCCTGGGAAACACATTGACAAAAGTTGAAAACTCTTTCGGAACACATCGAGAAAGTAATTCTGGAAAATGAGTTCGCAGCGTATTACGACAGTGTTCCATGCATTTGCCACGAAGTGTCCCGAATGTGTTATGTGAAAATACTAGTATCTGCTATCATAAAACGTTTCTTGTGGAGACAGCTTTGATAACACGTGCGGAGTTGGTTGATACACATTTGAAACACTTTGGCAATATATAAGGAACGCCATGATCATCCAATTTCTGGAAATGGCTTTCGCAAAATACTACGAAAGTGTGCAATCTATTCCAAATGATTTGTAATTTTCCACCTCAAAAACTCCCTTTTCTTTCATAGTTATCGCGCCATACGAATTAATAGGAACAGCTATGTCTTGTAATTTAAATTTTCACCTCTCATATATTAATTCCACCTGTCAATCTAAAACAATATAATTTTCTTTGTTCGAAAGTATGAACGTTTGTCGCAATTTGTCTCCCTCAGCGGACGCGTATACCACTTTGCTTTGTTGTTATAGCAACAAAAACCGATTTTCAACAGTTGCTGGTGTGACGCCATCTCATCTAAATCTTCTGACATGACGTCAGAGATGCATTACGCCACACGATTTACGTTACACGAATTATGTCACACGATTAACTCTTTTGAAACAGGAATGCGTTACGTCAGAAATTTTGGTTCTACTTTGTCGTTCATAAACGACATATAGAAATTTTCATTTAGAATCCTATCGTCTATCTGTCTGTCTGTTAACCCTTTTTATAGCCACTTCTGGCTATAGGTATCTTCTATTTGTTATTTTCCACCTCAAAAACTCCCTTTTCTTTCAAAAACTCCCTTAACTGTCTAATTTCCCACGTTGACCAGACAGCTTGGGAAATGCATTCTTCTGCTACTGCCTGCATGAGGATAAACAGACAAAGTGCATCCGGGCTTGGTTGGGAACCGTCTACGCATTGGCGTCCCCAAGCCCAGGGAGGCTGTGGAAAACCAAGGAAAACCCGCAGACTAGATGGCCGGCAAATCCGAGATCGGAACACCCGACAAAAATTCTGTCGTATGAAATTTAAATTTAAGATTTCCCTTGCGAACCTAAAATATTTATTTTAGAATATTTATTTTACGTTGTCAAACCAGCTTCTTTTCTCATTTTAAGTCTAAAACTTCAGAGTTCCGATGAAGTAGGTAACAGTGTATTTTTATTATTTGATGCGCATGCTGAAGAAACATGATTTGAGAACTTCTTTTTTCTCTTTTTCCTTAAACTATGAAATTATCAGAATATAAGTAAAGTTTTTTTTTCGCAGACTATAACCAGTTATTATTTTATTTATATTTGTAGAAGAAATGAAAAAGAAAAGAAAAGTGTAATTAGATCCGTATTAAAATACACTAAGTAAGCTTAATGCTCCAAACGCTACTGGTTAGGGTTATTTTCTTAACCGGTAGTCGAAAACGTCTAATGCCGAAGAGGAGATTTGCGTGCAGATCAAAGCTACACATATCAAAGCTAGATTGGCTTCTACATTGCAGCGAAAGGGAGTTCCGTTTTCTATATTACAGACAGTTTAAGCAGTATAACTACAATGGAAAAGATCAATGAATTTGAACAATATGCAATTACATGCTGATTATATTGAGACGGAATGGACACAAGAGCAAATCTGCAATGTAAAAAAAAATCAAACACGGATTCACTCGGCCAGGAAACAATTTGCAGTTTTCATTTGCATGACCACAGTTTCATACTTCAACGAAGCCGAAAAGGTATTTGTGCTTACACAGAAAACACATGCAAAGCTTTCGGTTTGTGGAACATACCGTTTTTTTTTGTTTTTTTTTTGGTTTTTTTTTTTTGCGTTTTTAAATTAAACAACATATAAGAGTCAGCTATGTAACCAATAGAAAAAAATTAAATATGTAATTGCACAAACTATGTCATAAATAAAGTTATTTTTGTGCAAAATTATAAACTTATGATGTTCATCATTAAAAGTTGCAATTTTTGAATTTAGGGGTATAACATTATTTCGCATCCATTGCTTCCACCCATATTACTGCTTCCTTCAACCAACTTTACGTAGAAACACTTTCTCCTAAGTGTTTCTAAGTATGGCGGGGTAAACTGTTTTACAGTAAGTAGAGGAAAATATGTTTTTTATGCACGGTGTAATCGATGTATGCTTGAGTTTTCGCATATGTCTCAGCAAAGTTTTATACTATCACGCTGTAAATTTGGATTTAAGGGTTTATTAATATTTCGCATCCCATGGACTATTAACCAGATATGGTCATAATTCATTTTTTTCATGATCATATTCCATAATTTATAATTATCGTAATATAATAATTCTGTTTTTGTATAACGCTCATATTATCTGGCCCTCTTTGTGTTTTACTGTTGCAACCCCGAATCATTGTATCTGTTATCGATTAAATGATGCAAATCAAAATCGACTTTCGCAATTTAACATTAACTGTATCTTTTTTCCGTAGCTCACTGTACACGTATTTATTGGTCTATTCGTATGAAATTTGGAATTTAACGGGTTTATTATGGGTTGAATAGAATGCGTGTAAAATAAAATACTTCTTATATGGAAACATTTGGAGATAGATAACCAATTTGCGTTTTTCTTTGCAACACGTGATAGTTCCCTTCGAGGGCTTTCCAACGGTACCTTGCAGCCCCGGTGGCGCAGTGGTCTAAGCGATGGCCTCTGATCATTCGTCCGAACGGGTCCGGGTTCGAATCCCGGTGAGGCATGGATGTTGTGTTTGTCTTACGGCACTGGCTCTCTCCCTTCCCTGCAACCAGTGACCATAAATTAGGGACGGGCGACTGCTTATATCCCATTGAGTTGCTCACGGTAGTCGTTAAACCTCCAATAAAAAAAAACGGTACCTTACTTGTTTACATGCGGCAAACAGTTCCAAAGTTAACGTGGGTGGCTCTTTTTTTTTAATGTCTGTACATGTACGACCAGGAGGACACCAAGGAAAAGTCTTGGAATTATAACACAATAGGCGGGTCATACAAGGCGTATGGGATGGATGTCCATACTTGAGCAGAGAAGATATTGCATTGATTGTATTGTCCAAATGCTCAAAATTCAGATTGGCAATCAGTTGAGATGACTCACAGTCCCTGCCCTTGAGAGGAACCATTTTTCTGAGGTGGTATAGACTATTTGGGTGACCAAAAAGATTCAGGATTCAATAAGTCGATTCAAGCAGGCTCAAAGCATGATACCTGAATTCGTTACGAGAACTAGGGTACGTAGAGATATAGGAATGCACGGGGATCTGATCGGGCCATGAAGCCCGAGCTAACCGTCGCACTGGGCTTTTTTTTTTTCATTGGTTAAGCGAAAATTCCCGAGCTGGGACCAAGCCGGGCGTGACATGGAAATGAATGCAAGCCCGGATGCGTTGATCCCTTACAGCAGCTGAAATCGAAACGCCGGGTTATAGGATTAGAATCCGAAATGGGCAGGTTTATTTCTTTAAAGGTTGAAACAGAATTATGTTTTTACTTCGTTGGCTTATGACCACTGAAACGATCGGGATTTGAGTAATAACTCTGTGCACAGTTTTTACCCATCATGCAGTTACTTCATGACTTTGTAGGAGTTGTTTTGAGATTCATAAGAGAATTTAAAAACGAAGCTCAGTTATGACTACTTAAACGAGAACTGCGGAATCGGCCAGCTTGACTACAATGAAATTCCATGTGAAATGCAATAATTATTGCGGATTTGCTATTTATCACGATGTTTCGATGCCATACAACACCTGACTGTCGTTTCCGAGCCAATGTTTATGCACGCAGAGTTAGCGGCTAAAAAAGGTTCCATGAAATATTTACGTAAAGAGACTCCTTGGCATCACGTAACCAGATGTTCGAGCTTCTGGTGCGATTCGTTGACACAATGGAGATCAAGTACGAAGAGTTTGTTTGCATATTTTGGAATCGAGGCTACCTTGTTGATGCTTACTTGTGGAAGAAGAAAAGCTTTTACGTTTGTAAAAGGAATAGTTAGTCAAGTCTAAATTTCATCTGTAGGAGAAATTCCTACGAGAAATGACACGTCCATCTCTGTGTGAGTTACATTCCGTTTACTTCTGAGGTAGTTCTGTAGAGCATCTTTGTTTCCCTGTAACTAACACAGTTTCCAATAAACCTCAGAAGTAAACGGAATGTAACTCACACAGTTTCCAATAAACATCAGAAGTAAACGGAATGTAACTCACACAGTTTTCCTTGCGTTTTATTCAATAAGTGGCGAAGAATGCCAGATGAAAGTACGGAACGGACGGGACACGGCCGGGCCACCTAAAGTTCGAGTCTGGGCTGAGCCAGGCCTTCCAAATTAAGGCCCGTGCAGATATCTGCGGTGAGATAATGCCACCGTGTACATATAATTATTTGAAGTGGATGAGCATTGTAGTTGCATATTCTGCATCTGAGATGTGCGTTATCTCCTTTCTCTATAAGTATTATTACTTTTTAATTAAAGCAATATGTAAAACAATGTTCCAAGGCAGGTGCGGAACTATGGGTATTCTTCAGAATATATGTTCTTTACTGGCGGTTTGTTATAAAGTGGTATGGACGGCTAGCCGGATCAGATCCTAGTGCATACGATTTCTTTCAAAAGTACTGGTCAACAGGACAAATTCGTACATACTACTGTAGTATACTCTGTGTGTGTGTGTGTGTGTGTGTGTGTGTGTGTGTGATTTGTCAAATATTGAAACTTCCATCGCAAATATTACTGTTACACAATGTATCTGCAAATATGAGCAAAAATGCATGTGCCTGCATTCATGAACGCCAAGTTCTCTTTTATTGGAAGGAACGGTTTAACTACATTTGCCTCTGAATTTATGCAGTCACCCGTCTCTAAGTTGTAGTCACTTGTTCCAGGAAGAAAGCTCCAGCACCGTAAAGCAAGCGCAGAACCATGCATCATCCGGGACTTGAGTCCTGGCTCATCTCGCCTCTGACCTCTCGGCCAAGCAAGTCATTCAGAAAGCTGCTCCAAAATCTGCTGAAATCCTATGTATATTACTGCATACGGAATTGCTCGCAGGAATAAGTCTTAGTAGCTACATGTCATTCTGGTTAGCTACGAATGTGTACTTCTTAATTTTTCATAGTGGGAAGAATATAATTTAAATTGCATATCTTTCTGTAGGGAGCTCAAAAGCAAGATTTATCCAGCGATTTTTATATAAAAATGTGTGTTTATGTTTCAAAATTACTTTACCAAAAAAAATGACTTTATTGCCTTTATTTTGGGAGAAAAATAATTTTACATAACAAACTAGCATGATAGGTGCCTGCCTACAGATATTACGGTTTCATAATAATCAGGAGCGTGAGACTTACGCAGATATTTCTTAATAAATACAGATCATCTTAAAATTATGTACAACTTATGACTACTAAACTTGCGGTGTTAATATAGAATAAAAAATACCAACGCTTCTCACAATGAAATGTTTATTTTCGTTTCGCAGAGCGTCTGGCTCTGCTTCATCTTGACGAAACCGAGCCACACGCTCTGCGAAACTATACACTGAGTGGCCACTTTATTATGACCACCCCCTCAGTACTTCGTTGGGCCAACTTTTGCCTTTAATACTGCGTCGATTCTTCGTGACGTGGACTCCACGAGATGTTGATAGGTGGTTTGTGGAATCTGAGACCATGCTTGATGAATAGCACATTCCAGAAGTGTGAGATTGCAGGGTTGTGGATCCAGCTGTCTGATGGCTCATTCAATTTCATCCCACAAATTCTTAATCGGGTTGATATCTGGAGATTGTGGGGGCCACCTCAGCAAAGTAAACTCACCGGCATGTTCCTGAAACCAATCCTGTACAATACGAGCTCTATGGCAGGACGCATTATCTTGTTGAAAGTAACCATCGCCATTGGAATAAACCATCCGCATGATAGGATGCACTTGGCCTGCAACGATGTTTAGATATAATGTGCCAGTCAGATGTTGATCAACACGAATTAAAGGGCCCAAAGCATACCAGGAAAACATTCCCCAAACCATAACGTTGCCTCCACCAGCTTGAAGGGTTGTATTAATGCATTTGGGGTTTATGCTTTTGTGCTGTTTCCACCAAATTCTCACTCGGCCATCGGCATGGTGCAACTGAAAACGTGATTCATCGGACCACATAATTTGTTTCCAATTATCGACTGTCCAATCCTTGTGCTCCTGTGCGAACTGGAGACGTTTTCTCTAGTTAATTGCAGACAGCAAAGGTGTTTGAACATGTCTTCGGCTACCATATCCCATCCGATGCAGTGTACGGCGAACAGTGCGTGCAGAAATCATTTGAGGGGATCCTTGATTAGGATGGTCTGTAATTTGCTGCACTGTTGCCCTTCTGTTGTCTGTTACCAGTCTGGACACTCTCCGTTCCGCCCGAGCAGTCACTAGTCGATGACGACCACATGTTGCACGTAGAGACCCAGTTTTTGGGCTGACACTTTAAAAACAGTCTTTAAACATTTTACGAATGCGGCGGTTTCAGTGATACTCGCTCCGTGGCTCTGAGCTCCTACAACAATCATTCCACGTTGAAAGTCCGTCAAATCGCATTTTTTACCTACCTCGTCACCCAAAAATCACTTCTACTACTGCCGCAAGCACTAAGCTTTCCCTTTTCATACTACCCTCGCCCTCTGAACATTTCATTGAGAGAAACGTTCATATTTTTATTCTACTTTAAAGAGCACGCTTTTATTCATTCGAGAATGGTTTGGGGTCACTACTACCCTTGACCTCTATGCTGTTCCCACGACTGAATATACTTATATGCACAAATTCAATACCTCCATATAAGAAGACTGATTTCTTTTTGGGGGTAAACAAACGGCCCGCATGAACAACTCAGGAGATATAAGGAGTCGCCATTGTGCAAGTTTCAGCCACTAGTTCCATGGAATTAAAAGAATCCGTGCCGGAAGAAAACACAACGTCTGAGTCTTGAACCAAGATCCAGCAGTACGAGATGTCATTGTCCTACACCTTATAGGCCACTGGGCAACCTTTCTAGACAAATCTCATTAAAAAATATGTTGAAACCAGAAAAGACAAAGTAGGGCTCAGCAGCGACAGCTGAGCTTTACTACAGGAGCCATAGCTTATTTGGTTGATTGTTCCATTAGGCTGTTGCGGATGAAACTTCAAGCCCCAAAATACGGTGCAAAATAAATTTTATTAATTAAAATAAACACCGCTAGCAAAAACACACTTTTTTCTTTGTGTTGTGTTGTGTGTGTGTGTGTGTGTGTGTGTGTGTGTGTGTGTGTGTGATTTAACGATCACGTGATCAATTCGATGGGCCCTAAGCCGTGGCCGTCTCTACTAATTTAGGGCCACTGGTTCCAGGGAGGGGAGAAAGCCAGTACCGCAAGACAAACACAAATTCAATACCTCACCGCGATTCGAACCGGTACCCAATCTCGGACGAATTGTTAGCAGGGAAGAGGTTAGCATCCCCTCGTGAAAAAAAAATGTCAAGCTTCGGGAAAAGAAAAGTTCATGGAATGCACTTTCAACTGTTTGATTGAGAAAACGTGCGGAAAGATGTCCAGATACGTTAAGAGCTAAGAACTAATAATCCATTGGGGACAGATCAGGTGACTAAGACGGATCGAGAAGCTTTTATACCGTTACTAGTGCAGTTTATGGTTCATCTGGCGTGCAACGTGGCATCTCGCCCTATTACACAGAAGTGTGGGGCCGATGGGGATTTACTAATGCTTGTTGTTTGGTGTTCAGTTTTCTGTGCATAATGTCAAGTTCTTGACAATACCTGACCGCCGTGATCTTTTAATCCAGTTGTCAAAAACGAAAGTGGATCATCTTGCTCTGGACCGTGAAACCCTGACCGTCGTATTTTGGGGTTTATTTCGGGACTTCACCGCGGTCAAGTCATTCGGCTAACATCTGCGATTGTTATATCATATCTGCTTCTCATCACACGCAACGACATCGGCGATTGTCATACAGCATCCGTTTCTCATCACACGTAATGATATTCCTCAAAATGGTCCGTTTTCATTCGGAGAAAAACGTGACGTCCAGAATATCTTCTCCGTTGTCATTAACGAAGTCCTTGGACCAGGTAATATTCCACACGCTTATCGTAGTCTGTATGTTTCAGTTCGTGCATTATTTAGATTTCGTACAGGTAGAGCTGCAGTTGCGTCTTTAGTGCCATACGGGTGCTTCTGTACGATACACTTGCTTGTTGTGCCAATTTCCGAACCGATTTCTTTGGACTTTTAGTGATGCAAACGGAAATGTCCACCACCTTTTCCTCTGTTTAGCACTCGCGGACTATCGCTTCTTGGAGCATCTCTCCCTGATCCGGTTTTACGGAACTTTTCAATTAACCGACTCACTCATTACGATGGAGTGTCTCAGTATCGGGAAACTTTTCTCTGTACTAACATTTCACTTCGTACGTATATTTATTTCCACTACGGAACGCATGTTCAATCCGAAACATCCGACCCTCAAGCGACAACATCATGTTCAACCGGTCATTGTGACGCCTCACTACTGACTGATTCAATCACGGCCAGACGTCGGAAATACCGGCTGCGTCGTTCAAGGTCAGACGGCAGGATGCACATAACCCCGCTCCAAACAGACGAACATTTTCCATTCACAATATTGCACGTACGTGCGCCGTAACTACACTTTATAGATTTCTTATAATTATTTCTTATCACAGTACGTCAGGTGCACAGGGACTTTTGGCTCATCCTGTATGTTGTTCTATCAACTCATGTGGGACTATTTGTTAATCTTATTCATTTTACCTATCATGGTTAAATGTCGAGAACTCGTTGCATAATGTACCCCGCGTTTCTCGACAAGTTTTCGTACCGTTTGGCGTGGACTGAATTCAATCAAAACCCCTAACTCAGCATCCCTGATTGTTCCTTTTGGCCTACCGCGTGGCTTACTTTCGAGACTCATATTGCCGCACTGGCATTTGGCAAATCTACGTAATGTTTTCGTTCACTCACGGGGCGGCACTTTCCCCAAATGCTGTATTGATGTTGTGAGCTGTCTCCGATATGCAGTGTCTTAGTTTAAACTCATCTAAGAAACTAACAGGAATTTCGTGTCAGTTTCTTAGATTCTTTCTTTGATTCTTCTTTTCAGTCCTCTTCGCTGCGGCACAGCTTCCTTAGAAAGGCAGTCCTCTTCACTGGAGCGCAGTCTCCATTTTACATGTGTCACACATTATCACAATTCAATTTAGAAACTTTCAGCCTAACATTTTGCACACTATACTTAGAGGCAACGTCAGCTATAACCATGCTCAATTTGATTACAATTAGTTGTTGAGAAAAGCATAGGAAATTTTAAAATGTTCTTCACTTTTGGGTTACGGCATCCCTAATTCAAAGAATTTGTAACTTTTGGCATCAAAAGTTACAAAACTCAACCAATACTTTTCCAAGGATTCGTTAACGACATGCATATCTTCTCTGGTTGCTGGGCTCAATTTGTCGCTAGTCCTTCCTGTTCCCACGTCCTGCTTTCAAAAATTGATGAAACGGAGCATCTATATCTCAAAAGACACTGGAGCGTCTTAAATTAAAAAAAAAGCCTGCAAACTTACTAAGACTTAGCAGAAAACTTTTTTTGCACAAAATTAGATGTTGATTCATCCATCCGCTCCAGACTTATTAACAGCCAAAGTCGTGTGCGAGTCCTGCTATAAAATGGAGAACTGATAACTGTATTCCTATATAAGCCTCTTCAGTTTGCACTTATTTTTAAGTTATGATTAAACTGTGTTCGAATTATTCACCAAATGAACATTATTCTACCCTTTCCATCAAAAAATGGCACACGACAAGTTGTAACACTAGAATACACACACAATGTGCGAATATGTGCCTTCGTTACCCTGCTGATCTTGTAACCCATTACAAAAACATAAAATATTTGTATTACAAAATATCCTTTGACTACACTATTCTTATTTATATCCATTTCTATACCGAAAATCTCAATAATTACAATTTCCTTACACCATTACAACTTGTATATTCAATGTCACTCTTTCAAATAATTTATAACGGATCTTTCTATCTCATTCTTGTCCTAGGTTTTGGGTGCAGTAGCAACGTACCTGGTGATCCTCCTACAGATGTCAACAGACAAAGGATGTTAATATCCTTTACATGCTCTACTAAATGACCAGAGAATGATAATACTTTTTTGTATGACCTATTCTAGTCATGCAGAGGGGCAAAAGAAAACAACTCAACTCAACAGAGAAAAGTGAAACAAATAATTGGTTTTGGAGTCATACTAATACTTCTCTAAACAAATTGCCACTACATCTCCTATAAAAAGACTCATTGGTTCTGAAGACATTCAAATGCTTCTAGAACAAACTTCCCCTTAATTCCCCTGCAAAAAAAACTCATCTATTTTGGAGATATTCAAGTGCTACTGGAACAAAACTTGCCATTAAGTCCTCTGCAAAAAACAACTCATTGGTTTTGGAAATATTCGAATTCTGTGAACACATTTGCCATTAATTCTCCTGGAAACTGACTTTGAAGACATTCAAATACTTCTATAAACAAATTTGCAATTAATTCTTCTGCGAAAAAACTCAGACTTTGGACATATCCAAATACTTCTGTATAGAAACTTGCAATTGATTATCCTTCAAACACTCTTTCGCAATTTATACAATGATCATTGGAAAAGTTCTGCAGAACTTGATGCGTGAAAAATTATACTTTAGACTGCATCAATTTTTTAAGCATCCACTTTGACAATATTCCAGTATTTCATTTTACTCCTCATGTGCATCTACTACATTTTCATGGCTTGAAAATAGTAAATTCTGAGAAAAGCCATTAATATGAGAGCAGGTAAATATTTTTCCAATGTCAGAAACTTAGGAAATATCACGTTTTAAATGCATTCAAGCACTCTGCACCATCATTTGATCGGTGCCTGTTTTTGGACTGCAATTTGAAAAGCACAACATCAAGACAATACTTTTCCGAAAAATAGAAGCTCGTAGAAGATTATGAGAATTCCTACAGTATATTAAAAAGCTGTATGTTTGTAAGCCAACTCTGGTTCCTCAGTTCTCATGGTTTCCTTACACATGCTTGATTTTCTATGTTTCTCTGTTCATTCTTGACTGCCACGCAGTCTATCTCCCAAATTTCAAAAACCAATCAAATAATTTGGTGAATAGTCAAAATATGTCCTCAAAAACATGACTAAACTGTTTGTGCAATTATCTATTTAAACTTTTCTTGAAATTATACACAGAGCCACAGCCCAAAATGTTCTTGCTTAAGCTGCATTATAAGTTTGGTAAGCTATTGTTCATTAAGGGGATTCTCCTTTTTTACGCTAAAATTACCGCTTTTTTTTTTTTTGGAGTGTTTATTGACGAAACTATGCAATCAATTGATTTCACAGTAGGTACATTTATTTATTATCGTTTCAGGTATTTACAAAACAATTTTGAATAAGTTTCATGAAGAATCACTCTCGTAAATCCCCCTCGACCATGACACTGCACGAAGATCCGTGGTCGCTGCTTAGCATGATATCTCCACCCCAGGTGATCTGAAACAATAAAACTCGAACGGCGTTTTACTCTTTACACAAGTAGTTATGGTTTAATGAACCAGAAAAAATATATATATATTGATACGAAAATTGGGTCTAAATTAATAAACTATTAAAATTGGGGACGGACCCGATAGGCGTGGTTAAATTATGATGATGATTAAATTAAATATTTAGCCTATTACAAATTAATTGGAAAAATTAGCTCATTTAATTGGGGAAGTCTGATAATTCGCTTTTACTGGGTGGAAACAATGGAATCATGAGATCGTCTTTAAGGGCCCACACAGATACCCCACGACCACCCAGTCGGTAACGCGGCGGCATCCAGGCCCTCATAAAGATGCCTACTTTTAAGCGATATGTGTCGAGAAGGCTTTTAGCCAGCGTTAAAATTACGATTATAGCAGGTCGAAGGTCGAAAATGGCACTAGTCTTGCAGAAGCGACGGCGCTCTGTACAAAAGAGAAGAGGGCAACGTTAAGTGTTGACAGAAAAGATGCAGGCGAAGCCACTTGATAGTGAATAGAAGCAATTTTGGTTCGGCTCCGAAAAGTGGCAGAGCAGAAAGTAAGAGCAGTTGGTTATCGCCGTCCGCTGGGTAAGACGGGCGCGCGAGGGACACAGCCAAGAAAAGAATATACGCAATAAGGCTGGGCACACAGATGTCAGACGTTTGAGTATAAGAAAAGCGAGGCTTAAGGATAGTTAGGTGGCCGGGTAAGACCACCATAAATGTCCAAAATGGGAACCGAAGAGGAGCCATTCAACCACCGTTGAAAGGGAGCCGCTATATTTATCGGCCGAAGTCATCAACCGCTGTCCGAGCGGGGCCCGTAGACAGTGTCAATCTTCTCATAAACTGAATCCAGCCAAGAAATCACGACGAACCTCCAGCTAGAAATCAGGCACCGGACGCAGAGCAAAGATCATCTGTTTCGCTTCTGGAAGTTCTCCCCTTGAGAACGTTCTCATCTCTCGGAGGCGTAAGGTAGTTGACCTACCCAAAACCACAAGCGAGCGTCCGCTCCCGGCTGGCGACGAAGTTTTACGACGGGGACAAAAAGTGACAACCCCCGTTCTTCCTGCAGTCGACCGCATCCATAACAAAAATCTCGGCTCATCGAAGAAAAGTGGAACGGAGGGAGTGATAATCCTCCTGAGTTTATCACACAGGTGCAAGGCAACACATGCCGTATAAAGCGCCCTCCCACGTGTGTGTGCGTGTTAAGATATTTAATGCTGTTCCTTCCCTCATAGTGCCATGGGTTACAAAGAAATTCAACGAGTAATAAGTGAGTACTTTTGTTTATTTGTTTTCCTTTCGATTGATCTGGTGGACTAAATATATCAGGATTCTGGACTTTTGGAACTCTGACACGCCTAGTGGCGATAGCCTGTAACTTCAAATATAGCATAGACTTGATTTATTTCCAAAGTAGAACATTTGCTCATATTTGTACGCCGTAGCTAATGTTCTGGATGGTAGGCTCCGCCTACAACAAAATTCTCGAGTGTGCAATCCTTACTCTATTTTTTTTATACTCTGGTCTTAATAATTCCTGTGTTTCAGCAAGCTGAGAACGGTTTCGCTATACATACCAGCTCCCTGATGGTACGGACGCCAAGCCTCTGGTAATAAGCAAACATCAAATCGCTCGGACACGCCTCCCAGTTGCGTGCATTGAAATTAATGAATACTATCGCTCGGCACGTACGTATCAATACATTTCAGGAAATGATGACTTGTCAAACTCAAATTATCAATTTAGCTCAAAAAATTGGCAATGTTTTTCCTATTAAAAAAATATACATAGCGTTTGGAGTTTCTGGCTCATCAAACGATAAAAGGATGTTTGCTGAACACGCAGTTTAATATTTGAAGTCGATCTGTCCAATAGTTTTTGAAATATCATGCCAACCATTCGCGAAAAATCTGTTTCGAGAGAAACGCATTTAAAGTTTCAAGTACAGTTTACGGTGGCATATCGAGTACTTACAGTATTTTTTTTTGCTAATCTGATATACCAGGGCCATACAGTGTTCCTTCGTCTGCTTTGTAGAACTCGTTTAGAGACATTTGCTCTCTACTACGCTTTGTACGAGCCTCTTTTGTAGCTCGAGGCTGTGTCTCGACGACCTCTGCAGACGCCGTTGGTCCCGCGCGTTGGCAAATATCTTCGTTTGCTCGCCAATAACGATTCCTATCGTTGTCATCATTTTCAGGACGGCAGAAAAACCTTCATTAAAAATGCTGCTGCTACAAAAGCTGCCATTTCGGTGGTTTTTGAGCCACAGTGAAGATGTTTGGGCGCGAACCGCCGAACAGTAGAATTGAAACTTTCGTTGTTGTTTTGAGTGTCACCACCCAAACACCTTTCTAGCAACTCTCTTGATGACAAATCGTTGTAAGTCGGCTTTATAGCATTTTCGACATTTTTATGATCAAGTGGCGGTTCGTGGTTGAGTTCGTCCAAAGTTTTCTCAGCTTCGGCTTTGCGCCAGTTGTACCAACTCTGTGACCCCACTGGACAATAATAGATTATAACTTGGCCAATTTTGCGAATTTCGACTTGAAATTTACTACTCATATTCTTAAGACTTGAAATAATAAAAAACCGTAAAAAAATCGATTTTTTTCACACACAAAAAAATGAGAATCTCCCCATAATCAAAGTTTTGATTTATGCTGCATGCCTCAAACTAATCTGAAAGTATACGAGGTCGGATCAAAAAGTTCCGAGACTTGACCGATATACAACAAAGTACTTATGTTACTTAAGTCTGGCTATGATCTCCCTGAAAGTAGTCTCTTTGGGCAGCGATACACCGCTGACAGCGTTTTTGCCACTGTTGGAACGCTTTCTGGAAGTCCTGTTCACGAATCGTGTCAAGCCTCTTCTGCGATTCGCGCTGGATCTCGTCCATGGTTTCAAAACGGCGACCCTTGAGCTTTAGCTTCATCTTCGGGAACAGAAAAAGTCACAGGGGGACAAATACGGCGAGTAAGGTGGGTGAGGAAGGGCAGTCATGCTGCTGTGGCTGCAAAACTGGCGTGTTGCTAACGCTCTGTGAGCTGCTGCACTGTCGTGATGAAGCAGGAAATCGCTCCTGCGCCACATTTCAGGTCGTTTGCGCGAATGTCGTCCCTAAGACGCCGCACAACATCGCAAAAACAAAAGGGCGGTGATGATCTGGCCCTGGAGGACGAATTCACGGTGCACAACCCCACGAATGTCGGAGGACACGATGAGCATGCTTCCGGTTGCGCTCCGGACCTGTCGGGTCTTCTTCGGTCGTGGAGATGCCGGGCTCTTCCACTGCGACGACTGTTGTTTGGTCTTCGAGTCGTAACCGTAGGTCCAAGCCTCGTCCCCATAGTGGTGATCCGCTACAGGAACTTTGGTTCATTCACAACCTGCTTACGAAAATCTTGACACAGTTCGACACGGAGCGCCTTTTGTTCGGGGTTCAGGATCTTTGGCTCAAACTTTGCAACAATGCAGTGCATCTTCAAAACCGACGTCAGAATTCCTTGCACTATTTCGTACGACACATTGACGATGGTAGCAATGTCTTGAACGGTTCTCCAACGATCCTCATGCAGCAGTTCCAGGAATTTTGTCCACAATTACGGGGGTTTTGCTTGTGGATGGTCGACCTGACCATTCGTTGTCTTCCAGTGCCGTTATGCAGCTCCTGAAGCGCGAGTGCCACTCAAAACACTTCGCACGACTTTTTGCTTTATTGCCATAAGCCTGCCGCAACATTTCATGCGTCTCCGTTCCCGATTTGCCGAGTTTGACGAAAAATTTGACGTTCTCCCACTGCTCTAAGTTGCAGTCCATACCGAAATCGCAGCTTTGTTTTGCACGTGGTCATGAAATATCGTGTAGCACAGCTCCCGATGTTCACAGACAACGCCACTCGCCACAATGACTCATGAATGTCACTGCCCTCGACCGCTGCTCGCGCATCTGCATACTGCCATCTGTTGGCGAGCTACGTACCTAGTCTCGGAACTTTTTGACCACACTACGTATTAATGGCCCAGTTTTAGCAGGTCTGAATAATATAACTGAATCATGCACTTTTGCTACGACAGCATTGCCCTCCACGCTTCAAAAGATTTAGACTGACTGACGTACACTTGCCTATTGGAAATATTGGAAATGGAAATATTGGAAATATTGCTATTAAGGCGTGGCAATATTTTGTTGTTGTTATTTTACGACCACCATGAGCAAGTAAAAAACTATAAGAGGTCGCCCGTCCTTAATTTAGGACCACTAGGGCCCGGGAAGGGACAGATCCAGGACCGTCCCACAAACGCGCCACGGATCCTTATGCGGGACTCAGATCAGGGCCTATCTCGGATAAATTATTTGAAACCGGTGCCACAAATCACTCGGACACGGGGGAGGCCTTCACAGAGCCTGTTGGAATACAATATTGAAATTCCGAGCAAATATAACTTCATCATGGATTATACGTCAAAAAACAAACATAAATTACACGAATTACAGCAAATCTAAAGAAGAATAACTGGTAAATGTGTACTTTAGCGTCCTAAATTATTTCGCCTGAAAAATTCAACTGCGTGAGAAAAGTGCGACGTACAATTTTTATAAGCAGCAAAAAAATGGGGACAGGTGAAAAAAATGTAGTAATTTTAGATAAAAGGAAATAGTTTTTTCCGAAGTATTTACCGGGGAGTGCGATGGTTTGGAAGAGTACGTACGGTAGGCGTAGAACGAGGGAGCGGCGACGGCGTCAAGGTGGAGTCCGGTGAATGGAAGCTTCGTTGAGAAGGGCAAGTAACGGGCGGAATAATACAGAAGGAAGCGGTTCAGCAGTACGTAGTCATCGGAGCGTCTTGTAGGAATACGCGGAAAGAAAGAGGTCGGTTTTACGCAGCATTGTAAGTTTTTTTTTTTTTTAAGGGTAATTTTGAGAAAGCGGAAGTACGAAAACGTCAGTCTCCACACTTCATTTAGGACTTTGTCAGGGCTTAAAATTTTATTATCCGCCACAATGCAAGAAGTTGTAGCCCTCCCTGCCATAGTACGATATATGAATTGAATCAAGGCGTTTATTTTGAAAAATATCCGTTTCACGAGGGGGAAATGTGAGCTACAATGTACGGAATAACAGCATAACTACAAATGAAGTGCTTGAAGAAATCACCTACCCCTGCACATCTTCCAAACCATAACCAAAACTTTGGGTTCAACCCGAACCAAAACTTCTGTCGTAAATAAATTATTTTACATTCCTTAATTTCTTTCCATTCGGAGACATTTTGAAACTAATAATAACGACATTCCTCACATACCTTTCTCAAAAATTAATAAAACAGGTCGGAACTATAATACTTCTACTTGCGCACGATTACACGACGCATCACACTCTTCCGAATAATGCACCCCACTGCTGTTGTATTCTTCCGCGCATTCAGTAACAACTCTTACTCCCTTCCGACGCACGGAATCTTCACGTCGTGGCCGTTATCATCGCCTCACCCTCCCGCACTTACTACTGCAAACCATCGTACTCGCAGGTCAATACTTCGGAAAAATACTTTCCTTTTTATCTAAAAATTCTATATTTGTTCACCTTTCCCCCTTATTTTGCATGCTTAAAAAATTGTACGTCGCACTTTTCCCCCATAGTTCAATTTTTCCGACGAAATAATTTAGGACGCTAAAGTACGCATTTACCGAATAACTGTATTAACACCAAAATATTTTTAATGAGATAGTTATAATGCAATTGTTAAATTTCCTCTGGTTTTACTATGAGTACATGTAATCAAAACGTTTTAAGCAACACATCCTGTGCTACAAAAAGCACAGATATGATGATTTGAGGTTCTCTCTCCTTTCTAGCATAGGATAGTAGCAATCATTGAGGTCTTATTTAATTTGTTATACATATTATACTACTTCCTGAAACATGTTTGCCAGTTATTATATATTGCAATATATAATAATAATATATATATACAGCTATTATATATATATTTATATATCATCATCATCATCATTGTCAACCATTATCAATCCACTGCAGGACGAAGGTCTCCCCAAGTTTCCACCACAACGGTCTGCCTTGTGCCAGTTTCCTCCATGTCACTCCCGCATACTTTCGAATCTCATCCACCCATCTCCCATGTGGTCTTCTTCTGAGTTTTTTAATGTCCCTTAGAATCCAATCTAAAATTTCGGCTGTCCATCGATGGTCTGTCCTTCTGACAATATGTCCAGCTCATTGCCATTTCAGGAATTACACTCTGATCATGATGTCTTCCACTCTTGTCATTTTTCTGATACAGGAGTTCCTCTTCTTATCTCTCCTGGTTACACCAAGCATGCACCTCTTCATGCTGCTTTGAGTTGTCTGCAGCCTTTGTATGTCTCTTTTAGTTGAGGTCCACGTCTCTGCACCATACGTAAGCACTGGAAGGATGCAATGATCAAAGACTTTCCTTTTAAGACATAATGGCATATTGCTCTTGAAAATTATGCTGTTTCTTCCAAAAGCTCTCCAGGCAAGTTTTGTACGCCGATTAATTTCTTCATCAATGTGACCCTCACTTGATATCTGCTGTCCAAGATAAACGTACGTGTCTGTTACCTCCAGCTTTTCTCCATCAATCGATAAATCTTCATTTCTTGTAAAAGCATTGAACACCACTTTTGTCTTCTGAAAGTTCATTTTTAATCCAACTTCTTTACTCTTGTCAGTAAGTTCTTGGATCATACTCTGCAGCTCTGATGGGGTAGTTGCAAAAATGACTACGTCATCAGCAAAACGAAGGTGAATTAGATAATCTCAATTAATCTTTATCCCTTTGTTTTCCCAGTTCAGTGATTGTAAGACATTTTCCAATGTGCCATTAAAGAGCTTCGGAGATATGGTGTCACCTTGTCTCACTCCCTTTCCAATTTTTATGTGTGTGTTGTATTTTCAAGCAGCCGAATCTTTGCACTTGCATTTTCATAGATGTTATTAATAATATTAATGTATGCATCTTCAATACCACAGGATTTCAGAGCGATTGTAACTGCTGATGGTTTCACCGAATCAAAGGCTTTTTCATAATCGATAAAAGCCATGCACAATGGAAGCTCATATTCCCTCGCTCTTTCAATTAGTTCTCTCAGTACGTGGATATAATCTATTGTGCTGTAGCCACTCCTGAATCCAGCTTGTTCTCTCGGTTGAGCCATGTCCAGTGTTACCTTCAAGCGGTGTGAAAGAACTTTAGTGAATATTTTATAAACCACTGATAGGAGGCTGAAAGGTCTGTAGTTCCTGAGATCCTCAGTGTCACCTTTTTTATGTAGCAGGATCATTGTTCCAAATCTTCAGGAATCTTCCCTTTATTTTTTATATATATACTGCTATTGAATACCGACCCTGTAGCATTGTGACGGCTTGGACGCAAAAAAGTGAGTAAATGCGATTTCTACATCGACCCGGTTAGTGAACCCTTCTTCGTCCAGGAAATGCTGCAACGATCGGAAAAGGTGGTATTTGCTTGGGGCAATGACCAGGAAATAGTCTGGGTGCCGCAGCAGCTCCCAACCCAAGTACCTGATCTTGGCACAGTTCTCCCGTGCTGTGTGAGGTCTCACTCCATCCTGATATAGGACGAAGTCCTTGCGGTTCAGCAATGCTGATCGATTCGACGTGAGAGATGCGTGCAGATCGTCAAGCTGACGGGAGTACACATCAGCAGCATCAGTGGTGTTGTCCGGCCAAAAAAAAGAAAAAAACACCCCGCACATTTCACTAAACAAAGAGCAGGACCTTATGTGGGTGTAAGCCAGCTTTGAGGGTCGGCGTGGGCTTCTGTTTTGGGTTCAAGCCATGTTTTCGGGAGTTGACATTGTCATACAGGACCCATTTCTTGTCACCTGGCACAATGCGGTCCAAGAAGGATTCAACTTGGTCACGTGCAAGCAGGGAAATACATGCATTCATGCGATTTGCTTCCTGTTCAACCGTGAGTTGATGGGGTACCCAAACTCCCCTCTTGTGCGCCTTCCCAACTTGACGCAGGTGAGTGATAATGCTCGTGTAGATGGTGCCCGGATGTTTGGTCAACTCCCGCGTGATCACACGTGTGTCGGTCTCCACTAAGGTCTCCAGCATGTTCATATCCATTGTTGCGGGTCTTCGGGCTTTGAGACGGTCTGACAGGTAAAACTTTTCCTTTCGAAACCATTCGAACCAACGACAGCACTGACGATGAGATACGGTACTGGAGTACACACTGGTAACGTTCCTTACAGTGCATTTACGGGTGCGCTACCGCGACGAAACTCATATAGCATACGATGGCGGATGTGCTCCTTGTGCACTACCATGTTGGCCGGCGCTTAACCCTCTTCGCCTTCTGACGACTAACTGCAAATGACTTAAGCCACCTACCTGCTGATGCCAAGCCGATGTTCTGCACAATCTCAGTGGCCAATGTGCGCCATGGCCGGCTCTTCTACTACGGGTATTTTTTGGGTCTCTTTATCAGACGTTACTTTCTTTCCAACCCAATATTAGACAATGGATAAATAGGCAGACAAAATAGTTATAAGAGCACCTTCCTTTTTAACCTTCGATTATTCAAAAGCATTTTTATGTTTCATATTTTCATAAAACCACAAAATGCATGCTCATATACAAGGTGTGAAAAAAAAATAAGTCGAATGTTTTTTCAGAAAGCATAAATTTAATAGCAAAATTACACAAATTAATCCGCTTCAAAATAATCCCCCTCAGCACACTTGCACTCATTCCCTCGGTTCTGCCATTGTTGGAAACACCAAAAGTCCTGTTTCCGAATGACCCTTAAAACCCTCGTTACATTACCTTTAATGTCTTGTACAGAGTCAAAACGTTTATCTTTCATAACTACCTTACGTTTCGGGAACAGCCAAAAGTTCTTTGTTTCTAAGTCTGGTGAATAAGGCGGTGATGGGGCACCCGAGTGGTTTTTGCAGCCAAAAACTGGATGATCGGCAGTGCAGTGTGACTCGTCGCGTTGTCGTGGTGAAGCATCCATCCACTGGTCTTCTTCACCGGCCTCTTGCGATGGACTGCAGTCCTCAGGCGTTTCATGATTTCCAAGTAACTTTCAGCATTAACAGTGGAGCCAAATGATAGGAATTCCTAATGCACCAATCCTTCGATATCGAAAAAATGACACAAGCAGGATTTTAACGTGCAATGGAGACTGACGTGCTTTCTTGGGTTTGAGAGAGGAAGAGGTTTCCCACTGAGATCTTTGTATCTTTGCTTCAGAGTCGTAACCATAGACTCAGGTTTCATCACCCGTCACAATTGTCCGATTGCTTTTTCTGGTCATCTTTCAGAAGGCGAAGAATGGACTTGGCACTGGCACGTTTCAAATGCAATTTGTCAGTGAGGATGGCTTGAACAGAACAAAACGACACACACCAATTCCTGCTGCAATTTCTCTGAAGGTGAAGCGGCGGTCCTCCGTGATCGTAGCGGGAATTTCCATGACGTTGTCATCGGTTACCTCAGTTGATGGACTTCCACGACGACATTCATATTCGACGGAAGAAGGGCCTCCTTTAAAGCTGAAAAAACACACACACACTTACACACAGTCTTTTAGGTCACAGCACTTTCACCATAAACAATTGCCAGTTTTTCATGCGTTTCTCTCGCTGTATATCCAAGGGAAAAAGAATTTCATGTTCGGGTGTTGCTCAAACTTCGATGTCCCAATAGCGTTGAACAAACGAGAAACAAGCGCTTACACTCTTTCCGGTCTGGAGAGCTACTGGCATCTGCTGTAAAACCGGTTTCTAGCCAGGCGACACCTGAAAGGGTTGAGGGTCAATGGTCAGACACCTATCCTTTGATTCCACAGTAAGGGTGACTCAATTCACCTTACTTTTTAATCACCCTCGTATAAAAGGACAGTTGCATTGTCATCATTTTTAACCCTTTGACGACCATAACGTCCAAAACGCCCGAATGTACAAACAGCCATAGACGCTCGAAACGCCTGTCTAGAGTTAGTCAAATGTCTTATCCTTACCGATTCTTCAAATTTTCTCGACCTATGAGGAATCAGCATGGGTCACCCTCAGTCACTATTGTTGTTATTGAAAAAAGAAGTGAAACAACAGAGAGTTTCGGGCGTCATGTTATTTAGATTGATGCAAGATTTGGGGGTCATGGTCGTTAAAGGGTTAAAAGAAAAAAATGATACCCGCTACGGGTGGCTCGGTGGTCTCATGAGCTGGCTTATGAACATTCGTCCAAGGTAGAGGTTCCGAATAAGGCGTGGGGCGTGTGTTAGTCCGACGGTGGTGACTCTCCTCCCTCTCTGGAACCAGTGGCTCCAAATTAGGGACGGACAACTGCCTACAGCCACTAGAGCTACTTATGGTGGTCGATAAACTCTGAAACGCCTTTTCGATGGACAAATTATTAGACATTCTGGATTTTGATCATTTATTCGCTTGTGATTATTTCTCTAGTGCCTGATAAAACATGGGTGATGCTCCTAAACTACGGCACTGGCTTCCTTCCTCCTTAAAACCAGTGGCCAAAAATTTAGAGCAGGTGACTGCCTGTAGCCATACGAGCTGCTCATGGCGGTCGTTAAACCTCGACACAAACTAAAAATTGACTTGATAAAAGTTGTTTTACGTCTGACTTTTTGCTAACTGTGAAATGCGCCGTGGACAGAAAAATTACGACACTTTTTAAGACCTATTCCAGAAGTACTTTTGTCTGAAACCTTTAAGAAAGTGCGGTGCTTTCATGGGCCTAGTTCATCCATAAAGTACAGCAACTCGTGAGGACCGCTATGTTGCTTTAATTGGACGACGTAGTAGCTCCGATACAGACCGGCATTTGTCTTCGGAGCTCTCCAGTGCCACTGGCGACTTATCAAGGCAAACGATATGTCAAAGACTTAATGCAATTGGCCTGTCATAGGAGAGCTCACTTGAACTGGTGCAGCCAACATTGTTTCTCGAGTGCGGGCTAGTGGGTCGTAGTTCGTTTTACGAGTAGAGATTCAGAATATTAACGGATTCTCGACAGCATTCCATCTAGGGTGACAGGGAACCGTACCGTTCCTACAATTGTCCATGAACAAGACTCCTTCCAAGACGGTGGTCTGCTCTTGTGGAGTGCCATTATGTTCAACGTCATCACACACCTGCACGTGTTTGCAGGTGGCAATGTGAAAGCTGAACACTATAGAGACGAGATCTTTCATCCCTATGCCACAATTTATCGGGGAACTGTTTGCCCTCAGCTCCTTTTAATGAATGATAAAGCTCGCCTGCAAAGGGCTCAGCTTATCGATGATTTCCTGCAGAGCTAGAACATTAAGCGTATTGACTGGCCAGCCATGTCTTCGGACCTGAACCTTATAGAGTATGTCTGGGATGTTTTGGGTCGACACGTGGAAACTCATTAATGCCCCTCAACTTCCTTCACCTAGAATCCTTCTCGAGATACGCACCGCCCTCTTCAAGGAATGGGTTCTAGAGCTCATCAACAACCTGGTGATGAGCCATGAATGAATATGGGATTACATCATTGTACAAAACAAATTTTGAAGTTATGAATACGTTTGTTGGTGAAAATATGATATGAATGGTAAATCATATAATATCGGAAAACTTGAATATTTCGTTGTCCTGGAGCGGGAATCCGCGTTTTCCGGATTACACCCGACTATGCTAATAACACAAATTTTCGGATATTATCTGACTTAGCATTCATATCCTATTTACACCAATAAACGGATTCACAATTTCAAACTGTGTACTGTTGATGAGTACGTATCGTCGTTGTGAGAATTATCTCTCCGTACGAGGTGATCGCACTCCTTACTAACACATTTTTAGCTTTTGTTCTTACATCTCACTTAGGTGACATTTTCGGTTGTGACATGTGTACATATGTGTATGCTGTACGCAAAATGTGTACATATGTGTATGCTGTAAAATGGTTATTATTCTTTTTTTTTTATTGATTGAAGGTTTATCGACCACCGTGAGCAACTCAATGGGATATAAGCAGTCGCTCGTTCCTAATTTAGAGTCACTGGTTCCAGGGAAGGGAGAGAGCCAGTGCCGTAAGACAAACACAACATCCATGCCTCACCGGGATTCGAACCCGGACCCCTTTCGGACGAATGATCAGAGGCCATCGCTTAGACCACTGCGCCACCGGGGCGGCCTATTTATATATATATCTCTCTCTCTCTCTCTCTATGTATTACAGATAAATACTCGTATAATGCAAAATATAAAACAATCTAGTACGATGAAACATAACACGCTAGAAAACTGCTCGCAACGACAGCCCAGCAGCACGGGAGGGAGAACTCCAAGCAGCACGGTGACGTCACAAGTGGTCCCCCAACCTCTTCTCTGAGGACCGTGTCGGCATTCGGTTTGTCAAAGCGATGAACCAGCTCTTCTCCCTTTTATAGCCCTGGGTGTGTGGCTTTCATAGTACGGAGGACCGATTCTTACCTCACTCGCTTATTCATGCTGGAGGCTGTGTCCTTGATGCTCTCATGGCAGCGGCGCTTTACCTCGCTGCCAAACGTTAACCACACAGAAGTTGCTTTTGTCGAAACAACAAACCAGTTCTTTCCGGCCGTCGGACTATGCTTCGCAGTGTCCTACATGGAATAAGCTGTTCTTCGTATTACAGGAAAATGTTCACGTTCATGTTATGTTTTGCATTTACGTATATACACTGGCGGAAAGTGAAAAAAGAACACCTCAGAAGGAATTGGCGGACGATCATGAAATTTACATATGTTAATGGGGTCGAGTTTACGTTGGTGTGATGTTAATTTCGGGACCAACCGGTGAGCGCTTACGCCACAGCACGGCATAATGTGCAAATTATCGTCGGTGGTATTTAAGGAGTACGGCGAAGTGAATGTAATCAGTCGTCGGCGTACGGACACGTGCGAAGACCCTGAAGACGCTGCAATGCCTGGACATGGAAGACGTTTATGATTCCAGCAGTTATCGGATTTTTGAGCGAGGTCGTCTTGTCGGACTCCGCGAGGCCGGGTGGTCGTATTGTCGTATTGCGGAGCGAATTGGACGGGAAGTATTGGTGGTGATACGATGGTGGCGTAGATAGTCCGAGGAACATTCCCACAGGAGAAGACGTGGAACCGGGAGTCACAGACGGACTGACGAGCGGACTGATCGACGCATAAGAAGAGCGGCGTTGTTAAGTAGAACATCCACTGCGACGCAAATCCTAGCTGCTGTTGCACCTGAGGTGACTGTGCGAACAATCCGCAACCGTTTACTGGATGCAGGACTACGCGCACGTGTGTCTCTGGCATGTGTACCTCTGACTCCAGCCCACCGTCAGGAACGGCTGCAGTGGTGTCGCCAACGGGTGCACTGGAGAACGCAATGGCGATCTGTCGTGTTCAGTGATGAAAGCAGATTCTGCTTGGGAGCCACCGATGGCCGTGTGCGTGTTCGCAGATGCACAAAGGAGCGTCTCCACCCTTCTTGCATCCGCCAGCGACACACAGGGCCTACACCTGGTATCCTGGTGTGGGGAGCGATTAGCTATCACTCCCGTACACAACTAATGTTTGTACCGGGTACGTTAAGCAGCACCTCCTACATCAACAACATCATTCAACCCGTTGTTGTGCCATTTGTAAGGTCGGTCCATCGTGGTTTTTTTCCAGCGAGATAACGCACGCCCACACACGGCACGTGCAACGCAACATGCACTTCATGGTGTGAGACAACTTCCATGGCTACCGGATTTGTCCCCCATTGAGCACGTGTGGGATTTTATGGGACAACGACTTATCCGGTCTCCACGGCCAGCCACGACCATCCCCGATTTACGCGTCCAGGTTGAGGATGCTTGGAACTCAATACCCCAAACTTACATCCAACATCTGTACGACAGACTCCATGCCAGAATTGCACAGTGTGACGCAGTTCATGGCGGTTCAACCTCGTACTAACCGTGTTACATGGAAATGTTATTTTTCAGTTTACCAGCAAATACAACTGTATTTTGCCATAATGTTTTGATCACGTTATCCTCTGTATTCCGTTATTATGCTGTATAAATTTCGTTGGTATCAGACGTCTCCTTCTTGGTGTTCTTTTCTCACTTTCCGCCAGTGTAGTTGTGATTTTAACTGTATTGTAACTTTTGAGCAAATGTATTCCACTTGCCAGAATGGATATATTTATTGTTAAAAGAAAGCGTGAGTCATGTGATTTAGTATTTAGTGAGCCTGATACGTAAACAGTTTAAGTGGTGAACATAACCATGTAGGGGCAAACCATTCTTTGCCAGCATCTATCTCTATTTCTTCTAATACGACTAAGACTCAAACACCACCAGTACGAGGACGAGCAGCACACAAAAGGAACTTTCAAGATCATTGGAATACTTCATTTCCATGGCTTGTGTACAATGACACCAAACATGTTGCTTTTTGTAAGATATACAAAGCAGCTTATACTAATCAGCTCTTACAGTTCTCAACTAAATTTGGGCTCTCCTTCATAGCGACTTTTTCAAAACTGGAAGAAAGCACTTGAAATATTCAGAAAGCACGAAAAGTCAGAATGTCACCGAGAATCTATTTCAAAAATAAGTACTACTACTGTAGCTATAAATGCTTCTTGCCAACTGTCAAATGCAAAGAAACAACAAATGGAAGAAAACATGTTTGCGTTATTGAAAATATTTTCTTCACTGCAGTCTGAGGCCTTCCGGTACGTGGCTATGCAGAAAACAACCAGCAATTTATTAAATCTGTTACACCTAAGAAGTGAAGACTGTGCGGGGGCTAAAACGTTGGATGGAACGCGATTCCTTCGAATGGTATTTTCGTGACATATGCAATGAGATGTTAGAATTTATGAGCCACTCTGTCTTGAAACAACTTATCACACGTCTCAGAGATGCAAGACATTATGCAATCATTGTGGATGAAATGTCAGTATATTTTTATCCAATAACAAGTTTCCACTTGTTTTAGAGTTGTCACAAATGAATTTGAAGAAGTATTTCTAGGCTTTTACTAAACAAACAATGCGCAAGCGGAGACTCTGTACAGGATTGTCACTGTTGCCCTTCAAAGATTCAGCCTTAGTTCTAGTGACTATAAGTGCCAGTGTTCCGATGGTGCATCCAACATGGTAGGCATTTACTCAGGTGTCCAAGTCAGGATCTCTGAAATAGAACCAAGAGAGCTCTTTGTTCATTGTTTGACACACTCACTGAATCTGAGTGTGCAAGATACAGTGAAAAACATCACGGGATGCCAAAAAGCTCTCTACTTGGTACGAGAAATAATAGTTTTTGTAAGAAAGTCATCAAAGGGATTGGCCTTCTTCAAACAATTTCAAACTGAAGTTGAAGAAACTGCAAATTTGCGACACTTCTGTCCAACTAGGTGGATAGTTTGTTTCTTATCATTCCTAGCAAAAACACAAGTCTTGGGAAACTGGTGGCCACCAGCTGGAAGTTATGGGTCACTGCTGGCTGAAATCTGCCGGTCACGGGGCAGTAGTGGTCCGTTTGTGACAGCGCCATCAGTTGGCAGCCATTGATGGCCCTACAGCAACACCATGAATTACGGGCCTTCAAGAAAGTGCCACTAGTGGGCCGTAGCTGGCAGCCGATGCAACCCCAACACGAGGTGGAAGCAACGAGACTGCGCATGCGTAGAAGCAACACGTGCTGTGTCTCTCGTGGTTTCAGTTAGCTGAGGAAGACGTTATCGCCACCGTGTTATTTTAGTGGATGTTAAGAAGAAAAAGCCATATGTACGTAGAAAGGCGAATTAATTTCCTAATGAAAAGCCACGTCGACTAAGATTACCGTCGGAAGAAAATTGTATAGATAATTATTAATGAACTATGTTTAAGAAATAGTCAATTACTCTCATTCATGTGTAGAAACTCATTTCGCAGCAAAATTCCTGTGACACACAAAGAATCCAGAACACAGACAGACATGAAATATACCCACACCATTCCCATGAAAAACAAGAAATGATTTCTGTGTAATCTTTCGTTTTAACATACACTAAACTGCTTGAAACAAAAATCCCGAAAAAACATCAAAAAATCATTATGTTGGGAGAAAATAAGAATTCGCGTTATTATCAATTATTTGAAAAAACAATGCAACGCTATGTGGATATAATGTACTCATCCATGGGTTGAACACACAAGACTGCAGGAATTCTCTGCTAAAAATAACGTCAAGTAAATTAAAATATTTCCCTCTTTAGAACAAATGTAGCTTCGGACTGTGGAAAGGAAAGATACAACATTAAAAATGTAACAAAATGTGACATGAACGGGTAAATTCATTAATTAAACAATCGCCTTTAAAGACCACAGTGACAGCACAAAATTTTGGAACGCGCCTTTAAGTTCCCAGCAAAAACAGTATTGCTGGGCCAACAGTGGGCCATTGCTGGCAGCCAGCACTGCCAGCAATGGCCCAGCACTATGTTGCCGCTGCCGAACCGTCCATAAAATGTCCGGGCGGCCAACAGAAGGGCCAGCAGTTCAGGCCAACAGCTGGCCAACAGTTGGCACCCCATCAGTTGTCATATGCCACAACAGGGCCATCAGTGGTCCATCACAGGCAGTAGCTGCCACAAGTGGCCCTTCAGTGGCCCTGCAAGTACTTGCCAGAAATGACTGCTAGCCTAATGTGGTCCGCTAGTGGGCCGTTAGTGGCAGCCAGCAACCACGTGACGTAACTGGTGGCTTGCCGAATCTTGTCCGCCAATTTCCCAGTAGTAGCAATAATAATAAAAAAAAAGCAAGGATAACCGCAGTTTCCTAAAGCTACAATTTTTTTCTACCCTTACGAAGCTTGTGAATTAACGCGCTGCGCTTGGGAACTTTTCTCGACAGACCGGGAAAACGACGTTTGCATCTGACTAGATTCGATCCTGGGCTGTTTAAGTGGAAGCCGCGCTCGCTCCGACCGGACTAATTCACGACGCTCAGGTACGTGCTGGAAGCTATCTGTTTGGTATACATATTGTAATCGAATGCTTCCCTCTTTCATTTTATAATATTGCGAGGTATTTTTCATAAAAGTCAGTTTCATATAATTGATAAATTAATTTTTTCAACGTAACGAGTTTTTTTTTACCTTAAGGGGACTTCACTCATTTTCAAGGCGTGTACATACTTAGAGTTGCTTTCCAAAGTTTTGTACTGTCCTTGCCGTCTTGAAAAGAGATTGTTGAATAAATATATATTTACCCGGGTTCATGTCACATTCTGTTACACTTTTAACGTTGTGTCTTTCCTTTCCGTTGTCCGAAGCTACATTTGTTTTAAAGAGTAAAAGATATTTTATTTTACTTCTCGTTATTTTTAGAAGCGAATTCCTCCCAGTCTTGTGTATTCAACCCATGGATGAGTACACCACATACCGTTGCTTTTTTTTTCCTTCAAATAATTAATAAATTTTGTACGCGTATAATTTTTTTTTCCAGCACACGCTATTTTAATGGTTTTCCAGGATATGTGTTTCAAGCGGTTTCAAATTTTTTCTTGTTATTTCTCCACTCCATTCCATGAATTGTTATTCATGGGAATGGAGTGGGTGTATTTCATGGCTGTAATCTAGTATTTCACGGCTTAATCTGATATCTTCGTCTACGTAAAATTTCATTAGGAAATTAATTCGCCTCTCCACATATGGATTTTTTCTTAACATCCACTAAAATAACACGATGGCGATAGCGTCGTCTTCAACTAACTGGTACCATGAGAGACACAGCAAGTGTTGCTTCTGCGCATGCGCAGTCCCGATGCTTCCACCTGCTGTTGGGGGTTGCATTGGTTGCCAGCAACGGGCCACTAGTGGCACTTGTTTGGAGGCCCACAATTCACGGCGATGCTTCAGGGCCATCAATGGCTCGCCAATTAATAGCGCTGCCACCAACGGACCACTACCGGGCTGTGGGCGGCAGATTTCAGCCAGCAGTGACCCATCACTGCCAGCTGGTGGCCAGCAGTTTCCCAGCACTTGTGTTTTTGCTGGGTTGGTACACTCGTTGAAAATAAGTGAAGTTCCCTTAAGGAAAATAAAAACAATCGCATGTTGAAAAAATAAATTCGTGAATTATATGAAACGGACATTTATGAAAAATACGTCGCAATATTGCAAAATTAAAAGAAGAACCATTCTTTACACATCGCACAGGAGAGAGGCTCAGCTTCAAGCACAGTCTCGTGCGTGGCAAAATAGTCTAGCTGCTACAGCGTCTGCTTCCCACGCAGACCCTCGTTGGTTTGTTTCTAGGCGCAGATCCACATGGATGTTTTTCAGGACCTGTTGAGAAAATTTCCCCAGCCCCGTGACGTAATACAGAAGTTTCGTAGGGGGGGGGAAATTAGTAGTTATCATGTATTTTTACTGCGGTTATCATATTTTTTTAAATGGCTACTGCTGGCACATTGACAGACAAGATTCGGCAAGCCATCAATTCCGTCACGTGATTACCGGCTGCCACTGCCGGGAAACTAGCGCACCACTTTAGGCTAGCCATCATTTATGGCACGTGCTTGCAGGGCCACTTGTGGCAGCCACTGCCAATGATAGATAACTGATAGCCCTGTTCTGGCATATGGCAACTGATGGGGGTGCCAACTGTTGACCCTCTGCTGGCCCGAATTGCTGGCCCATGTGGTGGCCGCCGGGACATTTTATTGGCGGTTGGGCAGCGGCAACATAGTGCTGGGCCACTGCTGGCATTGTTGGCTGCCAGTGATGGCTTGAGTGCTGGGCCAGCAGCACTACTGAATCTGAGTGTGCAAGATACAGTGAAAAACATCACGGGATGCCGAAAGGTTCTCAACTTGGTACAAGAGATAATAGCTTTTGTAAGACAGTCACCATAGGGACTGGCTTTCTTCAAGCAATTGCAAACTGGAGTTGAAGAAACTGTAAATTTGCGACCAACTAGGTGGACAGTTCCTTTCTTATCACTGTCATAATGTTATTCAAACTACAAAGAACTGACAACTTCATGTTTTAGCAGTAACAGACAAACCGATCTGATGCAGGCGCAAAAGCTGACGGCTTTCACATTCAAATGCAATCTATTGATTTTTTCTTCCACTTAGCTTTGTTAACCAAGGCATTTAGTCATATTGACACAGTGAATAGAACTCTACAAAAGAAAACCTTATGCTTTCAAGAAGCTTCTGGTATGATTGCTACTTTGATGCAGACATTGAGAGACTTCTTGTTTTTTTGTTTTTTTTATTGGAGGTTTAACGACCACCGTGAGCAACTCAATGGGCTATAAGCAGTTGCCCGTCCCTAATTTAGGGTCACTGGTTCCAGGGAAGGGAGAGAGCCAGTGCCGTAAGACAAACACAATATCCATGCCTCACCGGGATTCAACCCCGGACTCCGTTCAGACGAATGATCAGAGGCCATCGCTTAGACCACTGCGCCACCGGTACGGCCATTGAGAGACTTTCGGAGACATTTTAATACATTCTGGGAGTAAATTCAATGCAATGTAAATGACCTAGGTTTGCCAGAACCACAGCAACCTCGTAAGAGGCGCATTCCAAAACGCATTGGTGATGGGAGCATTTATCGTGATTCTTTCAGTAGGTCCAGAGATATGTACCAGCGGGTTTTTCTTTGAAGCAATTGACACCTTGGTTCAGTGCATAGCTACCAGATCTTAATCAAACGTTTCCACTTTCCTAACTAAGGCTCAGCAGTTTGTTATTGGTGCAACTAATGGCTTTGACGACATTGCTGCGTTTTATAAGCATGACATTGATCCAGAAAAATTGCTTTTGCACAGAGACATGAAAATAGATATAACAACAGCTTGCAAAAGCAATTACTAATTGGACAGTTTGGCCTCTGTTCTAGAGATTTTTAAAAAGGACATTTACATGAAGGATATGCTTCCAGAAATGGTGAAGTTGGTTCGACTGTTTTTGCCGATCCCGCTATCAGCTTGCACAGCTGAAAGATCTTTCTCAAGTCTTCAGAGTCTCAAGACATACTTGAGATCATCAATCAGTCAAAGATGACTAAATTCGACTGCTATTTTGAACTGTCATCAAACTCTTTCAGCACCAATAGATCTGGATGAAATAGCCTACGTGTTCATCGCAAGAATGGACATAAGGCGCCAAACTTTTGCACTCAAAAAGTAATAAGAACTTTCATGAGGTGGAGATAAATAAATTTCATACACTGTTTTTCAATTTATAATATAGTGCACTAGGTTTGGTTTTGAAATGGCATTATAAACATTGTTTTTTCAGAATTTAATTCAGTTTTGATACTTCAGGTATGGATATTTTATGCTTTCTTTGTGTCAAAGTTTCAATGTTAAACAGTTAAGCATTTCAAATTTGTTGTAGCCACCCTAATCATAATAATAAGTTAATATCAAATAAACAGTATTACTTTATTACGTATTCACTGTTGCCCCTATAATCTATAAAAATGAAAAAATTGCATGTTGTGCAGAAACGCATCCATTGCATCCCCTCCAATAATTCGCACAATTCGGCGCCTACAGTGACATGGTGTCCGCTTCAGCACGCCTTGAGTCATAAAGCACAAAATAAAGGACTAGAAAGCAGCTCTTGTCACCAGTGACCTGCTTATGGTTCTTACTACTTAGGTGAAAGGGGAAAATAAATTACTTTGCCGTAACTTACGTAAGACTCTTCACTCTTTTGCTATGTGAACGAAGAGACTTTGAATAGTTACGGAGAAACTTTTGGAGCCCCATTTTGTTTAGGTACATCAGTCACTTAAAGGTTTGTAACGTATACTCTAGATTCAGTTTCCTTTTGATTTTACTATCTCTCGTTATTTTATTTTCCTATGTAAATTATCTTCTTACTTAACGAGATGTTATTTCTCCCGCTGAATGAGATGTGGCAATGAGTGTAAGTCATGACGTGGTGGTAGACTGTATAAATAGGCGCGTTCAACGATACCTAGAGAGAGCGTTTGTTTATGTGCGTAGAGAGAGCTTTTGTGTTACGTGAGAGAGCTTTTTTGTTGATGTGCGTAGGGAGAGCTTTGTTTTATGTGTAAAGAGATCTTCGTTATATGTGAGAGCCAGATATCGAGTAGTTGTGTGACCTGTGAAGTATGTGTGGATAATACCAGGAGTTTCCCTAATAAAAGGTTTTCTTAGTAAGTACGTTTTTATCAGTTCATAATTTTGTCAGACCTCTGTCTGGCTGTTAGGTCTCTTTCATTAAGTGTTACTATTAACAACCAGCATAAGACTTTATTTATTCATCATAAATCACTACTACTACAACGTTACTAGCAGTTAAGCTTATTTATCATAATTACTACAACAACAACCAGTAAAAGCTAATTCATTATAGGTTAACTAAAAAAGACATACAAAGGCTACAAATAACTCAAAGAATCATGGAGAGATGCATGCTTGGTATAAATATGAAAGACAAGAAGAGTAATTCGTATACTAGGGAGATGACAAAAGACGATCACAGCTTGGCCAAAGTGAAGAACCTCAAGTGGTAATGGGCTGAAAATATTACTAGACTCTTCCGCTATGTGAACATTTGTGCTTGGAGAACGAACAAACTTTTAGGGCTCTATTTCGTTTAGGTGCATCAGCCGCTTAAAGATTAACTTAAAAAGACATACAAAGGCTACAAACAACTCAAAGAATCATGGAGAGATGCATGCTTGGTATAAATATGAAAGACAAGAAGAGTAATTCGTATACTAGGGAGATGACAAAAGACGATCACAGCTTGGCCAAAGTGAAGAACCTCAAGTGGTAATGGGCTGAAAATATTACTAGACTCTTCCGCTATGTGAACATTTGTGCTTGGAGAACGAACAAACTTTTAGGGCTCTATTTCGTTTAGGTGCATCAGCCGCTTAAAGATTAACTTAAAAAGACATACAAAGGCTACAAACAACTCAAAGAATCATGGAGAGATGCATGCTTGGTATAAATATGAAAGACAAGAAGAGTAATTCGTATACTAGGGAGATGACAAAAGACGATCACAGCTTGGCCAAAGTGAAGAACCTCAAGTGGTAATGGGCTGAAAATATTACTAGACTCTTCCGCTATGTGAACATTTGTGCTTGGAGAACGAACAAACTTTTAGGGCTCTATTTCGTTTAGGTGCATCAGCCGCTTAAAGATTAACTTAAAAAGACATACAAAGGCTACAAACAACTCAAAGAATCATGGAGAGATGCATGCTTGGTATAAATATGAAAGACAAGAAGAGTAATTCGTATACTAGGGAGATGACAAAAGACGATCACAGCTTGGCCAAAGTGAAGAACCTCAAGTGGTAATGGGCTGAAAATATTACTAGACTCTTCCGCTATGTGAACATTTGTGCTTGGAGAACGAACAAACTTTTAGGGCTCTATTTCGTTTAGGTGCATCAGCCGCTTAAAGATTAACTTAAAAAGACATACAAAGGCTACAAACAACTCAAAGAATCATGGAGAGATGCATGCTTGGTATAAATATGAAAGACAAGAAGAGTAATTCGTATACTAGGGAGATGACAAAAGACGATCACAGCTTGGCCAAAGTGAAGAACCTCAAGTGGTAATGGGCTGAAAATATTACTAGACTCTTCCGCTATGTGAACATTTGTGCTTGGAGAACGAACAAACTTTTAGGGCTCTATTTCGTTTAGGTGCATCAGCCGCTTAAAGATTAACTTAAAAAGACATACAAAGGCTACAAACAACTCAAAGAATCATGGAGAGATGCATGCTTGGTATAAATATGAAAGACAAGAAGAGTAATTCGTATACTAGGGAGATGACAAAAGACGATCACAGCTTGGCCAAAGTGAAGAACCTCAAGTGGTAATGGGCTGAAAATATTACTAGACTCTTCCGCTATGTGAACATTTGTGCTTGGAGAACGAACAAACTTTTAGGGCTCTATTTCGTTTAGGTGCATCAGCCGCTTAAAGATTAACTTAAAAAGACATACAAAGGCTACAAACAACTCAAAGAATCATGGAGAGATGCATGCTTGGTATAAATATGAAAGACAAGAAGAGTAATTCGTATACTAGGGAGATGACAAAAGACGATCACAGCTTGGCCAAAGTGAAGAACCTCAAGTGGTAATGGGCTGAAAATATTACTAGACTCTTCCGCTATGTGAACATTTGTGCTTGGAGAACGAACAAACTTTTAGGGCTCTATTTCGTTTAGGTGCATCAGCCGCTTAAAGATTAACTTAAAAAGACATACAAAGGCTACAAACAACTCAAAGAATCATGGAGAGATGCATGCTTGGTATAAATATGAAAGACAAGAAGAGTAATTCGTATACTAGGGAGATGACAAAAGACGATCACAGCTTGGCCAAAGTGAAGAACCTCAAGTGGTAATGGGCTGAAAATATTACTAGACTCTTCCACTATGTGAACATTTGTGCTTGGAGAACGAACAAACTTTTAGGGCTCTATTTCGTTTAGGTGCATCAGCCGCTTAAAGATTAACTTAAAAAGACATACAAAGGCTACAAACAACTCAAAGAATCATGGAGAGATGCATGCTTGGTATAAATATGAAAGACAAGAAGAGTAATTCGTATACTAGGGAGATGACAAAAGACGATCACAGCTTGGTCAAAGTGAAGAACCTCAAGTGGTAATGGGCTGAAAATATTACTAGACTCTTCCGCTATGTGAACATTTGTGCTTGGAGAACGAACAAACTTTTAGGGCTCTATTTCGTTTAGGTGCATCAGCCGCTTAAAGATTAACTTAAAAAGACATACAAAGGCTACAAACAACTCAAAGAATCATGGAGAGATGCATGCTTGGTATAAATATGAAAGACAAGAAGAGTAATTCGTATACTAGGGAGATGACAAAAGACGATCACAGCTTGGTCAAAGTGAAGAACCTCAAGTGGTAATGGGCTGAAAATATTACTAGACTCTTCCGCTATGTGAACATTTGTGCTTGGAGAACGAACAAACTTTTAGGGCTCTATTTCGTTTAGGTGCATCAGCCGCTTAAAGATTAACTTAAAAAGACATACAAAGGCTACAAACAACTCAAAGAAGCATGGAGAGATGCATGCTTGATATAAATATGAAAAACAGGAAGAGGAATTCATAGACTAGAGAGATGACAAGAGTTGATGACAGCGTGGCCAAAATGAAGATCCTTGAGTGGTAATGGGCTGGAAATATTACTATTAATAGAAGAACTGACTACCGTTGTAGAACTAAAGTACTAGATTAAATACCAAGAAACAGGAAAAGACCTAGACCACGTAGGGGATGGGTTGATGAAATTCTAAAACGCATGCTGGAGTGATTCGAAAACGCTGGCTTAAGATAGAAAGTTATAGAAAAGACTTGACGAGACGTTCATCCAGCAGTGGGTTGACAAGGCTTGATGATGATAATGATATAATGAAATGATTTTAATGTAAACTGAAAATTATTTATTTTCATTTATTTATTTGGACTTCTGGTATGTCCAGACCTAAACATTAGTCACATCTGACTGGGATGCTTGCTTTAAGATCAACGGGTCTCTTACGAGCCGACAGGTGACTTAACTTCCGCAATCTGAAAAGTTTGTTGAGAATCCCATAGAGTAAGCCTCAGCTACCTCAAACAATTTGTTTTCGTGGTGGCGGAATCTAACGATCCCTTATGAGCATTTAAACTTACAAGAGTCGCCCGTTCCTAATTTAGATCACTGCTTCTAGGAAAGGGATATTACGAGCGCCGTAGAACGTGTGTACCGCCCATTCCTCAACGGAAACTTACTGGAAGCAATTATCCGAAAAGCCGCTCCTTTGACTTCTCAGCCATCGATGATGTAGATCAAATTGCCCGCTCTTGCTTGTGTAACAGCAGCATGCTCTACCGGAAATCGAGAGATGAAGGCTCGACTGCCCCGCAGGGTGATTCACTTTTCAAATACTCTGGAGATTATTCCACATAGAAAGTGGAAAATTGCGTCACCTATATAAGAATAGTTCCTCGAGATTTAGATTTAGGAAAAGGTGCAGTGTTCTTATACTAGGCGTAGTGTTACAGCTGCTGCAATATTCCCATCGAGCATCAGATATCGTTACAACGTTTCATCAGCAATCTGTCCGCAAGTTCAATTTCTTTATTTTGCAACCTCTCTTGTTGGTTTAGTTTGACGGCTATTAAAGTCATTTAGTTATATGAGCATATATGTCTGAACCAGAGTTAGGCAAAAGCGTAATTAAATTGATCGGTAATGCATTACAGCGTAATGGTAATGGGAGCAAGAACTTAGTGTTACCATTAAATGGCAATGGTGAACTGGTCATTAGAATTAATACAGACATTTGACGTGGACTAGGAACATCATACAGTGGTCATCGCTCTTTCCACGTTTATAAGTGAGTCACGGAAAAATTCTCATTGGCCGCCACCAGGAATCGAACCCAGGGTCTTCTAGTTACGCGCCGGATATGCTTCCACTGCACCACAGCAGCCTCGAATTCCTCCAGACTCACAGACACTAACTGCCAAGTCAATTTGGCAGGTTACTTTTTGGAGCTCCGCACAATGCTGGGGATTCACCAAAGATAGTAAGCAGCTAGTGTGTGCGAGTCTGGAGGAATTCGAGGCCGCTGTGGTGTAGCGGAAGTATATCCGGCGCGTAACTGGAAGACCCTGGGTTCGATTCCCGGTGGCGGTCAATGAGAATTTTTCCGTGACTCACTTATAAACGTGAAAAGAGCGATAACCTCTGTTTGATGTCATTAGAATTACAGGGTAATTGTAATAACATGTGGAAGTTACCCATTATAATCGTGACGGTTAACTATATGTTGGTAATTAACCAATAACTTAAGGGTAAAAACACAACGTGAATAACCCAGTACACCCTTACACGTTGTGTAGGTTATTTGACAATTGTTCCACCCCTTGGACCTCAAATGCCTGTATGCAGATATTAGAGATTGTACGTGTATGACATGAGTAGTTGCCCCGTCTTCACCGCAAGTAAAGTGATTTGAACGAAATGATACATATGAAGTAAATACGAATGGGGTGTGGATTTCGGTTAGAGAATAACACAAAAATGAAAGAACGATCAATGCCGTTGCATGTGATCTTAGTCTTCAACAAAGAACAATTCACTGAAGCACACAAAAAAACAGTCAGGAAATAACATATTGTGCATTGAACGCCAATGGAAACCACTCCAAGACACTACATCACTTGAAATGGAAGGAATGAAAGGTCTGATTGCTACAAAATATGACAACCACAAAGTGAACTACGAGTACAACAGAAAGAATGAGCAATGTTACATGCTATGTATGCTATGCTACATGGACGACTTTTCTAGACATAGCTTTAGGCACACGTACATTTCTATAAACTATTAGTATGTAATTATTATTTGCAAATTGTGTAATTTCATTACCAAGTAATTCCATTGTGTTTGAATGACATTATTAAACAATTTAATTATACCCTCCTCATTGTAATGCATTACAAAGTAATTTCATTACCTATAATGAATTAGCTTTGTTTATCTTTTTGCTAAGCTAATTATTATGAATGATAATAATTCTTCTTACCAGCGAGCTAATGATAACTAGCTCTAAGCTTCAAAATAATGAATTCCCAAAAGGGTGTTGTTACTCGTTAATTATGAACTTAAACAAAGTCTCAACGCTGGTTATTTATATTAAGTAATCAAAGTCATAAACCTAACAGCCAGACAGAGGTCTGACAAAAACTATGAATTGAGAAAGACGGAACTTACTGAAAAACTTGTTTATTTCCAAGACTCTTGGTCAACTAAGGCACTCATATATCTTGTACATAATAATGAATAAACTTTCCTCTTACAACCAACACAACACAACTCAACCAACACAACTCCACACAACCCGATGAACGCGCCTATATACTAGCTACCACCACGTCATGACTTACACTCATTGCCAGATCTCATTCAGCGGGTGAAATAATATTTCGTTCAGTAGGAAGATAATTTACATAGTAAAATAAAATAACCAGAGATAGTAAAATCAAAAGGAAAGTGAATATAGAGTATACGTTACATACCTTGTGCAAACCATACTCGGGATTACCTTGTAATGAACTACCTGTTACTGCATTACCTTGTAATGCATTAAACGTTAATTGTAATCTGTACTTCCATTACTTTTTAATGCATTCCTGCCCAACTCTGGTCTGGACATGACTGTTTTTAATAATTTGGTGATTACCACTAACAACTATGCTATTCAATTTTTTTCATAGCCTATGTAGAAGGGTCCACTCTGATTGCTTTTATTTGTCCGTTACACCTGTTTAGACATTTTGGAACTTTCGAAGCGTTTGTGCATGGTCACCTGAAGTAAAGTGCTGTCACATAGCAGACTGTGCTGGTAGTCTGCTATGAGGTTTTGCCCTTCCTGCACATTTAACACAGAAAACACTACTCACCATATAATATTCTCTTTCGCGCATGTGGTAGCAGAGCGGCTACATAGTTATGCTCAGAGACATACGAACGCTGAAAGTCGAATATGTCACTACAATATAATACTGCCCCATACTTCCTGTTACGGAAAAGTTCAATTGTTAAGCCAAATATAATTACCATCATCACCCATTATGAATCCACTGATGGATGAAGATCTCCCCAAGTTTTTTCTACAACTTTTTGTTTGGAGCTATGTCATACTGACATGTTGCAAACTTCATCCACTCATTTCTCACGGGGTCTTCTTGTGGGTTCTTTCCTGTCTAGTATTTCAACTGTCCAACGATAGCCAGTTCTTCTACCAGTATGTCTTGTCATCGCCATTTCAGGGTTTTCACCTAGTCATAAACTTCCGTTATTTTCCCGTTTCATGAGATCCTCTTCCTATCCTTTCGGTTATACAGAACACGCACCTCTCCACACTTTTTTCAATAGTATAATGTAAAAGAAGTCTCGACTTACTTCCACGCTATTTTAAACACATCAACATACTAATAAATTGTTCCTAAATGAAACAAACCTTAACGGCCAGACGAAACATGTAAACAGAAGTCAACTTACGGAAAATGTCCTTTATTCACGATGGAATGTACTACACTCTCCACACATTTATCACACCACTCTTTTCAATATTCATAATACAACGTTTTCATACAACTCTCTCGACGATACAACGCTCGCAATAATCACTCTCAATAGTCGCTCTCTCACAACAGATCAGTCGTCGCTTTTATCTCTTGTTCTTATCTCATAACAGGTATACGTCACTTGCATTCAACCTCAATAGTTGCCAAACGTATTCATTTGAGAGAAAAGATATTTCGTTAAGCGTGAAGAATACTGAGAATAAACTCAAGATTTACGTAGGGAAAGAAACTGAAAAGGGAAAGTAAATCTAGAATATACGTCACATCATCTCCCTCGTAATTTTTTTTTCCAAAAACCTATCAATTTTGTAGAGGTATCCTTTCAAACAATCTGATCATTCATTCAACCTTTCAGATAAAAACTTACAAAAATTGATGAAGAGATTTGTTGATCTGTTGCTGTAACTGACTTCTCAGTACATATAGTCTGTAGATATCAATAGTTCAATAAACATTCATAGAAAACTTTCTGTACGATTTCAAATCTTCATTTTATACTTCGTGATAAATACTTTGTCAATACGTGTGGAGGACACTCATAAATACACATATAAGTAGCATAGTAGTCAAAAAACTGCGTATGGCAGGGAAAAAAAAAACTACAACATTTTTAACGTGATTAATTACGCATTCGTCCACTCCTGATAACTTCTCAGGGAAGACCAAACATTCAAACTAAGTTAAGTGAATATCGTAATACAGTGTAAATGTAGTTAGTTAAAAAAACTGCGCTTGCAGAAAAAAATTCAACACCAACTCAACAAATATCAAGCACAAAAAAAGGTTAGACATGGAACAACAAAAAAAAACCTTTGAGCACTTGGCGGCCAAGGCAGACTTCGAACTACTCCCATGCATTCGCACATCGAATTTTGAGATGGGATAGGGGAAACCCTGGAAAACCCTATCCTGGGAGTGAAATCTTTATAAATATCAACAAAGGCAATGTTGAATTTCATGTTATGCCGAAAATACAACATACACAGAATGAAATGACAAGCACTTTGTATTAAAAAAAATTAATGTGGCGCCACACCAAAAAAAAAAAAAAAAGAAAAAACATTACATACTGACAAGATAATGCATGCGATATTTTGGCTTCAAAGTTTGTCAAAAAAAGTTCTGTGATATTTTAAGCACAGAGGAAAGTTCAAATAAATGCCTTTTATAAGGCAACGTTCTATGATATTTGTTTGTCCTCACATTTTGTGATAAAAGCTCAGTGATTTTGGTTTTTCTTGAGGACAGAAAAGTTCAAATAAATAGTCTTTACAGAGCAAAGCTCTATATAGTAAAAGTTCTTTTGCGCTTGAAGGTCAGTTTAAAAAAAAACTTTTAACAGTACCTGTTGCTCGCAAAGAATACCCGTGTACGGACACGCTTATGTTGTTGTCGGGCTACAACAGCACTCTTGAGGCTTCACGCTTCGCAGGCTGAGGTTGCAAGTCACTGGATCACCGGGATGTGTCAGGAACTCCCGCGGACAAGGCAAGCTGACCAGAAGAGGCAGGGTCATCAGGCTGTCGCAAGGAAGTCTCAGGCTGGAGCGAAGAGGTCTCAGGCTGGAGCAAAGTGGGCTCAGGCCGGAACAAGGAGGTCTCAGGCTGGATCAAGGAAATCTCAGGCTGGATCAAGGAAATCTCAGGCTGGATCAAGGAGGTCTCAGGCTGGATCAAGGAGGTCTCATGCTGGATCAAGGAAGTCTCATGCTGGATCAAGGAAGTCTCATGCTGGCTCAGAGACGAACCCGGAATCTGAGTAGGATGAAGATCCGGTCGTTTCCTTGGTGGTCGAAGAAGCGGTGTGTAACTAGAAGGGCGCTTCCGTGAACGACGAGGAACGGTGGAGGAAGGTATATGCTCCGTCCGTCCCGAGCGAAGATTCCAAGGACGAAAACCTGGCGGATGCAAATGCTGGACTCTATGTCTGGATTGTAGCCCAACACTAGAAGTTGCACTAAGAGAGTGTGGAACAGGAGAGGGAAATTCAGGCGGCGGACGCTTTGTAGGTTGAAATGGCACAGATGAGGTTTTGCCCTTCCTTCACGTTTTTGCCCTACTGCAGATGGATCAAATGTTCCTGAAGTAGGAAGCTGCTCAGCAGAAACAGAAGGAAAGATTGTTGTTCTTGGAGACTGAAGAACCTCGACAATATTATCTGATGATTCAGATTCAGCAAGAGGTACGACTCTTTTAGGCACAGGAGATATGGAACTGCCTGATGATGAAATGTCAGTTCTTGTTCGTTTTAAGTTTTTTGATTTAAAACCAAACGGAGGCAATATACGTGAAGAAGTAAATGGGGCGATTGGAGTATGAGAAGCAGATGAAAAAGAACCTCGTTGCACACGACAAGAATATTCAGAGGAACTGGAAGCACTAGAACTCTCGTCTTTTGAAAAGGCAGGAGACGGAGGAGTTGAAATAATGACAGCACCTCGAGTGAACGGAATAATGTCAGAATGTGAATCGTTAAGAGTAGAAGCAAAGATCCGCTCAGACGAAGGTAGAGAATTGGACAGAACAGGGGTGGGGTCAATAATTTCATCATCATTTATACATACTTCTGAAGTCCCACCCTCTGCCTGAGGATTCCTACTAGATTTAGGGTTAATAATTGCATCAGTGCTTCTAATAACCCATTTCCTACATTGCTGCACATGGGCAGAATGTAGGGAGCCATCTGACTTCTTTAATATGTCATTATTATTGTACACTTCTACCAATTCAAAGGGGCTTTCATATAAAGGTGCAAATTTTTTAACGAATGTGTGTGCAACGGAGGATTGGAAATGAGTTTCCAATAAGACCAGATCTCCAACTGCGAGATCTAGTTCCCTCCGTTTCGCATCATAGTGCCTAGCTTGTCTTAACTGAGCTCGACTGATAGCAGTCCGTGCCTTTTGCGCAAGTAGTTTTACAGAATCAGGTGTTGGTCGTTGGTTGATTTCATCGATAATGCCAGTTAAATTCTCAAAAGGGGTGCGGATTTTGCGCCCTAGAAAAGTTCAGCGGGCGTAAGCCGCGTTGATTCATGAAATGATGAGCGAAGGGCGAAACAAAACATTTCAACATGTTCGTCCCAACACTCATGATTATTACCAATGAAGGTTGAGATCATCTTTAGTAATGTTCTATTCACACGCTCAGCCGGTTTGGCTTGAGGGGGATATGGACTTATGAATTTATGTTTAATTTGAAGCCTCGCACACATTCGCTCAAATAACTCCGAAATGAACTGAACCCCGTAGTCCGAGACTACGGAACGGGGACAGCCAAATCGAGTGAAAACATTATGTATTAGAATATCACATATTATATCAGCCGTAGCTGCTTTAATGGGGAATGCTTCCACCCATTTAGAAAAATTATCTGTAACAACTAAAATATAACGAGATTTAGTTTTAGTTGATAATGGATAAGGGCCCAATAAATCTATAGAGATAGTTTCAAAAACATAATTATTTGAACTACAAATAAGGTGACCGGCCGGTCGTTTATTATCATAATTGTACTTTTGACAGTACTCACATGAGCGAATGTATGCGAGTATACTATTGTACATGCCCGGCCAGTAGGCTACGTCTCGGAGCTTAGTACGAGTTTTTCGTATGCCTAAATGGCCGGCAAGAGGAATATCATGAAATTCGTATAATAAAGCCATGCGAAGAGACTGAGGTATCGCAGAGCGGTACTCAGCTCTCGAGTTTACAATTTTTATAATACAAAATACCATCGATGATCTCATAATTTCGACTACGACCAGCTAAAGAAGGTTCACTTGGAGCAGAAGAACCAGCGAGTAAGAAATTATAAATTTCCCCAAAATCTGGATCATTCGGCAGTTCAGAAATTATTTGCTCCCTTGAAGTTATTTCCGAAAGAAGAAATAGGGAGGCAGGTTCAGTATCCGCCTGGGTACCAGAACTGACCGGACAGCGAGACAGTGCGTCAGGCAGTTGGTTTGATTTGCCAGGGCGATACTGGATTTGAACATTATATTCCTGAAGTCGAAGTGTCCATTTGAACAATCTTCGAGACAGATTCTTTGCTGTGGTTCAATATTGTAATGCCGAATAATCCGTAATGACATTGACAGTTAAATGATTGAGATAGCATTTAAATTTGGTGACATCAAATAAAATAGCTGAACATTATCGTTCAGTAGCAGAGTAATTACGTTCTGCTTTATTAAGAATTCGAGAGGCATATGCAATAGAATGCCCTCGTTGAGATATAACAGCTTCTAGACCAACACCTGATGCATCGGTAAAGATATTAAATATTTCGGCATGGTTAGGAAAGGCTAACACAGGTGGCGAAACCAAGGCGTGTTTAAGAGTATTGAAGGTAGTCTCTGTCTCCGTGGACCAAGCAAAATGTTTATATTTTCGCTTCAAATCGAATAAAGGTTCGCATAGAGTAGTGTACCCCGGAACGAACTGTTGGTACCATCCCGTCATGCCCAAAAATCGCGACAATTCTTTCGCCGACTTAGACCTCGGAAAGTCTGAGATTGGCTTTACCTTTGAGTCATCAGTTAGAAGACCTTTAGGGGTAATTTTCAATCCGAGATATACGAGTTCGTCCCGGTCAATTTGACATTTGCTAGGCTTTAACGTCAAACCTGCATTATGTAGCAGTTGGAAAACCTGGTCCAACAGAGACAGATGCTGTTCAAAAGTCTCAGAAGAGACAATGATATCGTCCAGATAAAAATGGACATTAGGTCCAAGCACAGAACGTAAGACTGAATCCATTAAGCGCTGAAACGTTGCAGGAGCATATGTCAAACCAAAGGACATTTGTAAAAACTCATATGCTCCAAAAGGGGTAATAAATCCAGTTTTTTCAACAGAATCTGGGTGGACAGCCACCTTCCAATAGCCACTAGCTAAATCAAATGTTGATAGCCAGTTTGTTGACGATTAGTCCTGGAGAATATCGCTAATTATAGGCAATGGGTAATTGATAGCTTTGGTTACCGCATTGAGTTTTCGGTAATCTATTATGAAGCGATACTCTCCAGATTGTTTTTCTTGGAACAAGAAAAGCAGGTGCTGCCCAAGGACTAAGTGATTCTTTAATTATCCCCGAATGGAGCATGTCCTGTATTTGTCTTTGGAATTCAGCTTTCTTCTGGTTCGGACATGGATAAAGCTTATATGCAATGGGCTTAGCTCCTTCTGTATCAATAGTATGATACACCACCTGTGTAAACCCTGGTTTATCTGAAAATAATCCTGGTCTGCTGCGTAAAACCTGACCAAGTTGGCTTTTATGTTTAGGCAATAATTTGTCACTTGCAAGAACTGCAGAAAAATCAATTGGCTCTTCTGAGGTGGGAGGACTAATCTCAAGCATTAAGATTAGGCCATGTTCGAAATCAAGTGTGAGCTTAAACATTTTAATGAAATCCACCTCCAGAAGACAATCCACGGGTAACTCTTGGATTAAAAGAAAGTATAAGAAACTTGAACTTTGCCAATCTTGACAGGTAAATTAACTGATCCAGAGATTGCAAAAACATGTCGGCACCTCGCAGACATTGCTCGGAGGGCTCGACACAAGCATTTGGAAAGGTAACAGCATAGAAATCAAAATTTAATGCCGAGATGTCAGATCCAGAATCAATTTTAGTCGACCCCACTACTTTGCCCAAGGTCACAAGAATATCAGGCAAAAGCGGAGCTTGAATAGTTAACAAAAGAGATTTGAGGTCTTCAGAAAAACGAGGAGATAGACTCGAACCATCTACCTCCTGTTGAAGTTTAAATTGTCATGAAACTTATTAGAATGACTAGATTGATTTTGGCAATGTGGCGAATCACAAGAAGGTGCTGAATTGTAGCGTGAAGGAGAGGCAGCATTATTACACTGCTGGACAATTGCTAAGGACGGATCATAAACGGCTATATAGCGCATAAAAAATTAAGTGTGTTTGGATGCCAAGTGAAATAAAATAACGTCATAATGCCAGGACATTACAAGAAAGACAATTTATTGTGCTCTGAAATCCAGAAGGCTTTGGAACGTGTTCAAGGGACAAGCAGGCCATTTTGTGCAGAATACGTAAACGTGAAAAAAATGCAATTACCGTCCGCAGGCGTTCCGGCGTAAGATGTCAATACAGGATATGGCTACCATGGAGGGCGATGCAAGATTCCACACGTCGTGTCATGCTTTGCACAACATTATCAAGCAGCTGTTGGGGTAATTTATCCCATTCCTCTGTCAGTGCACGGATGAGGGTTTCCTTGTTTATTGGAGGGCATTGGCGACCAGCAAGACACCTCCCCAAAGCATCTCACACATTTTCAATGGGATTCAGATCTGGAGAACGTGCTGGCCATACGAGGCGTGGAATATCCTTGCTCTCAAGACACTCCTGGACAGCGACTGTTCGATGACATGTTGCGTTGTCGTCCATGAAAATGAATCTATCACCGACAGCACCACGGAACATGCGAACATGAGGTAGCAGAACATCATTAATGTATCGTTGGCCAGTCATAGTCCCAGTTGGAAGCACATAGAGGGACGTACGGCCATTGATCATGATGCCAGCCCATACCATGACACTACATGTCGGATATCGGTCCCTTTCCTGTATGTTTGCTCGACAATATGCAGTACCACTATCACGCCAGATCAGTTGTCGTCGACAATCAGACGATAGACTGTATCTACTCTCATCTGAGAAGAGGACAGCAGACCAGTCGTTATCAGACCAATTGCGATGTTGATGGCACCATTGCAAACGGGCGGTACGGTGACGTCTGGACAATGGGATGCACACAACAGGACAGCGGGCGTATAGTCCTCCTTCATGCAAACGTCTGGCGACAGTTTTTCGGGAGATCCGCTTGCCAGTAGCAGCCATAAACTGATTTGCTACCTCACTAGCTGTGCTGCGCCGGTGTCCTTTTGTTGATAGCACTATGTACCGATCTTCTGCAGGTGTCGTACTGCGAACACGACCTCTCCCGTGACGTTTGCTACACTCTCCATTTGTTTGAAATGATTTCCAAAGCCTTGAAACAACACTGTGGCTGACGTCGAACTCCCTGGCAACATTTGTTATTTTTCGCCCTTCTTCAATCTTGCCAATAATACGGCCACGCGTAAAATCATCTAGGTGATGTCGGGAAGACATACTGAAAATTGCAAGTTCGTCAATTGATTCTTTCCCTTTCAACTTTGCGTTTGAACAACAACGGTCAATACGCGTCAAATCCTTTATATCTCTTATCAGCGCTATGACGTCACGAAGAAGTTCTGCAATCCAAAATTTGCATACGCACAACGCGTCTTACTGTATCCCGCACTTATGCTAATTTCCACATTTTCCTGCCTTCCATTTTATGGTTGCTATCGTTGCTATTGTCATTCGTCCTTAGCAATTGTCCGGCAGTGTATCATCAGGCTTGCTTTGCCCCCCAACACGGTGTTTTGGATATGTCTGGTCCACCGAGTAGTAATTATCCCGGGGACGAGAAACTTGGGTGTCCTGATTTCCATAATGGCCAGGATGTCGCACCTCTGGTACCCGACGATGCGGTGGCACGTATCTAGACTGCTGATAGGTGTTTCTAGGCCGATTGAAAAATTGTCTTTGATGAATGTTCTGGTTTGGCTGCTGATATCTGTTGTTTTGAATATGAGGTTCATGGTACTGCTTAGGTTGGCGGTACTCTTGAACCTGTGACGATTGTCCTTTGCTGTGGCGTTCTTCATAGACTCGAACGAGTTTTAAGCACTCGTGAATGGAGACAGGACGTCGAACTTCCAGATGATCCTGCAGGAAGGAATCCAGCTGCTGTAACAACGTGTCACAAATCTCAGACTCGACTGCAGCGGGATCCATTAATTTGTAAAGTCGGACTGTTTCCAGGGCGAACGAGACTGGGTTATCTGAGGCTCGCTGTCGCCTGGAAAACAGTTGTTGTGCAAGGCCGGCCTTATTGGTGCCAAAAGGAAAGACATCCAAAAAGTCAGCTCGAAATTGCTGATAGGAGCCCTCTGGGTTCATTCGACGCCACTGTCTGTACCAAACTTTTGCCGGGTCTTGCAAACATATGCCAGCAATAGGTATCTGACCGTCTTCAGGAACGTTATAAAGGTCAAAATGATCGTCCAGATCCTCCAAAACCCTAAGCGAGCCGCCGTTTCCCCGAAATATAATAGAACCCGCATGGGGTACGTAAAGAGCAAGAATTTTTCTCCTTCTCATCGGGGGTGGTGGAGTAAATATTTGTTGAGGCACTGCGGTCGAATTACGCGGTACATAAGCTTCATACCTCCCTATTCGTTGTCTGGTAAGTCAGAACCGCAGGCCTGGTATAGAGCGGTTGGTGAGTTATGAGAAACTCTATAACGCTGAGTACGTAAATTGTCAGCTGTAGAGTTATGAGCCTCATGGTTATGTTGATAGAAGAGACCGATAGGATCAGTTACGTTATCCATATTCCGTGACTTCTATGAATCTGTTCGAGGGAAAATTCGGGCGCCAATATAACGTAAAAGAAGTCTTGACTTACTTCCACGCTATTTTAAACACATCAACATACTAATAAATTGTTCCTAAATGAAACAAACCTTAACGGCCAGACGAAACATGTAAACAGAAGTCAACTTACGGAAAATGTCCTTTATTCACGATGGAATGCACTACACTCTCCACACATTTATCACACCACTCTTTTCAATATTCATAATACAACGTTCTCATACAACTCTCTCGACGATACAACGCTCGCAATAATCACTCTCAATAGTCGCTCTCTCACAACAGATCAGTCGTCGCTTTTATCTCTTGTTCTTATCTCATAATAGGTATACGTCATTTGCATTCAACCTCAATAGTTGCCAAACGTATTCGTTTGAGAGCAAAGATATTTCTTTAAGCGTGAAGAATACTGAGAATAAACTCAAGATTTACATAGGGAAAGAAGCTAAAAAAGGAAAGTTAATCTAGAATATACGTCACAATAGTTTGCAGCCTCTGGATGCATATTTTGGTTACGATCCGTGTTTCTGATCTATAAGTACTGTAAAAGCTAGAAGGTTACTATGATTAAACGCTTTCCTTTTAAGACATAATGGTAAACTGCTCTTCGAAATTGTACTGTTTCTTCCAAATGCTCTTCAACCAAATCATATACGCGTATATATTTCTGCTTCGATATGGCCGTCGTTTGATATCTGTTATCCAAGGTAAATGTTAGGCACCAGTTACTTCCAGATTTGTTTTATCAATCGCTAAATCTTTAGTTCCCGTGAAGTTGTAACGAACGTACTTTTCGAGAAAAGTAGTTTTATTTGTAGTGAAGGGTGGCGTATACTTAAAAAGATCTAAGGTATTGGAGATGAACCATCTTTTTCTTAAATCAATTTTTTTATGTAATTTTTTGTGACACATTTATTTTCATTCATTTAAATATCCACTTAACTCTGGGAGGGTGAAATTTGAGGCTGCTATCTCAATCCGAAGCAAAAGGATATCTCTCGAAGTTCGAAGAATTCCACCAGAGAGTAGCGGGGAATCTCAGCTCAAAGAAGATTCCCTGGCGCTCTAGGGGTTACCAAGGTTTAACCTCGGAACCTTGGTTCGCCGCCCCGGTGGCGCAGTGGTCTAACCGATTGCCTCCGATCATTCGTCTGAAAGGGGTCCACGTTCGAATCCCTGTGAGGCATAGATGTTGTATTTGTCTTACGGCACTGGCTCTCTCCCTTCCCTGGAACGAGTGGCCCTAAATTAGCGTCGGGTTACTACTTATAACCCATTGAGTTGCTCATGGTGCTTATTAAACTATCAATCAATCAATCAATTAATCAATCAGGTCCAAGTGCCCTTTCTAACCTTGGTTCGCCGCAACGGTGGCGCAAAGGTCTAAGAGATGGCCACTGATATTTCGTCCGAAAAGGGTCCGGGTTCGAACTCATTTGAGGCCTGGATGTTAAGTTTGTCTTACGGCACTGGCTCTCTCACTTCCCTGGAACCAGTGGCCCTAACTTAGGGACGGGTAACTGCTTATAGCCCATTGAGTTGCTCATGGTGGTTGTTAAACCCTCAATCAATCAATCAATCAATCAGGTCTGAGTGCCCATACTAACTTTGGTTCGCCACCCCGGTGGTGCACTTGTATAAGCGATGGCTTCTTATCATTCGTCCGAAAGGGGTGCGGGTTCGAATCACGGTGAAGCATCGACGTTCTGTTTGTCTTGCAGTACTGGCTCTCTCCCTTCCCTGGAACTAGTGGCCCTAAATTACGGACGGCTGACTGCTCATAGTAAATTGAGTTGCTCATGGTGGTTGTTAAAACCTCAATCAATCACCTATTGTATCCTTGGTTTGCCGCCCCGGTGGCACAGTGGTCTAAGTGATGGCCTCTGATCATTCGTCCAAAAGGAGTCCGGGTTCGAATCCCGGTGAGGCATGTATGTTTTGCTTGTCTTAAGGCACTGGCTCTGTACCTTCCATGGAACCAGTGGCCCTAAATTAGAGATGGGTGACAGCTTATAGCCCATTGAGTTGCTCATGGTGTTTGTTAAACCCTCAATCAATTAATCATACAATCAATCAGGTCCGAGTGCCCATTCTAATCTTGGTTCGCCGCCCCGGTGGCGCAGTGGTCTAAGAGATGGTCTCTGATCATTCGTCCGAAAAGGGTCCGGGTTCGAACCCTTTTGAGGCATGGATGTTGTGTTTGTCTTAAGGCACTGGCTCTATCCCTTCCGTGGAACCAGTGGCCCTAAATTAGGGACGGGTGACTGCTTATAACCCATTGAGTTGATCATGGTGGCTGTTAAACCCTCAATCAATCAATCCATCAGGTCCGAGTGCACATTCTAACCTTGGTTCACCGCCCCGTTTTCGCAGTTGTCTAAGTGATGGCTTCTGTTCATTCGTCCGAATAGGATTCGGGTTCGAATCACGGTGAAGCATGGATGTTGTGTTTAACTTACGGCACAGGCTCTCTACCTTCCCTGGAACCAGTGACCCTAAATTAGTGACGGGTGACTGCTTATAGCCCATTGTGCTGCTCATGGTTCACCGCCCCGTTGATGGATTGATTGATTGAACCAGTGGCCTTAAATTAGGGACGGGTGACTGCTTATGACCCATTGAGTTGCTCATGGTGGTTGTTAAACCCTCAATCAATCAATCAATCAATCAATCAGGTCCGAGTGCCCATTCTAAACTTGGTATGCCGCCCCGGTGGCTCAGTGATCGAAGCAATGGCCTCTGATCATTCGTCCGAAAGGGGTCCGGTTTTGAATCCCGGTGAGGCATGGGTGTTGAGTTTGTCTTATTTATTTATTTTTTTGATTGGAGGTTTAACGACCACCATGAGCATCTCATGGGGCTATAAGCAGTCACCCGTCCCTAATTTAGGGCCATTGGTTGCAGGTAAGGGAGAGAACCAGTGCCGTAAGACAAACAAAACATCCATGCCTCACCGGGATTCGAACACGGACCCCTTTCGGACAATTAATCAGAGGCCATCGCTTAGACCACTGCGCCACCGGGACGGTAAAACCAAGGTTAGAATGGGCACTCGGACCTGAATGACTGATTGATTGATTGAATGAGGGTTTAACAAGGAGCATGAGCAATTAAATTGGATATAGGCAGTCACCCGTCCCTAATTTAGGGCCACTGGTTCCAGGGAAGGTAGAGAGCCAGTGCCGTAAGACAAACACAACATCTATGCTTCACCGGGATTCGAACCCGAACCCCTTTCGGACGAATGATCAGAGGCCATCATTTAGACCACTGCGCCACAGGGGCGGCGAACCAAGGTTAGTATGGGCATTTAGACCTGATTGATTGATTGATTGATTAATTGAGGGTTTAACAACCACCATGAGCAACTGAATGGGCTAACAGTAGTCAGCCGTCCCTAATTTAGGGCCACTGGTTCCAGGGAAGGGAGACAGCCAGTACTGCAAGACAAACACAACATCGATGCTTCACCGTGATTCGAACCTGGACACCTTTCGGACGAATGATCAGAAGCCATCGCTTAGACAACTGCGCCACCGGGGCTGCGAACCAAGGTTAGTATGGGCATTCAGACCTGATTGATTGATTGATTGATTGATTGATTGATTGAGGGTTCAGCAACCACCAAGAGCAACTCAATGGGCTAAGAGCAGTCACTCGTCCATAATTTAAGGCCACTGGTTCCAGGGAAGGGAGAGACCCAGTGCCGTAAGACAAACACAACGTCCATGCCTCACCGGGATTCGAACCCGGACACTTTTGGGACGAATGAACAGTGGTCAGCGCTTAGGTCACTGGGCCACCGGGGCGGCGAACCAAGGTTAGAATGAGCACTCAGTCCTGATTGATTGATTGATTGACTGAGGGTTTAACAACCACCATGAACAACTCAATCAGCTATAGGCAGTCACCCGTCCCTAATTTAGGGCCGATGTTTTCATGTTGCTATTAGTTTCGTCGTGTGTCGTGTTTTCAAGCTCCCAAGTTTTGCTTGTGTTTATGTTGAAATATCGTTCGTAGGATGGTTTGCAGTAGGTGACGTATGTATGAATGTTCCATGCTTCTTTTGGTGAAGTTTGAGAGCGTTAAGTGCTATAGTTTATTCATACGAAGAGTTTTATTTTGTGGTTGTGCTTGCCGTTGACGAGTTCTGCAAATGGCGATATCTGCCAGCCATGTTACACGTGACCATCGAAAGGATGTTGATCGACGTGGAGCGATGTCTACTGATAAGAAGTCATCGTTAAGTGCGCCGAGTGTTTCTCCGGTGACCTGTGAGAGGGTTGCCATGGTGATTAACCCGAGTTTCTCAAGAGATAGGAATCCAACAGGTCAAACCGGTCCTGGAAATCAACAGAGCGTGTCTTCGTGAGTTGCTGCTCAATTAGTTTCTTCTGCGATAGGAATGCAGAAGAGTGTTTCTATAGAGACGGAAACTTGCAGTTGGGCGTCTGTGGTTGATAAGGAGAATTCTGCTGAAACGAGTGATCAGCGTTGTGCGTAAGAGATTGCGTGCCAGGGCAATCCCTTTCGTCTCACTTTCGAAAAGGATTCCAAGGTATGTCAAGTTTTTCATGATCTTTCTGAGATAACTATTACTTTCCATGCGTTACCACAGACTTCGTTACCGGTATATTTGAAAGCTTTGGAAGAACGAGTGCCGAGAGAAGCAATTAAAGGAATCGGTCGTAGTAAACGAGGTATATCAGTGTTGTTTATAAATAATGCAGATTGTAAACTTGTGTTAAAGCAAGGGATTTCTATAAATAATCAAATTTTGTATCCTGCTTATGCAAGTGAACGACCGATCACGGTAACTTTGTCTACGGTGCCACTTGAGGTACCGGATTCTGCGTTGATAGCTCTTCTTTCTCAGTTTAGCCGGGTGGTGGGTCCAGGTCATAGAGTTATAGAAGCCCCGCAATCTTTAAATTATTGTCTTGTTGGTGGGTTGAAGCGGACCCTCCGGGTTATCTTCCCGAATGAATCAGCTCTTCAGACTTGTCCTAAAGAGGTTAAAATTGTACTGGATTCTCATGGGTTTATGTTTAATATTTATACAGGAATTTTTTGTTATGCTTGCAATGAAAGAGGGCACATTCGTGCTAAATGCACGTATGTACATAGACCTCCCTTGAGGAGCAGTCTGTCTGATTCCCATGAGGAAAGAATTGTTGTACCTGAAGATACATCGGATTTAGAACATTGTATTACACATGTCGCTGACTTGGTTCCTACCGTGGCTGAGACTTGTGAAACCCGAGTGGTGGATCCAGTCGAGCCGAGAGAGAAGACATTGATTGAAATGCCGACTTCTTTGGATCCTGGGATTCAGACAACAGCAAATATTGGTACTTTGGGCATTGCTAACTTACAGAAATGTTCAGTAGCATTACAGAATCTCGCAGAAAACTCATGTATAGCTTCGACATTTAAACGACCGAGCACTGATTCAAGTGGAGATCCGTTAAAACGAAGCAAAGCTAGAGACTATCTTTAACCGGAATTTATCCCTCGTGTAGATCTTTCTTTTCTCCTGGATCCTGATTTTGCCGAAGATAGAAATAAGCCATAACGGTATCGTCTTGTCATGGAACTTATTGCATCTTGCCCAGATTATGACGAAACTTTGGATCTTTTCGAATTGAAAATTTTTTTTGTGCCTAATAAAAAGATATGTCCACTCCAAAGTTTTACGAGTTAAATATGTATTAGTTAAATGCTATTGTACATCGTTTGGATGCCGTGTTGAATTGGATAATTACGAAAAATCCTGTTCCTGAACTTTTAGACACTTATTACGAAACATACTATAAACGTATACAGGATGTGAAAGCTTACATAAAGAAACATAATGTGGTTGACGATAGTAGTTTGATGTGTAGAGATGTTTCAGATGTATTCCTTGATGTTGGTTTCCTTTTTTCTTGCAGTGCTTTTAAAATGTTCTTGGACTTCAATAGATATGGATTTCTGCTTACTTATGTTTTAAATTAGCGTTGTTAATTAATGATTCAGTTTTTCGGGTAGCTTTGTTAGTAAGATAATGTAATGTTGTGGTGTTTTACGGCACTGGCTCTCTGCCTTCCCTGAAGCCAGTGGCCCTAAATTAGGGATGGGCGACTGCTTATAGCTCATTGAGTTGCTCACGGTGGTCGTTAAACCTCCAATCAATCAATCAATCAATCAATTAATTTAGGGCCACTGTATCCAGGGCAGGGAGAGAGCCAGTGCCGTAAAACAAACACAACATCCATGCCTCACCCCCGATTCGAACGCGGACCCCTTTCGGACGAATTATCAGAGGCCATCGCTTAGACCACTGCGCTACCGGGGCGACGAACCAAGGTTAAACCTCCAAGGCAAGTCGTTGTGTGTCGTGTGTTGTCGAGCTCCCAGGTTTTGTGGGTTTTCATGTGGAAATATCGTGCGTGGGTTGGTTTGTTGTAGCGAGACATGTGTATAAGTGTTCCATGTTTCTTTTGGTGAAGTTTGGGAGCGCTGGGTAATATAGTTTGTTCGTACGAAGTGTTTTATTTTGCTGTTGTGCTTGCCGTTAACGAGTGCTGCAAATGGCGGTTTCTTCCAGCCATGTTACACGGGACCATCGAAAGGAGGTTGATCGACGTGGAGCGAGATCTACTGATAAGAAGTCATCGTTAAGTTCGCCGAGTGTTTCTCCCGTGACCTCAGAGAGTGTTGCCCTGGTGATTGACCCGAGCTTCTTAAGAGCTAAGAATCCGACATGTCAAACCGGTCTTGGAAATCTACAGAGCGTGTCTTGGTGTGTCCCTGCTGAAGGAGTTTCTTCGGCGATAAGAATGCAGGAGGGTATTGCTATAGAGACGGGAACTTAGATAGTAAGATAATGTAATGTGGTGTTTTACGGCACTGGCTCTCTGCCTTCCCTGAAGCCAGTGGCCCTAAATTAGGGATAGGCGACTGCTTATAGCTCATTGAGTTGCTCACGGTGGTCGTTAAACCTCCAATCAATCAATCAATCAATTAATTTAGGGCCACTGTATCCAGGGCAGGGAGAGAGTCAGTACAGAGCGTGTCTTGGTGTGTCCCTGCTGAAGGAGTTTCTTCGGCGATAAGAATGCAGGAGGGGTTGCTATAGAGACGGGAACTTGCAGCAGTTGGGCGTCTGTAGCTGCGAGGGAGAATTCTGCTAATACGAGTTATCAGCGTTGTGGGTCAGAGATTGAGTGCCAGGGCAATCGGTTTCGTCTAACTTTCAAAAAGGATTCCAAGGTATGACAAGTTTTTCATGATCTTTCTGGGAAAACTATTATTTTCCATGCGTTGCCACAGACTTCGTTACTCGCATATTTGGATGCTTTGGAGGAACGAGTGCCAAGAGAAGCAATTAAAAGAATCGGTCGTAGTAAACGTGGTATATCAGTGTTGTTTATAAATAGTGCCGATTGTAATCTTGTTTTAAAGCAAGGGATTTCTATAAATCATCAAATTTTGTATCCTGCTTATGCACGTGAACGACCGATCACTGTAACTTTGTCTCCGGTGCCACTTGAGGTACGGGATTCTGCGTTGATAGTTCTTCTTTCTCCGTTTAGCTTAGTGGTGGGACCTGTTCATAGAGTTATAGAAGCCCCGCAATCTTCAAATTATTGTCATGTTGGTGGGTTGAATCTGACTCTTCGGGTTATCTTCCCGAATGAATCAGCTCTTCAGACTTGTCCCAAAGAGGTTGACATTGTATTGGATTCCCATAATTTCACGTTTAATATTTATACAGGAATTTTTTGTTACGCTTGCAATGAAAGAGGGCATATCCGTGCTAAATGCACATATGTACATAGGCCACACCTGAAGAAGAGTTTCTCTGATTCCCATGAGGAAAGAATTTCTCTACCTGAAGAAAGATCGGATTTAGAACATGGTATTTCACATGTCGTTGATTTGGTTTCTACCGTGGCTGAGACTTGTGAACCCCGAGTGGTGGATCCGGTCGAGCCGATAGAGAAGACATTGAAATGCCGACTTCTTTGGATCCTGGGATTCAGACAACAGCAAATATTGGTACTTTGAGCATTGTTGACTTACATAAATGTTCAGTAGCATTGCAGAATCTCTCAGAGAACTCAAGTACAGCTTTGACATTTAAACGGCCGCGCTTTGATTCAAGTGGTGATCCGTTAAAACGGAGCAAAGCTAAAGACTATCTACAACCGGAATTTATCCCTCGTGTAGATCTTTCTTTTCTCCTGGATACTGATTTTTTTTTTTGATTGGAGGTTTAACGACCACCGTGAGCAACTCAATGGGCTATAAGCAGTCGCCCGTCCCTAATTTAGGGTCACTGGTTCCAGGGAAGGGAGAGAGCCAGTGCCGTAAGACAAACACAACATCCATGCCCGACCGGGATTCGAACCCGGACCCCTTACGGACGAATGATCAGAGGCCAACGCCTTAGACCACTGCGCCACCGGGGCGGCGATCCTGATTTTGACGAAGAGAGAGATAAGCCATCACGGTATCGTCTTGTCATGGAACTTACTGCATCTTGCCCTGATCATGACGAAACTTGGGCCGCCCCGGTGGCGCAGTGGTCTAATCGCTGGCCTCTGATCATTCGTCCGAAAGGGGTCCGGGTTCGAATCCCTGTGAGGCATGGATGTTGTGTTTGTCTTACGGCACTGGCTCTCTCCCTTCCCTGTAACCAGTGACCCTAAATTACGGACAGGCGACTGCTTATAGCCCATTGAGTTGCTCACGGTGGTCGTTAGACCTCCAATCAAAAAAAAAAAAACTTGGTATTTTTTCGAATTCAAAAATAGTTTTGTGCCTATTAAAAAGATATGTCCACTCCGGTATTTTACGAGTCAAATGTGTATAAGCTAAATGCTATTGTACATCGTTTGGATGCCGTGTTGAATTGGATAATTACGAAAAATCCTGTTCCTGAACTTTTAGACACTTATTACGAAACATACGTTAAACGTATAGAGGATGTTAAAGCTTACATAAAGAAACATAATGTGGTTGACGATAGTAGTTTAATGTGTAGAGATGTTTCAGATGTATTCCTTGATGTTGGTTTCCTTTTTTCTTGCAGTGTTTTTGAAATGTTCCTGTACTTTAATAGATATGGATTTCTGTTTACTTATGTTTTAAATTAGCGTTGTTAATTAATGATTCAGTTTTTCGGGTAGCTTTGTTAGTAAAGTAATGTACTGTTGTTGTGTTTTACGGTACTGGCTCTCTCCCTTCCCTGGAGCCAGTGGCCCTAAATTAGGAACGGGCGACTGCTTATAGCCCATTGAGTTGCTCACGGTGGTCGTAAAACCTCGAATAAAAAAAACTCTATGGGCTATAAGCAGTCACCCGTCCCTAATTTACGGCCACTGGTTCAGGGAAGGGTGAGAGAGAGTGCCGTAAGACAAACACAACATCCATGCCTCACCGTAATTCGAACCCGCACCCCTTTCGGACGAATTATCAAAGGCCATCGCTCAGAGCACTACGCCACCGGGGCGGCAACCCAAGGTTAGAATGGGCACTCGGACCTGACTGATTGATTGATTGAGGGTTTAACAACCACCAGGAGCAACTCAGTGGGATATAAGCAGTCACCCGTCCCTAATTTAGGGCCATTGGTTCCAGGGAAAGGAGAGAGCCAGTGCCGTAAGACAAACACAAAATCCATGCCTTAAATGGATTTGAAACCGGACCACTTTCGGACGAATTATCAGCGCCATTTCTTAGACCAATGCGCCACCGGGGCGGCGAACCAAGGTTAGAATGGGCACTCGGACCTGATTGATTGACTGCTTGAGGGTTGAACAACCACCATGAGCGCCGCCCCGGTGGCGCAGTGGTCTAAGCGATGGCTTCTGATGATTCGTCCGAACGAGGTCCGGGTTCGAATCCCGGTGCGGCATGGATGTTGTGTTTGTCTTACGGCACTGGATCTCTCCCTTCCCTGGAACCAGTGACTCTAAATTAGGGACGGGCGACTGCTTATAGTCCATTTAATTGCTCACGGTGGTCGTTAAACCTCCAATAAAAAAAACCCCACCATGAGCAACTCAATGGGCTATAAGCAGTCACCCGTCCCTAATTTAAGGCCACTGCTTCCAGGGAAAGGAGAGAGCCAGAACTGTAAAACAAACACAACATCCATGTCTCACCGGGATTCAAACTCGGACCCATTTCGGGCGAATGATCAGAGGCCATCGCTTAGACCACTGCGCCACCGGGGCGGCGTACCAAGATTAGAATGGGCACTCGGACCTGATTGATTGATTAAATAAGGGTTTAACAACGACCATGAGCAACTAAATTGGCTATAGGCAGTCACCCGTCCCTAATTTAGGGCCACTGGTTCCAGGGAAGGGAGAGAGTCAGTGCCGTAAGGCAAACACAACATCCATGCTTCACCGTGATTTGAACCCGGACGCCTTTCCGACGAATGATCAGAAGCCATCACTTAGACAACTGCGCCACCGGGGCGGCGAACCAAGGTTAGAAAGGGCACTGGGACCTGATTGATTGATTGATTGATTGAGGGTTTAACAGCCACCATGAGCAACTGAATGAGCTATAAGCAGTCACCCGTCCCTAATTTAGGGCCACTGGTTCCAGGGAAGGGTGAGATCCAGTGCCGTAAGACAAACACAACATCCATGCCTCACCGGATTTCGAACCCGAACCCCTTTCGGACGAAAGATCAGAGGCCATTGCTTAGACCACTGTACCACCGGAGCGGCGAACCAAAATTAGAATGGCACTCGGTCCTGATTGATTGATTGATTGAGGGTTTAACAACCATGAGCAACTCAGTAGGCTATAAGCAGTCACCCGTCCCTAATTTAGGGCCACTGGTTCCAGGGAAGAGAGAGAGAGCCTGTGCCCTAAGGCAAACACAACATACTTGCCTCACCGGGATTTTAACCCTGACCCCTTTCGGACGAATGATCAGAGGCCAACACGTAGACCACTGCGCCATCATGCTTCAAGCCAAGGATAATATGGGCACTCGGAACTGATTGATTGATTGAGGGTTTAACAACCACCATGAGCAACTGAATGGGCTATAAAAAGTGAGCCGTCCGTAATTTAGGGCCACTGGTTCCAGGTAAGGGAGACAGCCAGTACTGCAAGACAAACACAACATCGATGCTTCACCGTGATTCGAACCCGGACACCTTTCGGACGAATGATCAGAAGCCATCGCTTAGACAACTGCGCCACCGGGGCTGCGAACCAAGGTTAGTATGGGCATTCAGACCTGATTGATTGATTGATTGATATAGGGTTTAACAACCACCATGAGCATCTCAATGGGGTAAGAGCAGTCACCTATCCCTAATTTAGGGCTACTGGTTCCAGGGAAGGGAGAGAGCCAGTGCCGTTAAACAAACATAACATCCATGCCTCACCCCCGATTCGAACGTGGACCCGATTCGGACGAATGATCAGAGGCCATTGCTTAGACCACTGCGCCACTATGCGGCGAACCAAAGTTAGAATGGACACTCGCACCTGATTGATTGATTGATTGATATAGGGTTTAACAACCACCATGAGCAACTCAATGGGCAATAAGTAGTCACCCGTCCCTAATTTAGGGCCACTGGTTCCAGGGAAGGGAGAGAACCAGTGCCGTAAGACAAACACAACATCCATGCCTCAAATGGATTCGAACCCAGACCCCTTTCGGATGAATTATCAGAGGCCATCTCTTAGACCACTGCGCCACCCAAGGTTAGAATGGGCTCTCGAACCAAGGTTAGAATGGGGACTCGGACCTGATTGATTGATTGATTGATTGAGGGTTGAACAACCACCATGAGCAACTCAATGAGCAATAAGCAGTCACCCGTCCCTAATTTAGGGCCACTGGTTCCAGGGAAGGTAGAGAGCCCGTGCCGTAAGACAAATGTCATATTTTGATCTTTTGAAAATTTTAGGTCACATTTTTGACTAATTTCGTAATAAACGGCATATTTGGTAATATTTTAGCCAATCGTTGACTATGCGATTGCGAAATGACGTCATAAGGACTCCACGACTCCTAACTGAAGCATTTCGAACTGCCTGACTTTCCGGTGGAAAAATTTTATTGGTTTTTTTTTTACTTAGTCTCGTTTGGATTATTATCATTGGTATCTTGCCAACCACTGAAACGAGCCTAGCGCGATTGTGTCTTCACGAGTACTTGTAAACCAGAGCATAATTCTCTTTTATTTTTGGTTTACTGTACCCAAGCTAAAAGTAAACCTCCCGCCTCAACTTCAGTTTGATCTCAACATGTCTAAAAGCGGGTGTTCGATGAGCATGAAATTACGGGGTTTTGTTCAAGAGTTTAGGAAGCGGATTTTTAATAGTGATGGTGATATTTTCTTTTGTAAATTGCATGGTCAGGGTATCGCATCAAAAGCTTTTTTATGTTCAACAGCACTGTGCTACCGCGAAACATCAGAGGTGTTTTTCAAGATTTTCCTCCGCTGAGAACAGCCAGCGTCTCCTTTTCGAGACATCTTCTTCAACTGCAGGTTCATCAAATACACTGTCAGAATATTGTAAGGACCTCTGTAAAATGATGATTACTTCGAATATCCCATTAAGAAAATTAAGTAGTGTTTACGTCAGAGATTTTTTGGAGAAGTACACCAGTCATCCAATTCCAAATGAATCAACTCTTAGGAAAAACTATATCTCCGCTTGCTATGAAGATGGTTTAGGTAAGATTACATCTGCTACAAATTTTGAAGATGACAATCCGATTTTTGGCGTAAATGTGACAAGGATGGTAAGTCAGATAATATCCGAAAACTTGGAAATTTTCATCGTCCTGGAGCGGGACGATGAAAATTTCATGATTACATCTGCTGTTTTCAACAATAAGATATGGGTTTCAATAGACGAAACAAGTGATGTAGCTGGAAGATACATCACTTATGTTATTAACGGCACTCTGAAATGTGACAAGCCTGATGAAGTATTTCTTCTAACGTGCGAAAATTTCCAAAAAGTAAACAATTCCACTATTGCTATAGTCTTCGACGATTCAATGAAATTACTCAGACCAGATTGTTTACAAAGAGAAAACACCCTCTTGTTTTTAACAAATGCCGCTAAATACATGACTAACGCAGCAAAGGGACTTAAACTACTTTATCTGGAAATGGTCCATATCACATGCCTTGCATATCGTTTACACAGGGTGACCGTAGAGATTCAAAGCAACGATCCTGATGTAGATACGTTAATTTCAAATGGTGAAAAAATGTTCACAGAAGCTCCGCTTCGCGTGCAGAAGTTCAAAGAAATTGCTCCTACTTTGGCACTTCCTCCCCAACCTGTACTAACGCGGTGGGGGACCTGGCTGGAGGCGGCTTTGAATTATTGCACAAACTATGATTCCTTAGACGGGACAGTTAAAGAATTTGACTGTTGTGATTTTTCTTTCATCAAAATTGTGCAAGATTCCTTTTCTGATCCTTGGCTGGAAACTTGGCATATATAAAATTTAACTTCAGTGGAATATCTAGTACAATCATCGCCTTGAAACTGTAGGAATGAAACTTAGCGATGAACTAGGAATTGTGAAACAAACTGTGGGTGATTTAAAGGAAGCAAAGGTGAAAGTAGCTGAAAACGTTAGTGACAAACTGCAAAGAGTGTTGCAATCCATTGGGTTGTCGGAAAAGTCATGACGTATTTTAGCCATGTTTTGCAAAGGTCATTTATTGATAGAAAGAACAAAGATCAATCAATGATATATGCCCGTTTTGTTTTGCCATCTTTTAGTGAGCTGCAGAATGCCTCGTTCATAGAAGGACCTGTCTTTCGTGGCGAAAAACTGTACAAGGTGCTGATTTACAGCCTCATCTGAATTGAACATTATACCACGCAAGGACGGTTGAAGAGAGCAAAACAGGTGGAAGTCTGACGGCGCAAGGTCAGGTGAGTATGCTGGGTGTAGCAATACATCCCACCCAAGATCCAATAATTTTTGGCGGGTGATCAAACTTGTGTGTGGTCTCGCGTTGTCGTTATGGAACACAACACCTTTACGATGAACGAGCTCTGGACGTTTCTGGATGATCGATTCGTTCAAACTGTCCAATTGCAGACAGTACACATTCGAATTGATTGTTTGGTTCCATGGTAGGAGCTCGAAAAACAAGACACCTTTAAAATCCCACCACACTGAGACCAGAACCTTCCGCTGATGAATGTCTGCTTTGGATGTCGTTTACGGCGAAGCAGCACGTCGGGACCAAGACCGTTTTCGCAGTACATTGTTCTACACAATCCACTTTTCGTCACCATTTATCAGTCGCTTCAAAAAAGGATCGTTTTCCTCACGTTTAATGAGCATATCGCAGATGTTTTTACGCTCCGTCGATTGAGCTTCTTTGAGTTCACGAGGAACCCACACATCGGGCTTGCTTACGTATCCCAGCTTCTTCAGGTGGTCGTGAACGCTTGAATGATGGGTGTGCAATGTGTCTGCAATCTCTCGTGTCGTATAACGTGGGTTTGACTCTATAAATGCCTTGATTCGGTCGTCATCAACCTCGGTGGGCCTTCCGGACCGAGAAGCATCGTTGAGGTCAAAATCACCAGCACGGAGTTTTGCGAACCACCGCTGGCTCTGACGTTCTTGTAGAGCATTATCACCGTACACTTTACGCAACTTTTCACAAGCTTGTTGTGCGTTCTTCCCTTAACGGAAGTAAAACAGTAAAGTATGGCGAAAATGCACAGTTTGGTCTTCCATCTTCAACTTGATGACAAATCTTCGCAAATCAACCAAATCGCTCACTATTCCTTTTAGACTGCAGCTAGAACTGGCACCTGTCGAATGACATAGCGATAACGGAGCTCTGGATGCCTCTAGTACTTCCAAAACCACCGAACCGCCATCGGGGCCAAAATACGTCATGACTTTTTCGACAACCCAATAATACGGGTTATTTAGTACTTCACAAAAGAAGTGGCTTTCTTTGTGGAAGTAAAGCGAAATTCGATGACTTTTAGCCGGAATTTTTTTAGATGAGTTGGTGTTATTCAAATTTGCCCCTGTAACCTCTTGTGATGTCGAGCGGAGTTTCTCTAGGAACTAGAATATACTGACGAGCAACAGAAGGAATTTTGAGTTTGATAACCTGAAGATGCACGTAATCATCCAGTGCAATTATGTGATCGACGAAAACTAATCCAGGTGTTACTATTATTTTACTCTCAAAATGTTCATTTGATTAGTGCTAATAGTTTAATTAAAAAGAAGTCATCAAGTATGTAAAAGTGATGAAGAATAAACCTTTTAGTTAATAATTATTATCTATATGTGTATAAGCACTGAGTTTTAAAAATTGGGTGATAATTTCATAAAATTTATGAAGTCATATTTTCGGTTTAATTGGTCATATTTAAACGACTTTAAGGTCATATATGCTTGCATAATTTTGACATTTTTAGGTCATCAAAATCCGCGCCCTAGTAATCACACAGAACTATTCAACAGAATTAAAATCCTAAAAAGGCAAGTAAATATAAAAAACATTCCCAGTATGATTTAGGAACATCTTGAAAGAAACACTGACAGAATCATACTCACTCACTTGCTTAGTAAAAAAATACCTAACTCAAAATGAAAAATAAGTAAATAAGTAAATAAATAAATAATGCAAAGAGTGAAAAAAATGAAATAAAGGACCAATCTCATCAGGGGAACACTGGCTCTGTTGACATTCGATACAGGTATAGGTAAAATGTTGAAAGCTACCCGTGTGTTCCCGAGGTCACCAAAATATAGAATCAAAGTTAACCAACAAGCCAAGAAAGTGCAAGAGTACAAGCAAACAACAAAATTCACCAAGACCAGAACACACCAAATCAGAAACACACCAAATCAGAAGCACACCAAGACAAAAAACACAGTTACTCCAGAATTCAAACACTAGACATCCAACCACGACAATATCAGTTATTGGAGTAAGTACTAAGTGTAACAGCAAATAGCAAAGATAGGTAAATGGGTAGTGTTGCCATTAGAGTTAAATAAATCTTTGACCACAAGAGACCTGTCATGACCTGTCATTACAGTATCATGATATATACATATACACTGAAGAGTAATTGAATTAGAGATACCTGTCTAGTAACGTGTAGCACCACCTTTCGCCCTGATGACGGCGGCGATTTGTCTCGGCATGAACTCGACAAGACACCAAAAGCGTTGGGAAGCCATACGGATCCACGACCCCTGAACAAGCTCCCACAGTTCACGAAGATTTGATGGAGGGGGGATCAGAGCCTTGAACATCTCTCTCGATGGCATCCCAAATGTGCTCAATGGGATTGAGGTCAAGTGACCTAGCTGGCCAAGGAAGCGAGGTCACGTCGGTGGAGTGTTCATCCAACCATTCGGATACAATTCGGGAGCGATGGCACTGTGCATTGTCTTGTTGCAGGATGAGGTCCCCAGTGGGATGTTGAAGACACACAAACGGGAGCAAATGGTCTTCCAGGATATTCCGGTAACATTGACCTGTGAGGGACGATGTCACACGTACCAGAGGGCCCATTTCAGTCCACGTAAACAGTTCCCTGACGAGAATGCCACTCCCACCAGCTTGAAGAGTACCCTGCTGGCAAGAAGGATCCATCGCTTCATGTGGTTTGCGCAGTACTCGTATTCTGCCATCCGCATGTACCAACGTGAATCTCGACTGTTAAGTCCAGGCAACATTTTTCCATATGTCTAGGGTCCAGTGGCGATATTCCTGTGCCCATGCTAATCTTTGCATCCTGTGATGTGCGTTCAGCAGCGGTACCCTGGTGGGACGATGGCTTCTGTACCCCATAGCGAGGAGATGGTTCTGGATGGTGTGGCTGCTTACACGTTTTTTGTGCACCAGCGTTAAATTGCCGTGTGATTTCTTGCACTGTGGCCCGTCTATCCGCTGTTACAATGCGAGCTAGCTGACGATGTCCCCGCTCATCCACACGCTGTTGTCCACGGCAGTTGGCCCTTGCAGGGATGGTTTTACCGGATTCGATGTACTCACATTGCACCCGTGACACCATGGCTCGTGAAAATCCCAGTGCCTGCACGACTTCCGAGATAGAGTGACCCATTCGTTGGGCCCCGACAATTTTCCCACGATAAAATGCGCTTAGATCCTTCGTCTTACCCATACTGCGTCCGACTCTTAGTTATTCCCGACGCATCACTCCTTATATTGTCGGATCGCTGCATACGTCATGTCGTTTCCGTTTACAGGGCCGCCCAGAGCGCCACATTTGCATAACTCCAGCTGTCTCTAATTCAGTTGCTCTTTAGTGTATATATACTGTATCATGGTGTGGTATATACACGGGCGAGTCACATTACTTTGATCCAGAGTAACCGTCGTGTGCAGCGCGGACAGCACCTAGACGGGATGGGAGTGACTCAATAAGGTGATGGAAGGTGTTCACAGGTATGTGGAGCCATGGTGACTGCAGTGCATCTGACACCTGCTGGAGGGTGCGTGGTGGCGGATTCATAGAGTGAACAACACGATCGAGGTGGTCCCACAGATGCTTAATTGGGTTTAAGTCTGGGGAATTAGGAGGCCAGGAAAGTACTTTGAAGCCTTCATCGTGCTCTTCCAATTATTCTCGGATATTTCTAGCTGTGTGACACGTCGCATTGTCGTTCTGGAAGATCCCATCCAGGCCAGGGAAGACAATCAGCATGTGTGGACGTACCAGATCTGCAAGGATGGATTCGTAACGAATACGGTCCACATTGCCTTCCACGGGTATGAGTGGACCCATAGAATGCCACGAAAACATTCCCCAGACCATAACGCTGCCCCCACCAGCTTGTGTTTTTCCAGCAATGGTTGAAGAATGTTTGTTCTCCGATGTTTCTCGCCTTATACGCCAACGTTCATCCATTCGATGAAGTAGAAAACGTAACTCATCGGAGAAGGCAACCTTTTGCCAATCAGCGGAGGTCCAATTCCGATACTGCCATACAAATCTAAGCCTTTTCTGCCGATGCACCTTCGTTAGCATAGGTGCATTGACCATCCGTCTGCGTCGGAGCCCCATACGCAGGAGGGTTTGTTGAACTGTCGTTTTAGACACACTTCCGGTAGCCCCCTGGTTCATTAGGTCAGTGAGTTGCTCCACTGTAGCGTGTCGATCGGCCCGCACGCACCTTAGCATCCGACGTTCACCTCTTACATCAATGATACGTGGTGTTTCGCAGTTTTTACATCTCTTATTCGCAATGGTGCCATTTTTCTAATCACGACACCCTTTAACCACAGCAGCACGTGAACAGTTCACAAACTGAGTTGTTTCAGACATGCTGCTACCCTTGGCCCGAAAGCCGATAATCATCTCTTTTTGCAAATCAGATAAATCGCTCCTTTTATCCATGACAGGAACGAGTGATATGTTTTCAGAATGCCTACAGCAAACCTTATACACCTTCCAAGCCAGCTGATGACACGTGCCTTCTTTCATTGGCTACGTGCTGTTGACGTCAAAAGTAGGAGGTGGTCACAATAATGTGACTCGACTGTGTGTGTGTGTGTGTGTGTGTGTGTGTGTGTAGTATGTACCGCATCTCCACTTCTAAAAATTCTATTTTACAAAATCAGTTTTTTATTGTATGTCATTCGCTACAGCAAAGATGAGGAGCATTACCTTTAGTAATGATCAGTAGTCTCGCTGTGGGACGTAAATGTCCGAATAATTTTTTCTCATTATCTCTACTTTCAAGAGACGCATTTGAAAAATTATTTTCTTTAGCACATGGTTTTGTTATTATCAATACTTTTGGCATATCTTCTACTTTTACATTGTTCAAAATTCTGCGGCCAGGGGCGTCAGAGTATATTTTGATTTGAAAGAGTTAATTCGATTCTAAAAGTCCCATAGAATAACATTTTTTTTTTGGTCGGATACTCTTTATTATGAAGAGTATTTTGAACCTATTTTCATCCTTATCAGATAGATCTTCCGCTTAGGGCATAAAGTTATATCATGTTTTCCTCTATAACTCTTCTTCTAACTGTACGATTTGGAAACCCCTTTTACTCTAATTCATTTCTTTCGGAATAAGAAAATACACTGGTGTTCAAAAGTAAGAGCATTTGCACATTTTGTCGATTTTCGCAAAAAGTACGGAACCAAAGGCACAAATTATGCCACCGAATAAGAATGCAAATTTGCAGTGTCGAATACGTAAGCGTACACATGCGTGTGGGCGGAGTTGTGACATCGGAGGGCATGAAAAGCACACGTGGCTTTTTCCGCGATTAGTTCGCTCGTACCCCTCGGCGACATGCGTTGTGTCTCTTGCAGGAGTTGGTTCAATTTCATAAGCAATCAGGTAAAATGAGTTGCCACGAACGTAATGATGACGGAATAAGGTGGAGAATCGTCGGTAGATTGCAGGCAGGGCAATCGCAAGTGCAGGTTGCTACAGAGCTCAATGTAACGCCCAGTGTCGTCTGTAATTTGTGGAAACAGTTTAAGGACACCGGATCCATATCGAACAGGCCTGGGCAAGGTCGTTCAAGAGGGTAGAGCCACCACGGCCAATGATGATCGGTATTTGGCACTTTCAGCGAGGCGCCACAGGACTGCTACAGCTGCACAGCTATTTCGTGAGCTGCATGCCGCCACTGGACCCCAAGTTTCAAGGGTTACTGTTTCTCGAAGGCTTCATGAGAGAGGGCTTTTCGCCAGAAGACCCGCTGTTTGCGTCCCGCTCACTTCAGCACACAAGAGAGCGCGTTCAGCATGGTGAACGACCAGACTTCAGTGAGATAACGTTCTCTTCACAGACCAGACTTCAGTGAGGTAACGTTATCTTCACAGACCAGACTTCAGTGAGGTAACGTTCTCTTCACAGACCAGACTTCAGTGAGATAACGTTCACTTCACAGACCAGACTTCAGTGAGGTAACGTTCACTTCACAGACAAGACTTCAGTGAGGTAACGTTCTCTTCACAGACCAGACTTCAGTGAGGTAACGTTCACTTCACAGACCAGACTTCAGTGAGGTAACGTTCTCTTCACAGACCAGACTTCAGTGAGATAACGTTCACTTCACAGACCAGACTTCAGTGAGGTAACGTTCTCTTCACAGACCAGACTTCAGTGAGATAACGTTCACTTCACAGACCAGACTTCAGTGAGGTAACGTTCACTTCACAGACCAGACTTCAGTGAGGTAACGTTCACTTCACAGACAAGACTTCAGTGAGGTAACGTTCTCTTCACAGACAAGACTTCAGTGAGGTAACGTTCTCTTCACAGACCAGACTTCAGTGAGGTAACGTTCTCTTCACAGACCAGACTTCAGTGAGGTAACGTTCTCTTCACAGACCAGACTTCAGTGAGGTAACGTTATCTTCACAGACGAGACTTCAGTGAGGTAACGTTCTCTTCACAGACCAGACTTCAGTGAGGTAACGTTCTCTTCACAGACGAGTCGCGATTCATCCTGGACACTGATTTTCGACGTACCTTCATCTGGAGAGAACCTGGGACCCGATACCTTTCCTCCAACATCCGAGAAAGGGACCGCTATGGCAGCGGAGGTGTCATGGTCTGGGCAGGTATCACGTTGGACGGCCGCACACTTCTCCATGTGTTTGACAGAGGCTCCCTGATTGCTGAGAGGTACAGGGATGAGATCTTACAGCCCTATGTTCAACTTTTCAGGATCGCAGTTGGCCCTCGGTTCCGTTTTATGAACGACAACGCTCGTCCACATAGGGCTCACTTGGTTGACGATTATCTTGAAAACGAGTATATTCGCCGGATGGATTGGCCAGCCAGATTGCCAGGCCTAAACCCTGTCGAACACGTCTGGGACGCTCTTAGGAGGGCAATTGCAGCTCGCCATCCCCCTCCGAGAACCATTCAGGAGCTGAAAACTGCGTTGCTGTAGGAGTGGGACCGACTGCCACAGGGACTCATCAACTGCCTCGTTTCCAGTATGACATCGCGCTGTGAAAGCTGTATGACTGTGAGAGGGGACCATACCCCATATTAGTCATTTTATGTTCGATCTCTCAACGTGGATTTTGGACATTCCTGCGCTGATGAGCCTTACTGACGATCATGAGTGCGTACCATGACTGTTGTATGGTATATTTTTATATATATATAACTGTGTATCCATACCAAATTTCATTCAAATGTGTCCATTAGTTTTTCAGAAATTCGACAAAATGTGCAAATTCTCTTAATTTTGAACATCAGCTGAAAATAAGGTTTCGTCCACAATTTGTTAATTTTCGCAGTAAAATTTTCAGTAGCTAGAAGGTGTAAGCAACTTTTCTTTTTCTGGGTGTTTTATCGATTGTAGAAATCCTATTAATATTTTTAACCCGTTCCATTGACTATAAATAATCTCGCTCACATTAGGTATTTTGAATTATGCGCAGTTTGTCCCTACGTGGTGTAAGTTTAATTTCTTTTTTGCTGAATATTTTGCTTCCCCAGGAACTTGCTTTGAATTGCATTTTTCGTGCAATAAAGGATTAAAAAGGACGTGATTATTACATACAAAAATTTGGTATAATCTTTCTTTTTACTTTTGCAAATCCCATCCGACCCACTCTGGTGTAAAATAACACCAAAAATAGATAAACAAGCAAGTTTAACAATTCATTCATTTCTGAATTTTGTAAATTTTGCTCAATTCGAGAAAAACAAATTGTTAGGTTTAAATATGTTTGTTAACGCACTCATGAAACATTAGCTATCAGCATTAAAGCTTATAATAAGGTTTCATGAGTGCGTATCCGTTTTCATGCCGGAGTGAAAGTTGTAACATTCAACGCAACAAAACAAGTTTAGCTATTCCTTTACACAGAGTACGGTCCTAGTTGACCACTGCGTATATGTATTAAGACGCCCTTTGGACAGATGTGGGCCTTGCGACAAAGATTTTACATACAAGGTGTGTCAATAAAGTTCAGTGAGTGCACGAACAAAATGAACAGGTAATATTTAAAAAAACTTACTTTGATGCCCTTCAAATTAATCCACTGCCCCTCGAATACAATGCAATTTCGGCATCGTTTGTACAGCTGTCGGAAGCTATTGGAAAATCCTCCTATGTTATCATCTAAAATTGCGTTGTCACATCTGTTTGAATATGCGAAATGTCTACAAATTTCTTCCCTTTCAGCGCTAATTTCAGCCTCAGGGAACAAAAAGTAGTCAGCCGATGCCATATCAGGAGAATACGGCGGCGTGTGGTTCAACGCAGCAACGACTGGCTCGTCTAGAAGATTTTGACATTTTGTCTAGAAGATTTTTTCCAGTTTAGCCCGCTGTTAACGTTCACCTGAATCTGTTTCCTCGACAGCACCCTATGCCGCACCCTTTGTCACAGATCCAGGATAGTAAGAGGCATGTTCCCTCATGTACTTGACTGCGCCGTTCAAGCTACCGCAACCTTTTCCAACGTTTTATTTTGCGCATTAGGACAGTATTCATAAAAATTTATTGACACACCTTGTCCATAAATGTGCATATATAAACACTTCCTGTACTCTATTGAACGGCGAATGCTTCTTTAACACTTCACCTCTTGTGTAAATTTTCATCCGTTAAATAACTTCAAGGTTTAAAAAAAATTATGGGTGGCCAGTGATTAAAATGAGACAGTCATATCTATAGAAATTGCTTATTTCTATAAAGGAAAAACGCTACATTAAAACTTCTAATTAGCGTGCTAAAAAAATCAATAAACTGCCATAGTCATTTTTTTGAAAGTCATATCAACAAAGTTTCTCGAGCAGAACAAATGTGTTTCTTATGAAGAATATTTGATTTCAAATATTAATGAGCAACAGAGAAAGTTTGCTTGCAATTGGCGATCCTGTGAACGAAAACAGCTGGAAAAATCAGAGGGGGTAAAAAGGGACTGTAGAGAATTGCGCAAAGCGAACGGAAGCCGATTGCAGCCTCACAAATAACTGTAGAATTCAAAATCGGTGTGCCAAGCATAAACATTCACCGAACATTCTACGTATCGGACCATGTCTCGAAATGGCCGCCCCGGTGGCGCAGTGGTCTAAGGCGCTGGCCTCTGATCATTCGTCCGTAAGGGGTCCGGGTTCGAATCCCGGTGAGGCATGGATGTTGTGTTTGTTTACGGCACTGGCTCTCTCCCTTCCCTGGAGCCAGTGACTCTAAATTAGGGACGGGCGACTGCTTATAGTCCATTGAGTTGCTCACGGTGGTCGTTAAACCTCCAATAAAAAAAATGTCTCGAATGGACAACAGAAGCAGACGACATCATCGCGCGTCTTCTTTGACACTTCTGATTCACCAGCAGTTTTCGACTATACAGGAACGCCGATTGAAAAAAGTGTCCGCCATTCAGGATGAATACTTGCTACGGTTGTGCGTGAAAGGTCCATGTGTGCGGGCGTTTGGGAGCTGCACGAACGAACCGACAAGCTTGGCATCAACTGTCATGACACGTTCAAAGTAGCTGAGATAACTCGTTTTGCCTACTCCGACAATCAATAGAACGCTAACAGACATTCGTCGAGCAAGTCTGCTTGATTTGCGGAAAGCACCTCGCTCACGTGAGGTTTGAGATTTTAGAGTGAGCCATTAATGGGAAGAGGGCAGACGAGCCTGATAAACTAGCATCTTGGTGTATTTATATTAGTTGCAGCATTGCCATATGTAAGAGCAAGGTTAGAAGGCAGACACTTATAAAGACGGCTTCACACACATTGTTACGGCTTCTGATACAGTTTGATTAGTCAATTTTTATCAAATTCGTTATTTCCCTGAAATGAATTAAAGAATAAGTTAGGTTGTTATTTTGATGATTTACGTAAGTATAATAAGAAAAGACAGCACGAGTTATGCAATACGAAAAGACGTTTTGGTGTACACATAAGCTTTATTTAGATGTATACCCTCAATCTCCACAACTGTTGAACTCGGTCGTAGGTAACAATTTTTCGATCTTTGAGAATTTGCAAAGTTTTGCCTATTTCAATGAGAAGTGGTTCATTAGGACCACTATATCTGATATATTGATCTCCGGGCAAACATTGACGAAATGTGTTCATTTTACATCCACAAGAATTGTTCACCATGACTCTCAAAAATAAAAGAGATCAAATTGTGACAGGATGGTAACATCTCTCTATTTCTTAGATCTTCAACTTCTATTTCTAAAAGGTTGTTCCGACGTACGCTTCTAAAAAGCAGGTATGACAGTAGCAAAACAAGAGCTACTAATATAGCGATGATACTTTCTAGGCTATTATTAAGTCTGATAATTTCCGTTGCTAGGGTAAGGATGTCCGGTCCAAACATCATTCCTGAGAGAAAAAAATTACTGTATTAATTTCTTACCGTTTCCGGTGCTGTGCATATACAAAAAGTACTAAACACTTTTAGACAACCTCTTCACTCCTCAGAAAACTATTTTAAAACATCTACCTTTAGCAGAGGAAATCGAACTTGAATCTTCCGATTTCATCACAGTATGATATTCTTGACCCACGCAGGACAACAAATTTCATGTGGGTTCGATTCACACATCACAGTGATGCAGTTTGTGTTGTATAATGAGTCTCGTCCCTGTGTTGCGCCACCGTTTGCTTGTTTTATATTTTCTAGTGGCTTGTTTCAAAAATGGTTTTTCTCCCACTTTTGGAGAGCATACACGTATATCCGTTTCACATATCATTCAGTGCTCACATGTCAGAGGTTGCTATCCTTGGCATTGTCCATCTGATTGAACTCGAGATGAACAATATCCTGTATGTCGAAGACCTCTTGCGTGATCTTGCCTTTGCTGCGGTCTCGGCAGAATTTCTGCTTGCGTGGAGAAGATGGTGATTTCCACGTACCTGATGTTAGCTTATTCTGAGGGTTGAAGAGAAAGCAGCATTTTTCATCCCCGTTATGATTCTTCTAAGAAATTGTGGGTCTTGGTCAGCGGCGGTTACGAGATCGACAGTCATTTATACGAATGGAAACCCGTATGGCCAATTGATCTTCAGTTAAAATGCGTGGGACGATGTGTTGACACACCCGGTCCATCTTCAGATCATCTGTTAGAATCCGTTAGCATGTAGTCTCTGATAACCCAGCAGCCTCTGATATTTGCTCGATCGTCTGTTGGTGCGTACGATGACCGCAACCCTCAAAATGTTTTCACTCGAGCAAGTTATCACTGGCCGCCCTTCGTCGTCGTCTACCTCCTGTCTGCCTTCTCTCAGGCGTCGATGCCAATCGAATGGTTGTGACCGCGACACGGTGTTTACGCCATAAACTTGCTTCAACATTTCGTAAGTTTCTGTTGCACTTTTTTGCTCAAATAAACGCAAAACTACGGTTCTTTTTTTTTTATGGTTACTACTGGAAAATTGGCGGACAAGATTCAGCAGGCCATCAGTTAGGTCACGTGATTGCCGGCTGCCACTGCCGGGAAACTAGTAGACCACATTAAGCTAGCTATCATTTATGCCACGTTTTTGGAGGGCCGCTTGTGGCAGTTATCCTGTGATGGATAACTGATAGCCCTGTTCTGGCATATTATAACTGATGGGTCCGGTGGGCAAGTGTCCGGGTAGGCAACTGCCTAGTGGGCAAATGTCCGGGGGTGCAAGTGTCCGGTGGACATCTTGCCGGTGGGCAAATATCCGATACCCGTTTTGCAAAGAAAGAAGAGCTGGACGGAAATAACCCTAGGCGCTCTCTCCGTTACCCTACCTCTATAGCACGGTATCTTTTTCAAAGTGACCGTATTCGCAATTTAAACTAATTACACCATAAACTGGAAGACGGTATCACCGCTCCGATGGGAATATTTGTTTTCAGAGGCAAAGGATATATTCCCTCCGTGTCTCTCAAGAACCTTCTGGTGTCTAAAAATTGTAAAATAATGCGTTCTCCCTCACTTCGTCTTTTGTGAGGCCGAAGTGTCAGTGAGAAAATGTTTCCTGACTCGATCAACAAACCACAGTTTGGTAACAATAAAATGTTCTCAGCTCTTTGCATCCTTACAGCAGATTAAAAAAACATTTTCTCGTGACTGTGCACACGTTTTGCTCTGTCTTTAAGCCATTTTATTCATTTATTTTTTCATATGTCACCAGTGGAAGAGGTAGCATTTAAATAATAAAGGCATGGCGTTCGCACGATGGCCATGTCTATATTATTTTAATTTCGCCTGTTGAAGACCTATTTTCTGATACCCAGGATTGATTCTGGACAGTTCGCCTCGTTTTGTCTTATGAAACTTCTGCATCAGAATGTAGAATCAAAATAAAACTAGAAAACTTCTTCCACCGTAAAACCAGAGTGTATAATAAAACTGTATATTGTTACAGGGTACTAGCAGAGGTCCTGCCGAGTCGCCCGGTAACGATGCTTGAAACCTGTCATACAATTTTGTTGGCCGCGGCACCAGGTGTGAATCTCAGGTGCACCGCTGCACTCAAAGATTCACGCCAGAACATAAAATGGAAATTGGAAAAATGACCCGAAGCATGGGGCTTGGGTGAATCCACCGTGTGAACAGAAATAAGAACAACAATAAAAAAGAAATAAAAGCGAAACTTGGGGATCAGAGAGTTAAGATGTGGTTCACCCACAATCACCAATTCGTGACTGAGTGTAGCGGTCCGGATCTTACTCCGGTACATTCAATCCCCAAACAGCCAGAACAACATTCACTTTTGAAAATAACACATGATTCTCAAATACACAACACAACATTTAATTACTTTCTTTGTAATTCGAACAGATACGGCGCTCTCTGGACGCATAGACAGTTGCCCCTCTTATGTGGGCAGCACACAGTAACAACACTTTACTGTCGGACGACGCAAGCCGACAGAGTCCCCGCCGGACGATCTGATCAAGAGATACTACTCGTTAACATACTAAATAGAACAGAAGTTGATATCATACACAATCGCTTAGAGAATGAAAAAAGAAAATACATATGCTAAAAATCACTTTAAAAACACACGCGACACAAAAATACACAAACACGTTAATTTTCTTTATACACGATTATAGGTGCGAAATACTGCCAAAGTTAATTAACTAAATCTAATCATACACATGCAAAACCCTGCCCGGCTCACGTTGGCCCTGAACCACAATTAAAAGAAACTGTCCCTCAAAGCGGAATTTGTGGCCACACCCTCTCCCTTATTCTTGTAAAAGATCAGGAAATGGGCCCTGTAAAAAATCGAAGTGCTTATGTGCAGGTACTTCCTCTGAGGTTCAGTCACAAAGGAGGCTCATTATCGTTGCATCGATGTCCATGCAGCTTTGGCTGTCGGATGGCACAAGTTCGCAGATGTGTGAAGAAAAATTCATGTACTTACAGTTTCTTGACCTTGCTGTGTATATCCAGAATACATCACATAACAAAACACGACAAACACACACACACAAACACTTGCACCATGTGGCAGCACCGATGAATTAACCCTTCACTTTGACGCTCGATGTAAATGAAGCACACAACGTAATTTGGAGCACACTATGTAAATGGTGATAACACACCGCACTTTGTTGCGCTGATGAGGATGTACACTTATCCACTCTTGTGAAGATTTGAAGGTGGCCGTTAAACAAAATAGCCCCTCTTATATCTGCTGTTGCGGGTTCCGAGACTGATTTCTGCATCCCTGGGAATGATTTCTGTCGTCGTGAAGAAATAATTCTGACCGTCAGCTGCCTGGAGAGTGGGACCCCTCATTTCCTCTGCTACCACCCGTCGCTCCCTTCTGTCCCTTTTGACCGTTCATTCACAATTCAGTCAATTCCTTTCGGTTAGCATAGCATCTACCCTGCCTGAGTATGCAGTTCCAAATATGCACACTCGAAGGCTTTCTGTTTCCATTTTACCCCATCGATATGTGACCTCCAGCCCTGAGATTAGTTTTCTCGGCCGAGCGAAATCCGATGTGCTTTTCTTTCAGCGTACATCAGCAACTGCCCCCAAAAACGACGCTCAAATTCTCCCTTACCCTTTCTTCGGCGATTCTCTACTCTTAATTGCCCATTGTCCCTCGCAGACGTCAGAGTATCGATTTTGCTGACAGAGTTATGTGTCTGCTGCGGGTTTCTTGGCCACCCACTGATGTAAACATACAACATACGGACACAGCGTTTCAGCTACCTGTGATTCGCAGCGATTCCACCACCCGAAACTGCCTACCCTAGATAGAACTCATCAGTACCCCTTTTTCCTTGTGCATCGTCGTCTCTGCCCTTCACAAAACAACTGCCTTGAATTGGTCTTTGGCATTCCCCGGGCACATCCCCTTTTCTAACGAATCTCAGGGAACGCCCACATTCCATGCATACCTGCATAATTATTTACACTGCCACGCCCCAGGGCAGTACACAAATACGACACTACATAATTAATGAGGGGTCCCACTCTCCAGGCAGCTGACGGTCAGAATTATTTCTTCACGACGACAGAAATCATTCCCAGGGATGCAGAAATCAGTCTCGGAACCCGCAACAGCAGATATAAGAGGGGCTATTTTGTTTAACGGCCACCTTCAAATCTCATTTTGTTTAACGGCCACCTTCAAATCTTTCTTCGGCGATTCTCTACTCTTAATTGCCCATTGTCCCTCGCAGACGTCAGAGTATCGTTTTTGCTGACAGGTTATGTGTCTGCTGCGGGTTTCTTGGCCACCCACTGATGTAAACATACAACATACGGACACAGCGTTTCAGCTACCTGTGATTCGCAGCGATTCCACCACCCGAAACTGCCTACCCTAGATAGAACTCATCAGTACCCCTTTTTCCTTGTGCATCGTCGTCTCTGCCCTTCACAAAACAACTGCCTTGAATTGGTCTTTGGCATTCCCCGGGCACATCCCCTTTTCTAACGAATCTCAGGGAACGCCCACATTCCATGCATACCTGCATAATTATTTACACTGCCACGCCCCAGGGCAGTACACAAATACGACACTACATAATTAATTTACATTATACAGTTCCACTACCACGGCACACGACATATTGCAATATTAAAATATTTCCAGCAATAGAACACAACATCGAGTACACTAAACAAAATTATTACAACCAACAAACTCATCCAAGTTTTCCGGCTCTCCGCTTCTCATCCTTTCACATCAACAAGTCAACCAATAGGAACCTAACCAATCACCTGAGACACTTATAACGAAGTAAATTTCTCCGTCATTTCTGTCCACGCCAGGATTCGAACCCAGATCCCCTCATTCCGGAATAAGTCACTCTACCAATTGAGCTACGCGGACGTTTTACTCTGATTCCTATCTGCCTTTATGTCGTGTGCGTCCTTCTGGCAGGTACGTCACATCTCCTGGTACGTTACATCATCTCCCCCTTATTTTTATTTTTATTTTTTTTTTGTCGAAGTGCTGGAGAAGGGATTCTCTTATTTTACCTATCTCGCGGTGTGGAAATAACATCACACCAATGCGAGATTTTGAACGGTCGGGTCATCCGGATAGTTCGGGCGCCATTATAACGAAGTAAATTTCTCCGTCATTTCTGTCCACGCCAGGATTCGAACCCGGATCCTCTCATTCCGGAATAAGTCACTCTACCAATTGAGCTACGCGGACGTTTTATTCTGATTCCTATCTGCCTTTATGTCGTGTGCGTCCTTCTGGCAGGTACGTTACATCTCCTGGTACGTTACACACTCATCCTTCAAACGTTTATGATTCGGTATTTCCTGCCGTATACGGTCTAAGCCTATCGAGGTGTATAACTCTAACTGGTCTATTATTGTACTGAACTTTGTAAAGAATAAATAAATACATCGCTCTTTCCACGTTCCAGAAACACAGAGCATCCGAAAAATTGTTTTAAAGAACATCGTTTATTCTTTTCTTTACTACATAAAGACCTTCCCACGGGCGCTGTAATTTGGATGACTTCCCCTTCCGCCTTCGTGGGTTATAGAGACAGACTAAGTCTTTATCCTTAAACACTTTCTCCGCAGCCTGCAAGTCATATCTGCTCATTCGTTCAGTAGCTATTCGAATATTCTTCCTAGCAAAACTATGTACCCTCTCCAATCTTCTGGTAAGCTGTGTGACATTCGTGCTCAGGCCCGCCGTGGCCTCCGCTGCAAGATCACGCAGATGCTCCGGTACTTCGCCGCTCATTCGCACGCGCGAATCGGGTGAGATTCTTACTCTGCTGCTACGCGGCAAAATTACAGGATTCAAGAAGCAAAGCGCTAACCCTTCCTTTATCTTCACATCGACGTCACCCAGGTTAGCTATTCTTACGGGGATGCAATGTGCTGTTTTTACCAGTGCTCTCGCTACAAGTACATTTTTCGGTAACGGGCAAATTTCGGACATTTTGCATACTGCCATCGGAAATTCTAGTGAAAGCTCAGGCAAACAACCTGCCAGAATTGTTTCACTTTTTGCTGGTAAAACACACTTTTCTTTTGCGAGAACTGTGACCCTTTGCGACCTCAGGTGCCCATGTTGACTCCTCATGAGAACCATTTCTTCATGTTCCGTCTTCAGGGTTCCATTCTTAAGGTCCAAAACATATCCGTTCTTACTAAGAAAATCGAGACCCAGGATGCATTTTTCAAAGATATCAGCAATCACTGCCGGTATCTGCAGCATTCATTTCCAATTCATATATCGACGCCTGCGGTTCCAAGAGCAACTAAACCATCACCATTCACAGTTTGAATCTCAACCCGTTGCTCACTCTTCAAACAATCTGCAGGTTCCTTAATTTGCTCGAAAACATCCGGACGGACTAGTGTAATATCCGCCCCAGTATTCAGCACAAATTGACATTTAGTTTCATTTATCATCCCCTAAACTCTTAAACCACTGTAATCCCCGGAAAGACCTGTGACGTGCGCTTTCACCGTGCGGGGCTGCTCTTGCTGCGTCAGTTCTCGCCCCTCGAAACTGACTTCTGAGGGTTTCCCGAAGCCTGTTCCTTCGACTTTTTTCCTCTCTCAACCGTTTTCTACACTCAAAAATGCGATGCCCTCTTAATCTACAATACCAGCACTCCACTTTTCCAGACGGCGTATCACTTCTTCCCCGGCCAGGAGACGTAACAGAACGATGTTTAACATCTCTGAGAAGGAGATCGAAAAGCTTTTCGAGTTTAGTTTCGACTGATGCATTGATCGGAATTTCTGCTGTAGTCGCCATACGAACTGTTTTTCTAGGACTCCTAGAACGGCGCGAAGAGTCAAATTTCATAGCATGTAAGACGGCTGACTTAAGTGAGTCACAATCCGCCATGGGCACTGAATGCTGAATGTCTGGATCAGAAATCGCCTCCACAAAATGTTGCTGCGCCATCGTGTCATGTATATCCGACGTACATTGCCCACACGCAAGCCTTGTCATCCGATCGATGTCGGTCGCGAGCTCTTGAAGTGACTCATTGACCTCCTGCCTGCGATTTTTCAACTGAAGAACACGGAGTTGCTTTAAATATTCCTCCCCAAATCTGAGTTCCAGGGCAGCGACGAGACAGGAATATTTTAAACGGCTCTCTTCCGACAAGGTTTGTAGGATATCAGCAGCTGCATCCCTCAATGATGCCGCAAGCGCGCATGCTTTCTCCCTTTCGCTTAAGCCGTTCACACTCGAAACCATTTCGAACTGGGTCCTGTATACTCCCCAGCTAGTATTTCCGTCAAACGCGCCTAGTTTAATTCGGGTGGGCCTACTCAAAGCTTCGCTCATCACCCCCGGTGACTTAAATTCCGACGAACTTATTATTGCCTCACAATGTTGTACCCTTCTCTCAATATCCCTAGAAAATTTAGTTTGTTCTAACTTGGTACCATTAAATTCCCCAGAAAGTTTTTCCTTTACATTTCTACATTGAGTCTCGCACAAATTACGAACGCTCTCTAAATTTTGGGTACATTGTTCTATTTGGTCTACGCATTTTACCTGCCCAATTTCCAACTAATCGATACGCAAGTTGATATCTTCTATCCTTTTATCATATTTTTCCTCATACCCCCCAATTCTAGCTATCAGATGATTTATGCTGCCCGTCTGCTGCTCAATACTTTCTTTCTGCTGTTGTAAGCTTTGCTCAAAACTTTCTTGTTGTTGTTTGAGCTGCTGCTCAAAACTTTCTTTGGAAGTTTTCAGTCCATTTCTGCGTTCAACTTTCAGTTCATCTAATATTTTTGTAATCCCTTCCATTTTTGAAACTTTTAGCTCAACTTATTATGCAAGTTGCAAAAGTTGGGATAAGTACTGTGCTCCGGTTGTACTGTGTTTCTGAGGTATACAATACGGATCCCACTGCTGATCACCACTTTTGGTGCGACCTTTTGGTCTTCAGATATCAGAATGCCAAATTAATTCCGGACTGCGATTCGAATCACTGGATCCGGCAATACCTCGTTAGCCAATTAGCCGACACAGTACACCAATAAACCAATGGAGGCACAGTTTAACAATTAAAACAGGGATTTAATAGATACATGCATAAATTACACCGGATTCTTCATTAAATAGAAAGGCTATAATTTCCGGCCAGCTTTGGCCCTCTTCGGTGTTTCAGAAAATATGTCCTAACGAAAAGTCTGTTCGATCACAATGAGCCGCAAAGAATACTGGTAAAAAGTACTTACATAGGTCCTCGAGTATCCACAGTATTGATGAGACCAAAAATACACAACACTCACATGGGTAGTTTGATCTTAACTTCCATCACCGCTCATTCTTTGCTGTGGCTAAAACGATATCGTTCCCCGGTCACTGAAGGTACGTAATCAGACACACACACACAAAATTTATCTCCCCGCTTTGAACACGAAGAGGCTAGCGGTTACTTCAGACGCTCTATCTCTGCAGGGGGGGTCCTCCGTGGTTCCTGGTGCTGGTTATCGCTTCTCTCTGTGTGAGCGAGGCGATGCCGTAATTATTTTCTCTTTTTGCATTTCCTTTGAACTGGCTCCTTACGGTAGGTATCGATGGTTCGGCAAGGTGAAGAAAGTTTTCAGGTAAAGTTCGTGCCAGTTATTCATCACCTTATGCTTTTAGCTGGTTTCCCTTCTTATGCTCAGAACGCAAAAGCACGCAGACGGCAAGCATTTGTTCTAGCGCGAGACAAAATCCTTCCTCATTCTCTCGGCTTAAAACGGATTCTGTCACTCTCAACAACAATCTCCCGTCTCCAAGAAATTGGTAAGCGGTGAATTCTAACACTTGAAGCCGCGACATATTTATTATAAACCGCTCTTCAAGTCCAAGAGCTTTCCCATTGTTTCGCGCGCGGCACAGACAAAAGCTTCAAACGCTTTTGCCGTCCAAACACTTCTGAGTCATGGGAAATAGCTTTTAAACTCTGACCCGTCCCATTTCCGTTTATGGGCTCTTTGTTCTCGTGACAAACACCTGCAACTCGCCACTTGATTTCCAAGTGCCAACAGATCTCGCAAGTGTTTAAATTATAACTCTCTGTTAATTAAAACCCCCAATCAAGTTTCAATTACCGTTAATTAGCCACGCCTCTCGCGCCAATTAATTAGGCGAGGGGGGTCGTCACAATATGTTACATATTAATTTTAATTAGTTGTATTCAGTAAAAGGATGAGGAATTAAAAAAATTGTCATCAACAAAACACTAACTTCTTGCAATCTGTTCAAACTGATAACCTTAGAATACCGCAACGGGACTGCTCTTTATTGGTCAGGGAATACTTGGGACGCAACGACGAAATCTTCGGTTCAAGATCCTCAAGCTCTTACAAACAGCGGTTGCTTCTGAAAAAGAAAAAATGATTATTTCATACGTTCGAGTGAATCGTTTTCGTCAAATATCAACATGGGTCTATTAAAATGGAAAGTACTAAGTTTTTTTTTCTTTTTATCTTATTCTAAACTCAAAATGGTGATGGTAAGAATGTTTAAACTTTAGGTTATCAGAAGTAACTCTTTTAGAAGAAAATTGTCCTGCACGTTCAAACAGTCGACCATATATATATAGTCTCGTCAGTTTCAAAATTCTTACTTATTTCAGTACGGTTGGTGATAAGTGACATGCCGTAGATGATGTACTACTGAGGTGACGCATGAGTCAAATCGACAATGTTGCAGCAGTATGCCTGTCGGCGTAGTTCAGTTGGAACAACAGTCGCCTCCGGAGTAGCAAGATTTGAATTTCACCACCAGTGAAAAGATTTTACGCTATATCGGCGCCCGAATAGAAATGAATATCCTGACCGTGAGGCTCAAAATTGCGCGTGAGGATTCTTCCATGCAACGTATAGAATTAATAAAAATCGCCGTTCAATCAAAGTATAGAATTAATAAAGCTCATCCTTTAAGCATGGTTATCTGCGTACCAGAAAACCTGCGATTTCATGTCCTTGCAGTTTTTCAAGCGGACAATGATGTAACGTTGTAACGTGACGTGGATGAGATACTGCTGCGGTGACGTATAAGTCAAATTGGCAAAGTTGCAAAGATAAACCAAGCGGACGTAGTTCAGTTGGGAGATGAGCCGCCTCCGGAGTAGGAAGACTTGGTTTCCAATTCTACCACTGCCCGAAAGGTTTTACGCTATAGAGTTTTACATATATTCTTTTCTCACTCTGATTCACATCAAAGATGGAAGGAAAGGTGTTTCTAGTCAGAAAATCTCGTTTTGTCATCCTCGCTTAAATCAAGCAGGGAAATAACAATAATAAGGTATCCTCCCTCTACTTTCGTTAAAACTGTAAGTCGAAGGAAATCTTTAATATTTACAGCACGACACCGTTGAAAACAGAATTGTTATGTTTTATTAAGTAATATAATAAATTTTCGAATGGTGACCTCAATTTCAGGAGAAAAAAACTACAAAACAAAAAAGAAGGAAAAGAAAAGAAAAGAAATCGAACATTTAGCATAACTTGGTCCGATAACATATCAAATATACATCTATTTCCATACTGGTCCAATGAAAATAAAAATTAAATTATTAAGTTAAACGTTCATTTTGGTGTTTTATTCCCAAAATTTTTAACAAGTTCCTTCAAATCTATGTCACGGATAATTTAGGGTTTGATGGATAACGCTGATAACCCAACAAAGTTCTTTGCTGGATCCTCCAACAGTAAAAAAACAACAACAAAAAACAGACTGGAATTCCAGCGGAATGAATATAGTGATAGCGATTCCCTTTCTCGTGACCTTGTTCCTGTTAGAAAATAGCCTGAGTGTGACAGTTGCTAACCTTTAGGCGTTGAGCATTGCCACCATTTGTGATAGAAGTGGACAGTCGTGATATGCCCACTGAAAGCTGGATAATACAGCATTACTGAAAAGTTTGGTGTACGGTAGTTTTTCGACAGATGCGTCCAATCGCGTCAATTTCAAGGCAAGCTGACTTATCCAATCTTAAGCTCAGGTCTCCGTTTCTCATATACTCAAAGAATAAGAATCCCCAAATTATATTGATAACCGAAAAGACAACAGAAAACAAAAGCATCTTCATTTTCATCCTTGTTTTTGTCATTTATTAACTCATTCGATTTTATCAACTCTACATCTTGACGCCCCCAAATATTAGCGACGTAGTCAATCACATGCTTGTTGAACCCCCTTGATAGTAGTAGGCATGCCATTATATGTTTTAATTTTCCCCGCCGTATTTACAGGGGTTGGACAGAATAATAATGTAAACACCTAGGAAAAGAAGGTTTTACGTACCTAAGGTGTGGGACCACCTTTGACATTCAAAACCGCCTGAATACTCCTTGTAATGGACGCATACAAATCCTGGATGGTGGTTAGTGGGATATTACACCATTCTTCATGCAGAACCTGCTCCAGGTTCTTGAGAGCTGCAGGACGAGGATAACGGGATCTTACTCTGTTTCCCAACACAGACCACAGTGTCTCGATGATATTTAAGTCTGGTGATTGGGGAGGCCAAGGAAGGTGTGCAAGTTCATCCTCATGTTCCTCAAACCATGATTGGACATTACGAGCTTCGTGAATTGGGGCGGTATCATCTTGATAGTGGCACCCCCTGCAGGGAAACAATGCCTGAGCCATTAGATGGACTTGGTCGCCTAAAATTATTTCATATGCCCTTTCAAGGTGATCAGGAGACCTACTGAAAAACACGATTTGACCGACCAGAGCACAACAGAACCACCACTTAGAGAACCTTAAACTGTTGGGAGCAGCAGACAGTCTGAGTTGTATGTTTCTGACGGTGTTCTCCACACGTAAACACGTCCTGAGTTGGGGAATAGGGTGATTGTGGATTCATCCGACCACATTACACACTTCCATGCATCGGCAGTCTGCGTTGTATGCTCTTGGCACCACTGTAGTCGTCATTGTGTATTCACCCGGGTCACCAGAGGTTTTGCAACAGCAGCTCTGCCATGAATATCTTGTTTATTGCAGTTTTCTGCGCACTGTTTTCGTTAATACTGGGGTCTTGGGATACAGATTGAGCTCCGCACTAATTTTTGGCGCCGTGGTCTTATTACGGGTCACAATCCTCTTTAATACTCTCCTGTCTGTATCAGTCAGGGTCGTTTTCCGGCTGCTCTTGTGTTTCGCAGACGAGGTTTTGCCACGAACACGGTATGCTGTCATGACGCTTGACACAGTAGCTCTCGATACCCATACTGTCCTGGCGACTGTTGTCACGGAGGCACCAACTACCCGGCCACCAACAACACAGGTCTGCAACCAAAAAACTGCACAGGATTTTTATACTGTTCCTTACAGATTTTTACTCACTGAAACCGGAAAAAATACTCAAAAAATTCCATCACGTCAGGTATTCTTGCAAAACTCGTGTTTGTAGTTTCATTAAGAGTGAAACTCCCGTTTAACTCGAAATCTGGTATCCTATTCTTGATTCTAAAAATCCTATGCAAAAGTGATTTCTTACTTTGATTTAATATGTATTAGAGTGAGACTCAAGAATAAATACAAAGAGAAAATGAGCGGAATGGGGGGGCAGTGGAAGGGTGGCAGGGCAAGGGTAGTGTTGGCGGTGTGAGGAAGCTCAGGTTGATCATGTCCCAACCGGTTTAATTTGTTTATAGCGAAAAGTGAGGAATCTTACTGGCTGGGCTGAGCATGTTTATACACGTTCTCTAGGATATTAGGAATGAATATAAACAAGCTTATTGTCAGATTTGATCATGTTTCAACGTGCTAAATAAGTTCAGGATCTAGGTTGCTTTGGTTATGTTGCATAGCTTATATAGATGACTACTGGATATTCGAGGCTAAAAGTGCCTAGAGAATCTCTCGAAAGCATTAATTTTTATCTTTAAGAACGGGGGGGGAAAAAAAGAAACTTTTTGCTGTTTTCTGTTATTTATGTGCAGCGCTATTTTGGAAATTTTTTTTATCGAGCCAGAGGAAGAGCAGGTGTTGCCGATTAACCTGCCCAGCTACAGAGAGAGACGATCGGCAGACGCGCAGGTGTCAACATAACCTCGTTCGCTCTCGTGTTCACCTATGTTTTACGTGTTATTTCACTGGTCTTTTTGAAGCGAGCGAGGCTAGTTTCCATCTGCTTCACCACAGGAAAAGCGTTTGCTTCTAGATGTACGGAGAGTCAGTGTGTGTACTCAATGCGGTGTATACAAACAGCGAGGACCCACACTCAGTTTACATTTGGCATTCAAACGTGACTGTGCTCGTGTTTTTGGTTATATATTATGGCTCCAAGAGGTTGTGTTATTTCTCCTGACAACTTTTTTTTTTATTTGTGGTGAATACATTGTTAAAAGTAAATAAAGAAACATAAGTGATTTCGTGAAGAAAGTGTATTTTGCTTACTTCAAGTTGAAACTTGGGGATCAGAACAAAGCCTGGGCTCCTCATAAGGTGTGCAGAAGGTGCGAGGAAGATCTCCGTTTGTAGTTTAAGGGTAAGAAACACTCATTTCGTTTTGGCATTCCTATGATGTGGCGTGAACAGCAAAACCACACTACCGACTGCTATTTCTGTTCGGTAGATGTGAAAGGTTTCAATACAATAAATAAAAAGAAAATATCTTACCCAAACCTAAATTCAGCTATTCTTCCAGTGCCTCATAGCTCTGCAATACCAGTTCCACACCCACCTTCCAGTTTGGATGATATCCTGAGTGATTCTGAGGACGGAAACACATTACCTCCCCAGGACGAATCTAGTTCAGATTTTTCTGTTGATGAGAGACCCCAACTTTTTTATCAGAGCGAGCTCAATGACCTGGTTAGAGATTTAAGCCTTTCAAAAGATGCTGCCAATTGCTGGGGTCAAGATTAAAAAATAAAAACCTGCTGTCACCCGGAACCTCATTTTCGTGGTACAGGCACCGAGAGAGAGAATTCACTACATTTTTTTCCAAAGAGGGAAATCTCGTTTTTTGTAGTGATGTTCAAGGGCTAATGAAGTGTTTTGAAATATATTATGATTCACCTGAGTGGCGCCTATTCATTGATTTCTCAAAAACAAGCCTCAAAGCAGTCTTGCTGCATTATGGGAATAAATTTGCATCACTTCCTGTAGGACACTCGGTGCATTTGGAGGAAAACTATAACGATGTGGCGATGATTCTTAAGAAAATAAAATATCAAGAACATCGCTGGATGCTTTGTGGAGACTTCAAAATACTAACCGTGTTGTTGGGCCAGCAGGCAGGTTATACGAAATATCCCTGCTTCCTTTGCTTGTGGGACAGTCGAGCCAGAGATCTCCATTGGACAAAAACTGACTTGCCACTTCGAGACGCCTTAATCCCCGGCGAAAATAACGTCATTAATACAACCTTGGTTCCTCCTGAAAATGTTTTATTACCACCTCTTCATATTAAATTGGGGCTTATGAAGCAGTTTGTGAAATCACTGCCAAAAGATGGGGAATGTTTCAGATATCTGTGTTCCAAGTTCCCAAAACTGTCTAAAGCCAAGTTGAAAGAGGGAGTTTTTACTGGCTCCGACATACGAAAACTGTTATCCGATCCCCTCTTTTCAGAAACAATGGGAGAAAAAGAAAAAGAAGCGTGGGACTATTTCAAAGACATAGTGCACAAGTTTTTCGGTAATACTAAAGACCCTCACTACAAACCATTGTACAACGCATGTTGGCTGCGTATAAAGCTCAAGGATGCAAGATGAGCTTAAAAGTTCATTTCTTACACTGCCATGTCGACTATTTTCCCGAAAATTTGGGAGCCCTCAGTGAAGAGCAGGGTGAAAGATTTCACCAGGATGTCCGTGATATCGAGAGACGCCACCAAGGACGATGGGACGCCAATATGCTAGCTGACTACTGTTGGATGCGCAAGCGGGAAACCGAAAGTGGAAAGCGGAAGCGTGTTCGGAGAAGTATCAAAGAGAAGAATAGGTTTCATAGGCAAAAAGAATGAACACGGAATGTTAAGTACATTTCATGAAGAAATTGTTTGTTTATTATAAGAAATATTTTTCAGTTCATTGTAATGAAATGGTGGTTTTCTCATTATTGTTATGCTTTTTTTATGCAAACACCTTGTATTTTGCAAAAAAAACTGTACGTGATGGAGGGAAATGGTCATTTTTGGATTCAGCACACTCGAAAACATAATAATTACCAAAAACATCCCATGCAGCTAAAAAAATATTTTTTTGTAGACCTGTGCAATTAGCCCTCTTTCGAAGTCCGTTAGATCGCTCATTTCGTCGTCACCCAGAAAGAAATTTTGCAACTAAGGGCACTTCAAATGCACTTCAACAGGGCCTTGAGGTTATAAACAAAGCTATTACAACCAAAAAGTGGTGGATACCTTTGTCTGTTGCGACGTACGCAGCTGCATTAAAAGTCACTTCTCTGAGCGCGGTGTTCACATTATTCTGTCCAACCCAGTGACGGCGCCACCGGGGGGGGGCTTATAACGGGCTGGGGTCTTACCAGTTTTTAATTGCGTATCCTGAGGCTGGTCAGTAAGGAACGCAATTTCCTTATATCACATGTTTTTTCTTGCTCGTTTTTTTCTAAATGAATTTTCATACGTAACATGTTGCTTAAAATCTTTTTTTTTTTTTAGATTCGTTTAAGCTCGTTCAGGTTTTTTTCTTATGGAATAAAAAATATTTATTTTCTTCACACGTTTCAACATTAATTTCAATGTTAATTCGATTTATTTTCATATAGGAAGACTTATTATTTTTCTTCATGACTAACTCCCTGCAGTGTGATGTTTTCCAGAAATTAAGATTTTTTCGACCATATTTATGATCATTCATGTTGTTTTCATGTAAAAACAAAGTGCTTTGTTTTCTTCATGTTACATTATTTTTCTGTATGCGGTTTGTGATATTTTCTATAGAAGTTTTTTGTGAAATTTTTTCGTCAAGATTAGTTCCGTGCAACGTACACTCATTCTCATAAAAATCCGCGCACCAAGAAGGAGGCGTCGGATTGAAATGAGATTTTATCAGTGAGATGGTACATACCAAGGACAGAAGTGATTACAATATCACAGCAGCAAGATGATTTCCTTTGGACATAGGGTACACGTTCCGGTCAGAGTTAGTACCGCATCGGACCGCCTCGTGCTCGGATACATGCGGTGATACGGTCCAGCATGGAATCAAAGAGACGCCGTATATGTTATCCTGGGACAGATTGTCCCACACTTCTTGGAACTGACGCTCTAAATCACGAACACTGAGACATGTTGAAAACTGGCGTCCCATCTGGTCCCACACGTGCTCGATGGGCGATAGATCAGGCGAACTGGAAGGCCACGGAAGCGTTGAAGCATGACGTAGACAGTCCTGTTAAACCCGAGACGGGTGAGGACGGGCGTTATCTTGTTGGAAAATTGCTCCGGGCCGCCCAACCAGGAAAGACAGCACATGGGGCCGCAGGATCTCCTGTACATAGCGTTGAGCTGTCAACGTCCCACGGATCACTACAAGAGAAGCCCGGCTGTCATACGCGATGGCTCTCCAGACCATGACGCCTGTAGTTCGGGACCTGTGCCGCTGTACAGTGGGGTCGGGATTGTAGCGCTCACCTGCGGTCCTCCACAATCTGACACGGTGGTCGTCCGTTCCCATACAGAAGCGGGATTCATCGCTGAACACTATACGTCGCCAGTTCGTAGCATTCCACGTTGCTCGCTGCTGACACCACTGCAATCGAAGCCGACGATGGTCAGGTGTTAACGACAGAAAACGTAAGGGCCGTCGAGATGGCAGATTCGTCTCTGCGAGGCGTCTGGAAATGGTTCTTGCGGACACAGGAGTCCCTTGTACAGCCTCCACATGTCTCTGAATATTGGACAAGGGCGTCGTTGAATCTGGGCGTGCCGCTCTCACGATCCCACGGTCCTCTATGCTGGTGGTGTGTCTGGGTCTCCCGGACCAGTCCGCCGCGCCTGGGTGCCTTCCCGTGTCCATTGCTCCCAATATGATCGCACCGTACTGTCCGACCGGCTCAAATGGCGGCCGATTCGGCGCACCGGTCACCCTACCTCTCTTATCCCAACGATACGGCCTCATTCAAAATCCGTCAGTTGCCCGTACGCACATCTACGGTGGTTTCTCGGCATGTCTGTCGCCCAGGGATCTCACCTGACTCTTACCGTGTACTTCGGCACGAATATGGAGTCCCCTGCGTGGCGGTTTATAAGCCCCAGAGATTGAGATTGCCGCGCCGATCTTGCACGCGCGGGAATGTGGAATCGTATGAAACTTTAATCATTTGCATTTCTGCTCTCCCCGTAACTATTCGTCGAGTTCCGCGTTAATCGCACGGTTTTTTCTTGGTGCGCGGATTCTTATGACAATGAGTGTATTATTCACTTTCATTTTGCACACGTTAGCGATCAGGAGGACCCAGACCGTGAACAGTAACGTTCGCAGCCTGGGTTCTCCTGATCAGGCTAGCAGGGGAAGTACACTGAAATCCGCTTAATACGATTTTCAAGAGGCCGACGCAAATTAGCGTCTTAAACGAGAAAACGTCTTAGCCGGAAATAGAAAATAAATGAAACCTACGATACGTACCTTTGTACATATCGGCCGTATATTCACGAAACTGTTGTAGAGCACCAAAAAATAATATTATTAAAAAATACACCAGAAAAAAACACAATTTACTGTAGTCACAAACTGTATTACCTGGCAAATTTAAGCTACGAGCTTGGTGGAACCATTGTAGTAAAACCTTTTCCAATTCTTTGAACTTTCCGGTCTTTATTTTCTTCCGTTTGATACCCCCTTGCACAGCCTTCTCTTCTATCTCCTTCCTATTTTTTAAAAATTGTCCATAACGCTAAACTAAGAATGTCCAGATCCTCCGCGATTTGTTTTAGATTTTTTAATTCGGAGTTTTCATCCTAAGTATTTAAAATTCTTAATTTATCAGTAATTGCGATAATGCTTTTCTCTCATCATAAAATCCAAAGTTGTATAGTATTCACTTTATATTACAGTACACGTTTAAAAACAGAAGTTAGAAAAACTACAGTAGTAATACATAACCACAAAATTCATTATCTTCACCAAATGGCCTTCCTACTTGAACAATGGCACCTCACTACTTTCCTCAACTTGGGAAACTAGGGAGAGGGTAGAGTGACGTCGACAAAAACGTCATTTCAGCGCTTTAAGATTTCTATGCTTTCTCCCCGTCAAGATCACGGAAAAGGGAACCCCACAAGCGGGAGAAAGCCACAAACTGAGCCCACAACAAGTCTGTTTATCTAGCGGCGAGGAATAGGGGTTTTCTGTCCAATCAAAGTAAACATCCAGTGACTCATGTAATACGTGACTCACCCATTTTTTGCATAGTATTACTAATCACCGGAATTCAAATGTACGTGTTGCTACAAAGCTAAGCGCTTGTTAAGCGAGATTCCAAGGGTATTAAATACGGTATATTTGTACCTCTTTGCCTCTCAATTCCAGAGGCTGAATGAAAAATGCATATTAAGTGAGAAATCATATTAACCTTGAGCGTATTAAGCGGATTTCACTGTATTTTACCATTCCTGCGACACTCTGTAGTTCAATTTTTGATTTCTTGTTTCAGCAGTAGGTAAGTGTCCCTGGCAAATTTTAGTCGGAGGCTTTTTTAAAATGAACGTAGGTGCGTGAGTGCAATATTCGCTAGCCCTGGGTCATAAGAAAATAATTGTAAATATGTGTGTCTATGCACATTCCCACGAGGAATTTCTTTGTTCTCACCATTTTTGGGCAGAGCGTACGAAATCAGCATGTTTACGCCTACTGCTGACCAATACACACGACCAGCCGAATTACAATAGATCAGATCATATCATATGAAGAGGATTTTAGGAAGGGAGTGTGTGACCACAGGTCTTAAACAACCCTTAGAAACAGGAGGCTAGGAGATTCGGGCTAGAGTGTCCGATAGAAAAGTGACACGGAAGCAAGGTCAAAAGGGGAAGAAGACGCCCTTATTTATTATCAGGGGGCCAGTACCTGTGGCCCGACAGCTTAACGTGCCCACCCGACACACGGCGGATATTTAGTGGTTCGAGTGTTCTTACCTGACTGGTGTCGAACACGAGGTCTTCTCCGTGGCAGTCACGAACTTTGATCACTAGACCACCCGCGGCCCCGAATTACGATAGGCTTAGTATATAGGTATTTGAAGTGCATTGTGCCTGTCTTGTGTGGGGATGGGATTTTCTCAAGGGAGTGTTAAGGAGTGAAACACAAGTTTAAGGAAGTGGCAATTAGCCTCAGGTGGAGACGATTACCTTGCAAATACGATAGGAGGATTTTTCGGAAGCTTTAAGAGAGAACGGACACTTTACTTTGGGAATGAAACGGGACAGATGGGACTGGAGTTTTGGAAAAAGCAGTCGGATCTGGGAGTTGACGTCGGAGACGATTTGTTTTCCGGAGAGCGATTGATGTCGGGTGGGTCGGCGGTAGCAACAACGTCGGTTTACGGGTGACACGAAGTTCGGGTCTAGTGTCAGTAGCACGGACGGAACGAAGTCAAATAAAACATTCCATTAACCAGCCCTACAGAAGTACCAAGTGACATGATTGTAGGAAATAAACTGTTCGTCTTTGTTAGTGTTTAAAAAACGATCTGATTTCTATTTTTCTTTGAGTGTGTGATTCCACTTTTGGAAAAAATATAAATAATATAAAGTTACATCTTATATGCTAAATATTTGTATTGACGTCCTGTGTATTCAGGAAGTATTATTCCGGAATATGCAGGATATCAAAGGTTTTGGTACACTTTTCGGCGTAAAATCTTGGTTCCCATTAAGCACCTCTCACAGAGAAGGAGTCGCAAGAATCCTCTACCTGAAGTTTTATAATACCCTGAAGAGATAAGAATTAGACACTACAGGGAATTTCATGACCCTGGAAATAAATCACAAAGGTATTCATATAGTCATACATAATCTCTATGATCCGTGCCTTGTGGCCCGAAGCGTTCCGAATCTCATAAGAAAATTAATAATTACGGAGGGTAGGAGTTCTTGTGTGGGAGCTGCAATACAACTCTTCCGGGAAGTAATACTGTAAGGAGAGGTAATGCGGAAACTCCTTATTAAGCCCTGCCTGGTATAATATATAAAAGAAACCTAAAAGACACTTGGGAATTTCCTGATACTAATGAAAAAAGGGTTACTCGTTCCAGTGCCAATGGTATTGGGTGTCACGTCAATTCGTCGCCTACGTCAATTCGTCGAACACGACGATTCGTCGAGCGTCAATTTGTCACTGCCAAATTCGTCGCGTTTACAAATTTTGGTTACATACAAAACGAATGCAGGAAAACGAACGATTTCGAACGTCTTCCGCCCTGCTCAAATTTATAAGGTTTGGACACAGACAGGATAGGAATATTACGCTTTTTCTTTGGCACTAAAATTATTAGATGGTAGACGGTTTTTGGAACGGGTCGAAACCCGAGTGGTTCAGAGCCCCCATATAAGGTTTTCCTAAAATCTACAGTTTTCAATTTAGTACCACCAAATTTGGTTCACTACAGAGTTTCAGTGAGCTACGTGTTTGACCACCGACTGTGTTTATTGTGTGTGTGCAGTGCTTATTACTTTGTGCGTGCCTTGAAGGCGAAGGTTGCACCTTTCCTTTGGACGTCTCCCAGGTTGGTGAGTACTTTTTTGAGTTAGTTATTAGCTATTTATTTTCGACCAAGAAGTCGGTTTTTGCTTAGTTAAGCCTCGCCATCGGCGATGGCTGCTTCTGATAAGAGTGGTGACCCCGCCCTCATCATGAATTCTCTAGATTCGTCTCTCCAGTACTCGCTCGGAGGTGACCAATTGGCGCCTGTTTCTGCAGACGTGGAGTATCGTCCTCCTCCTGACGCCAGAGCGTCTTCTTCTTCAGCTTTCTGATTCCACCCTTCCTGGTGGTGCAACGTCAGTAGTATCTGAGGTGGACGATGACGTCATGGATGTCTCCGATGGATCTGCCTCTCTGCCCTCAGGCGAACCGTCCACTACTACTCCAGATCCTTTGCTCAGCGCCAAGCCTCTACCTTCTCACAGTGATACACCTCCCCGATCATATTGCGGCGCTGCTTCCGGGACTTCTCCACCACCGCAAGTGCCAAGTACATCTCTAGGGGATGCCTGTGTCCAGTTCCAGAACGATTCCCTTGAATTGGTTGCCCCAGAAGTTTCATCTGTTGCACAAGACCTCCACTCTACTCTAGCGTTAGGGGTATGCCTGGACGTTTTGCTCAATACCCCATTAAAGGTGTATTGTGACACTATCCTCGAATTTCTACCTCCTGGTTCTGTCACATATCTAACTCGCATACCGCGTACAGTGACTGTGTATATTTCGCGCAAAGAATATGCTGATTCTCTCCTGACCCAAGGACTTGACATTGGGGACTTTCATCTCATTGCAGAAACGATTGCTAGACGCCCGGTGCAAGTTTCTTTGCAACCGGTCCCTCCTGAAATTTCTGATGCCATGATGTGTACTGCCCTTAGTAAGTGTGGACGGATAGCTAGTCCTGTGACCACACATTCCGCATCACCGAAGGATCCTGCCAATAAAAATGTTTGGAGCTTTCGGAGAAGCGTCAAGCTTATTTTCCCATCGGAAGACCACCTCCGTAAGATTCCTAAATTTCTCACAGTAATCTGCGGAACACTGCTATAAGATTGACTTGCTTACTTCAGAACATTACGCTCTGTGTAAAGAGTTAGGACATCAGCGCGCTCGTTGCCCGCAGGCGCCTTCTTCACAGCAGGGCACTTCTAAACCGACTCCAGCCTCCCAAAGACCGCCGCCTACTACGTATTTTTCAGCGGAAGCAGACCCTCAGGCGAGGTTAAAGAAAGTCGCACTACAAACGTTGGGCAACACATGTCTTCTGCGATCGACACGTCCTCACTTGATGCCTTTCCCTCGCTTCCTGCATCTCGACAAGCACAGAGGGTTTCCATTTCTCGAGACCTTCTTGCTGATCATTCATGATCTGTTATAGTTGGCGTCTCTGGCGATGGTGGTCCGGAGGAACCTTCCTCTGACTCTACTGCCACATCTCGTGGGTCGACGATCTCTGTCAAACGGTCTTCGAAGCTTCGCACAGGTGCTTGGCGCAAGAAGCAAAAGTCCCCGTCTGCTTCTGGACATTCTGCTTCCCCTGATGGTACAACTGATGCACAGTCTCGATCCTCTTCAGCTACTGAACCTGGTGGGACCTCCACTCGTGGACCTCCTTCGTTTGAGAACTTTGCTCTCGGGCTTGGCCCCTGTTTCGACACGTGGGAGCCCGTCTCTTTCCAGGACTGGTTTCAGTTTTGTAGCCATATAACTAATATTTCTGCTGCAACCTTCTTTTTACGCTAGTATGAAGCGGTTTTCCCTGCAGTCCTAGCACAAGCAAGTGTCATCCAAAATTTCCTTCGACGTTATCAGAGGCACTCTGGCCACAGATCGTGGGCACTGTCCTGCGTCAATCGCTTTAGAGTGCTTTTCTCGGCTGCTAGTGAGGAGTTCCAGTTGGAGTCGGATCTGTCACTTTCAAAGTTACCACGTTGAACTGTCGGGGCTTTTTAAGCTCCCTAACGAATGATCTAGTCATGGAGGATCTTTCGACCCTTCGGGCGGATGTTTTGCTCCTCCAAGAAACGAACTGCTACACCTCCACACTTTATCATCGCTGGCGGGCGAGCGATTATGTCTTTCATCAAGCATTTCGTTTTTCATCAAATAGTGGGTTAGCAATTGGCCTACGTCAACAGTTCCGTACCACTCTCACAGGTTTCTCAGTTAGAAACCTTTGCCGGGATTCGCTTCAACGTGTGTCATTCTCCGTTGACGGTAACCGCTTTCACATCTTTAATATCTACGTTCCGTGTTATTCTCTTCATCATTCAATTTTGTTCACCCACCTGCGTTGAGCTCTGTCTGCGTTCTCGCTATCAGACCGAGTCCTCCTAGGCGGATATTTCAATTGTACTTTGAACCCGACACTCGACCGCTCTCCAGCAACACGAGAACATCGTACAGCTCTGATTACCTTGCTCCACGATCTCGTCGCAGACTTCTCCTTGGCAGATGCGCATCGACGTATCAATCCCCACGATACCACTCATACTTGGAGATCGTCCGGGTATAACGAAGTAAATTTCTCCGTCATTTTCGGTCTACGCCGGGATTCGAACCCGAGCCCGCTTATACCGGAACAAGTCGCTCTACCAACTGAGCTACGCAGACGATTATTCTGATTCCTATCTGCCTTTATGTCGTGTGCGTCCTGTTATCAGGTACGTCACATCTCCCCCCCCCCGAAAGAGGGCCGGGGCATGGCCCACGGGTCAGCCGTGACCATGAATCGTTGCAGGCAGCCATCCACTGTAGAACGTGCACTTGAAAACTCCCAGTCAATCTGGTGTGTGGAATGCAACGTCACACACATTTATTTTTCGAAGCGCTGGAGAAGGGATTCTCTTATTTTTCCTATCTCGCGGTGTGGAAAGAACATTACACCATTGCGAGATTTTGAACGGTTGGGTCATCCGGATAGTTCGGGCGCCATTATAACGAAGTAAGCTCTTTTCTAGCTGCTAAGCTAATTATAGTGAATAAAGCTTTTAACTAAGCTAGTAATGTTTCATAATACTTCTACTACTGAATTATATGCTTGTACTAAGCTTCTAATAGTGAATTCAAATGGTTGTTGTTACTAGTTAATTAAGATCATGAATAAAGTCTCCTGCTAGTAGTGTAGTAATAGTATTGAACAAACTTATAACTGGTAGTAATGTTGTAGCAGTAATTAGGATGAATAAAGTCTTAACGCTGGTTGTTAATGATAATCAACTAATAACATACACCTAACAGCCAGACAGAGATCTGACAAAAACTATGAATTGAGAAAGACGTACTTACGACAAAGCTCTTTTATTATATAATTCTGGAATCATCCAACGCACACACACAACTCGTTTCACAATAATGAAGAATCAAACTAATCACATAGAACGAAGCTCTCAATACAACAACAAACGCTCTCCGTACAACAACAAACGCTCTCCTTGGGTATCGTTGAACGCGCCTATTTATACTGGCTACCACCACGTCATGACTTACACTCATTGCCAGATCTCATTCAACGGGTGAAATAACATCTCGTTCAGTAAGAAGATAATTTACATAGTAAAATAAAATAACCAGAGATAGTAAAATCAAAAGGAAAGTGAATATAGAGTATACGTTACACGGGAACCAGACTCCATCAACTGCACGCCTTGATCGTATATATGTTTTATCTCCTCTCCTTGCGTCTATTACTGAGTCACAACAGCAACCCACCGCTTCCTCCGATCATTGTTCTGTGTCTCTCACGGTGTTTGCTTCGGCACCACTTCCTCGGACAGTTCGTCCGTGGACACTTCATCCGTGGACACTTGATAATTCTGTACTCAGTGATCCTGGCTTTTGTGCCTCCATTCGTTCTTTCCTAAATGTTCATCGTGCTGGGATACATTCAGCTTCCTGCGCATTGACATATTAGCTGCAAGTTAAATATCAGCTCTTACTCACATCAAACAGCTTGCTTTTACAGCGTCAACATCTCGCCTGATGCAACTTGATCATGCCCGGCGGAAGCTTGCTCTCATCGGGTTGTCAGATCCAATCTTTCCAGCAGTTCAGACGGAACTCAAAGCTTTGCTTGAACCCCTAGCGCAGCAGGCTCTACTTCGCCTTCGCTTGAAACATCTTCATCCTGAGAATTACAACTATGACTTCTTCGCGTCGATGGAGTCCTTACGCAAGTCTTCCGCCTCACTTCGGCAACTCCGTCTACCAACTGGTGTTGTAACTTCTGATACGCCGAATCTATGCTCTCACGTCCGTCAGTTTGTTGCCACTAAGTTCTGTGAAGCTCCTCCTCCCTCCTCCTTTACTCTCTCTCACCTTCTTTCTAATCTCCCTCAGGTTCCCTCACACCTGGCTGCCTCTTTGACTCTTCCACCTACATCTCTGAACTCTCTGATGTATTTTCTTCTCTTAACCCTCAAGCCGCGCCGTGTCCGTACAGCCTCTCTTTCACTTTCCACCGTGCTTTTTTCCCTCTCCTTATTCCTTTTCTCCTTGCTGCTATTTCCGCTGCTCTTCTTACTTCCACCCTCCCGAGGAGTTTCACAGATGCTCATGTGGACTTATTTCCCAAGAAGGGTCACCCCCTTGACTTGGGAAATTGGCGCCCTATTTCTCTGCTTAACCAGGATTACAAACTTTTTACTAATTTTCTTTCCCACCGTCTCAACTCTGACGTTCCTTACATTCTTGCCAATGCCCAAACCTATACTGTTCCTAGACGATCTCTTTCTACTAATATCCAACTCCTTCGTGATTTAATTCATCTCGCTCAAACACACTCTGAACCTTTCTTTAGATCTTCGTTTTGCTTTTGATAACGTTTCACATGATTACTTAACACAAACTCTTCTTCACTTTGGTTTTCCTTCCGCCTTTGTCTCTACTGTTCTCTCTCTTTACACGGACGCTGTTTTCCATGTCAAGACGGCATCCTTCCTTACTGCTCCAATCCCCTTTAAGCGCGGAGTCCGACAAGGCTGCCCGCTTTCAGGGCAACTTTTTGCGATTGTTGTGGAACCTTTTTCTTCGTTCTCTTCAACATTCTTTGTTAGCTAAACTTCCAGCGCCAGTCGCCAGTACGCGATCACTCAGTGATTTACTCTGCCTACATTGTATTTATTTATGCGATCACCTTATTCTCTCCCATTTCTTGTTACTGTATTTATTCTGTACTTGTATATTATTTTATATAGGGGTTTTGTACCCAACATTTTGAGCAATAAAGACCTTATGAAGACAAGCCGTTCGTTTCTTTCCTTTGCGTCTTTAAAAATGCTTAAAAATCAGAAAATGACTTTTTCTTAATTTTGTCTTGTAAAAAGGGATGATAGTTGTAAGTTTATGCTGTGAGTTAAATAATCTCCATTAATCTTTATCCCTTTGTTTTCCCCAGTTCATTTTTATTGGTGCTGTATTGTATCCTCAAGTAACCAAACCTTTGCACTTCCATTTTCATATATGTTACTAATAATACTAATGCATGCATCTTCAATACCGCACGATTTCAAAGCCCTTGTAACTGCTCATGGTTTCACGGAATCAAAGGCATTTTACTGTGTGTATGATAACCCTATCAGCCAATTCAAATTCAAAAACTCAAAGACGAACCACAATTTGGAACGAAGCACCCTAGATACACCAGAGACGAAAACAGCAAAACTTCAAACCGAATCACAAACCAAATGAACCTGCAGAAAAGCAAAAAACGGGTCCTGCAAAAAAAAAAAAAAAAAAAACCCAAATGCCCACCTGAACCTCTCAGAACAGAAGCAAAAAATAACATATAAAGTATACCTTAAAAAAGTTGAAACCTACCTCAACATTTCAGAAGAGGAATAGAAAACCAACATGTCGTACTCTTCAGGGGGAAACCGAAACATAAGAAGTGGCTTTTCATAGATGGCAAAAGGTTGCGAAGTGCCGAAACCCACCAACGTGTTCCCTAAGCCACCAGGAATGAAGACAAGCAAACTACACAAATGAACCTGAAAGTGAAGTCCAAAGCAAACCCACTCCGAGAACGAGAACACAGTCATCATTGGTGACCAGAGCGAATAGAACCGAGACATACTCTGCCCTCTCTTTTTTCTACACAAAATGTGCCCCCTGCTTTCTGCTAGTAGCAAAAATCTGCTTCATCATACCTTGGCTGAGCCCCTAAAGTTGAAATGCTCACCACTGTTCTATACAATTTCGTCCCACGCCTTTAATCACCATTTATATCTGAAAAATGTCGTGACTTTATAAAGCAGCATAACTTAATTTGATAAAGACAAGAAAAACGAAAAAATTTCTGTTGTTTCTAGTGTATCTACCCATTGTTTGTTAATTTGCCAAATTGATCTCAAAATTTTGTATATAGATATTTCTACGCTAAAACATTTTTTGCTTTTAACAGCTTTCTTTGTGGCAGAGGGCATAAGTGTCATTTTTCTGATACATGGATCATTAGATGAAAACCACTTTATCTTATTATAGTCAATGTATGGAGAATTACTTAAAATGAACAATTACTAAAAATTAAAAAATCATGACCCAAAAAACTAAATTCGTAATTTTTTCAGTGCTTTCATAACCCTTTTCTGAATTTGGGACTTTCATGATTTTCATAACCAGTAGATACACTCTGTATTAATTAAATATTAAACTGAGTTATTTACTCACAGGGTTTTGTTCCAAAATACTTAGGTTGAATGACCAACTGGAACCGTCAGCTGTGGGCTAATCCCCCACACTTATGTACTTACCTGATTAAAAAGACACAAAGATATAATTACTAGGACTCTAGTGTGGGATATGGTGGACCTACCACACTTGAGAAGAACAGTCCACCAAGGAAACAATTTGGACACAGGAAAAGAAGAATGAGAAAGAGATCTCAGCTGAGTCAGTGTAAGATTGGTTTATGGAATAGTAGAGGTAGAGATGGCAAGATGAATGAGGTGATTGAAGAGATGAATAAGTATGGATTGGATGTGTTGTGTATAAGTGAAACCAAAACGAAGGAGATTGGGATAGAAGTGAAGGGACCGGCGAGTGTGTGGTCTGAAGTATTGGATAATGTGAGAGGACAGGTTGGTGTAGGTGTGATTTTAAGTGAAAATTTGAACAACTCGATTCACTATAGCTGCATAAGTGACAGAATTCTTTGGATTCATTTGAAAGTGAAACTTCAGAGAATAATAATTGTTGTAGTGTATGCTACGTGTGACTCGGAACCTTCTGATAGGAAGGAAGATTTCTGGAATGAGCTGAAAGCTGTTTTGAGCCAGTTTGGTGCTAAAGAGAAAGTTATAATAGCAGGGGATTTCAATTTCAATGCTAGAGTAGGTGTGCAGAATGCAATTTCTGACAATGTTCTGGGTAAGTTTAATGATCCTTGTGTTAATGATAATGGTGAAAGATTAATTGAACTCTGCATTGAGAATGGTTTGTGTGTATCCAATACGTTTTTCAACCACAAGTATATCCACACATATACTTGGGGAAATCGTACTCTTGGTCAAAAGAATGTGATAGATTTTCTTGTCTACTGTTGTAACGTATACTCTAGATTCAGTTTCCTTTTGATTTTACTATCTCTCGTTATTTTATTTTCCTATGCAAATTATCTTCTCACTTAACGAGATGTTATTTCTCCCGCTGAATGATATGTGGCAATGAGTGTAAGTCATGACGTGGTGGTATGCAGTATATATAGGCGCGCTCAACGATACCAAAGGAGCTTCGTTTTATGTGCCGAGAGCTTCGTTTCATGTGCAGAGAGCTTCGTTTTATGTGATTAGGTTCTTCTTCATTATTGTGATGCGATTCTACGAAAGTTCGGATATTCAGTAGTAGTGTGATTAGTATAGTGTGTGTTGGATGATACCAGGAGTTTTCCAATAAAAGGTTTTAAAGTGAGTACATTTTTCTCAGTTTATATTATTGTCAGACCTCTGTCTGGCCGTTAGGTCTCTTTCATTAAGTGTCTCCATTACGTCCAGAGTGTGTGTTGGATGATACCAGGAGTTTTCCAATAAAAGGTTTTAAAGTGAGTACATTTTTCTCAGTTTATATTATTGTCAGACCTCTGTCTGGCCGTTAGGTCTCTTTCATTAGAGTGTCTACCATTACGTCCAGGCATAAAACTTTATTCATTATAATTACCACCCGTCTAGGAGTAAAACATTATTCATTATACTGTCAGCATCTGAAACACTTTAGTTATTGACACTCGTGTGATGAGAGGAGCGGATGTTGTTTCTGATCATTACTTGGTAGTGTCACGAGTGAAACTTAATGCTGGTTGGAGGAAAAGGAATAGTAAGAGGCCCAAGATGGAAAGAATAAAGGTTGAAAGGCTCCCTGAAGATCAGAGTCATTCTGACGTACTCAGAGAACAAATGAAGGAGCTGAAGTCTTGTGAGAGGGATGTAGAAAAGAAGTGGGAATGATTTAAGACTGTATTGTCACTGCTGCTGAAGAGGTCTGTGGCTCCACAATAGTGGGTGGCAATAGAGGTGATGCTGGGTGGAATAGTGAGATTGAAGAGGCAGTAAAGAGAAAGAAGGAAGCCTATTTGGGGATGTTGCAAGGTAAAATTTCTGTGGATGAATATCGCTGTCGGAAGCGTGAAGCCGCTGAGCTAGTTTGCCAGAGTAAGGCAAAAGATAGGAAGGAGAAGATGGAAAGGCATGAATTGGCTTTTTGGAAAGATAGAAAGACTTTCTGGAAGTACACAAGACTCAGAAAAATAGGGGAAACAAAGTTGTAAGTTGTGTAAAGATTAGCATCAGGGAAATGATATGGGAGCGCAATGAGTTAAGGTGAAGATGGGGTGAATACTTCAGTGAGTTATTAGATCAGGAAAGCAAAGGTGATTGAGGCAGAAGCAGATGATGTCACAGTGAAGGATGGAAGCATGGGAGGGATCTCAAGAGAAGAGGTGTGAAAAGCTCTAAAATCTGTTGAGAATGGTAAGGCTCTGTGAGTTGATAGCATAACTGCAGAGATGTTGAAATATGGTGGCGATTCTGTAATTGACTAGTTAACTGAAATTTGCCAGTTGTGCTGGGAGTTAGGAATGGTCCCTTGGGATTGGACGGAAGTTATCATTGTTCCCTTGTATAAGGGAAAAGATTATCAGACTGACTGCAAGAACTATCATGGTATTAGCTTACTGAGTGCGCCACGGCTTTCCCTGGCACACTCACTAATGCCGGACCGTATCACCGTACCCGAGCACGAGGCGATCTGACGGCGGTACTAACGCTGACTGACCGGAATGTGTATACCGTGTGTCTGCGGGAAATTGTCCTGCTGCTGTGATATTGTAATCACTTCTGTCCTTGGGTAGTCTCGTAGTCGTTCCGTGTGCTACTGGGATATTCTTTGGTGATACTGTCGTACGCGAGTTAGCTATAGTTAATGTACACTAGTGTCCGTACATAAGTTTTGCAGGCCAGTGTATAATATTTTAGTGCGTTTGTTTGTTTTGAATCAGAACAAACAAACGCACTAAAATATTATAATATTCATCTCTTCAATCACCTCATTTAATTATTTTTAAAAACAATAACTTCTCCTTTGGGGGTGTTGGAACCAGAAAAAAGATGGCGCGACCTGTACTTTGATGATATCAGTAGACAAACAAATGTTGGATTGCATAATTATGGTTATGTTTTAGAAAATATTAAGTATTCCAAGTTATAAAATGAAGCTATTTTAATCGATGTTCAAATATTCATTCTTGGGAACGCATTAATTGTGAAGAAAATGTGTACAGAAGTTTTTCCATTGGAAGTATAGGAAGCAAAATTACTTGACGTCCACCTTAAACAACTGAGATAGCTTTACGAACAAAGCATATGCATAACAAATTCTCTGCATCACCATGGCAGCAGGTCACGGGATCAGAACGGTCCTCTGTGGTTATCATGAAGACAGACTAGCCGTTCGTTTCTTTCCTTTGCGTCTTTAAAAAATGCTTAAAAATGAAAAAAATGACTTTTTCTTAATTTTTTTTTTTTTTTTTTTTGTAAGAAAGGAATGTTAGTTGTAAGTTTATGCTGCCAAAATTGCAAAGCGTTATGATTTATAGTTTGCCATATATATCCGTTTTTTCTAAATGGATCGCATCACGAAATAGAGAATTTTGTGAAATTTAAGAATTTTATTTCTCGTAAACTAAATCGAAATCCAGAAAAATGGTGACGAGGTGCAAAACTTCGGTCATGCCACTACATGCCTACGAAGTTTCGTGGTTCTGTTGCTGTTAGTGCGTGCGGAATGTGACCTGATAGCACTTTTTTTACTTACCTTAACTTTGAAATACCATAGCTCTTGAAGTATCGCTAAAATCGATAAACGGTTTATTTCGGCGTGTTCTCCGAACAATTCTCTACAAACGATGTAAATATCATATTTTTGTGTTCAATTCGTTTTGCGCTGCGAACTAGGAAGCAAGAGTGTCGCGAAATTTCTAAAACAGCGGAAGCAGCGGCGGCAGTTACTTTTGTTTAGAATAGAGAGATTTCTTTGGCAACCCCCATAACGAAATTCTGTATGCACCACTGCTTATCCGTATCGTGAACTACTTCCTTTGCTGTTTTATCATAGAATGCATAGGCAAACTTTCACCCAATGAAAAGGGAGCTTCATTAACATTCTGTATCGAATTATGATATATATGATCATGATCATATGTAGAGGATTTTAGGAAGGGAGTGTCTGACCCCAGGTCTTAAACAACCCTTAGAAATAGGAAGCTAGGAGATTTGGGCTAGAGCGCCAGATCGGAAAGTGACACGGAAGCGAAGTAGAAAGGGGAGAAAGACGCCCTTATTTATTACCGGGGGCCAGTACCCGGGGTCCAACGGCTTAACGTGCCCATCCGACGCACGGCGGATATTAGTGGATCGAGCGTACGTACCTGCCTGGGATCGAACCTGAGGCCCTTTCCATGGCAGTCACGAACGTTGCCCACTAGGCCACCGGCGGCCCCTTTATGATATATAAATCTCGTATATGAATTAAATACTAGCTATTATTTTCCGTATGGACTTATTTGTATAAAAGTAGACATTTTGAGTTAATATCCTAGAAATCGAAGAAAGGTCCCAGGAACTATTTCCTTTTCCGTTTCATATCGGGTGTGAGCGGGTTCTATGTAAACAAAGCGGAGCGATACACGCAAAGTCAGGGACTACTTGAAAAGCGTTCGGATTTGAAAGTCCATCCCATTGTAACTGCCACAAAGGCTGTTTCAAGAAACGAATTTTTGTGACTAAATAGATACTAAAAATTGTTAACAAGAAAAAAATAATTCTAAGTGTCACAAACGCCGTTTCGGGAAAAAAAATAATAAAATTCAATGAATGATGTAAAAATATAAAAATGTATGAAAACAGTCCCAAAGGCCACTGCGGCAAAAGAATTTATGTTACTAAATGGATGCAAAATTTTTAAACAAAAATATCAAAATGTTTCTGGAAAAAAGAAGTTTATAGCGAAAAGCAAGGCTAACGCTGACTACTGTATGGTTTGTTGAGTGGAAGTATCCGAACACAGTGTAATACTTCGTTTTATGTGCGAGCACATTCGCATCATAAACGACTTTTCGTATATGGCAGGAATGAGATTAGACAATGGGATCACGAATTCAAGATTCTCAAGAACCATAACGGTTTTATTAGAGCGGTTTGGCGTTGGCGAGCTGCTTAGAAGATATGCGGTTAGGCCTTGTCCCTCAGCCTATGTACGTATCGCTCCGCTTTATTTACATAGAACCCGCTCACACCCGATTTGAAACGGAATAGGAAGTAATTCACGACACGGAAAACCAGCTCCTGTAAAGAGAATTGTCGACAAGGTAGTCCTCAAAATAAAATTTTAGGTACTCATCCGTGGGTCAAAAACTTCCACTGCATGCTAGGAAAACAGCAGAGAAGTGTTAAGTGTTATACGTACATAGGCTGAGGGACAAGGCCTAACCGCATATCTTCTAAGCAGCTCGCCAACGGCAAACCGCTCTAATAAAAGTAATATCCTGGGATCTTTCTTCGATTTCTAGGATATTAACTCAAAATAATCTGCTGCACTATCCGTCTTATCATAGGAAAATCGGTGAATTTGTCACACAATATAGAGCAACGTCTATTCAAGACGCTCCGGTAGCTAAGTGGCGGAAAGCGTCAAATTTCATCTGATTAGCCAACGTTTATACTACAAAAATTTATTTTTTAATCGAAAAATTCGTTTATCTGAGAGCAAATAAAACAATTTAATTTCAATATATATTACATAACCTAATAGTGTAAATGTTACCTGACTGGCTTTGCTGGAGATTTTGGAATTAAGCCTGATACCGAAAGGTGTAAAAATTTTCCTCACACACCCTATACCAGAAGACCAATGAAATAAAATAAAATGCACGACGTGTGGTCTGGGTGATTTGAATTCCTACACGCGCGATGACGGATAACAATCCGTTATTGCGCGTAGTCTAAATAGAATTAATCCATGAACGAGGATAATGATATGAATTACGACGTGGCTCGTCTGTAGAAGATGTGACCTTTGTTCAACTCGCCGTGCTGGAGGATAACTTTATAGACCAACAAAGGTTTGATAGCCGCCCCGGTGGCGCAGTGGTCTAAGGCGTTGACCTCTGATCATTCGTCCGAAGGGGTCCGGGTTCGAATCCCGGTGAGGCATGGATGTTGTGTTTGTCTTACGGCACTGGCTCTCTCCCTTCCCTGGAACCAGTGACCCTAAATTAGGGACGGGCGACTGCTTATAGCCATGAGTTGCTCACGGTGGTCGTTAAACTTCCAATCAAAAAAAAAAAAAAAAGGTTTGATATAAAATGCTGCGGAGATAAAAGGGCATTCTATTGATACGATTTGTTGTAAGTCCAAGCGACCATTGGCTGCAGTGGTCTAAGCGATGGCCTCTGATCATTCGTTCGAAAGGGGTCCGGGTTCGCCTCCCGATGAGGCATAGATGTTGTGTTTGTCTTGCGGCACTTGCTCTCTCCCTTCCCTGGAGCCAGTGACCCTAAATTAAGGACAGGCGACTGCTTATAGCACATTGAGTTGCTCACGGAGGTCGTTAAACCTCCATTAAAAAAGGTAAAATCATGCAATGCATTGATTATGATACACTTTCCAACATACCAGAAATCATTTCTCAAGTTATGAGGATAATGGCTGTGGAATAAATCTTGCTCTTGTGCCCTGACCTTTGACCCCATTTCGATTATATTCAACAGAACCAGTTCAGTATACCTCCGGAACAACATGATAAAGTTTTATCGCAATAGAAGCATTTTTACATAAGTTATGACGCATAAGGGCGATGGAATAGATCCCGCTCCTTTGTCCTGACCTTTAACTCCATTTGGTCCATTTTCAATAGGGTTAGCCCCCAGTTGTCCCCTACCACATACTAGGATACAGAAATCGAACCATTTTTACGCGAGTTATCGTGCGGACAGACAGACTGACGGACAAAGCTGGAGCATATACGCTTCTTCAACTTACGGTTGAAAAGCGTAAATCAGAAATCTTGTATTTTTAGCACGTCTTTTGTAAAAAAATAAAAAAATAAATAAAATAAGAAAAGCGTGCTTGTACACTTGTTCGTCCGTCTGTGGACACTGATGGTTGTTTGATTGCACAGTGGTGTAGGTGGAGGGATGGCTCGGTTGATTAAATTGTATTATTTCTTATTTTGCTGTGATATAACCAAAGCACTAGTCCACCTTGAATACGTATTACAATCAAATTAGAAAACGCAACAATTTATTAATGACATAACATGAAGACATGATGAGCTCTTCGCTATTCATTTTACCACAACCTATCACTAGGATAGGGAGGCTAATCCCAGAGTGACACTGTTGCATCATGCACAGAGAGTCTGCAGAGCGGTGCGCATCTGGCGCCATCTGTTAATCAAAATTGTATGTAAAAAGGATTGAGAATTACAAAAAAATGCACAACAGACACCATATCTCTGCACTTATAAGTCCTATTTTAAAATTTATTTCTGCACTAAGAAGTTTAAAATGTGACAACGATGATCCTTGCATTTCGGTTTTCTGTATCTTTACAATATAGCTCGTGTCTTTCGATGCATAACTTCGCCCCTTGAGGGAGTAAATACAGATACTATCAAATTCAAAATGCATTTCAACTGTATCTGAATATACGATTGATAAAGTATTTCTTGCTTTCGATCCCATTTATAAAGAAAACTATTTAGTGTACAGTTTCTTTTTCAAATAGCGATCATATTTTTTTTTTTTTTTCGGTGCGAAGCGTGTAGTAAAATTATGATTCCCCAGTATTTCTGCTTCTAAAAGTGCGATTTGAAAACTTCTTTTGGCATCGAATAGAGTTCTTACTAGGAAATTTTCTGCATATAGTTTCAAATTTTTTGGGGTGAACGGTTTTGTTACTAGGGCGTGAGTGCATATTTATATTTTTGATGTATTATGCCGCAATATCTGCTCGTCTGAAAATTCAATTGAAAAATTCCTTTTGTAAAAAATATGCTATTCGTCACTACGGAAAGCTTTTAAAGAATGCTTTCCCTTTAAAGTGATGCTTAGTTTTTTCGCCAGAGTACGTAGCTACTTTTCTTGATATCTTCTAGAATTATTTTTCTTTGGACAGTTTCTGACACGAAAAGTGTTCCATATAATTTCAGAGTTTTCTTAAAGCACAAGTTTGCCATTAGAGGGCATAAGTTCACGTTTACGTTTACGGCAGTTTAAAAAATCGACTTTCAGATTCGCAGCAATATCTGTGCATCTAAAAACTCGATTCAAAATATTCTTTTTTTTTTTAGTCAAACTAGCAATCATGCCCATTCTCCAAACGGTGAATCTATAAAATCATTTCTTGAACATAAAATTAAAGAAAGAGAAGAGTAATTAAGGGAAAGAAAAGTAATTTAAAATCCGCAACTGTTTTACGATTTAGAACAGCGTCGTAACGTCAATGCATACGGTTTGACGTAAAATGGAGTAGGCTTCAGCGCACCCTAATTTTAAATCAAAATTCAAAATTTTCAAAGCATTTTAGTGATTCTGACAAAACTATCTTTTTTTGAAATTTTTGTAATGGGTCTATCAGCATTTGAAACAGTAAAGCTAAGCCACCCTTTTGAATTTTTTGGTTTTCAGACTTTGTTCTAATTATAGAAATGGTAGAAAATTTCAAGCAGATAATGTTTCAAAGCGCGTTTTTTGTTTTTATGTTTTTGTTTTTCGTACATTTTCAGGTATCCGCACTTTAAGACCTACCAGCATGACAATTTTTAGATATCTAGGTGATTTAGAAGTGATCTAACAATTCATGAAAAGTTCAAGCAGACAGTGTTTCAAAGCCGCCATTTTGTTTCTTTTTAGTTTTCGGACTTTTCTAGGTATCCGGAATGTTAAGACCTATCAGCATGCCAATTTTCAGATCTCTAGGTCATTTAAAAAAGTTCGAACAATTCGCGGAAGAACACACTCGCATTTTCCCTCTTTGCTTTTGATACTGTATACGAGGGGAAAACCTATATTTACATATGTATTTATGTATGCCGGTGGAAAACGCCGAACTTTAAAAGTGTCGCTACGTCATTAAGCATTGCGTCATTACCAGTTTGATTGTTGCTTGTCCTTTCACATAATGAGTAGAGAGAGCTAAAAATAGCTGCGTCATCATGGCAAGAGGTCATGGAACCAGAACTGTCCTCTATTATTAACACTGAAGATAGAGTAAGCCGCTCGTCCCTTTCGTTGGCGTCTTTAAAAAATGCTCAAAAATCAGAAACTGACCTTTTCTTTAATTTTTTTTTTATTTTTTGTAAAAGAGGGATGATAATTGTGAGTTTATGCTGTAAAAATTGCAACGCGTTATGATTTATAGTTTGCCATATATCAATTTTTTAAATGAATTCCATCGGAAAATAGAGAATTTTGTGAAATTTAAAATTTTAATTTCTCGTAAACTAAATCGAAATTCAAGAAAAGAGTGACGAGATGCAAATATTCGGCCATGGCCCTACATGCCTACAAATTTTCGTGGTTCTGTTGCTGTTATTGTGTCCGGAACGCGAACTGATAGCACTTTTTTACTTACCTTAATTTTGAAATACAATGGCTCTTGAAGTATCGCCAGAATCGAAAAACAGTTTATTTCGGCGTGTTCTCCGAACAATTCTCTACAAACGATGTAAATTTCTTATTTTTTTGTTCAATACCTTTTGCGCTGCGAGCCAGAAAAGCGCGAGTGTCGCGAAATTTCTAAAACAGCGGTGGCGGCGACAGTTACTTGTTTTTACGAATAGAGAGGTACTACTAACTATGAAAACATTTTACATGCATTTTATGCACCAAATAATGTAAAATGTTCCCGCTAGGAGTCGTAAATGTTTAATCTGTTTTTATCGATATCTCCTGAACGTTCGATTAAAAAAATCTTTTATCGATGTATACCATTCACCACGTGGAACACTGCGCATGCACTTTTTTTTTTTTTCAGTTCACAGCTATGGCACCAGGTGGTGTTAGTGTACAATGAGTCCCAGACTTCAGTGGTTTCGGTGTTACGCGACTGCATCCTGTAACGCATCTTCCGAATACAACAACACTACGAGATGGCGCTGGCCAGCTCCACAGTAGGAAAACGATGGATTGGCTGCCCGCTGGAAGTAAATACAGTGACCATCTGGAATCGCTTTTTTGACTGCGCGCATGGGCACATAGCTACGCCATTTTGTTTTTCATTTCTCTGGAGTTGTGTATTGTTTGTCCATTTAGATAATAGCCGCGTGTTGTCAAGAAACGTGGAAAGAAGAGATGGATTATAACTATGGAAACAAAAGCAGTGATTATAAAATGGCATGAAAATTGTTTCAAATTCGTAGACACCGCACCCGCTTACGAACTGAGCAAATCGACCGTTAGAACAATCGTAAGCAGGACCTCAGGAAGTTTTCTTATCTGGGAGGCCGACTCTTAAAGTTACGTACCTTCGAATTCAAAATTACGCGAGTTCCACTCAAATAATACGTGGTTTTTATTTTCTCGCACCGATCCGTTATAGGAAAATATTATGATCGTTCAAAAATCGCACTTCAGGTTTTTGACATAATTTTATTGAAAATGCTAAAACTGTGTAAATACCCAAGAACCACAGGCTGTAAATATCAAGCAAAGTGTAAACGTTATGTGAACGCCAACAACGTAACGCTCTACAAACATGAAGAACGAAAAACCAAGCAGCGCAGAACGAATGAGTATCGGATAGTGAACGTAACAATAGGAAGAAGCTTCAGAGGTAGGGCTTGGAAAAATTCCCTTCAAGGTTAAACTCTCAGAGAACTTTCTGCAACAGAACATAAATGATTAATTAGCTTTTTATTCCAACGACATGTTCGGAAAGGTCATGGAGGTTAGACATACCACATACCAGTATATTGTTTTCTATGCTTCCTTTCACTGTTTTGGAAAATTTCTTTCATGGATATGAGATGTTCACACCTCATAATGTACACTGACGGAAAAAAATCCCAACACCAAGAAGGGGTTGTGTTAGAAAAACGACAGTTAGTAGGCGGTGAGAGTACATCTGTAAGATGACGTCTATGCAAATTTCGCGCTCGGCGCATACGTGTGGCGCTAGTAGCGCCCCTCGGAACATGCAAAGCAGGTTTGCTGTAAATACGCGCTGTAACGTTCGTGAGCGTTAGTTATCATTGAGATTCGACGTAGGGTGTTGATGTTAGTCAAGAATGCCTTTAAGAAGACGAAGAAGCCATTATCAACAGCTCACGGAGTTTGAACGAGGTCGTGTAATAGGGCTACGAGAAGGTGGATTTTCTTTCCGCAATATTGCAGAACGACTTGGCAGGAATGTAGCCACTGTGCATGATTCTTGGCAGCGGTGGTCAAGGGAAGGTACTGCCTCAAGAAGACCGGGTTCCGGCCAGCCACGTGGCACTACTGAGAGGGAAGACCTCCGTGTACAGCGTATGGCCGTGGCGCATCGTACCGCGTCTGCGGCAGCAATTCGAGCTGCAGTTGCCACCACAGTGACACAACGAACTGTTACAAATCGGTTACTTGAAGGACAGCTCCGAGCCAGACGCCCTGTAGCGTGCATTCCACTTACTCCAAACCACTGCCGTTTGCGACGTCAGTGGTGTCAAGCTAGAGCTCATTGGAGATCTGTTGTGTTTTCTGATGAAAGCCGGTTCTGTCTGGGTGCCAGTGATGGTCGTGTGTTGTTTAGACGGAGGCCAGGTGAGCGCTTGCAACCAACCTGTCTGCGGCCGAGACACACTGGACCTACACCTGGAGTTATGGTCTGGGGAGCAATTTCCTATGATAGCAGGAGCACTATCGTGGTTATCCCACGCACCCTGACAGCACAGTTGTACGTCGGTCTGGTGATTCAACCTGTTGTGCTGCCATTTATGAACAGCATTCCAGAGGGTGTTTTCCAATAGAATAACGCTCGCCTGCATACCGCTGTTGTAACCCAACATGTTTTACAGAGTGTCGACATGTTGCCGTGGCCTGCTAGATCACCAGATCTTTCACCAATCGAGCACGTATGGGACATCATTGGACGACAAGTCCAGCGTCACCCCCAACCAGCATTAACCATCCCTGTATTGACAGACCAAGTGCAACAGGCATGGAACTCCATCCCACAAACTGACATCCAGCACCTGTACGACACAATGCATGAACGTTTGCATGCTTGCATTCAACATTCTGGCGGTTACACCGGTTATTAATGTACCAGCATTTCACATTTAAAATGGCTCTTCTCGCGCTTACAATAAGCTGTGATCTTGAAACCTTAATCGATTAAATATGTTACCTATACAAATGTATCGCCATTTCATTCCTCTACAACTATTTTTTCGTGGTGTTGGGATTCTTTTTTCCGTCAGTGTATGTTACCCTGTAACCAAGTTAACTGCATGGAATACTGTAGGTGACAAATTAAAGTATATAAAAAGAAAATACGGAAGGTTGCAGCTTCCTTTTTTTTACGCTTTCCAACCGTAGGTTGAAGAAGCGTATATGCTCCAGCTTTGTCCGTCTGTCTGTCCGCACGATAACTCGCGTAAAAATGGTTCGATTTCGATGAAATTTTAGTATATGATAGGGGATCACCTGGGGACGAACCCTTTTGAAAATGGGAGAAACGGAGTCAAAGGTCATGACATAGGAGCGGGATCCATTCCTTTGCTCTTATGCATCATAACTTGACTAAAATTGGTTCGAATTGGATGAAATGTTAGTATGTGGTAGGGGACCCACGGAGACGAACCCTATTGTAAATGGACGAAATGGGGTCAAAGGTCAGGACATAGGAGCGGGATCCATTCCATCCTATACTGTTAAAGGAGCAATTCTTGTATATTTGTATCTATGTAAATTTTATTTTGAAAACGGCTCTAAGGATTTTGATGAAAGTGCTTAACCTACAGTTTTCTGGTACTAGAAATCGATTTAGCATGATCTCGACATTGGAAAAATTCGTTTAGAGGGTTAAATAGCCACCCCGAGCAACCATGTTTTTAGTGCCGTGGCGTCGTCCTATTAATGTTTCCCATGCTTAGAAATCTTATGACGTCACACTCTTGCGATTGAGATGTTGGGTCGTGGTCACGCCATCTGCCTCATTACCTTACACGTTGTGTGTGGATCCTATTAAAGTTTTATGACGTCACATTCTCGCGACCATCTGCCCCATTACGTCACGCGTTGTGTGCGTATTACGCATTACTCTACTTTCTTCTAGAGCAAAACGTGAGTTGTGCCAGCTGCTTGGAGTTGATGCGTAGTACAGTATAGGCAGCGGAACGCTAATTTCATGTGTTTTTCCCTTCGAAAAGTAAACTGTATTTTTTGGTTACATTTTTGAATAGTCACTTGATGACGAGCGTATCCGCTGTGCTTAAGTATGAGTAGTTCATTTTTATTAATTACTATTCACGTGGATGGTAAAACAATATGAAAAAAATATGGCTGATCGATCCCTACGAAACGAAACGCGGACGTTTCAACTTTAATAAGAAGAATTATTCTAAATTAATTTGTCTGTAATTCGTCTAACATTATTAATCTTGATGGTTTAGACTTAGCATTAGAATACTTGGAAATAACATATCAAAACATAATTTTTTTGTGCCCTCATCCCCCTTTTAACCGAGCGATGCTCGGTAGTCCTGATATTTGCCCTTATGCGTCATAACTCTCGCAAAAATTGTTCGATTTCGACGAAATTTTAGTATGTGGTAGGGAACTACCTGGGGACAAACTTTTTGAAAATGGGCGAAATGGGATCAAAGGGCAAGACATAGGAGCTGGATACATTCCATTGCCCTTATGCGTCATAACTTGCGTAAAAATGGTTCGACTTCGATGAAATTTTAGTATGTGGTAAGGGACCACCTGAAGACGAATTCCATTGAAAATGGGCACAATAGGGTCAAAGGTCAGGACGTACAAGAGGGATCCATTCCATCGCCCTTATGCGTTATACATAACTTACGTAAAAATGCTTCGATTGAGACAAAACTTCCGGAAGTATACTTTACCGGTTCTGTTGAATATCATCGAAATGAGGTCAAAGGTCAGGACTCAGGAGCGAGATTTATTCCACAGCCATTATCCTCATAACTTGAGTAATAACTTGAGTAGTGATTTCTTGTATGTTGGAAAGCGTATTATAATCAATGCGTTGCATGATTTTACTAACTTGTTTGTTACAATTTCTATTTTTACGCCCCTCAGAGTATGTATTTATACACCTGGAGTGACCATTCTGAGAGGGCAACCACCCTCCCTGCCCTCCCGGTAGCTACGGTCCTGATCGTAAATGATAAAACCATGATAATGGCGCATGTCAAAAGTTCTGTGCCAGTTCAGTCTACAATTATTTCCAAAAAAAGAGTAACTTTAATCGAAAATACGGAAAAGTTATTGATAATTTGGATAGAAGATATGCAACAGCAATGAGTACCAATAAGTCTTATGCTTGTACAAGAAAAAGACAGGAGTCTGTTTAAAGATATACCTTGAAGAGCGAAGAAACGAAGACCAGGTTTCAGAGAAAGAAAAAGAAGCTGGATCACCCAAACGATTTGAAGGTAAGCGGATGTCAAAGTATTTCAGTATAATCGACGAAGGAGTGGCTGGTTTTAAAGCTCAGAATCCAGATCCCAAAAGGTTCGCGAAAGTTTTTGAATCAGTGCATGATACTCTTGCTTGCTACAAATTGATTTATGACGAGAAGAGAAAGGCGAATGTGCAGATGTCCTAGTACAAGCAATTTAAAGCGTCCTTGACATCGGCGGAGCCGAGCTTGTTAATACATAGTTTGTAAGAGTTAATGTCCAAACACCTAATCAAGCCGGATCCCGACGATTCGTCCAATAGCGATTGGTCCAATGCCGATTCGTCCAATTGTATGACGGATCCAATGCCAATTCGTCCAATTGTATGACGGATCCAAAGTCGATTGGTCCAATTGTATGACGGATCCAAAGCCGATTGGTCCAATGGTATATCGACCGACGGCCTTTTTTCTATTTTTAAAATCATGATCAATAAATTAAGCTACTCTCCTCTTTACAGTGTTTCCAGAACTTATTTTCTTCCGCAGATTTTATGATTTAAAGAGATTTCACGGTTCACTGAACGTAAAAATTAATTTAGTAAATAATCATGGTTTGAAGTCTAACACCTTGCAATTTATTGAGTAATTAAGTTGTTCAAATTATTGCTTGAAATATATACATTTCGAAAAATATTAAAAAGTTATTTATGAAAAGCTTCTACCAAATGCGAAATAATATAAAAATAGCAAAACATTTTCCCTTAACGACCACCATGAGCAACTCAGTGGGCTGTAAGCAGACACACATCGCTAGCTTAATCACTGGTTTCGGGCATTGGAGAGAGATCTAGTGTCTTAAGACAAATAAAACATCCATGTCTCGCAGGGATTCGATCCCGGGCCCATTTTGAACGAATGATCAGAAGTCAGCTCTTTGACCACTGTACCACTGGGGAGAACAAGGACTCTTGACTTTAATCCTCTTAAAGTGTTTTCTATAATTCACAAGTTTAATTATATGGAAAATAAAATCACTGGCATTCGAGCTTTTCTCGTTCTCGCTATCAGTCGGTAAACGTCTTCTACTGTTTGTTAACTCTCTTTTTTTTTTCTTTTTTCCTCCCATTAAATCTTATCGTAGGTATCAGACCTTCCATATCAAATGTCAAAAATACATATGATGAAGTAATGAAAACGTAAGTTTAATAACCGTAACCAACAGTACTCCTACTGTTCGGTTGCCATATTCTCGATAAAAATTGTGGAATTGTAAAGATTGTACAGCTTACATGATAGTAAAGGTAGTTAAAATGAACGCTAAATACAAATTTATACACATCAAACGAAAAATCATTGCTGCTATTCACATGATTTCTTTATTTTTCCTTTTTTTGCACGTCTTTTGTTAAAAAAGATCGTGTTTATGTTATCGGTTGGTCCGTCCGTCTGTACCCACGGTATCTCTGCAACTATTAGTCCGATTTGAAAAATTCTTCTTGCATTCGAAAGCCTGAAATATGCGAATGATGATCCTTTATTTCATTTTTTTTACGATGTACAATTTCGCCGCTACAGGGCGTAAACGCAGATGATGTCGAATTCAGAAATACGTTTTATTCCACATATTTGCTTCTAAACATCCGATTGAAAAAAATATTTTATCTTTCGATTCCATTTGTGTCGAAGAGTATTTTGGATATAGTTTCTTTTTCAAATTACGCACAAATTTTCCGCTAGGGGGCGTAAAAGTAAATTGCATTTTTTGATAACTCTTCTTCTAAAACTCCGATTTGAATTTTTTTTTTTTTTTTTTGCAGCGAATACATCTCCTGATGCACAATCTTTTACACATAATTCCGAAATTTTGGTAAGTAATACTTTGGCCATCAGGGGGCGTAAGTGTTAATTTTTGCTTCTGATGTATTTGCCATAAAATCTGAGCTTCCAAAATATCGATTGAAAAAATTCTTTCGTGGACTGATGCCACTCACATCGATAAACCTTTTCGGAATATTTTCTTCCTAAAATATTTCACAGTTTCTCTGCCAGGGGGCGTAGACGTATATCTTATTTTTGTCAATATCTCAACTTCTAGGAGACCGATTTGAAAAATTCCTTCTTTGCTGGATAGTGTTTTCCGTGTAACATGGTTTTCATATAATTTCAAAATTTTCAAGTAATTTATAGACTTTCCGCCAGGGGGCGTAAAGGTAAATTGCGTTTCCCCCTATATCTCTGCTACTCAATCTCCGATCTGAAAAATTCTTTCTGCCCGGATACAGCTCCTGATGGGAAATCGTTTGCACATAATTTCTAATTTTTGTAAAAAAATGGTTTGGCCACCAGGAGGCGTAAACCTTAATTTCCGCTTCTGATGTATTTGCAGCAAAATATGAGCTTCTAAATTCTCGATTGAAAATAACGTCGTTTGTAGACCGATACTACTTATGCCGACAAACGTTTTAGAAACATTTTCTTCTTATAATAGTGCACGGTTTCTACGCCAGGCGGCGTAGATGTATATCTTATTTTTGTCAATATCTCGACTTCTAAGAGTCCGATTTAAAAAATTCCTTCTTTGTTGGATAGTGTTTCTAGTGTAACATGTTTTTCCTATAAATTCAAAATTTTCAAGTAATTTTTAGACTTTCCGCTAGGGGGCGTATAGGGTAATTGCGTTTTCCCCTATATCTCTGCTTCTAAATCTCCGATCTGAAAAATTCTTTCTGCACCGGATACAGTTCCTGGTGGGAAATCGTTTGCACGTAATTTCAAATTTTTGTAAAAAATTGTTTACCCACCAGGTGGCGTAAATCTTAATTTCCACTTCTGATGTATTTGCAGCAAAATATGAGCTTCTAAAATCTCGATTGAAAAAAGTCTTTTGTGGACCGATACTAATCATGTCGACAAACATTTTAGGAACATTTTCTTCTTATAACAGTGCAAGGTATCTACGCCAGGGGGCGTAGATGTATATCTTATTTTTGTCAATATCGCGACTTCTAAAAGTCCGATTTGAAAAATTCCTTCTTTGCTGGATAGTGTTTCCGATGCGAAATGTTTTTCCTATAAATTCAAAATTTTCAAGTAAATCATAGACTTTCCGCTAGGGCGCACAATGGTAAATTGCGATTTCTTCTCCTAAGACTCCGATTTGAAAAATTCTTCCTGTATCGCATACAAGACCTGACGGAAAATATTTTTCACATAATTTCTAATGTTTGGTAAAGAATGGTTTGGCCACCAGGGGTCATAAGTGTTAATTTCTACTTCTGATGTATTTGTAGCAAAATCTGGGCTCCTGAAAACTCGCCTAAAATATTTTTCTTGGACCGATACCGCTCATATGGATAAACCTTTTGTGAATACTTTCTTCCTAAAATAATGAATGGTTTTCCCACCAAGGGACGTAAAGTCACATCTTATTTTTGTCGATAACTCTGTTTCTAAGAGTACGTAAGCTCACGATTCCGTTTACAGCAATATCTGAGGGATTAAAGACCCGATTGAAAAACTTCTTTCTTCCGTCAGATACTATTGTTTTCCATACCGGTTTCATTGACTTTGAATAGCTTTGATAAATTTAATTTGCGTCAGAACGGATTCAAAAGACGTGCTTATTACACCCGAAAATTTGGTGTAATCTTTTTTGTTTACGCTTTCCAACAGTAGGTTGCAGAAGCGTATATGCTCCACCCTTGTCCGTCTGTCCGTCCGTCCGTCTGTCTGTCCTTCCGTCTGTCTGTCCGCACGATTTTCAATAGGGTTCGTCCCCAGGTGGTAGGGGACCACCTGGGGATGAACCCTATTGAAAATGGATGAAATGGGGCCAAAGGTCCCGACATAGGTGCGGGATCCATTCCATTGCCCTTATGCGTCATAACTTGCGTAAATATGGTTGGATTTCATTGAAATTATACAGTAGTATATGGCAGGGGACCACCTGGGGACGAACCCTATTGAAAATGGGTGAAATGGGTTCCAAGGTCAAGACATAGGAGCGGGATGCATTCCATTACCTTTATGCGTCATAACTTGCGTAAATATGATTCGAATTCGGTGAAATTTTACTATGTCGTAGGGGCCCACCTGGGAATGAACCCTATTGAAAATGGGTGAACTGGAGTCAATGGTCAGGACATAGGAGCAGGATGCATTCCATTGCCCATATGCGTCATAACGTGCGTAAAAATGGTTCAATTTCGATGAAATTTTAGTATGTGGTTCGTGACCATCTGGGGACGAACCCTGTTGAAAATGGACGAAATTGGGTCAGAGGTTAGTACATTAGATCGGGATCCATTCCATCGCCTTTATCCCATACTATTAAAGTAGCAATTCTTGTATGTATGTAAATTTTATTTTGAAAACTGCTCTAAGAATTTTGATGAAAGTCGTTAACCTACCGTTTTCTGGTACTAGAAATCGATTTAGCTTGATCTCGACTTTAGGAAAATTCCATTAGTGGGTTAAATAACCACCACGAATTTACCACGTTTTTAGTGTCATGGCGTCGTCTCATTAATGTTACCATTGCTTAGAAATCTTATGACGTCACGCTCTCGCGATTGAAACGTTGGTTCGCGGTCACGCCATCTGTCGCATTGCGTCACGCGTTGTGTGCGGATCCTATTAAAATTTTATGGCGTCACACTCTTGCGAGCAGATGGTCGTGATTCTCATCTGCCTCATTACGTCACGCGTTGTGTGCGTATGTCCGTCCGCACGATGACTCACGTAAAAATCGTTCGATTTCGATGAAATTTTAATATGTGGTAGGGGGAATACGTGGGAAGGAACCCTATTGAAAATGAACGAAATGGGGTTAAAGATCAGGACATAGGAGCGGGATCCATTCCACTGCTATTATGCGTCATAACTAACGTAAAAAATTTTCGATTTCAGTGAAATTTTAGTATGTCGTAGAGAAACACCTGGGAACAAACCCTATTGAAAATGGGCGAAATGGAGTCAAAGGTCAGGACATAGGAGCGGAATCACTCCTATCGTCATTATGCGTCATAACTTACGTAAAAATGCTTCGATTAGGATGAAATGTTAGTATGTTGTAGGGGCTTGCCTGGGGACGAATCCCATTGAAAATGGGCGAAATTGGGTCAAAGGTTAGGACACAGGAGCGGGATCTATTCCATAGCTTATGCATCATAGCTTACGTAAAAATGCTTCGATTGCGATAAAACTTTATCGTGTTATTTCAGAGGTATACTGAACCACTTCTATTGAATATCATCGAAATGGAATCAAAGGTCAGGGCACAGGACCGAGATTTATTCCACAGCCATTATCCTCATAACTTGAGTAATGATTTCTGGTATGTTGGAAAGCGTATCATAATCAATGCATGATTTTACTAACTTGTTTTTTTACCTCACTAATCCTCTGCAAAAATTGTTGTTCTATTAAATAAAGAAATCTTACAAGCCAACAGCAAAAGTGCTCATAAACAATAATGATGGAATTGCTCATAAAAATGAGTAGAATGAGCTCATCACCTTTTGAACCAAAGAAGTGTGATAATGTAAAAAGTAGTAAAAGCAAGAAAGATGACACCGAATTTTCGGGTGTAATAAGAACGTCTTTTGAATCCGTTCTGACGCAAATTAAATTTATCAAAGCTATTCAAAACCAATGGAACCGGTATGGAAAACAATAGTATCTGACGGAAAAAAGAAGTTTTTCACTTGGGTCTTTAATCCCTCAGAAATTGGTGTAAACTGAATCTTGAGCTTACGAACTCTTAGAAACAGAGTTATGGACAAAAATAAGATGTGACCTTACATCCCCTGGTGAGAAAACCGTGCATTATTTTAGGAAGAAAGTATTCTCAAAAGGTTTATCCATATGAGCGGTATCGGTCCAAGAAAAAAAAATTTTGTCGAATTTTCGAGTTTTCAGGAGCCCAGATTTTGCTACAAATACATCAAAAGCAGAACTTAATACTCATGATCCCTGGTGGCCAAATCATTCTTTACAAAACATTAGAAATTATGTGAAAAATATTTTCCATCAGGTCTTGTATGCGATACAGGAAGAATTTTTCAAATCGGAGTTTTAGGAGCAGAAAACGCAATTTACCTTTATGCGCCCTAGCGGAACATCTTACATGATTTACGTGAAAATTTTGAATTTATAGGGAAAACATTTCGCATCGGAAACACTATCCAACAACGAAGGAATTTTTCAAATTGGACTTTTAGAAGTAGAGATATTGACAAAAATAAGATATACATCTACGCCTCCTGGTGTAGAAACCATGCATTTTTTCAAGAAAAAAGTGTTCCTAAAAGGTTTGTCGACTTGAGTAGCATCGGTCCACAAAAGACTTTTTTCAATCGAGATTTTAGAAGCTCATATTTTGCTGCAAATACATCAGAAGTGGAAATAAAGACTTACCATACCATTTTTTTACAAAAATTAGAAATTATGTGCAAAGGTTTTCCCATCAGGAGCTGTATCCGGTGTAGAAGGAATTTTTCAGATCGGAGGTTTAGAAGCAGAGAAATAGTGGGAAACGCAATTTACCTTTACGTCTCCTAGCGGAAAGTCTATGAATTACTTGAAAATTTTGAATTTTTAGGAAAAACATGTTACACTAGAAACACTATCCAACAAAGAAAGATTTTTTTAAATCGGACTCTTAGAAGTCGAGATATTGACAAAAATAAGTATACGTCTACGCCCCCTGGCGCAGAAACCATGCAATATTTTAAGAAGAAAATGTTTCTAAAAGGTTTGTCGACACGAGTAGTTCGGTCTACAAACGACGTTTTTTTCAATCGAGGATTTAGAAGCTCATATTTTGCTGCAAATAAATCAGAAGCGGAAATTAAGGTTTACGCCTCCTGGTGGCCAAACCATTTTTTTTTTCAAAAATTAGAAATTATGTGTAAACGATTTCTCATCAGGAGCTGTATCCGGTGCAGAAAGAATTTTTCAAATCGGAGATTTAGAAGCAGAGATATAGAGAGAAACGCAATTTAGCTTTACGCCCCCTAGCGGAAAGTGTATGAATTACTTGAAATTTTTGAAATTATATGAAAAAACATGTCACACGGAAAACACTATCCAACAAAGAAGGAATTTTTCAAATCGGACTCCTAGAAGTAGAGATATTGACAAAAATAAGATATACATCTACGCCCCCTGGCGGAGAAACTGTGAAATATTTTAGGAAGAAAATATTCCGAAAAGGTTTATCGATGTGAGTGGCATCAGTCCACGAAATAATTTTTTCAATCGATATTTTAGAAGCTCAGATTTTATAGCAAATACATCAGAAGCAAAAATTAACTCTTACGCCCCCTGGTGGCCAAAGTATTCTTTACCAAAAATTCAAAGTTATATGCAAAAGATTTTCCATTAGGAGATGTATCCGCTGAAAGAAAGATTTTTCAAATCGGAGTTTTAGGAGAACAGTTATCGGAAAAAATGTAATTTACTTTTACGTCCCCTAACGGAAAATCTATACGTAATTTGAAAATGAAACTATATCTAAAACACTCTTCGACATAAATGGAATCGAAAGATAAAAGAATTTTTTCAATCGGATGTTTAGAAGCAAATATGTGGATTAAAACGTAATTTTGAATTCGACATCATCTGCATTTACGCCCCCTAGCGGCAAAATTGTGCATCGTAAAAAATACCGAAATGAAGGATCATCATTCCCATATTTCAAGCTTCCGAATGCAAAAAAATTTTTCAAATCGGACTAATAGTTGCAGGGATACCATACCATGGGTACAGACGGAAGGACGGACGGACGGACGGACAAACCGATAACAGAAGCACGATCTTTTTTACAAAAGACGTGCTAATAATCTAACTCAAAGTTTGTCATGAAGAACGACTTCCGCTACAGTGCAAAATATGCGCAAAAATTTTTTGTTATAGTTAATCGTACTGATACAAAGTAGAATATTTTCAACAGATATTTTGGGAAGTAGAACATCGTGTATAGCGCATGAGTAAATGCTACGTGTGATTTGTTGTTGTTGTTGTTGTTTGCTTCTATAACACTGCATGCATTCTGTAGTTCGTTCGTTTCTGATGTAGGCACTGCAAGAGATACTAAAAAGTTTCATATTTTTATTATAATGAAAAACCCTGATTACAACATACTTTGAATAAACCTTATAAGAAATTTGAAAGCAAAATCTTTATAATAACAACAACAAATTCGAGGAATGTGGGAGGACTAGGGGAAAAAAATCCCGTTTTCTAGGGCGAATGAAGAAGCCCATTTTTTGTACATATTTCACTCCGAATTATTCTAATAGAGGACACAACATTCTTTTTTTTTTTTTTTTTTTTTCAGTGTCCCTTGCAGTGCTTATATGGGAAACGAATAAACTACAGAGTACACGCAGTGGTATAGAAGCAAACAACAACAACAAATCACACGGGGTTTTTTTTCCATTCCCTTTGCCGAAGTTAAGGAATTCGAGACATGAACATGGTGAAACCTGACCCCTGTACTCCATTGGGTCAAGAGTTGAAAACAAAACAAAAAACACAACTGTTTTCATTAGTTCGAAGGCAAACGGAAAATGTCCACTTTTAATGCAAAATAGCTAAAAAAACTTCAAAGAGAATTGAATGGTTCGTACAAGAGCAAGGATATTATCAATACATTTTCTTTCTTGAAAAAAAAAAAAAAAGAAGAAATCCTATAATCACAATATTATAAATCCCAAACAAAAAAAGAACCTAAAGCACAATATTATTCATGAAATGTAACATTATTTCACATTCTCTGGAGAACTGATATTTTGGTACGACAACGAATACAGCATCAAAACGAATAAGCTTTATTTCGCATTAGTAGCTCCTCGTGCAAATAAGTATTGGACTAATCGGGATTGTACACATACCATCGTACGAATATGCGTTACACCAATCATACCATCGAATGAATCGGTGTTGAACTAATAGTACCATTAGACGAAATGGCATTGGGCCAATAGTGCTATTGGACCAACCGGCATTGGACCAGTCGTCATTGGACGAATCGTACCAGACCGGATCTAGAATATTGTATTATCAAAAACATTTGGACACTACCAAATACATGCATAAGGAACAGTTGCGTAGATAAGTGCGCTGTGAGTGGGGAGGTACAATACTGTATAAAGCTGATATATTCTGTCGTTATCAGTAACCTTGAGCAGATATGCCGTGTGGCCGTGAACTTTTCGAGGATAGAATGCCATTTCAGTAACATTCCCATACGGAACATTGCAGCTAAACTAAACATACCAAAATCGACTGTGAGTGATGTTGTGAACAGATGGAAGCAGGACGGTACAGCGACAGAGGGGAAATAAACCTTCAGGAGGACCAATGGAACCTGACACAAGAGCCATGGTAAGAAATCTCGTTCTTCCTCTATCGTTTCCATCGCTGCTGAACTAGGAAATGTTTGTAATGGCTCAGTTAGTACCATAACTATCCGCAGAGAGTTACACAGTATGAGTTATTATGGTAGAGCAACGGCACACAAGACACACATCACCACCTTGGATGCCAAGCGCCGTTTGGAATGGTGTTTCTCCCGTTGTTTCTGGACTCAAAGAGACTGGAAAGCTGTTCTTTGGAATGATGAGTTACCTTTTCAATCTTCCAATCTGATGGGTGTGTTTGGATTTGACGATAGCCCGGTGAACGATTTTCGTCGGACTGTGTTCTTCCAACTGTTAAGTTTGGCGAAGGCTCCATCATGTTACGGAGCTGTTTTTCATGGATGGCACTCAGCCGGTTGGTTATTATACCACAAATTATGAACTCTGAGGTGTAGCTGGATGTTCTGGATAATTCTACGGTAGCAACAACCTGGAAATTAGGGAAGTGACCGTTGTCTCTTCCAACTCTATCGAGCTCCCTGCCGCACTACACGGCACTGGTTTCTTGAAAATGAGGTGCAATTGTTAGACTGACCTGCTCAGAATCCTGATCTTAATCCCATAAAACACCTCTGTGATGAACTGGAGAGGCGGATATGAAACCGACCACAACGACCGTATTCGCTCTCCATTTTGGCAGCAGCTTTGCAGGACGAATGGCGAGCCATTCCTATCGAGAACCAATCGGAAATTGGTTGATAGTATGCCTCGGCAAGTTGCCGCTATCATATAAACAAATGGTGGACCGTCTAACTACTAATTACGATAATAATTCCATTTGTTCCAAAACATTATGGTGTCCGAATATTTTTAATAATGTAGTATATGTTGTACATATATCACTGTAAGCATACGTGTTTTCTTTCAGTTGCACGTGAGCTTATATTTCAAGATTAATTTGCGCTATTTTCCTAATATTTTCATATACGTACGTAAATCAAAAAGTAAAGACAATTCGAAAATCACGTGGTAACCACAACGGATAGAAGCTGAAGAAGTACAACAGGTTCGCAATGTCTTACGGAGGGTTTGAACACGCACAGCGCAGCGCTCTGCCGTTAGTCTAGCTGAAGCCAAGGTCAAGTAAACATTGACGCTCCACTACGGTATTGTACCATTCTTGAACAACGCGCCGTCGTGAAATTTCTTTGGTCACAGGGAGTGAAACCAGCTGAAGTTCACCGAAAGATATTGGCTCAGTACGAAAGTGAAAACAGCATGACTCAACAAAAAGTGTATGAATGAGTAGAAAGGTTTAAAGCGGGAAAAACAAATTTAACCGTCGAAGCTCGATCTGGTTGGCCATAGCATCTCTCACGCAAGCCCAAATCGATAGGACGAATGGCTTGATCAGAGAAGGCCGACGGATCACATTGTCTACTAGTTGGATATCAGCTATGGATCCGCATATGTCATAACGCATGATGACTTGGGGTACCGTATAGTTTTCCCAAGATGGGTACTCAAACAGCTTACTAATTTGCATAACCAACAGCGCGTAAAGTTGCGATCCAATCCCCGAAACGTTCTGAAGAAGATCCGAATGTTTTGGAGCGGATATTTACCGTAGGCGAGACATTCATCATGTTAACCGGAAAGCAAGATATAAAGCATGAAGCGGAAACGTCCCTCTCCTCCAGTAAAGAAATTCCAACGACAACCCTCCTCCAAGAAAATCTTTCTGACCTTCTTTTGGAACGTGAAAGGTCCTGTTCCGGCGCATTTTCAGTAACACAGACAAATAGTGACCATTGCAACGTACTGTGGTATGCATACATACATACATATATACACACATACATATCACTAAGCTGTTCTCCGGGATTCAGAGGTTAGCTCCACGAAGAAAAAACAAACTACCAGATAATTTTTAACTGATTATTTACTTACTGTTGCCGCATCAAACTTCTCCATTTACAGCGATCTTGACATACAACTCGGGCTTCACTGACATCCATCACAGAACGCACACATGATCTTCTGCACTTCATACTCATGATCTTTTTCTCATACAGACACTCCTGAATGTGATCCTCCCATGACTTTCTTGACCTTCCTCGGCCTTTCCTTCCTGCCACTTGGGCTGAAAAAATTTTCTTAGTAAGCATCTCATCACTCATTCTTTCAACATGGCCAAACCACCGAAGCATTGTAGTCTCCACCTTGCTAACAACATTTTGCTTCACATTACACAACTGCAACACGTCTTACACGATCAGAACGTGTCTTGCCAAAGATAATGCATTTCTCCAGCACTGTAAGTAATGCATTTCTCCAGCACCCAAACGACTCTTATGTTTCTTCTGTAATACCCACGTTTCACTGCCATACATCAGAGTAGGAATAATTACACTTTCATACACAGCCATGCGGGACTGCTTTGAGAACTCACCATTCCTGTGAAAACCTCCCAAGGCAGCAATGACTTCCCATGAGAAATTCACTCGCCCACTAATTTCAGCATCCAATTTGTTCTCTTTGTCAAACATCTTCCTAAATGCACAAAATCATTCACCTGGTCAATCATGGTGCTATTTAGACTTATATTACATTCAGTACTACCAGTTCCTCGCTGAAAAACCATGACTTTGGTTTCTTCCTTGTTAATACTCAGTTTGAATTTCATGCAAACTTCGTACATCATGGGACAACATACTCTGCAACTCACTTTTGCTCTCTGCCAACAGGACAGTGCCGTTAGCATACAGCAATCTGTACACACGTATATTACCAAGACATAAACCAGTATTATCTATTTTGGCATCACGCATGCATGCATCCATAAATGTATTAAACACCATGGCGACATTACACAAACTTGCCTGACTCCTGCACCAATAGAAAACCATTTTGATAAAACGCCATTCGCTCGAACACAAGCTACACAAGCTCTGCTATGCGTAGAGAATAAAACTTGAAATTCGCAGCAAAAGAAGAGGAATTGTGTCACAAACAGCTTTGCTGCGCCGTGACAATATACACTGTCTACCAACAAGTAATTGGACACCTGTGATAGCAAAGGAAAACGAAGTTTATTCACCTTCAATAGTTGGTGGAGCCTCCACGAGCGGCGATTACAGCTGCAACACTCCGGGGCATACTCTCAGCCAGGCGTTGTACGACGGCTAGCGGTATTTTCTTCCACTCGACTTGGAGAAAACAGGTCAGTTCCTTCACCGATTTCGGACGGTGGGGGCACCCCTTAAGTCGACGCTCCAACTCGTCCCAGAGGTACTCGATAGGGTTAAGGTCCGGGCTCTGCGCAGGCCAGTCCATTCGATTAACCCCATTGTCACCATACCAAGCCATGGTGGACCTCGCAACATGACAGGTGGCATTGTCATCCTGAAAGTAACATGGGTCCACCCCGTAAAACTGCCACCACGTAGGAAGCGCATGGTCATCCAAAATGGTGCAGTAGGTCTCGGCGTTGAGTCTACCAGGAGTTGCGACCAATGGTCCCGTGCCATACCAGGAGAAACACCCCCATAGCATAATTCCACCGCCGCCGAACTTCACAGTTGGCACAATACATTCCAGCTGGAAGCGTTCTCCAGGCAGACGCCAAACCCAGACCCTGCCATCCGAACGGTAGAAGGTGAACCTTGATTCGTCGCTCCAGAGAACCTATTTCCACTGTTCAACGGTCCAATGTCGCCGTTCTTTGATCACCAAGTCCAATGCAGCGCTATTGGACTTGGTGATCAAAGGCTTGTGGGCGGCAGCACGTCCATGATAACCAAGCAGATGGGCTTCCTTACGAATAGTATTCATCGAAAGAACACTCCCGGATGCCTGTTGAAACTCCTCACGGATATGGCCCATCGATTTGGTGCGGTTCTTCCGAATTTCTCTGGCCAGCACCCGGCGGACTCTAATTCCCAGTTTTGTGGGTTTGCCGGGTCGGGGCACATTCCGACAGTCACCTCTCATCTTCCTCTTGCCAATCACGTAGGCCACTGTCGATTTTGGGTACTTCAACTCGCTGGATATGTCACGTATGGATCGGCCATTTCTGTGATACCCGACGATTACACCTTTCTCGAAATAGGAGAACTCCAAACTGCGTGGCACCTTGCATGCGACTTGTTGCGTTGTTGTTTCCCAGACGATATTTAACGGCGGTGTTCGTGACGTAAATCAGGACCGCAGATATCGTAGATTGCAGGGGTGTCCAATTACTTGTTGGTAGTTAGTGTACTTGCCTATGTAGCGGCCACAACAGTGGAAAAAATACGAAAACTGCGATCTGGACGTCTTCGACATCCCCCTTACAGCCCGCATATGGTGCCATGCGATTATTGCGTCTTTGCTACTTTTAAGGGGCTCTATGCCGTCACAGATTCACCTCTGATGATTAGGTTAAGAAAGCGGTGCAGACCTGCTTCTTCTCCGAAAATGAAGAAGCCTGTGGAACGATACAGAAAGTGCATCGACCTGCAGTGGAACTATGTGGAGAGGTGAGATAACCGTTATATTCATTTGCTCACAGTTCCCTATATTAAAGGGTATGTTGCCTTTGCTTTTGATTCTTTCTCGTACTATAGTAATAGTTTAGCTTTAATTGTGTCTAGAAACGAACGCGCATGTTAGATTGTTGGCGTAACACGATAATTAAGCACCTTTCGACTTACGCGGAAATCTTCGAAACCAATTAACCGCGTAAGTCGTCAGCATAGCTTTTCCTATGAAGAATACTTTTAGCACAATTTCTACTTTTCCATTATTCAAAAGTCTTCCCCAGAGAGTGTCCGTGTATATTTCTATTTGAAAGAGTTAATTCGATTTTAAGAAACCCTTTAGAAAAATCCATTTTGGATCGGCTATTCTGAAGAGTATTTTGAACGCATTTTCTTCATGAAGTAATAAAATGTTTTTCCGCTAGGGGCATAAAGTTATATGATGTTTCCCTTGGTATCTCTTCTTCTACACAGGATGTTCATGCATTCTTAGAAAGACTTTCCAGTATAATAATTAATGCTTAAAATAAATTATTTCATTCTTGAATGTTCTGTACGATAGCCCTTTCTCTGGACTATGAACCTACATTTAGATTTCTAAGATCACAGGGCATTTCTTAAAATTAATAGTGGCATTTCATTTCACTCCTCTTCCACTGATTTCTATAGTCCAATAACTGTTTTAGTCTGCGCTTAGAAAGCGCTTTTTTATCAGTCCGGAGGCACAATAGTCCATTGGTGACACATCAGGGGACTTTGAAGGAATATGAGCAAAAGGTATAGACTTGATACCAGTTTTATAGCAGTCCGAAGGCACAATAGTCCATTAGTGACACATCAGGGAACTTTGAAGGAATATGAGCAAAAGGTATAGACTTGATACCAGTTTTTTAGCAGTCCGAAGGCACAATAGTCCATTAGTGACACATCAGGGAACTTTGAAGGAATATGAGCAAAAGGTATAGACTTGATACCAGTTCTTTAGCAGTCCGAAGGCACAATAGTCCATTAGTGACACATCAGGGAACTTTGAAGGAATATGAGCAAAAGGTATAGACTTGATACCAGTTTTTTAGCAGTCCGAAGGCACAATAGTCCATTGGTGACACATCAGGGGACTTCGAAGGAATATGAGCAAAAGATATAGGCTTGATGCCCGTTTCTTTTGAATTTTTTCAAGAAACAGAGTGGTAGATTTCGATGTATGTGTGGTATCCTTATCCTGATGGAGTTCTACTCTTTGAAGGCTCTTTTGACAAAAGAATGGTATTTCCCCTTTAAACATAAGAGTTAAAACATTATTTTGGTAAAATATAGAATTTGTTTTAACATTCTTTTCAACTTTTCTTAACTTTAATTTCCCATTGTACGAGAAACCAGAAATATTATTAAATGTTTTACTGAAACTTTTTTTGGATTCTTGGAACCAAGTTTTTAAGTCTTGTTCTACTCTTTTGCGACAGTAAATCGACCTTTTTTTTTTTTTTTTTTTTTTGTTACAGGTGTTTAATAGATCTTCGCTTTATCAATAATCACAATAAATTTCCATCTGTCTCGAGCTTAATGACGTTCATCAAGAAATCTATACCGTGTTCTGCGCTCAGGCACGTGCATAGACAAAAGTCGGTGAAGATAATGATGAAAAAATGGTGAAAAACCTTAAATTTAAGTGCTGCAATAAGGGTGACCGAATTGAGACAGGCTTATTACGATCCAGGACGAGAAAGATAATTAGGTGGTGTGCGTGCGTTGTTTCGTGCTGTTCAAGGGGAAATACAGAAAAAGACGTTCTGAATTGGGTAAAAGGACAGAATACATATACCCTCCACAAACCAGCGAGAAGGAACTTTTCAAGGAATCGAGTCATAGTGGGGAAAATGAATCAGCAGTTTCAAGCCAACCTAGTCGATTTAAGTAATTTAAAAGCATATAATGATGAATACCGTTATTTTCTCACATGTATCGACATATTTTCCAAGTATGCCTGGGCACTCCCCTTGAAGAATAAGACAGGGAAACAAATAGTGGAAGCGTTTTCCAAAATTTTCGAAGAAAGAAAACCTGAGAATTTACAAACAGACAAGGGAACAGAATTCGTGAACCGCCCATTTCAAGCATTTTTAAAGAAACGCGGGGTTCGCTTTTTCACATCAAATAATGAAACGAAAGCCATCGTTGTGGAGAGATTTAACCGTACTCTGAAAAGTAAATTGTGGCGGTATTTCACAAGCCGCGACACCTACAGGTATATCGATGTATTTGAGCAACTGGTTTATGGATATAACCACACTGTTCACAGAAGCATCAAAAATGAGACCTATCGAAGTGAATGAATCAAATCGTCGTGAAGTGTGGAACAATTTATATGGAGATGAAAAGCGGGAGGATCTTTCATACAAATTCCAAGCAGGTGACTCTGTACGTATCAGTAAAATGAAGTGAACATTTGAAAAGGGATACGAATCGAATTGGAGCTCTGAAATATTTATCATTTCCGAACTCGTACCTCGGCAGCCTCCGGTCTATAAAGTGAAAGATTTGGTGAATGAAGACATTGAAGGAACATTTGACAATGAAGAATTGCAGAAGGTAAAGATCAATAAGTCCTATCCAATGGAAGAAATCTTAAAGAAAAGAAAAAGAAATGGGAAATTGGAATATCTCGTCAAGTTTAGAGGCTATCCATCCAAATTTAACGCTTGGACCTCCACCAGTGATTTGACAACTCTATAAAATTCCGAAAAATCGTTTCATCTCCCCAGTCTGCAAAATGTCGTTCTATCTGACACTTCCCAGCGACAGCAGCGAAAGTTACTTCACTGATAGCAAAATATCTCACTTCATCACTCGTCTTCCAGCACCCCTCGATTTGAGTGGAGATTGGGAGGTAGGACTAGTGGAAATAATATATCCACATTCGTGGAACAATATTACACGTGATAGCGACGACTTCGGTTATGACTTGGGAGACGTCCATCTCAAACCGAACTTTATTCCACCGGGATATTATGATTCCTTGTCTGACGTTACTAACATCATGACACTAAAAATGAAAAATAAAATCTTTCTACGCTACGGTAAGGGGAGAAGACGTGTTAGATGCACACTCACAAAAGGAACCCGCCTTAATTTGCGTAGTGTTCTCGCCGAAATTTTACGGTATACTCCTTCAGTCTATTATGGTTCACCTGATTCATCGAAAAGTGATGTCCAATTCTTCGGGCAGTTCACAGCCAATCTGAATTCGGAATACTCATTATTGTACGTGTACAGTGATATAGTTGAACAGCATGTCGTCGGAGACATTTACGCCCCTCTGTTACGCATCGTGAAAGTAAATGGTGATGATGGCGATGCTGTGTGCGCTCAGCATGACCGCCAGCGTTATTTTCCACTCGCTCGAAAAAACTTCCAAACCATTGAAATCGTTATAAGAACCCACACGGGGCAACTTATGCCATTTGAACGCGGACACGTGATTGTTAAACTTCATTTTCTCCTCAAACATTTGTAGACATGTATCAACCTTATTGTTACTGTGTGAAATCCTTCGAAGACTATTACGTGAGTCAAACGGGAAATGGCTTGTCTTATTATCAAGGTACCCTTCTTCAAAAAGGATATAGACTCGGTGGATTATTCCGCTCTTTATTTAGAGTCGCCTTACCCTTATTCAAACAAGGTGCTAAAACAGTAGGAAAACAAGTCTTACGTTCAGGCGTTGGTCTCGCTCAAGATCTCATGCAGAATAAGGATGCCAAAGACTACATGAAACAACGTGCTAAAGAGGCGGCTCAGCTATTAACCGATAAAGCAGCCAACAAAGTGAAGCACATGATTGGTGGAAGGATTAAAAGAAAGCGTGGAATGAAAAGCGCATCATTCCCGTAAAGAAAGTCAAGAGGGTAAGATCTGATATTTTCGACGTCTGAAGCTATGGCCTTCATTCACCACAATTCCCCCGTTTGCATGAAATCCGAACTCGATTTGTTTCAATTGCCTCCCACTCAAACCAGCATAGAAAGAGGGCACTGCGTGGAATTTCACCCTCTCACTAATATTAAAGATGGCGGTCCTCTAGAGTTTATATTTCTGGTGGTGGCGAGGAATACTTGGACTTGGCTGCGACTCAACTCTATGTGTAAGTGAAAATTGTGAAATCTGATGGAACAGCCCTACCTGCCGCAGAACAGGTAGGTCCCGTTAATTTATTGCTGCATTCTCTGTTTTCCCAAGTCGATGTTAGCTTAAATGAACGCTGTATTTCCACCTCTAATAACGCCTACCCCTACAGAGCATATATTGAAACTCTGCTAAACTACGGATCCGAAGCAAAAGCGTCATCTTCGACGACTGAATGTTTCTACAAAGACACGAATGGAAAATTTAACATTGTGAATCCGCTCGCCGAGGATGGAAATGAAGGTTTAGCGGAACGTCATAGTCTTGTAAGACAGAGCAAGACTTGTGATCTTATCGAAAACCTCCATTGTGATTTGTTTTATCAAAACCGACTTTTACTCAATTTAGTGGACTTAAAAATCCAACTGAATCGAAGTAAATCCGACTTCTGCCTCGTTTCATCAGCCGCAGCGCCAAATTATAGAGTGCTTATCGACCACGCCTCTCTCTTTATCAGAAAAGTCAAAGTAAACCCGGCTGTGTCACTCAGTCATGCTAAAGCTCTGGAGCATGCATCGGCAAAATATCCAATCGATAGAATATTATGTAAAGTGTATTCCATCTCTCAAGGTAGCATGTCTTTCATTCAAGACAATGTGTTTCTAGGTCAAATGCTTAAACGACTCGTTATTGGTTGTGTAGACAATGATGCGTTCAACGGAACATACGGCTCGAATCCATTTAAATTCAAACATTACGACACAAACTTCATAGGGGTGTACGTAGATGGCCATCCCGCCCCTCATAAACCTCTAGAGTCAGATTTCAATTCTGATAATACAGTATTATCCAATGCTATCACAGTTTATTCCAAGGAACTGAAAAATTGGGTCAAGATAGAGGCATAGATATCTCCCGCGAGGAATATTCCCAGGGATATACTTTATACGCATTCGACTTGACTCCAGACCTGTGTGATGGTGGTCACATGAATTTAATCCATCAAGGGAATTTGAGAATTGAAATCAAATTTAATACACCACTAGCAAAAACCGTCTCGGTGTTGGTATACACCGAATTTCAAAACACTGTTGAAATCACCAAGGCGAGAAGTGTGTTATTCGATTTTTCCAATTGAAATGAATAGCTTTCAAATTGAGAACGCTCTGTCACGTGACAGGAGGACAAGCCTTTCCTTCATTGGAGTGTATGCCTGCGATCAACTGCCCCCCCCCCCCAATTCCAATTTGTCCGGCATGCCTCGTCTTTAATACAGATCCCCACAATAAATATGGTAAACACTGGCTGGCTATCTACATAACATACTCAGAAAATATTGAATTCTTCGACTCCTACGGACATTCTCCTCAACATTTCAAAGGACCTATTGCTGATTTCGTTTCCAAGTTTCCGAGAGTGATATATAACGATGTTCGACTGCAAGGACTCTTTTCAACCGTTTGTGGCCAATTTTCTATTTACTTTCTGTATTGTAGATGCCGTGGTGAAAACATGATTGATATTGTAAATAGCTTTCAATGGAATAGTGAATCCAGTGATGTTCGCGTATATAACTTTGTAAAAAACAAATTCGGAATACTTGTAAAATTCAACACATTCTGAATAAATGTTTTTTTGTTTTATAAACCATCTCTTTCTCTGTTCATTATTCATTTCAAAAATGGAAGCGGTGATGCTAAAACACCCATTTACTGCGCTCATTAGCGGTCCAACGAGGTGCGGGAAAACTTACTTTGTTAAGCGACTTCTCCAACATTTAAATGGTGCCGTATACCCCACACCATCACACATTGTGTGGTTTTACGGTATTTATCAGCCTCTATACGATGAAATTCCCAATGTAACATTTGTGGAAGGTATTCCTTCTAATTTTCGAGATTATGTGAAAGGCAAGACTTTATTTATTATTGACGATTTGATGACGGAAAGCGCACGTAATAGTCAGGTGACGCAACTATTTATAAAAGGTAATCATCATATGAATTTGTCAATTTTTTTTCTGACTCAAAACATTTTTCATAGAGGGAAAGAAATGAGAGAAATTTCCCTCAACGCTCATTACATGTTTCTATTCAAGAACCCTAGAGATGCCAATCAGGTGATGCATTTGGGAAGACAACTATACCCCACCAAACTTAAATTCTTTCAAGAAGTTTATTCCGATGCAACAAAGAAGCCTTATAGCTATTTACTAGTAGACCTTAAACCTGACACCCCCGAAGAAATGAGATTGCGCTCAAACATACTTCCGGGAGAGATGCATACGATATATCAACATTGCTACCAATATAAAACCTTCATTCATCATTGCCATGGAGACTCTGGTCTTCGACATTGAAGGATTTTCCTTGGAAAGCGGCAAGAATTTCATCGTGAAGGAGATCGCCTTTTGCTGTGTTTAGAATGCAAGCGACGAAGGTGTCACCGTGTTTAAACCGCCATTCCCCTTCAGTGAATTAAGTGAAAAGGATAAATTTCAGTGTTGTTGGTTGACGTCCAATTTATATCGCATACCTTGGAATTCGGGTGAGGTGGACTATGTTCATTTACATGATTTACTACATTCTCTCAAAGACTCGTATAACGTTTCCTATGCTAAGGGGCTCGTGAAATGTAAATATTTGGAAATGCTCATAGGAGTCAACTTTCACGATCTGGATTCGCTACTGTGTCCAAATATTAACGAACTTCCAAGGTGTGCCATATCCTGTGTTATTCCCCATCCTCCCCTTCACTGCGCTTTCCAAAAATCTTTATCATATGCCTCTTGGATAAATTTGTAAGAAGTGGGTCACCTCCGCTAGTTTGCATCATGACTCTGTCAAAGATGCAAGTCGACTTTCTACACGTGATAAATGCATGCCCCAAAAATGGTGTTAAAACAGCTCTTGACAAAATGCACAAATAGCGGGATTAAAGCCTCTGCGAATGCTCCTTAAACGCATTAAAAGGAAATGTCCCTTTAACACCTCTTCTGATTCGTCATAAAAAACACATTAAGACAGCTCGTGAAGAAAAAAATTTCTTTGTATAAAAAAAGGAAGGTGATTGTTCAGAAAGGGGTTTTTTTTTTTGGTGTGCTCATCCCAGCTGCTCTAATTGTGTTAACGAGTTTACTCAGTCAATAATGGAGTTCACGAAAAAAATGATTTTGGAATAATTTTCTTCGTGAAGGTCCCCGAAGAAAATTATGCGAGACATAGCGTTACCAATGTCGAGTTATCGAATCTGGATAAAGAAATGAGACATATTTTGACGAGCAATCAACCCGACGATGTGAAAATTAAATTATATCATCAAGTCCTGAATAAGCGAATTCAATTCCCCTTCCTCAACCCGCCGATAAAAAAGTCGCCAGAAGATGGAGAAGAAAAAACAGTGAAGATGGAGAAGGATTTTATCGAAAACTTGATTACTAAAACGGTTCCCAAGAATATGAAACACCAGACTGAAGTTGTGTTGCAAATATTTAAGAAGCGCCCAGACATTATATCCTGGGATTCAAATGGACAATTTATTTTTAAAGGAAATGTTATCGAGAATTCCAATATTGTTGACTTGGTAGATTTCTTAATGAGAAGTATATGTGGTGACGTCAGTATTTTCGCATTGCCACAATTTTCTCAAGCTTTGAAAATAATACACTTACCCTCGAGGTATGTAAAAAATAAACGTGTATTTCATCAGCCGATAGAAGTTGTTCCAGATCCTCTCATAACTAAAAGGAGCGGAAAACCATTGTCATCCCCCTTCAAGTGGGAACCTTATGAAAAAAATAAACCTTGATTTTTCCACTAATCTATGTGTGTTTTTCTCTTGTGTATGTTTCATCAAACTGAGAATATTACATGCGTGAAAAAGGTGGTTTTGTTCGCGACGAAAAATGGTTTTGAACGAAATTCGTCCGCTTTATTTTTCAACCGGCTTAAATTCAGACAAAGTGATTTCACCCTGAGAGTGTTTTTGATCTTTTTGATTTGGACAAAGGGCTGTTTTCGATTCGCAAAATATTTAAAACTCGCATATTTTCCATTGATTAACATGGGGAATTAATGAAAGACAAAGGATCGTTTTTGAATTAATGAAAAATGCGAATGGTCAAAATTTAATTCAGTCATTCACGACATGGGGGGGATTTTTACACATGCATTTTCATAGCGAAGTGTGTTTCAAATTGTTCGGGAAAATGCTATTAATGTTCGCAGGTCGGTCATCAGTGAATGACATCAATTCATTAATAATGAATTGTCGCTGCCATATTCTCTTAAAGAGAATGCCGTATTGCGAACTTATTCTGCGTTTCGGGCATTTACATTCAGACGCAATGCTTACGCAGAGATTATAATTGCATCTCTGTGTAGGAAGGATTTTTTTTCGTACCTTTTTAATAGTCTTCACGGCAGATTTCGCGAACTCTTTCAAAGATTGTAGGTCCATGCAAGGAGGTGAGGAATTTCGGCGGTATTGGAAGATTATCAGCAGCATCTACAAACTGACGCGCTAAGTCCATGGGTTGCAATCTCACAACGGCTCTCTCAAAAAATCGAGATATGCGTTCTTCCCGTGTTATGGAAAGGCAAGCGTGTGCCTCCTGATTGTCAAAGATAACATCCTTAGCCGAGCATGCGGAGCAGTATATTAACTCACTTACCCCACACTGAATAGCAGTTTGAAGCATGTTCAAAAGCGTTGTACTTAGATCCATTTCATCCTCCTCTGAAAGTTGAGTCGAAAAGGGATTCTTTACAAAATGCTTCACAGAATCCCGAAGACATTCACCCACCAATGTAGCGCATATGATATCCCATAGCTTATGCCGTCCACGAATATCATCGACATTAAAAGTGAATGTCCCTAATGCCGTCTGGAAGAATTTCGCTTTCGTGCAATACATTTTCTGCAATCTCATTTTTCTAGCACCTTCTTCATCAAAAGTGGAGATAAACAGTTCATTGCCAAGCACAAAAGTTTGTGGAGGATTACCAATATTCTCCAAATTTTCTCATGAAGTCCCAAACAGTCGACAATTTGAAGGTGAGGCCATGCCTGCTAGGAAAATATTTATCCTGAGAAGGATGAGTGTATTGACGAAAGTGTCATCGTATCTCGCCGGTAAACGTAGATAATGTTAGAAATTTATTATCTCCAAGTGAGATGTCAGGTTTGGTGGGGGAGAGAGAGCACTCGTAGAAGGTTCGCCGGAGAGTCTTACAGCCGTATTCGATGTAATTGGAGCAGTGATTCCATTACCAGTCGAAGGCGATGGTGAGATCGGCGACATTTTTTTTTTTATTGGAGGTTTAACGACCACCGTGAGCAACTCAATGGGCTATAAGCAGTCGCCCGTCCCTAATTTAGGGTCACTGGTTCCAGGGAAGGGAGAGAGCCAGTGCCGTAAGACAAGCACAACATCCATACCTCACTGGATTCGAACCCGGAACCCTTACGGACGAATGATCAGAGGCCAGCGCCTTAGACCACTGCGCCACCGGAGCGGCGGCGACGACATTTCCACAGCACCAGCTGGGCTATAAACAACGGGTTTGTTGAGTAAAGCCAAGAACGAATCACTTTTAGGCGATGTATCACTGTAACGAGATTTCTTTCCAACATCGCTCTATCCGGTGAAGTTTCCACAACGTTTCATCTTGCTTGGAAGTAAGGGAGACGAAATCAATGCGTCAGAACACGGGGAAGATGGAGACAGGAATGACTGTTTTTCCCGTGGCGAGGTGGCGCTACAGGACGTGGCGTCACAGGATATCATCTTACGAAAAGTGAGGATAATGCAAGGAAGGTTAATATGTGCAGACTTCGGCGAAGAGTGATACCAATATTCATTCATAGGGGGTTTCATAAGAAGTGCGCTTCCATGATTTATAGCAATTTTTTCATTTGGATACCCTTTTCTAGAAAACACAAAGTTTCGAATTGGTCCAAATGAGAAGAACCCTATTGTTGAACTGGGGATTATTTGAGGTTCATTATACTGTTGTCTACCCATCGAATATGCGCCGTTATCGAATTTATTTATCAAAACAAAATTAAAGCTTTCTCCTGCTATTTTTTCCATGATATATTTTAATTCTGATAAGAGAAGGCTCCACGGCTTGGGTTTAATATGCACACCGCTCAAACAATATTCTAACCCATCGTCGCCATATGTGGCGAATTTTCTAGGCATGTCAATCTGTTTTCTAGACTGAGTAATTTTTGATTCATCAGGGAAAAAATATTCTATTTCCTTTTCAAGTTTCGAGAAATACATGTCAGCTTTTGCCGAATTAAACAATTGGCAATAGGAGTAATTTAACTGAAATCTGTTGACTTGTAGCAAAGGTACGTGCATTTTTCGTCTAAATAAAAAGGATGCACTGCTTTCGAAAAATCACTTGCGCTTAGCAACTGCGCTGGGTGAATGCGTCGTGTTTCGTGAGAATGGGGAGAGGAATATGTAGACACCCCCTTTGTTTTAGAAGTAGATGGGAGATATTCTTGGGAAACATACATTTCCCAATACATATGTACCCCATTAGCGAAGGTTATGCAACATCTGTTATGCGTTCACATTTTTCCCCTCGCAGAAAGTCTGCAACCCAATAAATCATGCAGCACGCCGTGAATGTTAGTTGGTTCAGACACACATGCGGTAAGCACCCCACCCCCACTTCCGTCGCTTCGAAGACGAAATATACAGATGCGCTTTTGCCCAATAATCTACATTTTGAATTTGCATCGCTTGCGATAAGTTGGATAATTTTTCCTCCCCATTTGTCTTCAAAATAAAGGAATACCATAATGGACGGAATCAACTTTGGATCTCTTCCCGGGAATATCTATCAGCAGGTAGATTGCATTCTCTCTCTCTCTTTTTTTCTATTACAAGTATTTGTTAGGAGCAGAATTTAAAAACCACCCCTTCTTTTTTTTTTTCACTATTTTCCAGATAATACAACCTTCTGACGCTTGCGTTTTCACCAACGTGCTGGAATTGTCTGAGATGGATGTGGATAGGCTATTGGATGAAGACATTGATATCTTTGCCCATATCCCCCCACCCAAACTCTTTTGCATGAACACGCATCACAAAATTCCCCGCAACTTTCTGCAAACAACGCTCACTCATGTGATATGTTTTTTTTTTTTTTGATTGGAGGTTTTTTTTGTTTTTTTTTATTGGAGGTTTAACGACCACCGTGAGCAACTCAATGGGCTATAAGCAGTCGCCCGTCCCTAATTTAGGGTCACTGGTTCCAGGGAAGGGAGAGAGCCAGTGGCGTAAGACAAACACAACATCCATGCCTGACCGGGATTCGAACCCGGACCCCTTACGGACGAATGATCAAAGGCCAGCGCCTTAGACCACTGCGCCACCGGGGCGGCGATTGGAGGTTTAACGACCACCGTGAGCAACTCAATGGGCTATAAGCAATCGCCCGTCCCTAATTTAGGGTCACTGGTTCCAGGGAAGGGAGAGAGCCAGTGCCGTAAGACAAACACAACATCCATGCCTGACCGGGATTCGAACCCGGACCCCTTACGGACGAATGATCAGAGGCCAGCGCCTTAGACCACTGCGCCACCGGGGCGGCCATGTGATATATGCCAGAAGGTGTTTGAACACAAATTTTTACTGAATAGACATTTGTTGACCCATTCAAAGGATAAAGCCCATACTTGCGATCACTGTTCCTGCGCCTCAACGAGGAAAAGCGATTTGCTCCGTCATATCCGATTAATACATAATTCACAAGTAGGGGAGGGGATCATTAAAACGCAAAGCAACAATGGACAAAGCGCACCCACCAACGGCATCTACCATTGCACAGCCTCTCATCTCCGAACCCACCCCTCGACGCCCAGAGTAGCGGAATTTGAAGCCACCACTTCCACATCGTCTGAACCTCCACGCAAAAAAAAAAAAAGATCCCAACAGAGCGAGAGGAGGAGCGTTCTGAATGTGTTTGAAGAAGAAAGATTTCTACCAGCCCCCCACACAGAAGCAGACCTCGTCGTTTTCTTAGAAGATCACAGAGAGAATTTAATTAACTCTTTATCTCATCACATTGAAAACATGCACGCTTTAAGATGGTATATCAGCGTCAGAGCCGAATTTTCTCGTATGAGCGATTCCGAAGAAGAAGACGAAATTATCGACAGTTATTTTCGCAGCCATACTTTCACCGAACTCACATTGGATAACCTCGAAGATCATATAAATCAAGCCTTCGAAAAAATTAAGAACTCGTGTGAGGAATTCGTCAAGAATGGAAGCGGTTGGAGTTTACATAAAATCATTTATTTGGAGCTTAAAATCAGTCGATACCACCCACTCGACGGAAGTAGCTACATAGCTCTCCCATCCACCATTATGCTAAAAAGAGCAGTCGTCAACGTACAAAATTATCGCGATAATAAGTGTTTCTTGTGGAGCGTTCTTAGCGCCCTACATCCAGTCGAACATCACACAGAACGACACTCGAATTACCTCCCATATGAGCATGAACTAGTCGTGAGCGGAATTAGTTTTCCAACCCCTGTTTCACAAATAACAAAATTTGAGAATCAGAATCGCATATCCGTGAATGTGTTCGGATACAAAAAAGGTGAAATTTTTCCTCGTCGGATTACAGAGCAGAGATATGAGCGTCACATCAGTCTCTTGCTTATAAGCGACGGAGAAAAATCCCATTACACGCAAATTAAAAACCTGTCGAGATTGTTACACCCTCTAAGCAAACACAAGGAAACTAGCTATTACTGTAACTTCTGTTTACATCGTTTCACCACACAAGACTTGCTCACCAATCATGTTCCATATTGCACCCCTCACGGAGCACAGAAAATCAACATGCCAAGCGAAAGCGATAAAATATTAAAATTTGATAAGTTTTCATATGAAATTCCTCTCTCGTACATTATTTATTGGGATTTCGAATGTGTGGTGAAGCGAGTTGATTCTTGTGAGCGTTCCTCAGATCAAACGCATACAGATACCCTCCACAAGTATGAAGCCTCGGAGTATGGATATGTCATCAACAGCGCCGATGGGAAAATGTTTAAGCCACCAAATACACTGACGGAAAAAAATCCCAACACCACGAAAAAATAGTTGTAGAGGAATGAAATGGCGGCAATACACTTGTATAGGTAACATATTTAATCGATTAAGGTTTCAAGATCACAGCTTATTGTAAGCGCGAGAAGAGCCATTTTAAATGTGAAATGCTGGTACATTAATAACCGGTGTAACCGCCAGAATGTTGAATGCAAGCATGCAAACGTTCATGCATTGTGTCGTACAGGTGCTGGATCTCAGTTTGTGGGATGGAGTTCCATGCCTGTGGCACTGGGTCGGTCAATACAGGGACGGTTAATGCTGGTTGGGGGTGATGCTGGAGTTGTCGTCCAATGATGTCCCATACGTTCTCGATTGGTAAAAGATATGGTGATCTAGCAGGCCACGGCAACGTGTCGACACTCTGTAGAGCATGTTGGGTTACAACAGCGGTATGCGGGCAAGCGTTATCCTGTTTGAAAACACCCCCTGGAATGTTGTTCATGAATGGCAGCACAACAGGTTGAATCACCAGACAGACGTACAACTGGGCCGTCAGGGTGCGGGGGATAACCACGAGAGTGCTCCTGCTATCATAGGAAATTGCTCCCCAGACCATAACTCCAGGTGTAGGTCCAGTGTGTCTCGGCCACAGACAGGTTGGTGGCAGGCGCTCACCTGGCCTCCTTCTAACCAACACACGGCCATCACTGGCACCCAGGCAGTACCGGCTTTCATCAGAAAACACAACAGATCTCCACTCCGTCCTCCAATGAGCTCTAGCTTGACACCACTGACGTCGCAAACGACAGTGGTTTGGAGTAAGTGGAATGCACGCTACAGGGCGTCTGGCTCGGAGTTGTCCTTCAAGTAACCGATTTGTAACAGTTCTTTGTGTCTCTGTGGTGGCAACTGCAGCTCGAATTGCTGCCGCAGACGCGGTACGATGCGCCACGGCCATACGCCGTACACGGCAGTCTTCCCTCTCAGTAGCGCCACGTGGCTGGCCGGAACTCTGTCTTCTTGAAGCAGTACCTTCCCTTGACCACCGCTGCCAACAATCATGCACAGTGGCTACATTCCTGCCAAGTGGTTCTGCAATATTGCGGAAAGAAAATACACCTTCTCGTATCCCTATTACCCGACCTCGTTCAAACTCCGTGAGCTGTTGGTAATGGCTTCTTCGTCTTCTTAAAAGCATTCTTGACTAACATCAACACCCTACGTCGAATCTCAACGATAACTAACGTTCACAAATGTTACAGCGCGTATTTACAGCAAACCTGCTTTGCATGTTCCGAGGGGCGCTACTAGCGCCACACGTATGCGCCGAGCGCGAAATTTGCATAGACGTCATCTTACAGATGTACTCTCACCGCCTACCAACTGTCGTTTATCTAACACAACCCCTTCTTGGTGTTGGGATTTTTTCCGTCAGTGTATTTATCGTGGACCGAATGTTGTTGGATAATTTTTTGGCCTTCTTACTTGAAGAAGAAAAAGAACTACAGAAAAAAATTCACGAAATTGTCCCTATGAATTTAACTGCTGAGGAGGAGGCGGAATTTCAACGTCAAACGACTTGTGGTATTTGTCGACCCGGGGACATGAAAGTGCGCGATCACAATAATTTCGGTGGTGCCTTTAGAAGTGCCGCACACTCGGCTTGTAATCTAAATTACAAAACGAGTACAAAGATACCGGTTGTGTTCCACAATTTAAAGGGGTACGATGCACACCTAATCATGACCGGAGTGGGTAGAAATTTAAAGCAGTGTTTAGCGCTAGGATTGCGACTAACAAAAATTCACAGAGTTCTGCAGTTCAAGCAGGAAGCTTGGTTAAAGCCCTACATCGACTTCAACACGGAACAGAGGAAGAACTCAACCAACGCCTTTGATCAGGATTTTTTCAAGTTAATGAACAACAGCATTTTTGGCAAATCAATGGAATCCTTGAGAAAAAGGAGAAATGTTCACCTCGTAAATAATGAGAAGCATGCGAAAAAACTTGTAGCGTCTTCTGCATTTCACGGTTTTAAAATTTTCGACGGAAATCTTGTTGGCGTTGAGTGTCAAAAAATGTGCATTACACTCAATCGTCCAATCTATGTGGGACAGTGCATTCTAGACCTAAAGCAAGCACTTATGTTTGACTTTCACTATGAACACATGAAGAAATTTTACGGCGACAAAGCGACATTGTTGTACACGGACACAGACTCACTCCTCTACGAAATTGAAACGGAGGACGTGTATCGTGATATGTACAATCAAAGTCATTTATACGATACATCTGACTACCTCCACCATCATATTTTATACAGCGATATAAATAAAAAGTCGTGGGAAAAATGAAGGATCAAACAGCGTCAAAGCCCATCAAAGAATTCGGTGGCCTTAAGGCAAAAATGTATTCAATATTAGTTGATGGAGGAGGGAGAAGAAAACCGCCAAGGGAGTCTCCAGAGGTGTTGTGATAAAAAAAATAAAGCATCAAGATTACAAGAACTGCCTGTTGCGGAGTGAACAGGTGCGAGAGACAACGTATCGCATTGGGAGCGACCGCCACCAACTACAAACACTGTGTTTGAGAAAAATACTCTCTCCCATGGACGATAAACGATACATCCAATCAGATGGAATTCATAAACTCCCCTATGGTCATCATGAAATCAACTAATTTACTTTTTGGGATTAAGGGATTGGAGGAGGTTGGTTGTGTATTTATTGTAAAAACAAATGTACACTGGCGGAAAGTAAAAAAAGAACACCTCAGAAGGAATTGGCGGACGATCATGAAATTTACATATGTTAATGGGGTCGAGTTTATGTAGGCGTGATGTTAATTTCGGGACCAACCGGTGAGCGCTTACGCCACAGCACGGCATAATATGCAAATTATCGTCGGTGGTATTTAAGGAGTACGGCGAAATGAATGTAATCAGTCGTCGGCGTACGGACACGTGCGAAGACCCTGAAGAAGCTGCAATGCCTGGACATGGAAGACGTGTACGATTTCAGCAGTTATCGGACTTTGAGCGAGGTAGTCATCGGACTCCGCGAGGCCGGGTCGTCGTATCGTCGTATTGCGGAGCGAATTGAACGGGAAGTATCGGTGGTGGTACGATCGTGGCGTAGATGGTCCGAGGAACATTCCCACACGAGAAGACGTGGAACCGGGAGTCACAGACGGACTGATGAGCGGACCGATCGACGCATAAGAGCGGCGTTGTCAAGCAGAACATCCACTGCGACGCAAATCCGAGCTGCCGTTGCACCTGAGGTGACTGTGCGAACAATCCGCAACCGTCTACTGGATGCAGGACTACGTGCACGTGTGCCTCTGGCATGTGTACCTCTGATTCCAGCCCACCGTCAGGAACAGCTGCAGTGGTGTTGCCAACGTCTGCACTGGAGAACGCAATGGCGATCTGTCGTGTTCAGCGATGAAAGCAGATTCTGCTTGGGAGCCTCCGATGGCCGTATGCGTGTTCGCAGACGCACCGGGGAGCGTCTCCACCCTTCTTGCATCCGCCAGCAACACACAGGGTCTACACCTGGTCTCCTGGTGTAGGGAGCGATGAGCTATCACTCCCGTTCACAACTAGTGTTTGTACCGGGTACGTTAAACAGCACCTCCTACATCAACAACATAATTCAGCCCGTTGTTGTGCCATTTGTAAGGTCGGTCCGTCGTGGTGTTTTTCAGCAAGATAACGCACGCCCACGCACGGCACGTGCAACGCAACATGCACTTCAGGGTGTGAGACAACTTCCATGGCATGCACGTTCCCCGGATTTGTCCCCCATTGAGCACGTGTGGGATTTTATGGGACAACGACTTATCCGGTCTCCACGGCCAGCCACGACCATCCCCGATTTACGCGTCCAGGTTGAGGATGCTTGGAACTCAATACCCCAAACTTACATCCAACATCTGTACGACAGACTCCATGCCAGAATTGCAGAGTGTGACGCAGTTCATGGCGGTTCAACCTCGTACTAACCATGTTACATGGAAATGTTATTTTTCAGTTCACCAGCAAATACAGCTGTATTTTGCCATAATGTTTTGATCACGTTATCCTCTGTATTCCGTTATTATGCTATATAAATTTCGTTGGTATCAGACGTCTCCTTCTTGGTGTTCTTTTTTCACTTTCCACCAGTGTACATTTATAAATTTGTGACAAAAATTAGCACAATAATATAAATATACATACGTATGTGCATATAAATTTTTATTAGCAAAAATGAATTAAATGATGCCCCGTACATATTTTCAGTCTTAAAAAAATTGCATAATAACCGTAATGTTTGGAATGTTTTCGGGATCAGCAATAGTTAATTATTATCCTGACATAAACATTTCGCTTTCATAAAAATCTTTTTTGACAATTTTTCGAACTTAGTAGTTTTTTGTTTTTTTTTACGAGGATTTAGATGTAGAAGCTAATTTCTGCATGATGGTGAATTTGGGCTTTTTTTTATTCCACTAGGTGATTTAACATTGCTAAAACGTCTCCTGGTTAAAGTTATGATCGGCTCGAATCGCCGCGCTGACTGCGCGGCGATTTTAGCATTTCGGTTGAATATGATTCACAGTTCAGGTCATAATCCAAAACATCAGCAATGATCAGTGCTTGAAGTGCAGCAGATACTATCATATGGCCACGTAGTGCCCTTGAGTATGCTTTTCCTGACAATAGGTGTGGTACTGCGTTCTCTACATACACAAGCTGTAACACCTCTTACAGGCCAAAACCAGTCATTAATACTCCTACTGAGCATAAGACATTATAGTGTGGAAGCCACCTAAACGGATGACAATGATAGCAGTGAATACAGAATTAACAACTTCCAGAACTTTGATGTAAATGCACTGATCAAAGGTTATTATAGGAACATCTATTTTTAGTCGTTTTGCTTCAGCACAAACAAAATGCAAAGTAGCATAAATAGAAAGGTAGTTTGTGGGATTCATGTCAATCATAAGGAGAAAGTTAACTGATGCTGGTCCTGTGTGTTCCTAAACAACAACACTTTGCATGTAACCAGACCATCCAGGACGAGGGTTTTTCAATAATCTGCTTGTATTCCATAGATTAGGTTGTCACTGAAAGTACTAGTCACAACCTTTTTAAAATAAATGTTTCTCAAATCTTTATTTTCAGATTGATAGAAAGGGAATGGTATCTGTGCTCCACCAACGATATTAGCGGCTTTAACCCATGATTGTAAACGCTGAACTTTTAATTCTTCTGTGGGCAGATTTTGTTTTCGTTTTGTTGAGCACATTATTATTCCCATTACATGAAATGTATCATGTCCATCTATAGTAATATCGTTGAGATAAACATTATCTGCTACCCACTGACAAAAACTTCCAGGTTCTACAGAAACAGCCACATTCTCGCTCATTACAAAAGACTTCACATAACGTTGAACTTCCTCATATGATACACTGAAATCAAATTTATGGAGTTTTTTTTTTTTTTTTGATTGGAGGTTTAACGACCACCGCGAGCAACTCAATGGGCTATAAGCATTCGCCCGTCCCTAATTTAGGGTCACTGGTTCCAGGAAAGGGAGAGAGCCAGTGCCTAAGACAAACACAACATCCATGCCTCACCGGGATTCGAACCCGGACCCCTTTCGGACGAATGATCAGAGGCCATCGCTTAGACCACTGCACCACCGGGGCGGCTTATGGAGTTAATCAACGAGTGTTCGAGAACCAAAATCACTATGTATTTAGAGAATTTTATAAGGAATATTTTTCATTTGTAACTTTTTGTTTATACAATCACTCGTTCATGAGATATTTGGAAGAAACTGTTTTTTGGCGGCCGTTGGCGCAAAGGTATGATGTAGATTTTTAGTATGTTAATTGAAATGGTAGGGGATTAATATAAAACAAAAATTGTTTTTGCTCAAATTAATTTCAGCAAAAGGCATTTTTTGTTCTATCCCGCCTGTACTACTGTATTTTTGGCCACAATAGGTCACATTGATTGATAAATTTTATGGGTTTTGAGTTTTTCGAAAAGGATTGGTGTAACTGCACCCACAGGAGGGTAAGTTTCTTTTTTTATTTCTGTCGGCAGATGACTGTGGTTCTTAAAAGTTGCTAGTTTGTTGAGGACTTTTTCAGTTGGACCTTTATTTAGTCTGTTTTTAAATCAACTAACTGCCTGATGCATTTCACTTAGGTTATCAGAGGTATTAATGTTTCACTTAGGTTATTAGGTTTAGGTATTAATGTTTGTTTAACAGTATAACTTTGGCTTTATCTGCCATGATGATATTAATATTTGGGTTATTTCTTAATTCCATTATAAACCTCTCTATCATAGGTGATTTGCTCAGGTGTTTTATTTTCAGTCTCCTTTTTTTTTTTTTTTATTTATTGGAGTTTTAAAAATTTTAATTATTTATTGGACTTGGTTGACAGATGTTTCAGCGACAGCAATGTGTGTTTCAACGACAGCAATGTACATAGGTGAACAAGGAACTCAGCAAATAAACCCCGAAAGACAAACACAAACAACCATGCCTTACCCAGGATTCGAACCCAGACCCCTCCGTTGGGCGAATGATTAGAAGCCATCGCTTAGACTACTTCGCCACTGGGGCAGCTTCATTGTCTTTGTAAACTTTTCTAATTGCTTGGTTCATATTAAATCTTGCAGGGTCCATTTTTGGCATGATATCTTCAGTTTTGCCTGTTTCAATTGGATATGTAAACTTACATCCTCTATTTAATGCTTTAACTTGTAAAAAGGTAAGTTCTCTGTTGGAGTTATTGATACATTTAGGTGTCACTGTTACTAGGACACTTGAAAAATTGTGAAGTTAATAGCTCAAGTTTTTTTATAATATTGTCATCAGTCTGTTTGTATATTTTCCTCTAAACATATATGTATCCCTTTTCTATAATGTTATCAGGATATTTAGAGTATAGTTCATGATATTCCACTAGATTCTTCTTTCCTAGGAAAAATAGGTACTGTCATTTTTTCTAATTTCAGCTTTAAGCCATTTTCGCTTGCTGTACTCATAATTTTCTTGTTTTCCCCAGAGTTTTAGTTCATATTTGGGTATAACGTTCAAAGCTTGAAAAATACCATGCCTGGGACAGGTAAATAAAAAAAATTTGGAACAGAATTTCCTACTACCAGAAAAAAGACAATGGTCACAAGTCACGTTTCATTTCACTGGTAATTATCAGCAAGTTGTAATATTGCTACTGAGTGCTAAGGACAGAAGAATATTGCATCTTTAGTTATACTGTGTTCTAGGTCCAGAAATTGGAATCACGCGTAGTTTTGCTCCAAATGCAGTTTGTGGTCAACGATGGGCTGCATGCCTCTGACGTTTATAGTCAGCTATGGATGCATGCCCTTCCGGTGTTTAGTGACAAAGGACAAAAACTTTAACAAAAGGAACATGACAGAATCACCGAAACTTCTGAAAATATCAATTTCCTGTCATTAAACCATTTCATACCAGTTTCAGCATCATCTAACTTGAGATACATGCTTTTGTGCATTGAATATTTTGAATGCAAAACCTTACAAAGGCAAAACATATAAAAAGAGTTCATTATTTTTTAACTTAAAAAAAATGGGGGTTCTGATTTGTTATCTTAAAAGATAAATTTTCCTGAGCATCTAGCTTATACAACCTGGGCAGATAAAAACATTTCTGCACATGCCCAGTTGGCTATGCAACTTTTCAGATATTTTTCAAGCCCTGACCAGTGTTGCCAGGTCAGATGTTAGAAAAATAGCAAGGTTTGCCATGAAAAATAGCAAAAAGGTGACATCAAAGTTCCCAAAAAAGCTTAAAAAAAAAAAAGCATTTCAAGAAAAAAAAAATTTCTTCAAGATACTTTATTCATTTCTCATACTTTAGTGCTGCAGTTGTACAAAAAAAAATGTGTATACCATTCATTCAATTGTAAAAATCCCATGCCTCATCAGAGTACCGCATTTTCCTATAAAAATTAATCACATGTGAGCACATAATTTAAGAGTGCAATGCCACAAACCACAGAATAAAAGTAATACAGCAAATCATGTCTATGAAACTAAGATTCCTGTTTTAATGGATTCTGATTATGCATTCATTGTAATATTAAACTCGTCAATAGGATCATCATCACTGTCCTTATAATACAAGCATGCACTTATCGTACATTGAATTTTCAAAAATTTTCAGCATTTTGCTAATAACTGGAAAATTTTTGCAACATTGTGCTTCAAAATTCAAATGGCACCTGATTCGGAGCATTCAAACTTTCATACGATTTCCAGTTGCATTTTTGAGCAAATTCATTTTGGAAAATATTCTAATAACAACTGCATTGCTGATAATTACAGAAAGTGCAGCTAAAACAGAGAAAGAATTGTAAATGGGTTGCCTCTTATACAATTTGGTGCCAAGTATTGCTTTCTGTTTGTTGCTTTCATGAGCATTTGGTCCTATAGATCTTCTTTCACCACAGACTTATGTGGGTACAGTAAGTACCAGCCTCATAGGGCAAGTACGCTACCCATGGCTTTATCTTCAGCTTATATCTGACTATTAGTCACAAGCTGGGGTATTCGACCCCTCGACTACTGGGTAATTTTTCACTATCTTTTACCATACTGTTTCTGGAATCACGGTTTAAAACAGCTTGCAAAGATGTGCGTTCCGGGCTTCTTTTTTTACTTTTTTTTTTTTTTTGATTGGAGGTTTAACGACCACCGTGAGTAACTCAATGGGCTATAAGCAGTTACCCGTCCCTAATTTAGGGTCACCGACTTCAAGAGCCAGTGGTGCAAGACAAAACACAACATCCATGCCTCACCAGGACCATCGCTTAGACCACTGCGGCAGCTTCTGGGCTTTAATGCAACTACAGTTGCTGCATCTGTTGTGTCTTCCCATGTCCATCTTTTGTTGAAAGTCTTGAGGATGAGTCCTGCAAAGAACAGCCAAAAAAAAGACTGACACATCTTCAGGCGCTGTTTCTTTAATAAGAGTGTTACAGAATGAAGAGAGAGAGTTAAAATGCAGGTGGTTAATCTCAAATTTTATGCATAAAACTCCAGTTTCTTTTTATAAGAATAAACCCCCAGGCTGTGGTTATTAAAAAATATCAAAGGACTGCTAGTCCACTGGGTCCTGTGTAGGCGTTAAAAAATTTTCTTCTAAGAAGGAACTCTACGTGACTTTTATTACCAAAAGTTTTTTTAAAAAAAGTAGCAAGTTAATCTTTTTGGCACAGCCCCCCCCCCCCCCAATTGTGTTGAGCAACGATCTCGTGTATGACCCAAATGATAACACAAAAGGTGGAGTTTCCTAGAATCCACTGAAAAATCTCATGCCTGAAGATTACAGGGAAATTTTCAAGCCATCTAACTTCTGTTTTTGTAAATTGTTGCCTGCAGTTTCAAGCTGAAATACCAACATTAATGCAAAAAAATGATTTCAACAATTCTGGGCAGATGTAACAACGTGAGAGAAAAAAATTACAATTTTGGGGTAAATTTCCACTCTGTTTAACTTCCATTTTTGGAAGTCTTAAAAAAAACAACCCATACCCAGATGGAAAACTATCCCCCCTCCCTCACTAAACTTTGAAAAATTTCTCCAATTTTGCATCTATATCAAAAACGATCCAAATGTGGAAAAAAATTCAGCTAACCACAGAACAATCTCTTGTATGTTTAAACTTGGGGTATTTGAGGTATGTACACTCATTATCATAAAAATCTATGCACCAAGAGATTTTAGTAGTGAGATGGTACAAGGACAGAAGTGATTACAATGTCACAGCAGCAGGCTGATTTATCGCGGATATATGGTACACATTTCGGGCAGCATGAGTACAGCGTCAGACCATCTCGTGCTCGGATACGTGCAGTGATACGGTATGGCATGCAATCAAAGAGATGCCATATGCTAGCCTGCGACAGATTGGCCCACACTTCTTACAACTGATGCTCTTTTTTTTTTTTTTTTTTTTTGGTTGGAGGTTTAACGACCACCGTGAGCAACTCAATGGGCTATAAGCAGTCGCCCGTCCCTAATTTAGGGTCACTGGTTCCAGGGAAGGGAGAGAGCCAGTGCCGTAAAGACAAACACAACATCCATGCCTGACCGGGATTCGAACCCGGACCCCTTACGGACGAACGATCAGAGGCCAGCGCCTTAGACCACTGCGCCACCGGGGCGGCCAACTGATGCTCTAAATCACAAACAGTGAGACATGGAGAAAGCTGGCATTCCATCTGGTTTCACACGTGCTTAATGGGCGAGACATCAGGCGATCTGGCAGGCCACGGAAGCATCGAAGTGCAATGTAGACAGTTCTGGGAAACCCATGCCAGGGGCGGACGGGCGTTATCTTGTTGGGAAATGGCTCTGGGCAGCCCCATCAGGAAAGGCAACACACTGGGTCGCAGGATCTCCTGTACGTGGCTCTGGGCTGTCAACGCCCCTCAGATCACTACGAGGGAAGTCCGGCTGTCGTACGCAATGGCTCCCCAGACCATCACGCCTGCAGTTCGGGACCTGTGCCGCTGTACAGTGGGGTTGCGATTGTAGGGCTCATCTGCAGTCCTCAACACTCTGACAGGGTGGTCGTCCGTTCCCATACAGAAGCG